>JARDYJ010000002.1:70740875-71940875 GCA_029215755.1 Spea hammondii | reverse complement strand
ATCCTACGACATATGGTGTTCTCGGTTGAGTAACAGCAGCATTACGGATAGGACAGAGCCCTAAAGCAACTCCCTGCTCCTCCCTCCCATTTAAAACTGGAGTAGTTTCATGTCAGCTGGAAAGTGCTGAATCAGTACTGCAGTGTGTGATGCATGGGTGTGCATCAGCTAGCATGTCCAGGGTGCAGCGATCCACTGCAGCTCATCTGCACACTGGCAGCTCTTATGGATTTACTGGAATAATGGCTACTTGCCCATGGTTGCTAAATGCAGTCACCAGTTGATTCCCCTCGAGGTCACTGAGTGCTGGAAGTGATCCTGAACTTTTAGGAATGTACCTTCAGAGCATGTGATCAAGGTTTCAGACAAAATAAATGATCTACGGTTATCATTCCTGTGAAGTTTCTTAATGAGGAGTACATTAACCCCTTAAGATCCCACCATGAAGATTCTATGACTACTAGCAAAATATGTTACCCAAACAGCTGTTATAGTGGTCCTCATGGAAGCTCACTATTCAAAAATACACTGAATTGAGTCACCTGCAATCAAGCAGGGATATCAAATATACCATACCAGTAGCAAAAGCACCAATTGAAAGTCTTATATTTGATCACAGCACTGCTAGTGTAGAATAGGAAGGTGTGTGTGACCCTGAGAATCTGCCCATTCAACCCGATACTGGGGACAACAATGCAGTCACCATAGCAACCAATGAGACAGTTATGCTGATTGTTCAGACTTGTTACCAAGTGCTTACTCTATCTAAATAGCCATGTAAGTAATAAGGAAGCAACTTTCTTGTGTTATACAGCGCATACGCCGGGTGATTAAAGCAAATATGTCATAAATAAAAAAAACAAACAAATACAATGTGATTACAAAATAAACTTTGCTTTGTGTTTAACCCCAATGTTTGTGACCTTTTAGGATTGCTCTAGTTGTGAACGAATAATTATTCATGTAATGAACCCTTCTCCCCAAGCAGGCTCATGGATTGTAGCAAGACTCAAGTCACCTTTCAGGGGTTATAATTGACAAAGGCAAATCTAATGTATTGGGTGTTTGACTAATTAGCACCTAAGCCATCTGGAGTTACCTCCCAACAAATCAACATTTTCTGGTACCAATCAATATAAGTGCCACATTTGTAGGCAATGGAGCTCATGAGCCAGTTGGGGAGATCCTGTGATCTCAAGTTACAGCATAGACTTCCATTACAGTTCCCACATGCCCTGCAGAACAACAATGTGGCTCTACTGGTTAGGCGGGCCTGCACTCAGGGTATGGCTATGTATTTCTAAACTATTCTTCGGTTTAGAACCTATGCATTCTGATAGACATCAGCATAGCACATATGGGATAAGACCTTGTATGTTACACTTCCCACAAATAAAAAATACAGAGGCTGTAAACTACATCCCACACGGCAGAAGCATATTGCTGAAAAGACTGTAAAATACAATATGTGTTTGGTCCGAAGTCCTCCTAGAGAGGTGATGCAAGAGCAGGACACCCATGTTAAATTTTAGGCCAGAATATTACTTCACTTAATATATGCTTAGTAGGCAAGTACCTTAATGGACTACACAACTGTAGCACTAACTTTAAGCCCCAAGCATTTGGTTTCCTGTTGTGAACACAAGTTTCCCTCCAACTTTTTTTGTAAGAATAAGCCCCTAAAAACAGTACTGGCAGTATGAACTACTGCATAGTGATGACTTTCTATGGCAGGGCTCGACAAATCCCAGGCGCAAGGTCGCCATGGCGACTGAGAATTTTGTCCTGGCACCTAGGAGTTTGTCAGCCTCTTAAATCCCCCCAAAAAAAAAATCCCCCCGCGTCACCAGGAGTCTGGGCAGACAGCACAGCCACTCAGAGCCCGCCCCCCCGAGCCTGAGATCACTCCCACAGAGTGATTCTGTAGGCTGAAACCGCGATTGCAGGAAAACCTGCAATAGCGTTTTCAGCTGCCACAGGCAGCTTCAGGAAAGGGGATTCAGTGTTGATTGGATACCCACACAAGTGGCGGCATTTAGGGGTTAATTCCAGTTTTGTAAGGGGCTCTGCTGCTGGTGGTCTGCCTGGAAGTCCAGGCAGACCAGCAACAGCAAAAACGAGCCCCCACAAGCCCTTTGATGATTCCTATAGGCATGGAAGTCTACAGCAGTCATCAGAGACTCCCCCTGCAATGGCTGGTCTATAGACCTGCAATTGCGTCCCAGTTGCCAGAGGCAGCTTCAGGGACAGGGGAGAGGGTTCTTCGGTCTCCACATGAGTGTGGACACCAGCCCCAACACCACCCTGCTGCCTGATCGCTCCATGAGAGCGACAGTGCAGCGTTAACCCCTTCAATTCCACAATTGTGTATAACACATTCGTGGCATTGCAGGGGTTAACATTTGTCCCCACAAGCTTGTGGGGACTAAATATCAGTCAATGCTGTGCGCCAATGGAGCATCAGCATTGAAAGTACACACACACACAAAAAAAAAACAGCACTGACCTGAAAGTCCAGGGTGCTTCCAGGTCAAATGCTGCGAGATTAGTAAGTGGGCTGATGATGATCAGATCACTCCTGACCAACTGTTAGTTTAAAAAAAAAAAAAATCCTGGCTCCTAACTTTTTTAGCTGGCGCCTAGATTCACAACAAATTTGTCAAGCCCTGTTCTATGGGCAGCTTGCATATATGCCATCTAACATGTATAACCATTGTTATATAACTTCCACTTTCTCTAGTTATTGAAGTCCCCTAACCCTCTCAGCGCAATTTTGGAACTCGCTTCCGTACTGTGGTATTCTTATATGTAAGAATCCATAACCCTGTCAGAAAACCTAAACACCAGAAATAAAACAAACAAGAGAACGTTACAAAGAAAATATGATGTTTAATTTTCAAATACATTTTAAATGGTCTTTGATAGAAGTGCTTTTTTTCTGTTCGCTGTGATTTATGCTGCGAGGACCACTTCCACAAGCTGGAGAACATCCAGCTGTCTATGACACCGCTCCTCTCCGGAGAATGTGAATCTTCACAGCATGACCACAGTCTGACTTTCATAAAGTGTCACAATGCTTCAATAAATTAAGGAAGCCGTCTTCTCATCAGGATGCAATTCTGCTCACTTCTGGGCCTTGATAAAGTCTTCACCCTTCTTAATGGAAGCCTTCAGTTCTGCCATAGACTCAGAAACCAGTTTTTCCTCAAAAGGAGTCAGCTTGCCCAAGCCCAAATTCTTCTCAATACCGTTTTTCTGGTATATAAAAATAAAAACACATTAGGAGGAGAGTGACAAACAGCAGCATTAGTTTGCTATTTTCAGAATACTAAGATTGTTCACCAAGCAGATACACGTTTACTGATAAAGGATCAAACCCTACAACGGTTTAATCAAACTCTTGCTGATGGAGAGGCAAGACTTCATACAGGTGCGCAATCACATCTAACTTCAGCTGCAGAATGTGAGCTAGTCTTGAATATGTATAACCAGTTGATGTGTAAAGTCATGTGTAAATTACTATGAGCACCTTAAAAAGACACTCAGAAGTAGTCGTTTCTGGACCACTGCCAACAGTTAATCGGCTTCCCCGGCTCACAAACTAGACTATGCTAGTTTGTTTCTGGATAACCATGACGTCTACGGGTTTAAATAGCATACACCCTTGAAATAGCAAGTTTCACGTTGTCATGCAATTCTGGAATATGTTTTGGAATGTATTACATACCCCAAGCAGGAGAGGGGTGGAAAAGTAGGGGCTCTCGGTTTCTTCAGACCTGACAAAAGAGCACTCAATAACGCCCTCCTTTCCATTCATAGCATCCAAAAGAGAGAAAACAAAGCGTGCACCAGCATAGGCCATGGACAGTGTGGCAGAACCTGCAAAGTGATATACACACACACACACACATTAGTATATAGTGTCTATGTCACACTAGCTTGTGGATATGAAAACAAATTCCGTGTTTGCACTACATTGACAGAAATTATAACATGAAATGTATGCCATCAAGCATTTCACACTAGCGGATAGCATCACAGGTTTGGTAAATTACCGTATTTGCTCGATTATAAGACGAGGTTTTTTCCAGAGCAAATCCTCTGAAAAATACCCCTCGTCTTATAATCAGACCTCAAATAGGTCTGACTATGAGACTAAGATCCAGATCCCCTGGTGCTTAGTCCGGGCAGCGTGTAGAGCTCTATGCGATTCGCGTAGAGCGGAAGTTGTCTACGTGAATCACGTAGAGATCTATACGCTGCCCGGACTAAGCACCGGAAGTTTGGAGGAGGGAGGGGGAGGGAGTGTTAAATGGGGGGCATAAGGCATTTTTAGAGGCAGAGTGCTCTGTGAAATGCCTTTTAACCCCCATTAATGCCACTCTGCCTCCTGAAATGCCTTTTACCTCCCTATATGCCACTCTACCCCATAATATGCCTTTTAACCCCCTAAATGCCAGAGTGGCATATAGGGGTATAAGGCATTTCTGGAGGCAGAGTGGCACATAGGGGGTCAAAAGGCATATCATGGGGCACAGTGGCATATAGGCAGTGGCGTCGGCGGGGGGGGCCAGAGGGGGCCATGGCCCCCCCTACATCATGCTGTGCCCCCCCCAATTTTTTAATAGACCCGGAGGAGAGAGTGAGAGGCGCCGAGCGGTTGCTGAGGAATAAGTTCTCAGCAACCGTTCGGCGCCTCTCACTCTTCTCCGCGACCGCGAGGCCTCTTCCTGGTTCGCAGTGCCGGCATTTCAAGCCGAGCGCCGGTATATGTCGTCATATCCGGCGCCCAGCAGTGAAGCCGGCAGAACCAGGGATACAGAGACCTCGCGATCTCACCGCTGGACAAGCCCAAGGTAAGTGAACTTCAAAGGGGGGGTTAGAAAGTTAGGAGGGGGTTAGAGAGTCAGAAGAGGTAGATAGGAAGTGAGAAGGGGTAGATAAGGATAGATTGGGAGGGAGAGGGGGTAGATAGGATACATTGGGAGGGAGAGGGGGGGTACATAGGATAGATTGGGAGGCAGATGTGGTAGATAGGGAGGGAGAGGGGGTAGATAGGATAGATTGGGAGGGAGAGGTCTTTATGGGACAAAAACGGCGTACGTTCAGCTGTTTGGGGACAAAGTTGACATAATGTGTAACTTAGGTGCTGGTCAGGTTCTATGTGGGCAGTGTGGACACCAGGGTTGGCTTTGGGGTGTGTGACCAGTGATCTATGCCTGTAATTTAGGGGGTTTTATCTATACCTTTAATGCAGAGTTTATATGTAATTTCCAATTGATTTATATCTGCAAAGCTGGGTTTTGTGTCATTCTGTTCATCTGTATCGGCTATATTTCAATACCTGGAGTGCTGTTTCCATGTGTTGATTATTTGATCTATACCTTCAGTGCTGAGTGTACATGTGGTTTCCAGTTGATATATACCTGCAATGCTGGGTTTGTGTGTTCTGTTGGTTTATACCTGCAATGCTATGTTTCCATACATTATTTATGTATACCTGCAAATACAAGTTTTTTTTTTAATCTCATTCAGTTGCATGTGCTGTTTCCATGTGTTGTTTATTTGATCTATACCTGAACTACAGGGTGTAAGTAAAAGAGCGCTATGGTTTAGTGAATGAGGGGACAAAGGGACTCTGGGGATGATTACAGGGGAGAGGACCTCTCAATGTCATGGTGCAGTCAGAAGGAGGGAACACTGCACTGACTCTCACTGTCTTCCCCTGATCTGCAGTCAGTGTGGCAAATATATTGGCAGCAGGGTCTAATATTAATATATATTGGCTGCAGGGGCTAATATTAATATATATCGGAAGCTGGGACTAATATATATTGGCTGCAGGGCCTATTATCAATAAATATTGGCTGCAGGGGCTAATATTTATATATATTGGCTGCAGGGACTAATACTATATATCGGCAGTAGGGGCTAATATTAATATATGTTGGCAGCAGGGTATAATTTCTATGTATATCGGCAGCAGGGTATAATATAAGTATGTATCCGCAGCAGGGGCTAATATATATCCGCAGCAGGGGTTAATATTAATATATATCGGAAGCAGGGTGTAATATTTCTATATATCTGCAGCAGGGTCTAATATTTATATATATTGTCAGCAGGGGCTAATATTAAAGAATGAAAAATAACTGTCACTTTAGCTGTTATTTTGAAATCATATTTTAATCAGTCTTTACTTCAAAGAGATAAGTGCATATTATGTAGTTAAAAATGCACGTCTAACGTGTGTGTGTGTATATATATATATATATATATATATATATATATATATATATATATATATATATATATATATATATATATATATAGTGTATATGTACCGTTTTATAATTGGCCCCCCTACTTTGGTCCCTGGCCCCCCATGTGCCCCCCCTAAATATGAAACCTGGAGACGCCACTGCATATAGGGGGTTAAAAGGCATATCATGGGGCACTGTGGCATATATGGGGTATAAGGCATTTCTGGGGCAGATTGAAAAAAAAAAAAGAAAAAAAAAACTCTCAATCGTAGCTTTTATTAGCAAACAATTGTTCAGTCTACATGAATTAACATTTACTGGTAAAACTTTTCCTATAGGGTCATCTTATATTCAGGCTCTTTTTTTCATAAATTAATATTCAGATTTTGAGGGGGGGGGGTCTTATAATCGAGCAAATACGGTACTAGACGATTGTGCTTTGCTACACACCTTATGTATCTGCATTTAAGAGGTGTGGTGATCCTAAATTGCTTCCCAATACAGCTTATACAACAGTTGCAAACTTTTTGTACTATGACATTCAACAAACCTGATCCAGCTTTGGCTTTTACAACTTCAGTCCCAGCCTCTTGAATTCTGCCAATAAGAACTTCCAGTTGTTCTTGGGGGAACTCTACTTTTGGGGTGCTCTGTTGAATACAATAAAAAAATAAAAATAAATGAATATGCATGGGACAAGATACATCTGTAGTACCACCAGGTATTTAGTTAGACACTCATCGACTGTGATGTTTACTAGTTTAAGATAGCTACTCCTGTTATACCTGTAATTTTTCCAGCAAAAATATTACTTTAAACATCCACAACCATTAGCGACTGGTGTCTTGGGAACAAATAGCATTAATATTACAATTTGGCAAACTTATTTGCTGGGCCATCAGAGAGATAGCCAAACCAGTTTTATTAAAGAACATCACAGATTAGCAGCACCCAAAGGCACAATTGAAGGAGCCGACTTTACCTGGGAGATGAGTGGGACAATCGTTTTACCAGCATGGCCACCAACCACAGGGACATTCACGCGTGCGGGGTCCAGGCCCTGTAGACAATAGATAAATCTGTTAATTCCCAAGCAGTTATGCATGCTACACTGAACAATTAGCACCATTTTAATCCTGTATAGCTCCAAATTAGTGTGGAACAGTTTTTAATCTAAAATCCTATATTCATTTATAGCAGCACTTTCTACGCAAGCTCACAATAATACATATATATACTGTGTTTCTTCACAAGCCTCTACATACCTTCAGTTCTGCAACAAAGGTGTTGGCTCGTACGATGTCCAGGGTAGTAACGCCAAAAACGCGGTTGGGGTTGTAGACGCCATGTTTCTTAAACACTTCACTAGTAATTGGAATTGTTGAGTTTACCTAAGTAATACATACAGAATTAGTCAAAATTCATTTGCGCAAAGGTTAGCATTCCAAAATATATCTAGAAGGGTGAAAAGCAGATTATACTACACTTAACTTGTTCACTCTGCTGGCTGACACAACTAAGCTTTCTCCTACCTAGGACACCACCCTACGTACATAGTTTCCTTAGTAGGTTTCCTATCAGATACTAATACATTTCTGAATTATACTTGTTTTGAATGCACCAGAAGTATGCCAAGGGGTACATGCAGAACGATAGAAGGCAAATGGTATTCAGAAGATTGTGCCAGGACTTGTAACAGAGGATATAGAAAGCAGAGCAACTTGTGTCTTCTGGACCATTATTTCCTCCTTTCAATTAGGGACCTGGTTAAATTTATGTCAAACACAGCTAATGTACACATTACCTTCTAAGGGTAGGCCTTGGTTACTCACCGGGTTGGCAATGATACAGATCATGGCTTGTGGGCAATACTTTGCACAGGCTTCAGTGAGGGTGGCCACAATGGAGGCATTTGTGTTGAACAAGTCGTCACGAGTCATACCTTACATACATAAAGGGTTATTGGAAGAGAAGCATGTATACAAGTCAAAGTACAAGTACTAATTTTAACATAGCAGGCTTGTAGGATTAAAAACATTTTCTGCTAAAAATCAACTGCTAAAATCATACCAGGTTTTCTAGGTACGCCAGCAGGGATGACTACAACCTCAGCACCTTTCAGACTCTCTGGCAGCTGATCAGGTCCTAGGTAACCTATAAAGGGAAATAAAGCCAAATACGTGCAAGTTGTTGGTGAATAGATAATGTACAGAGCAGTATACTTAACCCCTTCAATCCCCTATAGACGTCCCGGGACGTCCACTAAGAAACCCCTATGGAGGTACCGGTACGTCTAGCCCTTCGTGCAGCGTCAGGGACACCGGCATCGCCGGCTTTCTGCTGCCCGATCTCCTGTAACAGCTTCCCTGCGGGGATATCCTGCCCTCCGATGAGGCACAGAGACGCTGCGATCTCTATGCAGGTCTGTGAGGACCTGCATAGAGATCACAGTGTGATTGGTGCAGGGGGATCACGGGGAGGGGAGTGAGAAACCATGTCTCTCACTCCCCCTCCCGTCCTGAAACAGAAAAGCTGGAGAAAAAAAAAAAGTTAAACCAGTTAAAAAATATTAAATCATTAAAATAATTATATAAATACTACTTAAAAAAATTATAATGTGAGCTGTGATGTCATTGTGACATCACTGGCATGTTCAGGAGCTCCCTAGGAGGACCTCTAACCATTACTGTGTAAAAAAAAAAAAATATGTTTTATATAATACAAAAAAATTAAATAAAAAAAAAAATCTTACTTCCCATTGCCCTAGCATAACATCTAGCCAGTATAAACCCTCCTGCCCCCGTTCACAACCCCCAAACCCATTAAGCCATAGAAATTATAAAAAAATTGTACACCTTATAGTATGTTCCCTGGTGCTGGGAAAGTCTGGAAAATCTATATAAATTAGGTATTTTGGAAATCAGGACACCTGAATTGATAAACTTGGAGGGGATTTTCTATCACTTTACCTAATTTTGTGAGGAGTCAGAGGGAAAATGTAAAAAAAATTATTTTTCTAATCTTCGCTAGTTTTTACTAAATTTCTCATTCTAAATTTTCAGCTAATCATCCAACTATGGTATCAAACGAAAGCTCTATCTCTCCTTAAAAACAATATATAGTTTATATGGGTACACTATTCACAGGAAAAGAGAATCATCGCTAAACCAACATACCCCAAAAATGGCAAAATTGCTCTGGGCTTTGAGGTACCAAAACCCCCTGGGATTGAAGGGGTTAAATGTCCAAGACTGGCATCCCTAGTCTATGTTTACTAACATCATAAAATAAATAGTACAACCTTCTAGAAAACAATATAAATATATAAGTCAAGTCATGTGCCCTAACAAACAAAAAAAAAAAAAAAATGTATGGTAAATGACAACTGTCCTATTTTCAAGCAAAGGTGGTGGGTAAGTTTCATGCACTTTACCTGTAACTTTGGCTCTGGTTTCAATGTGGCTCAGATCTGCAGCTACGCCTGGTGTGTGGGCAATATCATACAAAGTCAGGTTACTGATCAATGGGCTGTTCTTTAACAGGAGGGAGAGGGGCTGTCCAATTCCTCCAGAAGCTCCAAGCACGGCCACTCTGGCATTGTTCTGAAGAAACAAAACAAGAAATTCAACACACGTTGAGAAAATTGACCGTTAGCCGAGTGCAAATATCCTAGTCGTATGAACAGGTACAAAGTAACACTGTTGGAACAAAATAGGAGTTTGTGAGATTTCCAGTGAATCTGGCATTTCAATCACATTTAGGCAGGTGTGTGATAAGAGATCCACCCCCCACTTGTGGTTAAGGGGGGGGGGTGGGACAGGGCCAGGCTAGCTGGCTCATGTGTCATATGAAGTTTAGCCGGGTTACGGAGAACTTGTGTCCGGTTCCGTATACCGTGACCCGGTAATATTTTATAAGACGTTTTATTGTGTATTCGGCCCAGAGACTGATGTGGCTTCAGCTCCAGCCTTCAAGGAGACGATCCTATAATCTGGCTGGGGCTCTTAATCAGCCAGCACAGCCTTTTTTTTTTTTTTTTTCGAAAAAGCTAGCCTGGCCCTGTCACAAGGGGGTCACACTGGACTGTAAATATAACATTCAGAAGAGAAATGAACGGCCTGTGATAAGATTTGAAGGTGCGTTTGTGAATGCCCGTGCCCATAGCCTAAGCACTGTAATAAGCCAGCACCGAGGCATCTAAAGGGCAAAGCTATTAATAAATTAGGCCGCACGTGTATGCTCGACATCTTTAGGTCGTTGGTTAGTTACACTTCTTAGAGCTACAAAGTCTCCACACTTGTGTAAGTAAGAAGGACGTACGCGACAGCTTCCTGACATCACACGCCTTCCTGTTCTGACAAGGTCACCGACTCCTTTTTAAATATTATATATTGTGAAATCCCCCACCACACACACACACAAAATCCTTATCCATTTAGTTGCTAGTGTATTTATAGGAGCACTTTTGCTTTAATGCTTACTGTATTACATATTCAGTCAACCTATGAGAATGGATGTTACAATACTTCATAATCCAAAATAAAAGCACATTAAAAAGGGACAATTCTTGCAGAATCTTTTATTTTTGGTTTATAAGTGAATGGGTAGGTTTTCCAGCAGGCACCTGACCTTGTCACAACAGCTGGCTACACACACAAAAGTACAACCCTAAGTGGAAACGTCCAAATTGGGCCAGTCTTGCCAATCTTCTCACAGCCGAGGCCATCTTTATGTAGAGCCACAATTCTTTTTTTCAGATCCTCAGAGAGTTCTTTGCCATGAGGTGCCATGCTGAGCTTCCAGTGACCAGTATGAGAGCGATAACACCAAATTTAACACACCTGCTCCTAATTCACACCTGAGACCTTATTACTTTAATGAGTCACATGACACCGGGGAGGGGAAGTGGCTAATTGGGCCCAATTTGGACATTTCCACTTACTCACTTTTGTTGCCAAGGTTTAGACATTAATGGCTGTGTGTTGAATTATATTTGAGGGGACAGCAAATGTACACTGTTATACAGGCTGTGCACTCACTAGCAGAGTGTAATTTCTTCAGTGTTGTCACATGAAAAGATATAATAAAATATTTAAAAAGATGTGAGGGGTAGATTCACTTTTGTGAGATACTGTGTGTATATATATTATACACACACACTCTATTGCTCCATATACCGAGAATATTTTTGTGACAGGTGGACTTTAAATCCTTTTGGCCCCTTTACAGTACTTTACAAGAACGAGCGGAAAGCTTACCTGAATGCACTATTACCGAAAGCAACATCATTATATGTAATCTGAAGCACAGCGTGTGGTGCACCAGATCTTTTCAATCACACAGCCGTACCATAACCTCTGCGCAGGTGATTGCTCAATCGATTGGAACCCAACAAGCTGATGAAGATTACGTGACTGACAGAACGGACGCTGGCAAACACAATTAATGGGCTGCACGTGCATCATGGGAGTTGTAGTTCCCCCAGCTGCAAGACAGCTATGTGTTTGCTACTAATGCCAACTGTCTGGAGGACAGACAAGGTAAAGGTCACTTAACATCTCTAGTGAATTAAATATCAAATGCAGTCAGGGAAGAGAAGTAAGAAGAAGAAAGAGGAGGGCAAAGGCAACAGTTCAAAATACTGTCATTTACTTCAGAGATGTGCTAGAACAAGAGGTCATAGCCACTAGGGCCAGACACAGATGTAAAGTAAGGTGGTTTTACTTTAAGGAGAAGGTGGTATAAATGCAACAGCCTCCCATCAGAAGTGGTAGAGGCTAATACAGTATGGAGATTTAGATATGCAAAGGATGGGCAGAAAACTATCCAGAATCTAAAGTGAGGCTAAGCATTTATCATGGTTCGACTCTTTACACCAGGAAAAAAATATAGATCAAAAACACTTATATTAATTTACCACCACTTATTCGCAGAGGACTCGGCTCCGGGTGTGACGCTTTTGGGGGCTTGTCAAAGGTGAATAATGGCATTTTTTAAGGGGATAAGGAAACTGTCACCTACGTAAAAATGACATATATATATAATACATAGTAAGAAGAAGACGCTGTTTTACATTCCCGCCTGCAGTATCCCCTAAGCTCTGCACAGCACACACATGAAAGCCTTCTTTGTGTAACCGGCAGCCGTGCTCTGGCATTAGACCCATCGTACGTGTATTCCCCACCCGGCTGGAGCCCGGGGCGTTACCTGCGCGCTGGTGGAAAGGCCTCGGATGAGCCCGCGGGCTGAGGGTCCGGCGATACGAGAGAACATGATGGTGACAGGCGGGAGAATCCGAAGCTAGTGCGGCAGCGCTGTATGACTCCAACGACCTCCAGCAGGAGAGACAGCAGCAAAGCGAGCGTCTGCGTCACTGCCCGAGAACGTCTGACGTCAGCTGTAACCTCCATCCCTCACGGCGGGCATTATTGTACGCGCGCGAAGGTCACTGCGCATGCGTCGTGTCGTTTCAGGCTTTTCAATGACATTTCGGTAGAATGACGCTTTGAGCATAGAGTATGTGCTATACACTGGCATTATGTAATCACGGCAGCATACGGTTAATATATACACTGTCCTGGGGTATGTAGAACTCGTAGCGGAGTTTGAAATAGTCATACTGACAATCCTACTCCTAACTTCCATTTAATGTTTTAATAATAAATACATAGAAGCATATACTTTGACGGCAGCTAAGAAGCATTCGGTCCATTATTTTCTTGCTTTAAAGATTTAAACCTTAATCAGCCAGGATATCCATATGGCTATCCCCTGGATGCTTAGATTCCCCTACTGTCAACCTCTACCGCTTCTGCTGGGAGCCAGTCCCATGTATCTGCCCCCTCAGTGGCTGAAACATAGTTTGCATAGAGTCCCAGAAACCCTATGGCCAGTCCTGGCATATATATATATATATATAGGAGATGGAGGTTAATTAGATAATTAGATTAGCTAATATCAAAGCAGGTGAAATATTTTTATCCATAAAATGTATGTCCCTAAAATACTCGTAAAGGAAAATAAACGTTAAAAAAATTTTTTAACGTTTATTTCATTATTGTAATATATATATATATATATATATATATATATATTTATATATATATATATATAATTATATTGTAATGTGCATTATTGTAATATATATATATATATAGTGTATTGTAATATATATCTATACATTTATTATTATTATTATTGTATTGTACGGTAATATATATATATAATTGTAATATTATGGCTGGTTGGAGTAAATATAGTCGGAAGGTGGATTCAGAAAGCCCTAACTCCAGATACCCCCAGGAATTCTTGGCAGTGTAGTTAGAGGCATGGCTGGATATGGTTTTGTGATATGTTTTATTTACATTTGATTTTGTAAACATATGTTTGCTGATTACATACTTGTTACTCCTTACACATGTTAAAGGACACAGAACAGGGATTTAGAACCACACCTACCAGAGAGGGACAGTCCCTTTTTGGGACCCCAATCCATCCATGTTCCTCTTTCCTGGCATGATGTCACTCTTTGGTACTGGCCTGTTTTATCACATTCACTGCATCATGGCATGGGTTGCGGATCCTGGTGTTTGAAACATGGGATGTGATCCTAAACAGGTTAACTTGGGAACTATGGGCCTAATATATCCCTGTATTAGAGTATTATCCAATCTAACCCTTGTACAGCGCTATGGAATATGATGGTTCTATATAAAACATGAAATAATATTTTATATCTACTATTTAACCGGTACACAATCTGTAGTTTATTTTGACATTATTGTGCTCTCATACCCATCAAACACCACTGTGCTAAACGAAGGGGCATTAGAAGAGGTACTGTGGATTTGGGTCTTGAAGAGGGATTGCTGCTTCCAGAGATTATTTCTTCACTATTTATTCCCACCTACGCTTATTAAAAAAATCCTATCACTCATGTGTCTGCTGACTGCTGCCAAACATCTGGATTTGGACCTTCAGATTTCAGCTGCAGACCCAATTCCTTGTTAAAGACAACAGGCATCCCACTCAATGATGCATTTATGTTGGTAGCTATATTAAAAAAATAGAGCATCCATAAATGGTTTCAGCTCAATGACCAACCTATGGTTTAGTAAATCAATTCGCTAGATTTTCTGAAAAAAATAAAAATAGACTGAAACCTAGCATTTAAACTGAACCCGCAGGTATCGAATATCCTAAAATCAAAACCAATATAGCAACGGTACAGCTCCGTGGTAAATGTGGTTACCACGGGAAACGCTGTTCTAAACATTAGAGAAACACCAGCTGCCGTTACGATTAAAAACTGTCGCCAAATCTTTGTCCGCAGTTCCATCTAGGCGGCCATGTTTACGGAGACAAAAGACGTGGGCTACATGTACGATTTTTGCCCATACGAAATGTCAATGTAGACGTGCAGATTTGTCTCTGGTGTCTAGAACTCTGAAACGATGGCGCGTACAGTTCCTTGACGTCACAGATAGTTACCACGAAGGCGTCCTTGGCGACATCTCCAGGTAAGTAAGCAAGTCTGCTGCAGAGACCGGGGGCGAGAAGACTAATACAAATTCTCGCTAAAATCAGGGGTCACACAGAGTGATTTGCAAAAGACAACGGGACGTCGAGACGATGCAGAGATGCACTACGTTTTATATTTAAAAATAAAACGCTGGTCATATTTATAAATACCCTTCCTTGTAAAATGGCATCGTTTCCATAGAATACAAAAGTTAAGTGCAGGTGCACTGGGTGTTTTGATAAATCTCTACATTCACTAAGACAAACAGTTTAATTCATCGTGGTGTATTTGTTGTCTGTTGAAATGGAATTGGGATATATTTGCCCGTTGCAGATCTACAACATCATTATTTTCTTACATATCATTATTTTAAAAGCAGCCAATGTGCTAAGACTGTTGGGAATTACCTGTTTCAAAAAAAAAAGAAGAAAAAGACATACACAAACAATGGATGTGTCTATATCCAGGCTGTTTACCTTTATGAAGCACTGCATGATATTCTTTTGTTTGCATGACACATATTTCTTTCAGTAAAATGAGTGGACTAGCCTTGTGCAGTGAAACAGAATTATATAACATCTTGAATCAAGCAACAAAGATCTCACGTTTGGCTGAACCTAATTATCTCTGTCTTCTAGGTGAGTGTTTTTTCTTAACTGGTTTTTAAGTTTTGTATCCTTCATGACAACGGCTGTTTGCTTTTTTTTTTAACATTTCTGCTTTATTTGTGCTTAGCTGTAATTTTCTTCTTTTTCATTTACTGTACTCACACAAATTATATATTGGGGTGGGGGGTTTTCAGGGTTTTCAGGGATTTTTTTAGATACCATTTTTTGGTATCATAATATCATCTAATTTACTTTAAAAATAAAATATGGTGAAGATGAAAGAAAAACTTGAAGTTTTTTACTTATCTACAAAACTAATAAAACAAACTGCTACATAGATTCATATCTGTCATGAGTTTAGAAATACTTAATGTTTTTATGTTTTTTTGCACGTTATAGGACAATAAGTACAAGTAGAGTATTGTTATTTCAAAAACGTTTTTGTTTCAAATCTGGTCATCCTGCACCCATGTCCTATTTGGGAGATCTTTAAATCCTCAGTTCAATTTATCCCCATGAATTTACATCTCCTTGTATATGTCACTGCTTAACAACACCCTTATATGTGTTCAGCAATGTCACGGAGCTGGCTAGTCCGACCGACTACATCCGCTGTCTTCTGCTCCCTTAGCCTGGGACAACACACTTTCCCCGGTTCCCCAGTCACTAGCCGAGACTCAGTGTAGGGTAAAACCAAACGAAGACTCATTTATTTTAGACACACAGAGCTGGATATATCCAGCAAAACACAAATTAACATAAAACAAGATATTGGGACACAAACCGCCCCCTTAATCTGCCTCTCAGAGACAACAGGGGCAGTAACGGGATTAACAATACAATAGGGGGGAGACTGATTTATACAACATTAAACATCAAAGAATGGTGGTCACTCCCTGGTGGCAGATCCTGGCTGTCTGCCGGAGATAATCCCCTCAGCCAGTGATGAGATGATACTGCTGGGGGTAGCCACAGAAGTCTTTACAAACCCAGGGCCCATAGTCAATAGGGAGGAGGCTGGCAGTCAGGCTTCTCCAGTGGCCCCAGTGATGGAGGCTTCCGTCACAATTCTCCCCCCTTCGAATTGGACTGACATAGGACGAGACCCCAAACGGGTTGACTCCGTAGTCAGTCAGTTTATTTGGCCCATTAATGCCCTCCCAAAATTGGTGCTCCTGCTGCTGCTGGGGAGATGGGCCGGCTGCGCCATCTCCCGGGTACCGCTGGGGAGTGATGCCGCCTGCATCCCCTCCCTGGTGCTCCTGTTGCCGTTGAGGAGGGAGTTACGGTTGATCCGGTCCTGGAATTAGGTTCTGCTGCTGGGGGGGCGGGTCGGCCACTGTATCTCCCTGAACTCCTGCAGCTTTGGTAGGTGCTGGGCAGAGGCCAGCGATGCTCTGCCTGGTTGCCAGCACTTCAGCTGGGGTTAGGGAATCTTGTGGGTCGGCCTGCCGCTGGGGAGGGAGGGCCGGTTCCTCTGCTCCCGGACATGTGAGCTGCCGCTGGGAAGATGGACCGGCTGTCACATCTCTCGGTTCCTCCCACTGCCGCTGGGGAGGAAAAACAAGTTCCTCCGCTCCCGGACATGTGAGCTGCCGCTGGGGAGAAGGGCCGGCTGCCACATCTCCCTGGATCCCTGTAGTCATTACAGGTGTGGGGCAGAAGCCAGCAGCGCTCTGCCCTGTTGCCAGCTCTTCAGCTGGGACTAAGAGATCTGGGCAGACTGCCCAGCATTCTGAGGCCCCCGGTGTGGAGACCGCAGTGTTATCCACCCCTCTTGGGTTAACATCCTCAGATGTAAAATCAGTTAGATCCACAATCTCTGGATCTGGTTGTGGAACACAGTCGCACAGCTCCAGTATCGGATCTGGATTAGCTGCCCAGTATCCCTCTGACTCAGGGGTGGAGACCGCAGTCCCATCCACCCCGCCTGAGTCAACATCCTCAGGTGACCACTCAATAACATCCACAAAATCCAAACAATCCCTGGACACTGGGGCATTCTGTTGAACGCGGTCAAACAGTTTTTTATACGCCTTTTCCAGTTCCCACTCCTGCGTAATTAAAACGTCTAAATCACCTTTAAGTCCTAGCGCATCTGGGAGGTCCCACTCCCTGAAATCCCGGATGTCCTCAATCCGCCACTCCGCTGTACTGCCGAAGTCCGGATCCTCCTGAAGACTATCCCATAATAATCCCGGGCCACCAAAGTCATAGCCCTCTGGAGAACAATCTTTCGCAGTTCCCCAATATGCTTGCTCTGTATACCACTGCAGAGCCCTATAGTGATCTTCCAGCTCTACCTCCTGTTGGACCAGCTTGTCCAATTCGGATACCCATTGCTCCTGGGGTTGCTGTCCCAGGAAAGACATCCGTAGTTCCCGCTGGTCTCTAATCTTTTGTTCGGAGCTTGGAAGACACCGACCCCGGCGTATAACAGCCCTCTGCCATACTGACCGTCGAACCACTTGCCTCAGGTTCTGGTATTGTTCTGTAGGCAAAGCAGTAGTGTAGCAGGAGAGGATGACCCGCAGCAGCCCCTGGAATTCTGATACCACATCCATGTCCTTGTCAAGGCGACCGAAGTCTGCCGTCCTGTTGGTTAATCCCGGTAGAAAGGAAGTGTCCCTCAGACTAAGAAGCAATCCCACCGCTGCCACCAATGTCACGGAGCTGGCTAGTCCGACCGACTACCTCCGCTGTCTTGTGCTCCCTTAGCCTGGAACAACACACTTTCCCCGGTTCCCCAGTCACTAGCCGAGACTCAGTGTAGGGTAAAACCAAACGAAGACTCATTTATTTTAGACACACAGAGCTGGATATATCCAGCAAAACACAAATTAACATAAAACAAGATATTGGGACACAAACCGCCCCTTAATCTGCCTCTCAGAGACAACAGGGGCAGTAACGGGATTAACAATACAATAGGGGGGAGACTGATTTATACAACATTAAACATCAAAGAATGGTGGTCACTCCCTGGTGGCAGATCCTGGCTGTCTGCAGGAGATAATCCCCTCAGCCAGTGATGAGATGATATTGCTGGGGGTAGCCACAGAAGTCTTTACAAACCCAGGGCCCATAGTCAATAGGGAGGAGGCTGGGAGTCAGGCTTCTCCAGTGGCCCCAGTGATGGAGGCTTCCGTCACAAGCAACATCTCCTGAGTACAGTGATACCACCGTGTATAGGTTTGTCGAGTTTGTTGGCTAAAAGGCCACATTTGGTACATGCGCACTTTAGATTTTCACATCTGATCATCATGCCCCCACGTCCACCTATTTGGGACATCTTTGAAGCCGACCTATTCAATTTACCCCACCAAACCATATATTTTTGAAAAGCATACACCCCAGGGTACTTCAAATGGTCACATTTGAACAGTTTCCATGCACTAATTCTACCACCAGCCCTTCTGAAATTTTGATCAAAGCTTTATCTCAACAAAAAGTTAAAAAAGGTGCAAGATCACTGCCTATGCAATGATCAATGGCAAGCAAGGGGTTACTTGCCAACTAACATGCCAAGGAACATAACTGGATGGAACTGATTGGATGTTGCTGCTACAACAACACCCCCTGAGCAACGAAAGCGAACATTAATCATGACGCTCTTTCCAGGAGAAGTGTATTGCTATATTGAAAGACTCCATTTATTTCAAGTATGGCGCTGCTCTGCAGCTGGAAAGAGCGTTTAGGAAGCAATCAACAGACTTTGCACTTCCACCACAGGTAAAAAATGGGGAGAAAGAGGTGAGATGAATAGTGAGGAAGAGAAGCGATGGTAAGAAAATAGAGAAAAAAAGAGAAAGATATAGGGGAGAGATAACGAGGAGGAGAGATAAGAGAGAAAGGGGAGGTGATGAGAAAGAGGAGAGATGAGGAGAAAGGACAGAGATAAAAATAAACAAGATAGAGATGAGAGATGAGATGAGAAGAAAGGGCAGAGATAATGAAGAAGGGGGAGATAATAGGAACTGAAATGGTCTCCAATATGCACATGACAAAAATAGGGCTAGAATATCTTAGATGTGTTAGATTTTTAACACAAGACTAGTTTTTGATCTTAGACTGGCTGCATTCTTTGAAGGGCATTGTATATCATCCTATAAACCTTAGATATATCTATTAAATTTAGATGGTCTCTATGAGGTGCCAGTGGCTTTCTCAATTTCATGTATTCACAGCAGTGATCTCCTGTCAGTGCATAGTGAAGAAAGTATAGGTCCGCCAGAAAACTGTGGGTTTGGTTTGGTTTGGTTATTGGCAATCCCTAAGACTGCTAACCTCTTAGCAATTAACTGAGGATTTTATTTTGTATAATATATATAAATATTGTATTATGATTTTTTAGTATGATTAAATATACTACTTTAGAAGTATATGTTCCTTTTTTCCTCTTTTGATGATTGAACAATATGTCACTGACCCTTTAACTTTTTAAATTGTCTCTGATCTGAAGTATCAAAACAAAATATTGAGGCATTGCTTTTTGTACAAATTTCAGGGCATATATATATACATACATATATGTTGGTTTTGAATTTGTAAAATTCCAATTACCGTATATTAAATCTAAGTTATGAAGATATGCAATGTTACTATAGCCTTCTTCTGAAAGCATACAACTTTTTTCCCTTTAGATGCACGTTCTAAGAGAGAATACAATGAGGGTCACATTATAACTGCCCGAAGAGCCAAAAAGGTAAATTGAAGATCTCCGAAACACTCTAAGCCAGGGGTGTCCAAGTTTTTTCTGCTGTGGGCCACTTCATCAGAATTGTATACGTGCACGGGCCGCACTCATTTTTCACTGAGAGAAAATATGGCCTTTAATAAGATATGCAGATTAAAATAAAGTAAATGACACAAAACCTTTACTTTTCCTCTCACTGATTTCTGGGCCTAGAAAGTTTTGTGACTACAAATTCAGGATTCTGGATAAGTTAAAATGAAATAGTTCTATTTATTTTAGGGATGCACCTAAATGAAAATTCTGGACCAAAACCGAAAATTCAGGGTTCACTTAGCCAAAGCTGAAAATGACCCCCCCACATACTTTTAATAAAAGTAAGTTGCACACCAAAATTGTACAAAAAAATTATATATTATGATTGTTAACAGCAATCTCAGGCATACCCAGATTCCAGTATGTACTGGTTGGCTGGGCATTGTACCAGTAATTTTTGTCCACTTTTAGTGTGTAACCACACTTTTATTAAAAGTAACACACCACAACTGGACAAAAAAAAAATCAACAATATGACTTGGCATGATAGGAGTGTGATTGCTAACAGCAAACACACTCTTTTCATACCCAGGCAACCAGTAAATGCTGGAACCTAGGCATAATGGGACGGTGATTGCTGTTAGCAGATTGCTGTTAGCAATCACACTCCTATCATGCCAAGTCAGCCAGTACATGCTGGTACAGGGTGGCTGTAAGTGCAGACCCCATACTGCTGGCAGCATCAATACACAAGGGGGGCAGCTAGCCAGGTTTCAGCATGTACTGGCTGACTTGGCATGATAGGAGTGTGATTGCTAACAGCAAAAACACTCTTTTTTACCCCCAGGCAACCTGTAAATGCTGGAACCTAGGCATGATGGGACTGTGATTGCTGTTAGCAGATTGCTGTTAGGAATCACACTCCTATCATGCCAAGTCAGCCAGTACATGCTGGTACAGGGTGGCTGTAAGTGCAGACCCCATACTGCTGGCAGCATCAATACAGAAGGGGGGCAGCTAGCCAGGTTTCAGCATGTACTGGCTGACTTAGCATGATAGGAGTGTGATTGCTAACAGCAATCACAGTCCCATCATGCCTAGGTTCCAGCACTTACACATCCATGCTATCACACACACACTCATTCATTCATATACTCATTTATTCACACATTCATTCCCTCACATGCATACTCATTCAAACAACCTCCCCCACCCCCTTACCTACTACAGCTCTCGATGCCGCTCACAGACTTCAGCAGGGGGCGCGGCCTCCCTCGTTCTCCCCACAGAGGAAGCAGGACTGGAGCAGAGAATAGACCCTCCCACAAGTAAGCGGCAGGGCTTGTGATTATGTGATCCTGGCTGCCGATCTCACGCGGGCCGCACCTCGAGGTCACGCGGGCCGCATTTGGTCCGCGGGCCGCATTTGGCCCGCGGGCCGCATGTTGGACACCCCTGTTCTAAGCCATCAAATGTGCCTCATATGATAAAAGGAGTGTCCCCTTTAAAGTAACAATTTTGTCCCTTGCAAATGTGTGGAAGGTATCACAAGATCCCATCCTATGCACTTGCAGAATGTACCAACCCCGAGATCCATTCCACCAAATACACATGCCTTGCTTACCAGTGCACTATAATCACCACCAGCAAACTGTGTTGGTATAATAGCCACAAACACAGGGGTCAGTGCACTACAGTTCTTTGACTGCAGCTTCTCCTAAGGATTAAATGCCCTTTCTTTCTCAGCTAAAGAATACATATTAACCTGTTCAGTCCTATTAGGACGTACCAGTACGTCTTTAAAACATGTGCCAGGAAGTCAGGGCCGGCCCGACAATGGAGCCAAGTGGGGCAACCGCTCCAGGCGGCACTTTTGAAGGGGCGGCACTTTGCCGCCCCAAGCCCTTTTTTTTTTTTTAAAAAGCGAAAGAGAGAAAGGGGCGCCAAGTGGTTTTCGCTTACCAAGCTGTCAGTACCCGCTCGGCGCCCCTCTCTCTCTCATCTGCGGCGAGTCTCCCTGTTCGGTCTCGGTGCCGGCTTGTAATGCTGAGTGCCGGAAGATTTCCGGCGCTCAGCATTACAAGCCGGCACCGAGACCGAACAGGGAGACTCGCCGCAGGACTGCTGAAAGGTAAGTACAAGGGGGGGGGGGACACGGAGGGAGAGGAAGGGTAGATAATGGGGGGGGGGCGGCAGGGACGGAGGGAGAGGAAGGGTAGATAAGGGGGGGGCGGCATTTTAAAATTCGCCCCAGGCGGCATTTTGCCTTGGGCCGGCCCTGCAGGAAGTTCATTAGAAAGTACCAGTGTGTCCAGACTTTCAGCCGCAGGACATCTATTGGCAGCCTGGACTCTTCTTCGAGCTCTGGTACATGGTCATACAATACAAAGAATGCCTGATCACGCAATTGAGCATTCCCTTCTGGTATGTGTCAGAGGTGACACCCACTGGAATTTCACTTGAAGACAGGAAAGCCCTGCTGGACTTATTGCAATCAGCAATGCAGAGCTATGGAGCCCTACTTACTGATCACTAGAAACAGTGGAAAAAAACTAAAAAGGGGGATAATAAAATAAATAAATACAAATATTTTTTTTTTTATAGTGTCCCTTAGCCTACTAGACGGAGAAAAAAATCACTACCCAAATCCCCTTAAGCCCATAGTATAAAAACATGTAATATATGGTAATATAGAAAGCATATATGTGGGGTTTTATGTAAATTAAGGATTTCTTGTTTGTAATCCATGGCATTTTTGCTCACCATAGGATGAAAACGATGAATGTTTCCTGTTACCCGAGTCTCTAGAGTTGGACTGTGTCAAGTATTGTGTGGTGTATGATGGCCATACTGATTCTTTGGATGGAGAAGGTAAGATCTTATTTTGAAACTGTGATTTAAAACCCTTGTTGTGACCTATCCATTAAGAATGATCCCATAGTCTATTCATGAAAGCAGAGTTATAACAGCTTTTCTTATAAATGGAGTACAAACAGTGACTGCAACTATAATCAATGGTTCTGTAGCCAAGATAGATGTTTTTGTTTTTTAAATAACTGTAATAGAAATTTTAAAGCTATTCATTGTGTTTATATACATAGTTGAATTAAGTTTAATAGTGAAAAGAGGCTAGGTTTCCACTTGGGTTTTTTATTGCAAAAACGCCCATAATAACGCCAATTCAGCCACACAGCGTTTTATTAGTGAAAAAACGCTGCGGCCAGATGTTAGCTGTTGTTCAATAGGAAATCGCACAATGCCATATCCACTTGGCGTTTTTCTGTTTGGCGTTTTTTCAGTCCTCTTTGGCATTTTACTGCTTTTTTGGGCTCTGTGGCAGTTTTTCAGAATCGCAGCATGTTGACACTCTGGCGTTTTTGCAAGGAAATCTTGGCGTTTTTCTCCAATAGAAGTCTTTGGGAGAGAAAAAACGCCATGAAAAAGCCATGTGGGTTTTGCCTTGGCGTTTTTTATGGCGTTTTTTTCCACAGTTACAATGCAGAGGATGGACCCAGTATCTGTGTTTCCTACGAGAAATAGGCTGGAAACAATCAGTTTCACACAAAACAAAGTTCATATTGAATTTTACACCATTTGGAACAAACATGCCATTACAAACAAACATACCCAACTGGATCCTGCGTGCCAAAAGCAACAGCAAACAATTTGCACCATCATTTGGGGCCAATCTTCCTAGAGGAGCAGACATTCGGAATAAAGCATGCCTTACAAACCTCAGAAAAGAGACAAAAGGGTCCGCCGGGGCGTTTAAGTAGAACTCTACCAAGGAAATGACATCAGGAGGGGGCAGATACTTGCCATTTATCTTAATCCCTTTTAGCTGGGTGATAATTCTAACTTGTAAAGGCTGGAAAAACTGCCTAAGGTCAAAAAAGCAATTTCCACAGAAAGGCTAAAACGCCAGAAAAAACTCCAGAAAAAAACGCCAAAACGCAGGAAAATGCAGTGGCAGTTTTCTTGGCGTTTTTCATCAAGAAAATAACGCAGGACAAAAACCCAAGTGGAAACCTAGCCATATACAGAGCCATATCCATATTGTGGTGGCAGAGAGCAGCAGAAATATGTGAGAGAAAGAGAGGTAATATAATGCTTTTTGGTATGTTATTTTAATGGAGAACCAATAGGCTAGGTTTCCACTTGTTTTTTTTTGCTAAAAACGCCCATAAAAACGCCAATAGCGCCACCTGGCGTTTTTTTAGTGAAAAAACGCTGCAGCCAGATGTTAGCTGTTCTTCAATAGGAAATCGCAGAATGCCATATCCACTTGGTGTTTTTTTGTTTGGCGTTTTTTCAGTCATCTTTGGCGTTTTTCTGCTTTTTTGGGCTCTGTGGCAGTTTTTCAAAATCGCAGCATGTTGACACTCTGGCGTTTTTTGCAAGGAAATCTTGGCGTTTTTCTCCAATAGAAGTCAATGGGAGAGAAAAAACGCCATGAAAAAGCCATGTGGGTTTTTTGCCTTGGCGTTTTTTATGGCGTTTTTTTCCACAGTTACAGTGCAGAGGATGGACCCGGTATCTGTGTGTCCTACGAGAAATAGGCTGGAAACAAACAGTTTCACACAAAACAAAGTTCATATTGAATTTTACACCATTTGGAACAAACATCCATTACAAACAAACCAACGGGATCCTGCGTGCCAAAAGCAACAGCAAACAATTTGCACCATCATTTGGGGCCAATCTTCCTAGAGGAGCAGACATTTGGAATAAAGCATGCCTTACAAACCACAGAAAAGAGACAAAAGGGTCCGCCGGGGTGTTTAAGTAGAACTCTACCAAGTAAATGACATCAGGAGGGGGCAGATACTTGCCATTTATCCTAATCCCTTTTAGCTGGGTGAAACTTCTAACTTGTAAAGGCTGGAAAAACTGCCTAAGGTCAAAAAAAGCAATTTCCACAGAAAGGCTAAAACGCCAGAAAAAACTCCAGAAAAAAACGCCAAAACGCAGGAAAATGCAGTGGCAGTTTTCTTGGCGTTTTTCATCAAGAAAAAAAACGCAGGACAAAAACCCAAGTGGAAACCTAGCCATACACTTGTTTATTAATTATATTTAATATTAAATATTATTATTATTATTATCTTGGGGAAAGGCTCACTCGGGTTGTTCCTTTATAATTCATAGTAAAATTGATGAGACAAAATGTTTTGACATGAAATGGAGAATCTCATTGATGCAGGTTGGTCACCCTAGTTTTGAATCACCTACAAGGTTTTGTAAATAAACTCATCTGACACGATAATTTAAACAAATTATGTTGTAAACTGATAACAGCTAATGCATTTATTTTTACCACCCAAAAAAATATTTTTTGGTACTTGTTTACTATGCACCCATTCTTTTATTTTAAAGTAATTATGATTTTATTTTATTAGGGACATCATACACATCTGACAGCTATAGCCAGCCATACTCATTCTTAAAAAAAATTCTTGTTTACTGTTTCTGGTTCTTTACCAGGTCCAGCTATAGAATGTGCCAAGCTCATGGCAGAAGTCTGCCGTCACCCAGTCATGGTATTAGCAGGAGGCTATGAGAATTTCTCTGCCCGTTACCACTTCTTCAGGTCTCAGAAAGTGTTTTGGATGCCTCAGGTAAAGTTAAGCACAGTATGACCAAACCACAGTGTATAAAAAATAAAGGGAAAGTTTAATGAAAGAATGCAATTAAGATAAAAAAAATAAAGCATTTACCTCCTCCTCCATGATTCGACTTTTCTTGCCACTGATTGGGCAATTAATTTGGGGGCAGTTATGCTTAATGGGGTCTTTAGTGTTAATTTAGGGGCAGCTATGCTTAATGAAGTGTTTAGGGTTAATTTGGGGGTAGTTATGCTTAATGGGGTCTTTAGTGTTAATTTAGGGGCAGTTATGCTTAATGAGGTGTTTAGGGTTAATTTGGGGGCAGTTATGCTTAATGGGGTCTTTAGTGTTAATTTAGGGTCATTTATGCTTAATGAGGTGTTTAGGGTTAATTTGGGGGCAGTTATGCTTAATGGGGTGTTTAGGGTTAATTTGGGGGCAGTTATGATTAATGGGGTGTTAAGGGTTAATTTTAGGGGCAGTCATGGTTGATGGGGTGTTAAGGGTTAATTTAATGGTGAGGGTTAATTTAATTAATTTAATAAAGTTAGCTTTAGGTGCAGTTGCAGGTAAAGGGGAATGTAAATCCTGGGGGCAGTGATTATTAATGTATTATTTATAACAGTATGGTGAATGATTAGAATGCCAATGAAGGCAGAGAGTCGTTCAAAGATCTGGATCTTACAGTGATCCGGATCACTGTAAGATTCGGATCCCTGTAAGATCCGAATCTTTGAACGACTCTCTGCCTTCATTGACATCACTGGAGGCAGGGGGGAGGATTCATAATGAAAGGGGCGGGGCCAATCGTTAGTGTGCCTGCATAGAGTTACTGGAAAACAGTAACTCCGTGCAGGCACACTGAGTGATCCGAAGATCCGGATCATGAATCGGACCATTTCAGTGAACGAATCGAAATGATCCGATTCACTTTAATCATCCGAACTTCCCATCACTACTGCCCGGGACTTAGATTAAAGCATCGGGGGTTTTTTTGTTTTTTTTTAAAACTTAAAAAAAAAACAAAAAAAACCAATGTTTTAAGTTAAGTCCCGGGCAGGCGCCCCTGCTACCATGGCGCCCTCTGCGGTCGCACACCCCTAAGGCCGGCCCTGCCCACATCGCCTCATGTGCCCAATAGGATGGGGGTAGGGTTAAAATGTACTAGATGACAACTAGGGGATTTTTTACAAAAAATATTTATTCATTTTACAAATGTAATGGTTTCATCCCACAAAACATAGGGAGGTGAGAGAAATGAGTGGGTTCCATTGTTCTTTAGAGAGCCCCCACCATCTTCCCAGTGGGTGGTGGCATAAATGGCCTTTATGCCCCTTAGGGTGTTCAAATATACTTTAAGCCATCCCATAGGATCCCATAGGTTTTTAAAATTATATTTTACTAATTCAGTACCCTCAGGTTATTAACATATTGAACACATCACTTTCCAAATGTGAAGTAGTGGAAGATGTTTTGTTTGTTTCTTTTAATAATAATAATAGTTTAGGGTTTTGGGGTTTTTTTTATGCTTACGATTTTGAGAGTTAAAGGCAAGGACATTGCAAAGTGATTGTGTATATACCGTATTTGCTCGATTATAAGACGAGGTTTTTTTCAGAGCAAATGCTCTGAAAAATACCCCTCGTCTTATAATCGGGGTCGTCTTAAAATCAGACCTCAAATAGGTCTGACTATGAGATGACTAAGATCCAGATCCCCCGCAGCTGCAGGGGACCTGGATCCTCCTGTCTCCAATTCCCCCCACCCCCCGCCCCACTTACCGGTACTTCTGAGTCCCCGGTGTGTAGCTGGGGCAGCGTGTAGATGTCTAGACGATTCGCATAGACAACTTCTGCTGCAGCAGGAAGGAGGCGTGGCTAGCAGCGGGGGTTGTCTGCGTCCATCGCGCAGACCTTCCGCGGCTGTCAGAGATCAGAGTTCCCCGCACCCTCTAAATGCCAGAGTGGCATATAGGGGTATAAGGCATTTCTGGAGGCAGAGTGGCACATAGGGGGGTCAAAAGGCATTTCTGGGGCAGATGTGCATAACGGGGGGGGCAGGTTGGAAAATAGAAGTAAATAAAACCAAAATATTTTTCTCAATCATAGCTTTTATTAAAAAAAATTAGTTTAGATGAATTAACATTTACTGGTAAAACTTTTTTCCTATAGGGTCGTCTTATATTCAGGCTTTTTTTTTTCCCCCTAAATTAATATTCAGATTTGGGGGGGTCGTCTTATAATCAGGGTCGTCTTATAATCGAGTCAATACGGTATTTTATAAAGTGTGTCTTTTCTCCTTTTTGTCAGGAAATAGATGATTTTAAACCACACCCCATAGAAATAATGCCAAGTCTGTTATACCTGGGCGATATTCGACAAGCAAGTGACCGTTACATTCTAAAGGATCTAAAGATTAAATCCCAGGTTGATGTTTCTCCTGAACCAGTAAATGTGTAAGTGCCGCTATGACTTTCTATCAGATTCATATTATACACCCTGACAAAGCATTATGAATGTCAGGCAACATAAAATATTTCCTTATTTTGGTGTTATGACCTTTCCTGTCTAAAAAAGAAGCTGGAGGTTGGGGTTTATTTACTAAAACAGTAATTGGCAGGTGAGTTTACAGGAGAGCTGCAGTTTCAACTCACCAACTTCACTATGCATTATGAACAGCCAACCCCAGGATGTGGACCTTACACACCTTACTGTTCTACACAGAAGACACTTGCCAGGTTTGGCACTTCACAATGGAAAGGCAGTGAATTATAACCACAGCACCATTACAAACTCACCTGCAAAACTCCCACTTTTGTGATATAAGCCCAAACGGCTACTGTATACTATATACTGTATGGATGATATATACAATAAGCCATAACATACCAACCAATGACCCTGACAGGTGAATTGAATAACACTGTTGTTATCATGCACCTGTCAGCGGGTGGGATATATTAAGCAGCAAGTCAACATTTAGTCCTCAAAGTTAATGTGTTAGAAGCAGGCGAAGGCTGGCCCATGTGGTCAAATCCAACAGATGAGCTACTGTAGCTCAAATTGCTGAAAAGGTTAATGCAGGTTCTGATAGAAAGGTGTCAGAACACTCAGTGCATCGCAGTTTGTTGCGTATGAGGCTGCGTACCCGCTGACCCCTGTCCACTGCCAAAAGTGTCTACAATGGACACGTGAGCATAAGAACTGGACCACGGAGCAATGGAAGAATGTGGCCTGCTCTGATGAATCTCGTTTCTTTTACATCATGTGGATGGCCGGGTGCGTATGCGGCACTTACCTGGAGAACACATGGCACCGGGATGCATCCATGGAGGCCCCACCTCGCAATGTACAGGACTTCTAATGTCTTGTTGCCAGATACCACAGAACACCTTCAGAGGTCTAGTGGAGTCCATGTCTTGATGGGTCAGGGCTGTTCTGGCAGCAAAAGGGGGGCCTACACAATATTATGCAGGTGGTCATAATGTTATGGCTGATCGGTATATACATGTTCACAACCTGTGAAATACATTATAACGTTTATGCTTTGGAATAATTGTAGGTCGGTTGCAGTGTCACATTATTAAAACCTAACCCTTACAAGAGCAAAATGGACTGAATTGCATAATGAGGACCATGCTATAAAAGTGGATAAACCACCTCAGGCTGTCAGAAACAGAGATGTATTAATAGGCCATTTGGTATAACACATCTAGAATTTTGTATTAAGTTCTGGAGTCTACATCCATTAAAAAAACATAAATCATTTTCAAAGATGGACTGTAAAAGTGGTTTATGCTATAGATAAAACAATTGTGGACATTTGTTATTGCCTTCTTTCCATTTTGGTTATACTATGTATGAGAGAGGTGGAGAAAAACAATGATGCTGAAAGGGTCGCTTAGCTTTTATCTGAAATCATACACTCTACATTTCAATGTGAAAATGAAAAGATTAATATATTTAGCAAAGTTATGACACATTCTGGTTTCCCTAGTGCTGTGAGTGCTAGTGAGAAATTGATATATTTTTTTTCTAGTTCTCTAGAAAATGTCCACATTCTGCATATTCCAGTCACAGACACAGCCAATTCAAACCTCCTCCAGTCTTTCCCAAGTGTGTGCAAATTTATAGGTAAGACAACTTCTTCCTGCAGAGACTGTCTGGCATCAGCTATCACCTGAAGATCTAGTAAAAGAACTAGAGAGAGCAGTTGTCCAAAGCTTCTACTAGGGGGTGCACCCAGGGCCGCCCCAAGACATAATGCCGCCTGGGGGAAGTTTAAAATGCCGCCCCCCCCATTATCTACCCTTCCACTGCCGCCCCCCCCATTATCTACCCTTCCTCTCCCGCCCCCCCCATTATCTACCATCCCCCCCATTACCTACCCTTACTCTCCATCCCTCCCTATTATCTACCCTATCCCCCCCCCTTTGTACTTACCTTTCAGCAGTCCTGCGGTGAGTCTCCCTGCAAGGTCTTGGTGCGGGCTTCAAATGCTGAGCGCCGGAAATGACGTCATCTTCCGACGCTCAGTATTACAAGCCGGCACCGAGGCCGAGCTAGAGGGCTTGCAGAGGGGCGCCAAGCGGGGACTGACAACTTGGTAAGCGAAAACCACTATATAACCAATATATATTTCTAGAAGAGCAGCCACAAATCACTGTGTGTTATCTTTTGTTTTGCTATCTTTTTTAGATGCCCACATGGGTCCAAATTGTGCCGTTCTGGTGTTCTCTAAGTTGGGGATCAGTTGTAGCAGTGCTGTGGTGATAGCATATCTCATGCATTGCAAAAAGTGCTCCTTGAAGGTAACGTTTTCCTGTTTTGTGCTAAACAGAAACATGCTGTGCCCTTTCTCACTGTCTTGCTAATGGAGCAAAAGTGTATACTGTATTTAACAACCCAAATGCATGCCAAGAGTCCTGTCCAAGTTCACAGCAGTGTAGAAGGTCCACAGTAAGAACACAGAAACATCGATACAGCTAGGAAATTATATTTTAAACACCCCTCGTAGTGATCTCAGTATTGTAATTTTAATTGCATTGATGAGCACTGTAACAAAAATATGGGTAGTATGCTTTTGGGTGGCCCCAATCACAGAGGGAATTCGATTTTTCTGCTCACTGATAATCAAGCAGCTATTATTTCTTGTTAGGGTGCAATATAAATATGTGCTTTAACTGTATTTAAACAAGTCACATTTACCATGGTCTGCCATCAAATAGTTGACATGGTTTTGTTGGTTCTTTTTTTCAGGAGGCCTGGGCACATGTCCTGAAATGCAAAACCAACATGAGGCCAAACAGAGGCTTTGTGGAACAACTGCTGGAGTGGGAAAAAACTATTCTAGGACAGGCAGTGACAGACATATCAGACCCGAAATTTTGATCTTTGATGTTCTAGCTAGATCAGTATGTATCACTACAACGTTTAATGAAGATAGCTTTCTCTGTTACTGGAGATATTGGGAATAATGGGTGACCCCGCGACACATTGGACACAAGCTCATTCTTAAGTCAATAGCAAGTAGCAAAAATAAATCAATAACCACACAGAACATAAAGCGCTGATAATGTGCTTACTTTGATTTACTTTGTTGATATAAAGTGATTGACTTGAGCTGCTCATACTGTTTTTTGTCATCTTATGAAGATATGTGTTTCTATGGCAGGAAAATGCAAGCGAACCCAGTGGTGGATCTCCAGATGTTGGTCAATTACAACATGATTTTCAGACTAATGCTCACGGGACGCATAGTTTATTAACAGGAAGAGATTTTTTAGGTACCTCTGTGCCGATAGATTCAATGCAACCATGCTTGGTGTAAAAAATATATATTAAAATAATTATTTATAAGGACCTCAGTAATGTCACCATGATGTTGTCTTGTTACATAGGGTCTACAAAGACCCCATGAGGATCTCCCGTCACGTTGCACTTCTCTCTATTAATAATAAACAGCAGGCCAAAAAATCCCATTTGAACCCAAAAATATTTTAAAATAAAAAAAATAGTTAATTGTACAAGGGAAAATTTTTGCTGGTTATTATTGTACTTGGGGATGGTTGCTGGGATTAGAATGGGTGTTTTTGAGCAGTGTCAGTGCATGTTTGCAAATGTAAGAAGTTTAACTGGAAAAACACAGGAAATGGAGTTGTAGCTGTAAACGAAACATGGTGGGTCGGTACTCATGACTCGTCATGTCATTTTTGAGATTTTAGGAGTTGTAGGACAAATAAAAGAGGCGGTGGTGTCTTCTTAGTATAAAACTAGCCTTAAGGGATGCTATTTTTGACGGGAGTAGTGAAACCGTGAAATCCTTGGGGTGGAAATTGTCAGTAGAGGTAGAATGATAAAGCTTGAACGAATAGGGCAGGCTGACATGAGGTTGTGGGGACGAGTTAGGGTTAATGCATTGTGTGACTGGATAGGTTAGACAGGTCATGTAAAGGTCAGGTTAGCTGTTATATAAAAAAAAAAAAAAAATAGGTTATATAACTTTAAATTCTTCTGCGCTTGCGCTAGCGCTTTGCCGCTCTTTTGTGAGTGGCTCGTGCTACCCTGGGGTGCCCGCGCGGGTGCCTCGCGCTGCGCTAAAGGGCGGGAATTGCACCTATAAATAGGTGCGTTATGAGGAGCTTTGTCACTTACCTGGCGATCCGCTGAGCGATTACTGCACTGACCATAGAGTCTGGTGAGCGGTAGCGAAGCGGTGAGCCGAAGAATCAACATGGAAGAGTTGATGAAAATGCTGCAGGAGCGGGTCTCGGAGCGTGGAGGAGAAGAGTGGCTTCGGAGATGTCTTCAATCTTCTTCGGTCTCCGACGAACTGCTTCAACTTGACCCTGGCGGCGCTGAAGAGGAAGTGCCGGAGGAGGAGTTGAATATTGAAATTATGCCGGGGAACATCCCGCAAGATGGCGCTGTATCGCGGGATGTCAGGAGTTCTGGCAGATCTCGGGACAGGGTCAGGGTTACGTCTGATAGACGTGACAGACCCTCTACAAGTGCCCCAGACGTTGCTCAGAAGAAGAAAAGGCCCGCTTCTCGGGTGAAGTTATCTGCTAAGCGGCTGAAGAGCTTGCAGGATCCGGGAGAAGGCTGCAGCAAGTGGCTGCATAACCAGGACAGGCGTCCATCTCTGGCTGTCCCGGTTGCTGAGGAACAGGTTGCAGTTCAGAGGAATATTGAAGTTGAAGGCAGAGCTGGGGATCATAGGGGTGAGTTTACTGGTGTTTCAATGAGTAATCTTAACGATGCAGTTTCTGCTTTAGTGAATGTTTTAAAGAACATTCAAGGTCATAGTCCAGCTCAGGCTTGGTTGAAAGATAATGCTGGTTTTAAAGCTAATTTGGTGAATGAATCCTGTATGAAGGAAGTTATGTCCTGTGAAGTATCACCGCTTGGGTTTCATTTAAGCAAAGTGGTGAAAGAGAAAATTTGGAATGACGAATATGTCGATATTTTATCACTTTTGCCTGCGTCTAAAGAATTTCTTATGAAAAATGACAAAGATGAGGAACGGCGTAGGCCGGTAGTACGTTCTTTTAATAACTGGTTGCAATCATTTTGCATATTTTCTAGTGTTTATTGTGAAAAACATAAGGAAAGTAGCGCTGGTCTGTTTCAACATTTAGATGCTGTTTTAGAAGCGTATAAAAATTTTGGTGGACTCGCTTGGTTTTACTATGATGAGACTTTTAGGCAGAAAATGTCGGTGCACAAGAACTTGAAATGGGGAATGAAGGATGTGGGTTCGTGGGTGAGCATTATGTTGCCCCAGAAGAATGTTAATTTCAGAATGGGAGGTAATGTGCAGCAGCAGAATAGACAGAAGGGGTTTTGCTGGGCATTCAATGAGAACCAGTGCAGGTGGCCCAATACCTGTAAATTTAAGCACGAATGTTCGGTATGTGCTGGGAATCACCCGGCATTTCGGTGTTTTCGGAAGAATTTGCACAATACAGGAAAGGAGGTTCCAAAAGGCGGTGACGCCGGTGAGGCTACTAAATCTGCTCCCCTTTTTAGGCAGATACCCAAATCAGCGGATGGCTGATTTGATTTATGAAGGTTTTAAGGATGGTTTTAAAATTCCTATTTATAATCAGACAGGTCTGGTTTGGGTTGAGAATTTGCGATCGGTTATGGATAAGGAAGAGGTGGTTAGAGCTAAAATTAAGAAAGAGTTGAGTTTGGGAAGGATAGAAGGGCCTTTCACTGTACCTCCTTTTTCTTGTTTTCGTTTGTCCCCATTAGGTTTGGTGCCTAAAAAGGAGACGGGGGCTTATAGGCTCATTCATCATTTATCCTTTCCTAAGGGTAATTCCTTAAACGATGAGATTGTAAAGGAGGAGTATTCGGTGCATTATGCATCTTTTGATGATGCGCTTAAATGGGTTCGCGCGATGGGGAACGGTACTCTGCTTGCAAAAGTTGATATTGAGGCGGCGTTTCGTTTGCTGCCAATTCACCCAGATTGCTTTTGTTCTTTAGGCTTTCAATTTGATAAGATGTTTTATTTTGACAAATGCTTGCCTATGGGCTGCGCAGTTTCTTGTTTTTATTTTGAGGCGTTTTCTACTTTTTTGGAATGGGTTATAAAGGATGTTTCTGGTTTTGAATCCATAGTTCATTATTTGGATGATTTTTTATTTATTGGTAGGGCTGGGACTTCTGATTGTTTATCTATGTTGGAATCATTTTTGCAGTTAGCAAGCTGTTTTGGTGTTCCGTTGGCTAGTGAGAAAACAGTTTTTCCAACATGTGAGCTTCAGTTTTTAGGGATAGTGATAGACACGAATGAAATGTGTTTTCGGTTACCGGTTGATAAGATTGTTAAAATGAGGTTATTTATTAAAAAGGTTTTAGGTAGTGATAAGTTGAGAGTTAAGGAATTTCAATCTTTATTAGGTATGTTTAATTTTGCGGCGAGAGTTATGCCAATGGGTAGAGTTTTCTCTAGGCATATAGCAAGAGCTATTTCGGGTAAGAAACAGCCGCATCATCGGGTTAGGGTAACTAGACAGATTAAAGAAGATTTAAGAATTTGGGATTTGTTTTTAAGTGATTTTAATGGTTCAACTATTTGGCAAGAAGAATTTGTGACTAGTAATGATATGGAGTTGTTTACGGATGCTGCTGGTTCAACGGGTTTTGGGATATTCTGGAAAGGTAAATGGGCAGTGGCTGAGTGGCCTGCTTCATGGGTTTCGGCGGGATGGTTAAAAAATATGGTCCTGTTGGAACTATTTCCAGTAGTGGTTGCTTTTGAGCTATGGTCTAAGGATTGGGCGAATAAAAGAATTTTGCTTAATTGCGACAATATGGGGGTGGTTTGGGTTATCAACACGTTACACGCTAAATCTATACCTGTGATTAATTTATTGCGAAGATTGGTGTATTTATGTTTAAAATGCAATATTTGGCTTAAAGCTAAACATATCCCGGGTTGTAAGAATGTTCTGGCTGACGCGCTGTCTCGTTTCAATTTCAAGATTTTCAGATCTTTGGCTCCGCAGGCGGACAAGGAAGGGATGATAATTCCTGCATACGTATGGGATTTGACTTCACCCAACTGAGGGAGCTTTTGGCAAAGTCGGTATCCAAGAATACATGGAATGGTTATTACAAGGCCTGGAAGGCTTGGTCTTTGTTTGTGCAGAATGGAAATTGGGATATTTTTGAAAACAGTATTGATGGAGCGTTAGCTTTTGTAGTAAGCTTGATTAATAAAGGAATGGCTAGATCTAGTATAGATATGCATTTAGCTGGGGTAACTTTCTTTTTTAAATTGGCGGGTAAGCAATATGCCTTTAAGGATTTTTTGGTTAAACAGGTTTTGAAGGGTTATAATAATAAATCTAGGGTTTTGGATGATAGGAAGCCGTTATCATCAGCTGTTTTGAGGAATTTGGTTAGAGTATTGCATAAGGTTTGTTGGACTAGTTTTGAATGTAAGTTGTTTAGAGCTGCTTTTGTAGTAGCTTTTTTCGGCGCGTTTCGTATTAGTGAATTAGTAGCTAATAATAGGAATGGTGGTTCTGGTTTGCAGTTTGGTAATGTGCTTTGTGCTGAGCAGTTAAGGTTGTTGGTCGAAACTTCTAAAACGGATAGGAAGCGGAGGGGTTGCTGGGTGTCATTGAATAGATTGAGTGATGTTGAAATTTGCCCAGTTGCGGCGGCTGAATTATTTAATTCGGTTAGACCTGATGTAAGGGGTAATTGGTTGGTACATCAATCCGGTTTACCCTTGACTAAATTCCAGTTTAATAAGGTTTTAAGTTTAGGATTGAAGGAGTTAGGTTTGGCTAATGAAAGGTATACGTCTCATTCTTTTCGAATCGGTGCTGCGACGGAAGCAGCTTTGTTGGGTTTGGATGATTCAGTCATTAAACGATTGGGTAGATGGCAATCGGATCGTTTTAAATTATATGTTCGTCCTAATCTCTTGTAATCATATTTATTTGATGCTAACTATGAATTTCTTTCAGGTCGCCAGGCTTTTATAGTCTGGATTGTTGGCCATTCCTTCGTCTTTTGGGCACAGCGCAGAGCAGCGGAACGAAGATATGGCGAGAATTTAGGTTTTGATGAGTCTAAGTTAGTTATATTTTGGTTGGGTATACGGGGTTTAAGGGTGGAACAACTTAAAGATTATTTAGATGAATGTGTTACGTGTTTTCCTTGGCCTAATGCCATTATAATACATTGTAGCGGTAACGATATGGGGAAAATGAAGTCGTTAGAATTAATTTTATATTGTAAAAGTCTAATTTTGAATCTGAAAGCTTGTTTTCATAATGTTCTGTTAATATGGTCTGAGATGATTCCTCGTCTTCTGTGGCTTCAGAGGCCAGAATTCAAAGCTTTGGAGAGAGCACGACGTAAATGTAATAAGGCGATGGAAAAATTTATGTTGCTGGAAGGGGGTTTCTCTTTTCGGCATACTGAGTTAGAGGGTGGTAGTGTAGGTTTATATAGACGGGATGGGGTTCATTTATCTGAGATTGGCAATGATATTTTTAACGTAGATCTACAATGTATGATTGAGCAGGCCGTGGTTTGGTGGGGTTGGGCCTCAAATGAAATTTAAGTTCATTTGTGGCGGTTGGGGTGAACTGTGAATTGATATGCTGGCTGGCTTACAGGGCGGTTGGCATGGGTTAAGTGTTTATATGGTGCTCTGGGCTTGTGCCAAGGGCTTGTGTTTATTTAGATTACATTGGTGACAGAGTTGAGAAAAGTTACAGTTTATGGTTGTTGTTATATTTGTGAAACTAAATAAAAGCCACGGCCTGATTCATCCAAGTCAATGTGTATGTCTTTATTTAGTAATAGTTTTATTTATGGTTTGTGTCCCTTACAACCTCATGATAAAGCCTGAACGAATAGGGCAGGCTGACATGAGGTTGTGGGGACGAGTTAGGGTTAATGCATTGTGTGACTGGATAGGTTAGACAGGTCATGTAAAGGTCAGGTTAGCTGTTATATAAAAAAAAAAAAAAAATAGGTTATATAACTTTAAATTCTTCTGCGCTTGCGCTAGCGCTTTGCCGCTCTTTTGTGAGTGGCTCGTGCTACCCTGGGGTGCCCGCGCGGGTGCCTCGCGCTGCGCTAAAGGGCGGGAATTGCACCTATAAATAGGTGCGTTATGAGGAGCTTTGTCACTTACCTGGCGATCCGCTGAGCGATTACTGCACTGACCATAGAGTCTGGTGAGCGGTAGCGAAGCGGTGAGCCGAAGAATCAACATGGAAGAGTTGATGAAAATGCGCCCTCCCACCCACCCTTGTTGTTATTTTATTTGTCGTGGCTTTTATCGGGGTAAAGTTGCCCTGTAATATGGGTGAACTGTGAATTGATATGCTGGCTGGCTTACAGGGCGGTTGGCATGGGTTAAGTGTTTATATGGTGCTCTGGGCTTGTGCCAAGGGCTTGTGTTTATTTAGATTACATTGGTGACAGAGTTGAGAAAAGTTACAGTTTATGGTTGTTGTTATATTTGTGAAACTAAATAAAAGCCACGGCCTGATTCATCCAAGTCAATGTGTATGTCTTTATTTAGTAATAGTTTTATTTATGGTTTGTGTCCCTTACAACCTCATGAATCATTATACTATCATAATATTGAGGGCATTTCCTATAAATTAGCAACTAATGCAAACAAAAAAGGCCTGCACAATTAGACAAAATTGTTTTTAGGGGGGGGGGTTAATCATATTGAAGTTGATTGGAGAAATTAAATCTACTTTAACAACAATAGAGTGCTGAGCATATTGAAAGGTAATTTGTAGAAGAGCCTACTGGAAATGATGCATTACTGGAGTTGGTGACCACAAATAGAGTATTTTCCATCCAATATCCAAGTAAGGGACACTTTGGAATATTTCATGGGACCAGCTAGAGCACCCTATTTCAGAAAGGTTAACTTCGCTAAGGTTGTAACTTGGTGAGTAGATCCACTTGCAGGGCATTGGAAATTTTTCACATGTACCAAATAGAAACCCAAGAAGTCAGGTTAAGGATTAAACCCTAGGCATATATAGGACTACTCAACAAGCTTGTATGCCATATCATGGAAAACATAAGGACCAAGAAGCTCTGCAGAGAGGTTTATTTACTAAAGAGGACGTTGGCTGGAAATTTCAGGTTTCATTTCACCAATTACACTTTACATTATGAAGGGCCAACCCCAGTGAGCTTCTGCCCCCAAGAATACATTGAATGACCCTGTATTTAAATCAGTAGGTAAATATTAGTCCTACTGAAAGCTAACCTTATAACTACAAAAAGCAATAACCAGCCAACTAAGATACAATGACTAATCTATATACAAATACAATAAAGATACGTTTTAGCTTTTGCAAAAACACCGGTTTATAAACATGTTAATGAGTGATCAATCTAATTGTGAACAGTAAGCGATGACCTTTCCAACACGTCAACTGTGAGGTAACATACAGGTGAATGTTAACCAATAAGATCAGTAAAGCGAGCCCTTCAAGCATAGGGGTCTGATCAGAAATTAGCACATTTTATACACAAATATCACTGGATCATGTAGCACGCTGCTGAACAAATCCAGCCGGTGGCCACATAGTGCTGCACCCGATCCGCTTTACTGTGTGGCCCTGTTGGCCAGTGGCCCACTGGGCATTTGCCGGGTGTGTAATATAGCCAGTACAGTCGTGAGGACTTAAAGGAAAGCAGGCAATGCAACCAAGCGTTGGAAAAAGCAAGTAGGGTGCTGGGTTGTATAGCTAGAGGCATACATTATTATTATTGCGCTATTCATGTAATTGATGAATATGACTTTACTTAAAGTATTTCATTTATAAACATAGTTTCGGTGGTATATATACATATAACTATGACTTTTAGGGCTACAGAATATTACGGCAAACTTATACCAACCAAATATTCTGCACTCTAGAAGAAAGAGGACATCAGGGGAGGTGCAGAGGATTTTTGGCCCCAAATAAGGACGATAGGGAGTTACGCATAAGATATAAAAATGCCTTTATCCATACAGCATAAATAATATGAAGACGGTAAGATGCAGCTGCCGATCTGTGCTGGTCTGGAGGGATATACTCTAAAAATCGCCGGCCCTTTAAGTTGCACACGACTGCGCCAGCCCCCTCTTCCCTGGAATCTGATTGGCTATCGTAGAGTGGGCGTCATCTCCTTGTAGTCAGGAAGTGCCTGTGTCCGTCTGGTGGTGGAGGGCACAGCGGAGGATTCCTCCGTGTTCTCCGCCATGAGCTCTCCGGCGCTGCGTGAATGCCTGCGGGAATGGGACGACTTGCAGGAACACTACCAGGAGATCCAGGTTAGTCTCTTGATTAGGGTGTCCTACCGTTGTCTGACAACAACTCCGCCCCGGATTCGATGATTGGCGGAACCTTCCAGTCCGAGTGTCAGATGTGGGCGCCTGTCAGAGCCTGAGTTAGCGGAGGTTGTCTCCATGGAAACTGGAGAATGACCCGATGTGATAATGATACCTTATTTGAGTGTGAGGAGAGACAACCACCATTGTACGTGTGTTCAGCTGATGTCTGTGCAATATTCTTTATCACATTGCTTTATGGTGCAGTCCATGTAAATAAAATGATACAGTGGTACATCAGAGTACATTTTGTTACTTTCTTATAGTAGCCAAATGGGGGGGGGGGGCATATTAGCCACATTTAGAGTAACTTGGCATCCAACTCAGCTCATGGACCAAATGTATTTCTGCAGTACATGTGTGTTTTTGCTGTAGTTCTGTATGTTCTTTAATACATTTTACTGTTGGTTGTAGCTGTTTTTGATTGGTGCCCAGGGAAATTAGGAATCGGCTACCAGAGGCCACCTTGGCTTTTTCTCCCTTAGTCAGGTTCATTTTGCCTATGCTGACTAACCGTTTGTAATATCTGTATGCTTTAAAAAGGAAGGCAATAAATTAGTCTCCTAGCGATCACCATTATTAATTAGAATGACTGGAAAAGTAATAATAGAATGTTAACCTATTTTTTTATTACGCCAAATTATCCATTTTAATCGAAATGGCTATTTTTCAGAAATATTTCAGACTGTTAAGTTGACGCTAGTCAAATAATAGCCATATCATAATATAAAGACCCATGGGCGTGCCTGGGAACTGTGAGGGTTAGATGTAGGATGAATGGACAATCCGGAGCTAATTCATTCATATTTTAGTCTGATTTCATGATATCTGAATGTTCAAATTCTCATTGGTATATCAAGGTTCGGATCTGAATTGGCAGAAATAAAGGCTACTGTTCCAACTTGGTTGCCACTATTATTAGCAAGTCACTGCAAAATAATCTTTTTCATAGACTATTAAATGTTTTAAAAGTGGGAAGTCAAAGTTGTCCAATTGAATGAAGACTATGTATGAAGCTGAGAGCTGATTGAACGTACCATTGACTGGAGTTCATTTGTTGAGTTTCCCCAACATTAGGGAAGGGTTTCGCTTGCTCTTCAAGCTCACAGTATATTCTAATGTTTATTGATGCCAATGTTATTCTGCCTCCTCTTTCCATCACTAGTTGCAGAGGGCAACCTGCACCACTTTAATTTCATGGCATGACATGGTCCTGGATTCCCTGGAACAGCATTGACCAGACATGGCACAGTTGATTTAGGAAATGTTACAGGACACATGGTCACCCTAGCTTGGACTGATTATGTGTCTTATTATACTGGAGGCTTTAGATTATGTTCATAACTTTTTATTGGCCTAACATGCTTATGTAATGTTCTATCTTTTTTTTCTGAGTTTGCCCCCAAAAAAGTATCAACTTCAAATAAGGACTCAATTTTCTCTAGGCTAATATGGCTATTTTGTCTTTTATTTATCTAGTAATTTGTTTTTGTAAGAAAATAGCTCCCACTTGTAGACCGTATATAAAAGGTATATTTGATTGGGAATTTGATTTCTGATTTCAATCCAAGGATTCCAATCTGTCTATGTAGCTAGACAGATCCTGACTGCTAGTAATAAGATGGAAGAGAGAGCCCTCGATTCTAAAGCATCGTCGGCATATTGTTCCAGACTCTGTATAATATTTCAATAGGGAAGACTCTGTTTTAGATCAGCTTCACACTTATTAATAGAGATTTTCCTGTTGCAGTTAACTAATCCTAATAGTGATTGTAATGTAGATATATAAGATTAGATTTGTTGTGGGTATCAAAAAAAAATATCCAAAGCTGGCAAATCTATGACCAAGTTCCATTCTTTCATTCTAAAGTAAAGTAGTCGGATTTAGTTTATTCTGTAAGAAAATAAATTCTTTTTAGTTTATAACTACGTCTTGCTGTGTCTCCATCCTTCAATCGAATGCAAAACTATGATCTTTCCAAGAGTGATAGTCTGGCCGTTTATAGTATACACAGAGTTGAAGACATGAAACAGGTCACTACTAGTCAATCATAGACCATGCTTGCTTGTGATAATAGTCAAAAGTATCAGACATACAAATTCGTATGCTATACAACATCGTGGCTATATAGTGTTTCTCTAATAACGAGCTGTGTTAAGAAGTCAAAGGTCTTTTGTACTGCAGGACATTTATCTTTGTCACTGGTGCACCTTAGCCCCAATTACACAACATAGCCTATTAGCTGTGAGCCCTCCCAGCACGTCTTCACCAAGGGCAGTCGGGTCACAGCTGGGATGGCATGAAGCCACATATTTGAACTCTGAGCGTCGCAGCTATAGATGTATAGTGCACTGTTATTATTTGATTACCGGAGCCCAGTAGAGGTGTACTTTTGTAGCCACCTGGGAATTGCCTCTTTGGACTTCAGTGCTTAGTATGAATATCCCCACCCCACCCCTTTCCCCTTGTCTGTTACCTGTCTCCCTTTGCCCCACCTCTTCTGTTTCTTCATAGCTCTGCTTCAGCACTTCCTTACTGTGCATGGTGTTTCCATGCTTATGTCATATCCCGGCACTCCACATCAATTGCCGGCCCACAGTTTTAGGGAGCAGTGAAGATGAGGTCTGAATAAACAGACCTCACGCTACTTTAATTTTGGGCCTGTTAGAGGAAGACCAGTGATTTCCAAGAACATGCTCCCAAACCCTTAGGGCCCAGAAGCACTTATACAAAAAGGGTAATTTTGTCCATGCATCAATACAAATAAAACACAAAGAGTTTATTGTAGAGTCATCTACATTCCTTCATGATGTCGCACCCTGTTCTTATTATCCATTAGCATCACATTATATCTCAGCTAATACAAGGCTTGGTCACTACACATGTGCAAACCATGTTTCGATGGCCACTGCACACATGCAGCTAATTATGTGCCAGTTTGTTGTAACCTTAGACATACTGTTGGCATGTGGCAGGCTAACTCCTGGTCAAGACTGTCCCTTTCATTTCAGTATAATTGACAAAAAGTAGGCCACAGCATCATTTTACCCCACAGCACAGGGGTGGGAAAAATGAGGCCCTTAAGCTCCACTCAGTTGACCTAGAGTTGCCAGCAGCTGTCATACTTCAATCCACTTCTTTGTTGTGGGGACTACAGTCCTCTCACTGGCAGGGTACAGGCTCCTGCTCACTAGACACTCAAGCCAATGTAACATAGAAGGACATTAAAGGAAGGGAAGAAAATGGTGCAGCCAAGCAGTTCTGTGACCTCAAGCCTTTCCACCCTTCCTGGTTGGGTGTTGATGGATACTCAGGCTAATCCGGAGCTCACAGGCGGCACGGTTTATGACAGCAGTGGAGCAGCTCAGACTACTACAAACTCGGCAATTGAGCCATGTATTCCTTGTTTAATCCAGCCATGGTTGTGTGTGTGTATAATGTTTTAAGTAAATGTCTGTAAGGTTCAGTTAAGTTTAACATGGGCCAATTGCAAATGGCAAATGCTGGTCACACCAAATATTGATTTGATTTAGATTTTTCTTCATTTTGTTAGATGGTTAAAATAAACTATTATCATGTCTATTTCTGACCACACTAACTATGCAGCATTTTTTCACACCTGTCTAATACGTTTGCACAGCACTGTATGTGAGTGATGTATATTTTTAAGAAATGGAAATTCTCTGGGTTTTTTTTTTCCATGCCTCATCAGGATTGTCATTGTGTATGTGTGTGCATATGTACAATCTGCTGTAATCTAAAAAATTTTTGGGTATCACAAATGATATACAGATGTTCAGGCTTTCTAAGAAAGCAAGATTTCTGTATAATATGTGTAATATACCGTATATGTATACCGTATTTGCTCAATTATAAGACAGAGTGTTTTTCCGAGCAAATATCCCTTATATTCAAGGTCGTTTTATAGTCAGATCTCTATTTGAGGTCGGTTTATAAGACTAAGATCCAGATCTCCCGCAGCGCTGCAGGGGACCTGGATCCTCCTCTCTGGCAGCCGGTGGACGTCTGTGTGATGTTCGCCGAGAACCTCCGTTGCTGCGGGCACTTCCTCTGGGGCTTCTATGACGGAGCACCGACATCACATGACCTTCCGGTATCATAGAAGCCCCGGCGGAAGTACTGGCCAGCAGCAGAGGTGGCAAATAAAAGGAAATAAAAACAAAAAATAGCTTTTATTAAATATGAAAAAATAGTTTATACATGAATTAATATTTACTGGTAAAACGTCTTATAACGTAGTCTTATATTCTGGCTTTTTCTTTTTTTTCCTAAATTAATATTTAAATTTTGGGGGGTCGTCTTATAATTAAGCAAATATGGTAATTGTGTTTTTTGCTGTTCAGTCCTGGTCCTAATGTACAACGTGTCTCTGATTGTCAGGAGTCTCATCGCTTATATAAGCAGAAGTTGGAGGAATTGACCAAGCTCCAGAGTCAATGCTCTAACTCTATTTCCCGACAGAAGAAGAAACTAAAAGCGCTATCAACAGAACTAAAAAAGTAGGCAACCTGATATATATTTTTTTTTTTTTTTTTTTTTTTTTTTATAAAATGGCATTTACTATATTTTACTTGCTGTTGTTATGTGTATTTGGAACCAAATTTACCCCCAGCTTCTTCTAAGTAAACAGACTGTTGGTGCGCCCTAAGGCCGTAACAAACAAAAACTAAATTAAGGCTTTAGTAGAAGAGGGTGGATTGGACATGAGACATGGTTATATGGTGGAATGGCAAACAATGGGTAGCGCTACCATCAAGCTTTGCCCTCTTCACGTGGCCACATTAAGATGCACCCTTCTTGTACTTCACATGTAATATCGGCCAAGGAATCTAAACACATATTGCCTGAAGTAGTCAGTGTTTTGTGAGGTCTTAATTATATACATACTTACTTCAATGATTTGTCTTTCTGCTAATTTGAAGATTCCACTTGAAATATAAGCAGGAGAGGTGAATTCGGAAGTTTAAGTACCGTATCAGCTCGATTATAAGACGACCCTCATTATAAGACGACCCCCCAAAATCTGAATATTAATTTAGGGAAAAAAAAAGAAAAAGCCTGAATATAAGACGACCCTATAGAAAAAAAGTTTTACTAGTAAATATTAATTAATGTAAACTATTTTTTCATATTGAATAAAAGCTATGATTGAGAAAAATATTTTTTTGTTTCATGTCCTTTAATTTGCCAACCTGCCCCCAGTTATGCACATCTGCCCCCAGAAATGCCTTATACCCCCTATAAGCCACTCTGCCTCCCTGATATGCTTTTTACCCTCCTATATGCCACTCTGCCCATGATATGCCTTTTAACCCCCTATATGCCACTTTGGGGGGGTTAAAAGGCATATCATGGGACAGGGTGGAATATAGGGGGTATAAGGCATTTCTAGAGGCAGAGTGGTATATAGGAGAACACTTAGACACCCAGACACTAATTTACCCACTTACCCACCAAGACACTTACATACCCACTGTAACACACATACCCAGACACTAATATACCCACTCAGACACACTTCCAAACCAAGACACGCACTGGAGCAACTAAAGCACTCACCGCGATGGCTCAGCAGGTGCTTAGTATACTGCAGCTTCCACGGCATTACAGCATGACGCGGTGTGACCCCCGCTAGGCCCCGCCTCCTCCAAAAAATTAAAGCGGTAAATCTACCGGATCCGCCTTTGACTTTGGGACGGCACAGTGCCGCCCGGGTCCCACGGGGTCTGGCTTCTGGAGTGTCGTGCCAAGATCAATGATTTCCCTCAACCGGCTCTGCTCCCCAGCAGTGGGCGGGCTATCGCGACGCGGAGGAGGCGTCCCCCATGCTGAGAGCACGCTATGCAGGGAAAGGTACGCTGCTGCCCGCGCTTTCACGGCACTCGCTGATAGACGCCCGGTAGCAGCTGAGGTTACCAGACCGGAGGATCCAGATCCCCTGCAGCGCTGCAGGGAATCTGGATCTTAGTCTCATCTTAGTCTCATAGTCAGACCTCTGTTTGAGGTCTGATTAGAAGACGACCCCGATTACAAGACGAGGGGTATTTTTCAGAGCATTTGCGAGCAAATACGGTAATATTTGTCTTCTTATATGTTTCATTTTTACATAGGTGTAAAGCCACAGAAGAAAATGACGACTACCAAGTTAAGGAGATCTTTGATCATATGAAGAGTCGAGAAAAAACATTCTTTGAGATGGAATCTTTCCTTCCCAAAAAGAATGGGTAAGGTGCTCTTCTGTATCTATTGTGTGAAGAGCGTCAGAAGCTTCAGAAATGGGTTCTTGATGGCACTTCAGGGTGGAATCTCTAGAAGGGCTGTGGTTCCCACATGGCTACAAGTAACAAAGAGGGATTTTCTAACATTGGGCCAAATATAAAATTATGAAGAAATATGTTATATGCAGTATACAAGCATTATGCATGTTTCTCCATTCTGGGCTTCAGCTGATTTGGTTTTTCACTTGTTTGTGGGATGCTGGCTGCATGTTCATGCAGTGAAACCTTACTGAGATATTTTAGGTGATTTTCATGATTTAGTGATAGCTATGTCCCCTACAGTTTTTTTTACATACGTTCTTAGTTGTATTGCTGTGGAGTCCTGTGGTATGTTTCTGCGCCCATACTGGGGACACCAATGCAGGAAAATGGATCATGGTGATCTTTGTTCAAAAAAAGGCTCACCTAAAGACACTTTTTTTATTTATTTTTTATTTTTTTTTAAACTTAAAGTATAACTTCTAAACATCTTGAATGTACCAAGGCTAAAATATTTGCTTTTGCTGTGATGTTGAAACAATCGCCAAGCCTCAAAAAGAATCATGCTCATGAAGCAGCATCTACGTTATTCCACGGAAACTGTTCTCGATCTCTGGTAAACAGTGTAAGACTTTTCATCCTTTTTATTAATCTACTTCTTGTTAATATCTATTAAACTATATGGACAAGATATAACTGCACAACTTTAACAAACCTCTCTGCCTTCGTTTCAGATTATACTTGAGTCTTGTATTGGGCAATGTGAACGTGACTCTCCTGAGCAAGCAGGCTAAGTAATGTGGCTTCCTATACAATGATTCCCCTTCCTTTGCCATATGATACACCTCATACCACTTTCACTGTTAATACCCTGCTTCACACAAGTCTGTAATGGTACTCGGTTAACTGATCACGGGTATAGTTGCACAATGCAAATCCTGATACTAACGTTCTAGTACAAACACATAAAAATACAGTTTTTATACATTCCGGATTTTGTGAGAATCATGATCTGCGTATGAGATCCCGTCTTCGATATAAAGCATAGTGGATAGAAATTGCAATGCCTTGAACAATTCTGTAGAAAATATGTAGACTAGCTGTGTAGGGTGTTCTTGAATAAGATCATATTGTCCATAGAGACACAGTAGAAGGGTATAGACAGAGCAAAAAACTAACAATAGTTACCGCCTTGATAGCTAACACATTCGGTCTCTTATTTCACCAAAAAGAAAGCCCGGCCACAATGTGTTTTTATTTATTTTTTGCTTATCTATCTGTACATGATATTATATAAATAATAATATTTGTAAGTCTGCTTTGATTTAAGGAGGTGCTGACCCCAGTTGGTGTCTTTTTCTTTGGCAGGTTTGCATACAAGGATGAGTATGAGAAGTTCAAGTTGTATCTCACTATGATTCTAATGGTGCTGTCCTTTATCTGTCGCTTCATTCTGAATTCTAGGTGAGTACATTCCATATGTAAATGGCAAGATAAGACATATTAAATCGATATCTCAGACTGTGTGGATGGTGTCTGGGTTCTGTAGATAACCTGAAACTGGGCCAAGAAGATATAAAAGTATTTTTTAAAGTAAAGCTATAATTTGCCTTTTACAGTTACTCCAGTTAATGAACATACTGTATGTAATACTGTTTAGCTTAACATAAAAAATCTGTATTATCAACACACTGTGGACCCAGTTAGTTAACAATCTGTGCTTTAATGGATTTCAGCTGCCTGGCATCAATGCCCCTGCACCGCCTTCTGCTTCCCGAAGCACATATGAGGTCAACGCAGGGCAGGACCTTTAAACTCACACCAAGGGCCCTAGTTACAGCTTGTGTTCATATAATGCATATCTATATAGTGTCATTTTAATGATAATTACTTTTAATTGTTGGTTACTCATTGCTAGGTATTTTACTGTTTTTTAACTTTTTTTTTTTAATTTCCCATCTTTATATCTTTAGAGTTGACAAGAGTTGTGTATGGCATAGGCATATTGCTATCCTGAATCTAAGATAAGACTAAGGACCGATTAAGGTTTGAGTCTTTACAGCAGGCATGAACAGGCAGACAAATAGTTCTCATCTGCCATCAAATTCTCTGTTTCAGAGATCTTTTGGGGCTTCTGTTAACGGAAGAGCTATTTTTAGGCTCTGTATAATGCATAGGTAAATGAGTGAGAGTTGCCTTACTCCTTGAATTTTGCATTATGCGGGGCCAGCTCAGCCATGAAACCTGCTATTCATAATAAATAGTTGAAACCAGGCCCGGACTGGCCACCGGTGGGCCGGGCCGCGGCAGGGCCGGATTGACCCCGGCTGCAGCTCCAGGCCCCTACCTTAAAATAGGCCCAGTCAGGACCGGACTGACTGGGCCTATGCGGCCTCTACGGCCGCATTAACGCAGGGCATAAGGGGCCCCTTCCCCTTAAGCCCGCCGCAACTGCGACCGGGTCCGCCACTCTAAGGGGCCGGGAAGCCCCCACCAGGGCCGGCCTTATGGGTGTGCGGCCGCACAGGGTTTAAGTTAAAACATCGGGGGTTTTTTTGTTGGGTTTTTTTTTTACTTTATTTAACATCCTCCATGTTAAATAAAGTTTTTTTTTTTTAACTTTATTTAACATGGAGGATGTTAAATAAAGTTAAAAAAAACCCCCTATGTTTTAATTTAAGCCCTGTGCGGCCGCAGACCCCTAAGGCCGGCCCTGGTGGGGGCTTCCCAGCCCCTTAGAGTGGCGGACCCGGTCGCAGTTGCGGCGGGCTTAAGGGGCCCTGCGTTAATGCGGCCGCATAGGCCCAGTCAGGACCGGACTGACTGGGCCTATTTTAAGGTAGGGGCCTGGAGCTGCAGCTCCATCAGCCCTTAAGTCAATCCGGCCCTGCCGCGGGCCCGGTCGCAGTTGCTGCTTGCTCCGGCAAAAAGGTAAGTAGGGTGAGGGAGCGGGGGTGCAGTGAGAAGGAGGAGAGGGGGGTTAGATAGTGAGAGGGGGTACATTGTGAAAAGGGGGAACATAGTGAGAAGGGGCAGATAAGATGGGGAGAGGGGGTAGTGTGAATGCGTATGACAATTAATGAATTCATGTGTGGATGAATTGCTTGAATGATTTGTGAGACTGCATTAATGAATGTGTTAATGGTTTGAGTGAATGAGATGGTACATGAAGGGTGGGCTTTAACAATAAATAAATAAAAATGGGCTGCTCAGGCTTAAATGCCCGGGCCTATTTTTGTCACAGTCTGGGCCTGGTTGAAACCATAACTTTTCGGCAAACTCTGGATGTGGTTAGGCCGTTTGGGTAAAGCTGTTTATTTCCATCATTAGTGGAAGCAATGAGGAGACAGAAGATACATCTAGAACATGGAAGAATGTAGTTGATCACAATGCTGCACAAACCATGTTGTTAAATTCATAAATCATAGGTACTTTTGACTATTACATTTAATGATATGTAGGTAAAAGATGCTTGATTGCCGGAAGAGCAGGCAATTCGTTGCTAAAGAACATGATTTGATCACTGTAATACACTAAGTTCATTTGTCTTTCAGGGTAACGGACGCTGTGTTCAACTTTCTACTTGTTTGGTATTACTGTACCCTAACAATTCGGGAAAGCATTTTAATCAACAATGGATCCAGGTTAGAAATGTTTTTCAGTTCAAATGTATTTTGTTATGAAACAAGAAAACCAAACTTACAACTATGTGCGTAAGAAAATGTAGCAATTTGGGTAGTACATATATACCATATTTATTATATCCGAGTGATCTTTTGGACCACCTTAGTTTTAATGGCTTGGTTTTAAAGAACCATCCTTTACATTTAGCTGTGCAAAGAGGAGGCAGAGTGCCCATACATGAACTCAAGAGTTAGTGTCATTTGGGCTTACGGGACTCTTACTGACTCTTGCTTCGCCACCACCAAACATGTTGCATCCTGCCCCTGGCTGTATGTTGTATTACTTCTGCATATTTATGATTATTTGGCTTTAGCTGGTAATGGCTGTATACCTTCCCTCCATGGCTTATTGTTCTTTTTCTTTCATTAAATAGTCTATTCCTATTCTGTTTCATTATTGTGAGCCCAAACCCAATTACCGTAGATATCTTTAGTATATAGTTAAGTAATTCTTGTTTTATCTTTTTTCTCCTAGAATTAAGGGCTGGTGGGTTCTGAATCATTATATCTCTACATTCCTCTCTGGAGTCATGCTAACCTGGTGAGTTGACACTGAATATAGTTGGTTCTCCATCTGGCCAAGTTTTTGGTTTTTTTACACTTGTAGAAGAACTGTAGGTATCAGGCATCAGATTGTGTGAAATCAGGACAGGGACAAGCAATCTGTGGAACTCTATCTATTATAAAGACTAGGAATCCCCATATTTAGCCAACAAAAGGGAATCAGAGTGCTGAACAGGAAAACTTCTTACGTTATTGATGTTATATAGATCAGCGATAAAGGCAATCTTAAAAAAAAAATAACTAATATACATTGTGTTTCAGGCCGGATGGGTTAATGTACCAGATGTTCAGAAACCAATATCTCTCTTTCTCCATGTACCAAAGTAAGTTATTTATCCCTTGTTTCTTTGATTTTATTTATTAATACATTTTGATTACATATAAGAACCGGGTGGCTGAACCAATCTAGCAATTTTCAGCAACAAGGGATTGCCTCTTATTCCCTTTCCCAGATATCTAAAGGCTCTACCATGTATCTATTGCTATTTTTGTAAAGCTGGACTTTTGCATCTTACCCCATGGGCACCTTCCTTTTATATTTATCTTACATAAATATTTGGTTAAGTATTTTAAATTTCTCTTTGACAGGATACATATTCCATATTTTGATATGTGTTTTAGTGTTAACCAGTTAAATATTTATGCTGCATACATTAGGTTTTGTCCAGTTCCTGCAGTATTACTACCAAAGTGGCTGTCTGTATAGACTCCGGGCTCTTGGAGAAAGGCACAATATGGACTTGACAGTGGGTAAGTAGAAACCGATATTTTTTTTATCATTATGCTAGTGAAGACTTGCGGGGGGCTACCTACTCCTGCTGTAAGCAGCTTAACATTGGAAGTCATTTAGGTTTGCCTGTTATTGCTGTTATTACTTTGTAAACAAAATGTGATTTATGACATTTTTTTTGTTCTTGTTGAAGAATAGGATATAAAATACATACTTTGTGTGACAAAGTGCAGTCACTTTTATATACATTCAAACGTGTGGCAAGCCTAGCCAAGTGCTTAAACCACATACGGAAGGCGGTTATCTGAAAACTTTGATCCTAATTTGTATTTCATTATAATATTGTTTGTAGCAGCAATTACAGTGCTAAATGCTATTGTATTTTAAAAAAACTGTATGGTCCTACCATGACCCAGTATTATGTCATACTGGACCTTACATAGTTTTGCACAAGATTAACCACAGCAGGTGAGAGGCAGGTGCCAAGACTGCTATGGGTGAAGTGGCCCATCCATTATGCCCTTTTTGAATCACTTTTTACTTATTCTTATTAGGATATATATATATATATATACATACTTGTAATCCTAATACAATCATCAATATTATTCTTATGTAACAACATTTACACTATATAAGCAAAAGTATGTGGACACCAGACCATCATATTAGACCTATATAAGCTTGTTGGACATTCCATTCTAAAACCATAGGCATTAGTATGTGATTGGTTCTCCTTTTGTAGCTACAACACTTTTTTGGGAAGGCTTTCCACAAGGTTTTGCATTGTCTGTATAATTGATAATGAACAAGAAGGCCTTGCTTGCAATTGGTGTTCCAATGAATTCCAAAGGTGTTCAGTGGAGTTAAGGTCAGGTCTCTGTGCAGGCCACTTGAGTTCCTCAACACCAAACTCATCAAACTGCTTATTTACGGACTTTACTTTGTGCACATGGTGGAACAGGAAAGGAACTTCTGTGCCACAAAGTTGGAAGCATACAATTCTCTAAAATGTATCTGTATGGTGTCGCATTAACAGCCCCAGGCCATGGTCCTTCCTCCACTATGCATTCCAGTAGGTAGTGTTCTCCTGGCATTTGCCAAACTCAGATTCGCCCATCCGACTTCCAGATAGTGAAGCATGATTCATTACTCCAAAGAACGCATTTCAACTGCTTTTTTCTGCAACATAGCTCTGGGAAAGAGGAGTGGGGGGGACTTTAAAGGAAATGGTCTGCATGTTTTGTTGGACTCCCTTTTACAGGCATAATATTCTGGAATCCCAAGCAGCAAGTCATTTAAGATGCTTTACATAAGATCGATTAGAACATGTAATGAATGAACTGACATACAGTTGTCTCTTTGTAGAGGGGTTCCAGTCCTGGATGTGGAGAGGTTTGACCTTTCTATTGCCATTCCTATTCTTTGGTCAGGTAAGAATAACAGATGTATACAAAGCTACAATTTTGTCCTATAAATGATGGCTTATTTGTTTGCACAGCAGTCCTTTTTTTTTTTTCGATTCAAAATTTTTTATTGACAGCCAGACCCATCATGTGACAAAACAAATAGAAATAAAGCATAGTGAAACAAGGACTGCATCCCGGCGTCTTTTTCGTTTTTTTGTTTTCAATGGAGATATAAATGCAGCATGAAACATGTGAAAACAAAATGCGACAGAAACAAGACCAAAATCAGAGGTCCAAAGGGGCCTTGCGCCCCAGAATGGTCAAGAGAGTATAGGTGGAGAGCATATGCCCCGACGGGCGAACATAGTTGACCTACTAGCAATTCTGGAAATACAAAGCGGAACATACAGAAATTTTTTTGTTTTTTTAGAAAAAAAAAAAACGAGGCGGTACGGGCAGAAACCACCAAAGAAACTGAGACCTCAATAAGGAAAAAGGAGACCCATGGGCAGAGATCCCATGTAACAGTAGGCAAAGCCGCCCAGAGGCGAGCAGTATAATAGGGGTGCCGCAGTTGTCTGGGAAGCACACCGCGGGGGCGGGGGCAGAATGACCTTATAATAAGACCAGACACTAAGACTTATGAACCTTCCACCCTCAGAACAGGAGAGACTTGAGAGATGACATGAGAGAGAGAGAGAGACAGAGGAAAGAAAAAGAGGAAAAAAAAAAAAAAAAGGGGGGTACAGTTATAGATACATATAAATGGGTCCGAAGAGCCGCGGAGGTAGATCACAAAGCGGCCATCCTACCCGTAGAGCCATCGGCGTACGCAGAAGACATCCAGGGGGTCCACACCATCAAAAAACGCTCAGAAGTGTCATGTATGTATGCGGTGAGTTTTTCCATGTGCATAATATGCCAAATTTTGGCCAGAAGCTGTGAGTGGGATGGGATGCATGTATTCCAGTTTTTAGCAAGGGAGAGTCGCGCCGCAGCACAGATTCTATGAATAAGCCGGTGAGTATGCGAGAGGAATTGAGGATTAGGGTGATGCTTATTAAGCAGGGCCGTCAAAGGGCACCGATCCACCCGAGTACCAATGATCTCACTAAGAAGATCGAAGATCCATGTCCACACATCCACAACCAGGGGACACGTCCACCACATGTGGAAATATGAGCCCCTTTCTCCACAACCTCTCGTGCAACAATCGCTGGAACCCGGAAAAATCTGGGCAACGCGGGAAGGGTGGAGATACCACCTGCCAACCACCTTAAATGCCCCTTCTTTAATAAGAGTATTAGCTGTAAGCGAGAATGTGTTAACGTAAATTTCTGACCAGTCCGACTGAGTTAAAGAGATACCCAAGTCACATTCCCACAGCCGACAGGGGGGAGGGGAGTCAGGAAATGCATAGGTGATAAGGTGTGTATAAAGTTGTGAAATCGCACCCGGCTGTCTCCCCCCCGTCCAGCACAACCGCTCAAACGGAGTCAGAGGCGGCAAGGTACTGGGAAACCTGAGCGCTGTCAAGAAGGAACGAAGCTGGAGGAAATGAAAAGTTTCAGTAGGGGGCATCTGTAAGACAGTGGTGAGTGTGTGTAAAGAGTGCAAACTACCCCTGTAATACATGCGACCAGCTTTAGTTACATCGTGATCCCACCACCAGAGGAAGGACGCAGAGGACATACCGGCGGGGAAAGCCGGATTACGAAACAAGGGAGTGAGAACAGACGGCGTGCTGTGCAAAGAGTACCGCAACTTAAGACGATCCCACAACGAAAGAGAAAAGGACAACGTGGGGCTACCTGAACAGCACGGACGCACGCCCCTCCCCAGCCAGCAGACCTCCGAGACGTCCGGCAGGTGACACATGGCCTCCTCAAGGGGGACCCATCTCGGGGCCAAGGCACCAAGATGGACCAGCGTAAGCTGGGCTAATTGGGCAGCATGAAAATAAGACAACAGATGAGGTACTCCCAGGCCCCCCGCAGCACGAGGTCGATAAAGGTGAGATCTCCTCCATCTCGGTCTAGCCCCCCTCCATACAAAGCGGAAAATCTCCGCCTGGAAAAGGTCGAGGTCTCGGGACACCAAAGGGACCGGGAGCGAGCGGAAAAGGTAAAGTATTTTAGGAAGGAGAGACATCTTGACACTATAGACCCTACCCAGGAGAGATATGTTATAGGGCATCCACCTACGAAGGTCTCCCTTCAAACGTTGCAGCAACGGAGGGTAGTTAGCATTATAGAGATCGGAGAGGTGGGCAGTCAAAAAGATCCCCAAATAGCAGAGGCGGTGGGGTTGCCACTTAAAATCAAAATTGAGGTCTAGTAGTTTAACAGTATGGGGCGGGAGGGAAATATTCAGTGCCTCACACTTCGAAGCATTGATCTTATAGCCCGAAATGTCGGAGAAGCGGGATAGAAGGGCATACAAATTGGGCAGAGTTACCAGGGGGGACGTGATGGAAAGAAGCACGTCGTCCGCGAAGAGGCTGACCTTGTATTGGGAATCCCCTATTTGCACTCCTCTGATGTCCGGGTGCAGACGAATAGAGGCAGCCAGCGGTTCAATGCAGAGTGCAAACAAAAGGGGAGAGAGGGGGCAGCCTTGACGCGTACCGTTTCGCACGGGGAATGGAGAGGACACGGTCCCTCCGGTGTCCACCACCGCGCTAGGGGAGGAATAGAGACCACGCAGAGCTGACAGTATAGCCCCAGTAAAGCCAAAAGCCCCGAGTGCCGCCCACATATATTCCCAATCAACCCGATCAAACGCTTTCTCCGCGTCAAGGGAGAGCAGAAGAGCTGGAGACCGGGCCAACCGGGAAGCATGGACGACCCCCAAGGTGCGACGAATGTTATCAGGGGCCTCCCTACCTAACACAAAGCCCACCTGGTCAGGATGGATCAGTCGTGGTAAACAGGGGGCGAGGCGCAACGCCAATACCTTGGCGTACAGCTTAATGTCCACATTAATGAGGGAAATAGGACGATAATTGGAGCAAAAGGAAGCGTCCTTCCCTTCCTTAGGGATCACAACGATTTTGGCCGAAAGCATCTCAGTAGGAATCCGAGAACCCGATAAAAAACTATTAAACAGCGCGGCCAAGTGAGGGGATAAAATTTGCTTATAACGTTTATAGTAAGATGCCGTGAATCCGTCAAGACCGGGCGCCTTGGCGCCTTTCATGGTGGTGAGAGCAAGGTCAACCTCCTCTTGAGTAACCTCAGCGGATAACGACAGCACCTCATCCGGAGAGAGGGTCGGCAACCGAGAGTTCCTCAGGAACTCTTGCGTGCATTGGGCAACATGCGGTGTATGGGAGGTTTTATGACCGTCATAAAGGGAGGTATAGTAGTTAGCAAACTGTTGACAAATGACATCAGGATGGGAGGACGCATGACCGGAGGAGGTGTGAATTTGTCTAATAGCATGGGACTTCGTGGCGAAGCGAAGACGTCTTGCCAGCATGGTATCAGGCTTATTGCCCTTTTCAAAAAATTTTTGGTTCGTCCAATGAATGGCCTTCAAAACCTCGGCTGATAGAATCAGATTGAGCTCGCCCTTTTTGATGACCAAAGAGCGGAGGGCCTGGGGGTCCCCAGTGGATTTTTGCAAGCGTTCAAGGTCGCGGATCTCGGCCCGCAAGAGGCGCTCCTGGCGGAGCCTCTCACGTTTCTTATGGGAAGCTAACCTAATGAGTGTGCCGCGAATAACGGCCTTATGGGCCAGCCACAACATCCCTACTGCCAGGTCAGGGGAGGAGTTCAAGGTGAAATATTCTTCCAGGGCCTCAGCTACAGAGGTGGCTATGACCGGATCCGCCAACAAGGATTCATTTAGTTTCCAAGTGCAAGCCGGGGGGCGCGGGGAAAGACCAGAAAATAAGCACTCGACTATCCCGTGGTCTGACCAAGTAATTTCGTGTATGCGAGAAGACAGCAGAGAGGGTAGTAAAGGTTGTGAAATAAAAATATGATCAATACGGGAGTAGCTATTGTGTGGGTTAGAGTAGAAAGAGTAATCCCTATCTCTGGGGTGTATCGAGCGCCAGGTATCAAACAAATGCATGCGTTGCAAAAAAAGTTGAAGAGGTTTGTAGGAGGCCCGGGGAGTCGTGGTGCGTCTAAAGTCTGATCTGTCCAAGTACGGGTCAGGAGTGGCGTTAAAGTCCCCCCCCACAATCAGGCCAGTAGACCTGGGAACATCAACCAAAGCTTCCAACTGAGAATAGAAGCCCGAGAGGTTGGGAGAAGGGGCGTAAACATTAAGAAAGCATATGTCGCGCCCAGACAAAGTGCCGCACAATCGGATGTATCTACCTGCCGGATCCTTGTTCAAGCTAGTGAGTTGAAAGTCTAGTCGTTTGTGTAGGAGAATCGAGACTCCATTGTGCTTCGTGGGATGAGTGGCATGAAAGTGTTGGAGGAAATGTTTGCCCCAGTATTTGGGAGCGTGGTCATGTTTAAAGTGGGTCTCTTGTAAGAAGACCACATCGGCACGAAGTGCAACATAGTTCTTGATAGCTTTAAGACGTTTGTGTGGGGAATTGAGGCCGTGTGTGTTGTGAGTAATTACCTTAAGTGCAGACCCCCCAGAAGTCCCCAGCGCAGCCATCAGGCCCAACAATTGAGGAATGCGGAACTCGAACAGAAGTCACGAGAGGCTCCTGCGAAAAAAGAATACAAAGTGAGAGAAAGAAGAGAAAGAGAAAAAAAAATAAAATAAGAGGTCCTCAAGGGCTGAGGGGAAAAGGTAAGCAGGGAACAGTAGAGGAAATGGTAGGGAACTAGAACCACAGGGGTAAAAAAGCGGGATCCGCCCACGGGTACCAACCGAGGTGCGTCAGGTGACGATCTCAGAACGAAGGCGACAAATAGGGGCAAGCCGTATGAGTCGCGGGATAAGCACCCAAATCCCAGAAGGGAGATGGAAATGCCTATAACTTGAGATCCGAGACGAAGAGCAGCCCTCACACCGAAATCGGTGAGGCTGCGCTATAGGGGGACCTGGGAGACCAGATGGGACTCCCCACCGAGAACAAACGAAGAGTACAACCTGACAACTAATATGGTAACACAGACAGAACCACATATGTAGCATACCGTGTATGAGCATATATATGAGAAGAAAAAAAAAAAAAACAAAAAAAAAAAAACACATTTGTAAGTGTGGGTGCGTGGGAGCAGTGGGACCAAACCAAGAGCTCTGGACCCTTACGACGAAGCCAACAGGGGCAACAATAAAAAGTAACAGAAGACCACCTGTAGCAATAGCGAGAGGCCCGCTGGAGAAAACAGTGGTGGAGTGGGACCATCAGCCAACTCGACAGCTCAAGAAGCAATGACATGGAATGTGTGTGAGGAGTACGACAGACCCCTCCATGCCATGCCCACGTGGAGCGTGGTTGCCACGACATAAGCCAAGGCAAACTAGTATAGGAAGAGAAAAAAAAAAAAAAAAAAAAAAAATTTATATAACTCTTGTATGAGCGAGCAGCAAACCCCACAGGAACAATATGAACCCCTACGGTAAACCCAACAGGGGTAACGAGGTTAAGTAACGCAAAAAGGCACAATAGACAACAACTCAATTCAGTCCCTTCGCGAGAGTAGTGGCGGAACAGGATCAGCACCGTCGTCAACCTCCCCCGAAGTCGCATCCAGAAGTGGTGAAGGCGAGGCAGCCCGACCGGGATGAGGACGAGGATCCATCAGGGTTTGCAGGTGGAGCACTTCGCGGGTAACCGTGATACCCAGGTGTTTCAAAAAGTCTGGCCCTTCCGAGGGGTCCCGAAGTACGTGCTGAGCAGAACCGTGGAAAGCAATAAGGCGAAATGGGAAGCCCCATCGGTACTTAATTCCATGAGAGCGAAGGAGCTCTGTAATGGGCTTGAGTACTTTCCGCTTCTGCAGCGTGGACGGCGCAACATCTGCGTAGAGGTGAGGTGTGATACCGTCCAAGGATGGTGATACATTGCGAACCGCGCGAAAGATAGCTTCTTTGGTCGTGTAATGGTGGCATTTTATGATGATATCTCTCGGGTTGTCCGACGGTGCAGGACGAGGCCTTAGAGCCCGGTGAACCCTGTCTAGATGGAGATCCGCGGCCGAGGCCTCAGGCAGTAGGAGGCGAAAGTAGCGGTCAATGAAGTCAGGTAAGGGAGCCGCTTCGGGCACATTACGAACCCTAATGTTGCAACGTCGCGAGCGGTTGTCCAGGTCTTCAACCTGCTCCTGTAGGCTCCGGTACTTAGCTAGGGTACCGTCCCAGTCCACCCTGGCGGCTTGGTGCTCCTCGGCCATCACCACGTGGTTTTGCTCGAGAATGGTAGTGCGGGACTGCAGATCGCGTACCTCTTTCGTCAGGGTCGCCAGACCTTCCTTGATGTCGCGATGGAGGTCCTTCTTGACCGTCCGGAGAAGGTCGGTAAGTTCCGCGATGTCCTTTTTAGTGCAGGGAGCGTCGAAATCATCGTCCCCAGGGTCCGGGCCGCAAGAAGCACGCGGTGGAGCGGAATCTTTCTTGCGAAAGTAAGAAGCAACCGCGGTCGACGAATCCTTCGGGGGATGTTTAGGCATTGTGGTCTGCCGTGAAGGAGTCCAAAAAATGCGTTATATCGCTGGAAAAAGCTGTTTATCTCGGTGGGTGAATCAGGAGCAACTCAGTGTGCGGCCATCTCGGTCGAGCTCCAGGACACGCCCCCTGCACAGCAGTCCTTTTAATATCCGAGAGTGTGTCAATTCCTTCAGGGTAGTGAAGTGCTTAATTCAGTTTGATGCATGCCTGCACAAAAATTATCCAGTCACTAAGTTCACCATGAATGCCCTACGATATCTGCTGCTTAGGTGGGATTTCTCAGACCTTTGCTTGTGAGATGTTGCAGTTATTGTAGCTTTTTGTAATGAGTGAAAGATTCTTTCATGAAGTTTATACATAAGGAGGTGCGTTTGTTATATTTTCTGTTGCAAAATTAGCCACTGTTGTCTTTTACCAGACTAAACATCACACTGCATGCATAAAGACTAACATTTGTTGGGACACAATGATGCAGTGGCATCATGCATAGCATCGTGTTGTGCTTCACCCATGTAATACACTATGCTGAAGGCTTTGTACCAAAATATGTGCAGTGACTTGACCTCAGACAGGACATGCGTTATAATAGCTTACCGTCTGGACAGAGGCCATACCATTTGGACCATCCAAAAATAAAGCAAGCAAATGTTTTAATTGTATGTAATTGTTGGTAGCATAGTAGACCCCTACTGATATGGTGGCTGCCTTTACTCCATGCACATGATAATAATGCTTATTAATACGTGTGCTATTATTTATGAACTCATTGCTCTTCCTGCCAAGTCAAGGACTTCCCCTTTTGTGTTGTTGTAAGTTTTACACTAGAAAAGAACCCAGTGAGTGACTCTTGTATGCACAGGAACACCTTGTGACTAACATAGAAGCTTTTTTTCTGTTTGATTTTTCTCACGGTCTAGTTAGACAGTCAAGTTCCAGCTCATTTGTCTGAATAGATTTAATCATTGTCTGTTTATACCACAAGGGGTCGATAGCAAACTCCAGCTTTAAAGCTACCAATAGAATGTTTCATTTCTCAAATATATTTAGTTACTTGCACCTGATTACGGTACTTATATACTCAATAAAAGTCAGACATTGAATTTTAATTTACTAAAGGTTACATTTTAACATCCCAGTTGGGATAACGAGAAAATCCTGGATCAAGGATTTTCTAAAAATAATGTAAAACCCTGGTCTCATTTCATGACACTTAAACATTTTTAATCCCTGTTAATATTGGTAAAATCTTCCTTAGTCTATATGTCTTGAAGACCCTGTTCTATTCTTCTCTTACAGTTCTGGCAGCTATACAATGCCATCACACTCTTCCAGCTGGCCAGGCTCCCAGAGTGCAAGGAGTGGCAGGTAAGCGAGTCAGAGTACTTCACAATTATCAGGAGTAATAATTATAGTGTGTCATTTTCCCAACACACACAGGACACAACCATTTATCATCTTCAGGTGCATGCGTTCCTTTTTGGATTGTACGTTACACCGTAGTTTTGTGGTTGAATACCATTTGCAGTTACTCTGCATTTGATATACTTGCTAACATAGACAAACACATACAATTGAGGGATATTGTAGTCTCACAAGGTAAGAGAGAGAATATTACTAGTAATGTCACAAATGCATCAATACAAACCATTGTGCTTGCTGATTAACCCATTAAAGGGCTCTATCACAAATCAAAACATAAATATATTTAGATTCATTAAAATCAGTAGAACGTGACTTCTCTTGACCTACAAGAATGGCAGCATTAATTGTATTGCTTGACATTAACACTGGGGTTGTTAATACTTTTTTACATAAATATTGAATATTTAGGGTTTCAAATGAATTACTCAGCTGTCCTTTTCTCTTTGCAAATAAGAAAAAAAAAAACTACATTTCATCATTCAAACAATAAGTGGTTTATTGTCCCATTTATCAATATGAATACATAACTCCAATAAAGGAGCACATGAGAGTTGGATGAAAATCTTCATATGACATGCTAGATAAGCCACTTAAACAGTAGGAAAGAATGATCTATTTGTTTAAGAATGTTTTAAAGCACTCTGTAACTCCAGGCCTGAAGAGAGAAGATGTAAGTCAGATATTCACACGGTGATCTTTACATACGCTAATTATTGGAGATGGACAATTATTCAAAAGATCATCCAAAAGCATCCACCAATGCTGTCCTGAACCAGTTTTCTTGTATGCATTTATAGACCTAATGACATTGGTGTTTTTGTATAGGTCGCAATGTGCATCCTCCCGTTCCTCATTCACTTTTTGGGGAATTTTTTCACCACCCTGCGTGTCGTACATCAGAAATTCCAGAAACAAAATGAAGGGCAGAAGGAAAAGTAAAGACAAGGGCAGGAGCCCGAGTGAACTCTGGACTGATCCGTCCAAAGCTACCAGTGGTCCTCAAACTTTACACAGTAACAGGAGATGTCTCCTGGCTTATACATGTTTTCATTCTGTTCGTATGAATGTTTGAAATCCTTTGAAAAGTGGCTCTGCATTTCTTAGTTAATTATTTATACTGAGGGTTCACGATGGTTTTTTTTTTTTTATTTTGTCCAATCATCTTTTAATAATGTAAAAATGTTCTCATACTCCATGGTCCTTTAAGGAGTAGCCCTGGGACTAAAATGATTATTGAGACAATTGCACAGTGTTTCCAAATCTTTGGAAATGATTACTTAAAATGGACAACATGCAATCATATACAGATAAACCCTTAATATTGGACGTGTGTTAAAAAATTATCATCGCTGTATTCCACACATCAGTTTGGAAACATAGCAAATGCGTAATGTTCACTTTTTACTAACCCAGACCCATTCAGTAGCAAGAACAGGTCTCGTTCTTCCTGCCGTGAGTCTGCACTCCAGAAAATGTACTCCTGCACTCCTGGTCCTGTAATAAACCTTTACAGAAATATTGGCTGTGCTTGTATTCTTCACAGTATTGGTTACCTTCTTGTGTCATCATTATCAATTACTGACAGTAGGAGTATGGAGCAGGAATTTTTGCGCACAACACCGATGCCCATTCCTACGTGCCCCTTGAATAAATGAGTTAAAATTTCTAATCTTTTCTAAGATTTATTTGTTTATTCTCTGGAAAGAAAGACAGCGATGATCTTTATTGATAAAAGAGGCTGCAAAACAACTATACAGTGCAACATGATTTAAAAAAAAAATAATCATATTTCAAATATAGCCCAACAGCATCAAAGTGCTTTGTGAAAGTACAGTATTTGCTCAATTATAAGACAAGGTTTTTTTCACAGCAAATGCTCGGAAAAATATATATTTGAGGTCTTCTTATAATCGGACCTCAAATAGAGGTCTGACTAAAAGACTAAGATTCGATCCCCTGCAGCGCTGCAGAGGACCTGGATCCTCCTCTCTGGTAACCTACGCTGCTGCCGGCTTCTATGACAGAGTGCCCGGCGTCACATGACCTTCTGGTGCTCCCTGTCTGTCCTGATCCTGCCCCTGCATCGCTACTTTATGATCCAGAACCCATTGCAGCTACAGTATGTTAGTATGTGTGTGCATGTTAATGTTGAGTGCCTGGTTGTGTTGGTGTGTTAGTGTGAGTCTCTAGATGAGTCTCCAGGTGTGTCTTCTAGTGTACGTGTTTGTCTACATATAGTAGTGTGTGTGTGTGGGGGTATATTTGTGTGTCTATGTACATGTGTGTTAGTGTGCAATGTGACAAACTGAGTCTTGAAGGAGTAAATATATTGCCTGTGTTTTTTTTGTAAGCTATCCATTGAATGGCTTAGGATAACAGGGCCACAAGAGTACAAAGACGCCTGTTATATAAGGTTTTTATGCCTTTAAACTAAAATCCTCGAAAGCAAAATTTTAACAAATGTACAGCATTTTTAAAATGTTTTACTGATTTTAGCCATTTTTGGCGATGGTGACAAAGTTGTATATTTCATCACTTATTATCATGTTTATTACTCACAGGCATATCACTTTGGAGTTTTCAAACATTTTTTAAATCATGGCATCATTATTTGCAAAATGCTTAGCTTTACAGTATGCATACTCCTATTTTGGTTTTGAGTCTTTATAAAGTGAATAGTCATTCTACAATGAACACGTGGTTAATACATTTTTAAACAAGGCAAACTATTAAGGTTGTTGTCCTCAACTGATCCAGTTGGGTTTGAAAATGTCCACCATGAAACACATTTCCCTGGTTTTATTGTCAGGTAAAGTTTGGTGTACTTATGTGTTTACTAGGTTTTGTGATGAGTGATCAATTGCTGGGTAATAGTTGTTCTTCAGAGGCATTTTAGGCATGCATGGTTAATCAGTGAGAGGAAGGTTATGGAAACCGATCATGCTCAGACAAGCTAAAAAGCTATGTTAATGTAACGCAATTGGCGGCACAAAGATAAATGAGCTGCTATAATTGAATTGACTTGTTGTGGTGTTACTTCATTGAATTGTACACCAATATAACACAGGACACATATAACATATAATTTCCATTATAAATGCAAACCCCCCCACCATTTCAGGTGTCCAAATAAGGGCCAACTAGTAAAAGGTTTAGGGTGGTAGGTCTGGGAGCAGATGGACCTATTAAATGATCAGGCTCCCCAGTGCACTGCTGCTCAATGGGACGGTCACAGGAGAGATCTCTGATCTCGCCTTCTGCACCATTTACACTATGAAGGACTATGCTAAATGTGTATCTCCATTCACTATTAAATTACAGTTCTTTATAAAGCGCCAGCAGATTGCCTTCTACCTATCATCTCTGTTTGTGATCCAAAATAAGGCAAAAAACCCTAATTCAGCTATTCAGAGGGAAGATTCCTTCTTGACTCTGAAAGGCAATCAGACTTCTCCTTGGATGAAGAAGCTTTAACATATTAAAGTTTATTCTATTATTTATAGTCCTGTACATTATGCGTTTCTAAAAAAATATCCAGATCATTTATGAAGACGTCCATTGTATTTGATAGCACTACCTCTCTTGGCAGTGAATTCCATACCTTTATTTCCTTTACTGTAAAGAATCCCTTCCTTTGTTGTGTATGAGATCTCCGCCCTTCCAGTCTCGAAGGTGACCTCTTGTTCTTAGTACATTTCCATTCACGGGAGAGGTCTTTAAATTGGCCCTGCACATACTTACACAATTCATTATATCCCATGTAAGATGCCATTTTTCTAGCATATATAAATGTCTCTCTTCATAACTAGTCTCTTCCAATCCCCTAGTTCCACAATGGTCTTTTTAAGATGTTATCGTCCTCCTGTGAATCAATACCCCATTTTATACAGAACATGCCGATATTTTATTGGCCCTTGCAGCTGCTGACTGGCATTGCACACTGTTGCCAAGTCTGTTGACTACAATTATTACTAAAGCCTTCTAATTGGTTGTTTCTTTCAGGGATAAACCATTTAAAATACATGCTGAGGTCTGACAGTTATGACAGTTCAACATTGCAATAAGGGTTTAAGTTTATTTCTGTACTGCAAGATTTATTTAATAAAGGTAGAAGTAAAACGAGTCATATTTTCATATTAACATGAATTAAAGCATTAAGAACTAGACGAGTGACGCAAGTATAAAGTATCATTTAGTAGCTACATTGATACATTCATGGCTACTTTTCCATTGACCTGTCACTGACTACCCTGCTTGAAAATATAGTAACAAATTACATGGGTGTGGCTAGCATTCTAGCGCTTAAGCCATAAGCCTATTAGGGCTACGATAATCAGAGTGAGAGATGAGAAAGGAAAAAGCTAATTTACAATATTTATAAAAGAAAAAATAAAACACTTGCGGAGCGTTTGCCGATCAAAGTCAGCATCGTTACGAGGGAATGGAAAACCTGTGGACACCAAGTATTAATAATGTCCCAACAGACGTAGAAAAACTACGTAGCATTATACGTGTGTATATATATATATATATATATATATATATAACAACACACGTTAAACTGTAATCGCTTCTATGCCCCCAACAGCCCCGAAGAATGCATATCAAACTACTTTGTAGACTTTAGCCTGCATAAAAATGAAAACCAGACTTGCCTTTAGAGTTTGGTGCCAATCAGTGGCAGGAAAGCACTCCTGTCTGCGCTTCTTTACATTTTAGCCTTAGCTTTCTTTAGCTTACAGAAACTCACTGTTGTAACATCTTGAGCGATGCTGTGAACGTCCAGCTCCAGAGCTTGCCATTGGCTTTGACGGATGACGTGACATCACCGGTCCCTTCCTGGCAGCATCCTTCACTAGGCGATAACTTATTAGGCGGTGACGCCCACCAGGGGGCGTGGTCAACGCGCAGCCTCTGGTTCTACAGCGGTGTGGGCGGGGAGTGCCACACCGATGGGCGTGTCCAAGCGGGCGGTGACGTTGGGTGTGGGTGTGGCCGGGCGCTGGCAGCTAGTCCGCTCGGCTCTTGCCGGAGTTGCTGTGGCTGCGGGCGCGATGTGGCACGTCCTGGTTGCCGGATCTCTCTTCTTCCCATGGCTCTACGTCCTGTGCAGCCGCTGCGCTCGCCGGGCCCGCCCGGAATGGACCGAGGCGGAGTGCTCGCTCATCAGCGCCAGGTAACACATGTGGGATGGGATGTAGGCATCTGGAGAGGTTGTGTGCATGTATGTACTGGGCACATAGCACTGATTCTGGGCCCAGCGGGGAGGCACAGGTTGCTGGACATATGTATCAACAGTGTGCTGTGCGGTGTACTCAGCTGGCATGGAGGAGGGCATCTATATATCACTATCTCTCTCACACTCTCTCACTCACTCACTCTCTGTGACACACGTGTAGCAGTGCCAGACCTGGCTTGTGTGACACGGCTCTGAATATTATTACATTATTATCAGATTATTTATTGAGCGTTTATTAATAGATTGCAGCGCTGTACAATATAAAGATGGGGTGGTTAACATAACAAATATACATTCACACACCAGGCTTATGAGCTTACAATCTAAACAATCATATCCTTGAGATATACCAGTGTGGATGCCTTACTTGTGACAAAGTTAATACCAGCATTCATGCTGCCCCCACCAATTATAGCTGGATTTGCGTGTGACACGGGTATGTTCCAACTGCACATCACGCACACACTTGTTGTGTTTGGCATTCATGCAGGTGTGTAAGAATACACGCTTGGGAGTCACACACAAGGCAGTGTTGGAATGTCACATGTAACATATGTTAAAACTTGTCCTTATGTCATTTCACACATCAGCGGTGACTTGACATTTGTCACGCGTGCCATAATGCAACATTCATCCCGAACATATTGCACAAAATGAAAATCATGCCACGCACATGGCTGCATTTATCATGATGAGCGTCTTGCCCTGTCTGGCAGTCATGGGAGTTATGAATATCAGATGCAATGCTCATCCGGATTAATACATTCATGTGCGTGACATGCTGGCCGTGTTGATGAGATTTTTTAAATACACTGTGGGTTATGTACAAAAAGTAATTCTGGCACAGTCTGTAAAGTTGTCTTATCACCCCAAATGAATGAATGAATGAATGAATGGTTTCTGCGGTGATAAGACTCCATGCTTAAGTACATTTACTGCTTTGGTAAATAGCTTCTGATGTCCTTGTTAAGTTAAATTTCACCTTCAAGTGTGGCCCCTGTGGTGACTTTTAAAGACCCAGACATTCTATTGTTTGCAACAATGCAGTAGGACAAAGGCTTGGTATTTGTAACTAGCATTATGAAGTAATACAAAAGCTACGCTGTAAATACTGTTTTCCGTTACGGTTTTAAGACTAAAATGAGTTCAAGACTATTATCAAATAAAAACATAGTATGACTTCCCTGTTCTGATGTCATGACTGTGGGCTAGTTAAGAGTTAATATAGCCATTATAGTGTTATACAGCACGTGGAGGTAATATTTACTAAATCCATTCTATACATCGCACAGGCACATAAATAATAATGTACAACATTGGAGACTGTAGGGGCGTAACTAGTGATTCTGGTGCAAAGTTTGAAAAGCCCGACGCGTTTTGCCTTGCAGTGTAACCAATTGAAAGCCTCTGCTTACTGAATTGATATACTGTCCCTGAAAGTTTGGACCTGAATCATGGTCCAAACCCATGTCCTCGTATTTACCTAAAAAAATGTAAGTGTGCAAAATAAACAAAATTACAAATCTATATATATATATAATCAGATAAAAATACAATGGTATAATATATTATAGACTTGATTATTTGTGACCCCTCCTTGAGGACATCCTCTGCTGATATGGTCCCATATCTGAGGTGTGATAATGGATAGTAACGATATTATAAATTATAGTATTTTGATCGGTTAAGCATGTAAGTGTGCCTGCCGTGTCTGATGACAGGTCACCCCAGATGACATGAACGTGTGGGCTTTTTATCAGGCTTTCCATGGCCGGGAGCTTGGCAGCCTCTTGCTTAAGTGACTTTGTGCCACTGTGTGAAATTCCACAGCAGCGAACCCGTGGAGAGCTTCAGTCTTTAAATGAAAACTTGCGTTGTACTTGGAGCGAGAGAGACAACTTTCTGTTGGCAATCCACTAAATGAAGTTGACTGGTTCATATAATACACAGAAAGAGGTCCAATTGATGTGTAACTAACACAAGCTTTTAGCTCCCAAACACAGTTGTAAACGTGTGGCTTTTTGGAGGTGTTCGGTTCATTTGAGAAGCCAGCGTCCTTTCCAGTTGGTGAAGCGTGAAGCTCTGCTTGGTTACAGGATGTCCACGTGAAGAGACTATACAGTATCCCAAACAGCTTTACCAACCACAAATCCATTTTACATGTTTAAATACTTTAGTAAGCATTATTCAACCTGATACAAAAATTAATAAAAATAAATTGCCTTTAGGAGAAGCTGCAGCTCCAGATCTGTAGTGCATATATATATAATATATATAATATACTGTGGTAGAATAGAGAATGGTTTATTTTTCTCATTATTGTATTTATAATACCGTATTTGCAGCCAGGACAAATATGCTCCTGCTGCGACCAAATGTCCCGCTAGAATGCCTTTTAAACAATACTAACAAATATAAACATGTTTGTTTGATTATATGTGAATTTTCCTGTTTTATTAAACTTTGTTTTTATAAAACTAGTTTGACTCTGTAAGTGTAAATAATAGACGATGGGCTTTATTTGTTACAAAAACTGAAGTACTTGGCCGGCCGATAAATTCTTTGATCTTGAAATCTTTTTTTTTTGTTGCCTAACGTGATAAAGAGGCCATACCGGAGATCACATGTAGCTGACGCAGCTACCAAACCATACTAACCCAATCTAGATTAAATGTCTTATTCTTAACCGTCAGTTCCTAAGCAAACTGTAAGTCTCCCTTACAGCAGTTTAGATAGGGCTTTAATCTATGCAGTTACTCATGGCTGGCACAGAATTATCAGAGTCATAGTTCACTAATAATTGCCAACCCGACCAGGGGAGGGCTGGCAGCCTAAGGCCTGGGGGGCAAGTCAAGTCAAGTGGCCCATTGTGCCACCGAATCAGCCCATCTTTTCCTGATTTTCTAACGCATATTGATTATAAAAATACAAATATGATTCAAATGTGGTTTAACATAAGTAAATGTAATAGCAACAAAGGATGGTAAAAAAACGCAAAACCAAATGTCCCCCTGATACTCAGCCAGGTAAATGCCCCCCAAAATACATTTGGGGGGCATTTACTATACATGTATAGTACACAGCAGCAGGGAAAGTGTTTTTAAGGCTAATATGAGTACCCTACCAGGATCAAGTGGGCCCATACGCTCTCAAATATTAATTCCCTGGAAGAGCTGATTGGGGACAGAGGTGACACTGGAGAGCTGAATGGGGACAGTAATGACATGGGGGGGGGGCTGAAAGGGGACAGAGGTGACACTGGGAGGGGCTGATTGGGGACAGAGGTGACACTGGAGAGCTGAATGGGGACAGTAATGACATGGGGGGGCTGATTGGGGACAGAGGTGACACTGGTTGGGGCTGATTGGGACAGCAATGACATGGGGAGCTGAAAGGGGACAGAGGTGACACTGGGAGGGGCTGATTGGGGACGGAGGTGACACTACCTTTTTTTTTTTTCTTAACGAATACAAAAGAATAATATATAATTTGTACAAATATAGATTGGTTTAATTTCCACTTCTTCGTGTAGACCTCCGTTCCCTGGTAGCTGCAGACTGCCGTTTTCTACGTCGTGTCACTGACATCTGGTGCTCCAGCAGTCTGAGTGCGAGGGGGCGGAGCTATCACCCCTCACGCTGCTCCCATCACTATGCGGCCAATCTAATCTAAACGGCCGAATTGTGCTGCTGATGCCGCCGGCCGGAGCTTCTTTAATCTTTAATACTTTTTTTCTTTACATTTATTATGGCAAGCCAATCCGGCTTGCCATATTAAATAATAAAAAAAAAATATTAAAGTAGCGCCGGCCGGCGGCATCAGCAGCCCAATTCGGCCGTTTAGATTAGATTGGCCGCATAGTGACGGGAGCAGCGTGAGGGGTGATAGCTCCTTGCGAGGGGGCAGAGCTTTCAACCCTCACGCTGGCATTGCTCCAATCACTAGGCAGCCATCGCACACGGCCGCTGTGTGCTGATGCTGCTGGCCGGCGCTGCTTTAATACCTTTTTTTACATTTGATATGGCAAGCCATAGTAAGTAAAAAAATAAAAAAAGTATTATAGTAGCGCCGGCCGCCGGCATCAGCACACAGCGGCCGTTTAGATTAGATTTCGGGCAACCTGGGGGGCAATTGCCCCCCGGCCCAGCCCGCCCCTGAACCCGACACAGACCATCCTAATTCATTTGTCTACAGTCTACCATAGTATGTTGTTAGAACACGACAAGAGCTTTTTTGTATATATATATATATATATATATATATATATATATATATATATATATATATATATATAGTAGGGCTGCAACAACTAATCAATACAATCAATAATAATCGATAATGAAAAAATCGATAAATTATATTTATTATCGGATAGTTGAATCGATTTATTCAAATGTAAGATGTGGTTTTTTCAGATAACATGCTCTGAAAAATACCCCTCCAAGATGGAGGGGGGGATTGGCATATCTAGGGGGGCAGAGTGGCATATCAGGGGGCAGAGTAGCATATAGGGGGTATAAGGCATATCAGGGGGCAGAGTGGCAAGCCTGGGGTTAGATGTGCATAATTGGGGGGGCAGGTTGGCAAATAAAAACAAGAAATGCATTTTTCTCAATTATAGTTTTTATTAAATATGAAAAAATAGTTTACATGTGAATTCATATTTACTAGTAAAACTTTTTTAGGTATAAAAACCTAGTTTGATAAATATTGTGTTTGGGTTCTTGTACCTTTTAAAATATAGCTTGTATTATTATGTCAGTACAATAGGAAGGTGATTAGAGAAATGCCATTGTGATAAAGAGATAAACGCGTTGTGTGAGTACAATGACGGGTTAATGTAAATTTTAAGTTTTTTACCTGAATAATCGATTAATCGAAAAAATAATCGGCCAACTAATCGATTATGAAAATAATCATTACTTGCAGCCCTAATATATAGTCTGTTTGACCCATTATTCCTGTGTCTCAGTGAGTAATGGGAAACCCAGCACTTGAATCAGTACTCCTTGATCCGTATCACTTCATTTATGTTGGGACTATTGTTACAGTGATGATAAGAGGTACAACGGGTGCATTTATTCTAAGGTCAAGTTGTAAGCAAACATTGAATAGTACTTGAAATGTTTTAATAGACTCCCAGAGGACAAGTAATAATGAGCAAAAAACCTATTATAAAGAGTTTGTTCTATAGACTTTCTGCCACTCATGATCTATTGTTATTATGTATTGTTTTATATAGCACCATCCTATTCTGTACCGCTGTACAATGGGTAGACATAACATGTAGTAAATAACTTTACATTACTGTCTCTGTGGAAGTATCTGATGAGGTATTTCAGGTTTAAGTGATTGGGTATTATATCAAGTCATTGATGACCTGTTCTGAAAAGGGTATTTGAATACCCTTCAATATACCAGTGGTCAGTGCATGGAATCTACCAATTGTTTTAATACGAGAGTATGGGTACACACTGTGACCATTAACCTATGACCTCTCAAGACCATCACCATCCTCAGGGGATGAAATCATGAGCCTGGCATGTCGTTCATCATCAATAGAGTAAATAACCAATGCAGCTGCATGGTTATAGTAGCGGAAAAATCAACTTCTATGAAGGTTACCCACTTCAGCAGATCACGTGACTAGTTTGAACAAAATAACCCGCTTGTCGGCTTTTGGTGAACCACAGCTTCCACAGTAAACTTTAAGCCAACTTTACTGTTAGTTATTTCTGTGTAGTAACATCGCATCTTCCTATGCTGTACAGTTTCTTAACAACATGCTTATTTTTTCAGGATAGTCTCCTCAATACAAGGCATCTTAGCTGCTTCATCTGGGTTTATTATAATCACATCTTGTAAGGATGTGAAGTTCGAAAGGTGAGTTTAACGAACCATTACCTGGCATGTGTGTGCTTGCTGTATACCCAACAAATTTTAACTTAGAAACTGTCATTAAAACAAAAGTTATAACTTTCAAAGTAAAGATACCACTCCAACAAAATGTTGATTCTATCTAATGTGACATGACACCATTAACCTCCCAATTTCTTTAAACAGCCTGCCTGTGACATTTCTGCCCTGAAACAGCCTGCCTGTGTCATATCTGCCCCTAAGCAGCCTGCCTGTACCATCTCTCCCTCTTAAACTGCATGCCTGTGCCACCTCTGCCACTGAAACAGCTTGTCTGTGCAATCTGTGCCCCTTAAACTGCCTGCCTGTGCAACCGCTGCCCCTGGTACTGCCTGCCTGTGTCACCTCTGCCCCCTTAACAGCTTGCCTGTCCCATTTCTGCCCCCCAAAACACTAATACAGTCATTCACTTACTTACTTACTTACTCACCCCCTTACCTCATCTGCAGATCTCACTGGTCCAGAGGCTGGCCGGCAAAAACACTGGGTCCTCGTTGATGTCTATGCAGCCAGACGGTCGCCCGCACGCTGTGTGAGGAATCTCTGTTTTCCCACACAGGTTAAGCAGGAAGCTGTGCGGGAACAGAGAGTCTACCCTCACATCATGCAAACTCCACTGCAGTCAGCTGCGGGCCTGCTTTAGGCGGGAGGCCGTTGGGACGCATAGGCATCTGTGTGGCCCCAGTGCCCACTGGGAACCACTTAATACCACATGTCTATGTTTCATTATTTTTAAAGGAGACAGAATCCCCACACGTCTGCTTGGCTCCCTAACTCATTCTACACATATGTGTCTGGCTTAGAACAGTTTTGCCCATATGGATTTGCTTCATTCACTGTTTGACGCTGAACCCATTAGGCAGTGCTATAAAAATAAATATGGGTCAAGAATGTGGAGACTTGTTTATCACTTTACATATCTGAAAATTGTGGAAACATACGTTGCTAAGTATATTATTATATATTTTTTATTATCACTTGTGCCTGTTTTGTGCAACACTTTATTACATATATTTATCATTATAAGATGCGATGTCTCCAACAGCATGAGCTTAACTCAGCTAATGAGCAGTGAATATGAAAATACTAATGCGGCATCTCTCTCCCCAGGCACTGGCTTGCCACATGGTACATATGGTTCATTATCCCATATATGGTATATGACACATATGTCATGTATGTGCGGCACTGGTACAAATGTCGGGAGCAGCGGATCTTAAATGGGAAAGAACACTTTTCTAGAGCAATGAACAGTTTTATACAGAAGGATTTTCTCATGCTGGTCCATCATACTGTGATTCTTACTATTCTTGTGCCTATCGGGCTGGTAAGGATTGCTTTCCAAAAACTCGGCTGTGTTGGTTCTTTATTTAGGATACAGTGGTTAAAATAAAATATTTCAACTATATCAAGGAATTTAGAAATAATAAAGAGGGTGGAATTTTAGTTAAATGCCGTGGACAATAGAAAGGCTAAGGGATATTAGGGTTAACATTAGGAATTAAGGAACACAATTGACATAATTAACCTTCTGTAAGTTAGTTTTTGAAGTTTTTAGCCTGTATCAACAAGATTCACTGTAATCTTTCTCAAGTTTCCAATATTTAGCAGAATAAATATGCTAATCTAAGTATTTTTTTTTAACTTTTATTTTGCAGTTTTTAAGACAAGATAAAGGAGATTTCTTTGTGGGTTGCCTGTTTATAGCAGAAATGAGTACTCCATTTGTGTCGCTTGGTAAAGTTCTAATACAGGTATGTTTTTGTGAGAATCAGGATAATAAATGTTCATTTCGATTTTTTTTAGCTAACTCTGATTTCATTGTCCTTAAAAATGCTATATTCCTGGATTTATTTGGATTGTTTTGAAACAATAAAGTTTAACGCACCAACTTAACTTGCACCATTTTGCCAATTCTGGCAAACTTGCCGTCGTAAAAGTTAAGTCTGACAGAGTATAGAATGAACCCCATAATGGCACCCATAACAGGGTGACCTTATTTAACTTTTAATCAGGGCCAAATTATGAAGAGTGCGACTGATGTGCCTTTACTCAGATGGGTTAGCAAAGCTTTGCAGGGGGCACTGGCCATATCAGCCTTTTAAGATCGCACATGCCCCAAGCGCATTGACCCTCTGCAGTGGCATTAGACAATGAGTGTAGCAGAACCCGGTTTGTACACCTGTTATGAAGTCTGGGGTGTCAACATCAGCAAAGGGAAGGCATTTATCTGTACTACATAATGTTCCCTATTAAAGCACAATCAGTGATGCTGGAGGCAATTTCTTAAGTTAAATACAAATGACTGTTTATAAAACTTTATTATATATTTATTTTCACCATCCCTCTATTATTTAAATAGCGTCAACAATTTACGCAGTGCTTAATACAAATCATATATTCAAGGGGTATGACAAGACGAGACTTGACAGACTAAGACAAACCGATACATTAGGTGGAGAGAGCCCTGTGCACAAGCTATTGTAATAGCACTATGGAATCTGTTGATGCTCTATAAATAAAATGTAATAATAACATCATTATCTCAGGGATGTACTCCCTGAGCATTAGGGGGAGCCAGTTGATTTTATTATCCTGTGCCCTACTGCACAGAGGATGGGAGAAAGAGAGGGGCAACATCCATGGCCGGCCCGACAATGGAGCCGAGTGGGGCAACTACTCCAGGAGGCACTTTGCCGCCCCGAGCCCCCTTTTTTTTTTTAAAGCGGAAGAGAGAGAGAGGGGCGCTGAGTGGTTTTCGCTTACTGAGTGGTCAGTACCCGCTCGGCGCCCCTCTCTCCTCTGCGAGCCCTCTAGCTCGGTCTCGGTGCCGCAGCCGGCAGAGCAGGGAGACTGGCCGCAGGACTGCTGAAAAGGTAAGTACAAGGTGGGGGTAGGGTAGATAATAGGGAGGGAGAGGAAGGATAGATAATAGGGAGGGAGAGGAAGGGTAGATAATAGGGAGGGAGGGAGAGGAAGGGTAGATAATGGGGGGGGGCGGCAGGGAGAGAAAGGATAGATAATGGGGGGGGCGGCATTTTAAACTTTGCCCCAGGCGGCATTTTGTCTTGGGCCGGCCCTGGCAACATCACAGTTAATAGTGGTCCTGGAGTTTTATTTTTGTTTCATTTATTATGGCTGCGCACGGGAGGGAGGGTAGTCACCTTGCAACCCCCTGGGATAAGGTGAGACTTATAAATTGGAATGAAGGTTAATGAATCTGCAAGTTGCTTCCTTTTTCCCAAACATCATCAACTTGACACCTATAGTCGAGTCTTTGCTAGTTGCAAATGTTTTTTTTTGCGTGTGTGAATGTAAATACGAGTTGGCTTTAGTGAATTTTTAAGTTGCCCTTAAGTTGCAGTTTAGTGTTTTCTTCGCTGTCATGGCATTTTAGCAAACCTGATCAAAACTTCTTTCTTACTTGTCTAGCAGATGCCGATCCAGGCTATACTCAGAGATCATCTCTATAGTTTCTTCTCATTAGCCACAATGAAAACCAGAAGTGTTTTCTGAACATGAAGCAAGCTCAGTGGTTGAACCTCAGTGGCAACCTGAGTGTTTGCTGTTCTATTATAAAAGCAATTTTGATTGAAATGTTTTATTCACATCAAAACATTAGAATATCAAAAGAAAAACATTTTCAATATAAGATAATTACATATATTAGTAAGTTCCATGACACAGCGCTAGCTCCAATTTTATGTTTAAAAATGGACCTGCGGTGGTGCTTTAAAAACCAGCAGGCATCTACGCCTGCTTTAGCACAGGCTTTTACATGTTTCCAATTCATTCGGCCCCTAGTAGGGTGTCCATTCTATCATTTTTTTTTTACAATGATACATTTCAGATGTTACTGACATCAAAGTAAATGATTTCATTTTCTGAGTGTGTACATAGGAAAATATGTTACCTGTTAAAAAAAGAATAAATAAATGTAATGACCGCTCCTTTAAAACACACCCGTTCTCACAACAGAGTGAAGATTCTGTGTGCTTCTTAAATCAACTCGTTCAAACATAAATGTTGACATTAATTCTATTGTTTATAACCTCCGCAGTCTCCTGACTGGTTTTAAACCTCAGGATTATTTGAGTAAACATTACGGAATGTTACGGAATTGTTTATCGTAGATGATACAGAATTGGCTACTATTGTAATGAAAGAAAAAAAAAAGAAAACTTGTTTGAGGTGATGGGGGACGGGGGGGTTGCTTTCATATTTAGGGCCCAGTTGAGTCTATTTTTGTTTTAATTTCCATTGAAATATAAACACAACTTACATTGTTTCTTCATTCAGTCTTTGCCAATATATGATTTTGCTGACATATCTGCGGGCTACACCCTTGCGCACTGGGGGAGTACACCCCTGAGTACTGCTGAGTACCATGCGGAGTACCACATGAGTACTGTGGTGTATATCACCGAGTACTGCGGAGTAGCATGTCGAGTAGTGCGGAGTAGAGGACTGCATTGGGAAGCGGGTCCCGACAAAAAACTTGCGGTTGCGGGCTGTCAGACACTGTACCTGCGGGTCCCGGTAATCCCGCGCAGTCCCGCAAGGCTGCCTTCGTGTTGCTCCCTCACAGCGTCTCTTCTCTTGCTCTGCTCAGGAACACAGCAGAGTCACGTGATGTGATGTCACTTCCCGTGACTCCGCTGTGTTCCTGGGCGGAACAAGAGAAGAGACGCTGTGAGTGAGCAACACGAAGGCAGCCTTGCGGGAGTGCGCGGGAAATCTTCAGTTCAGGTAAGGAGGTGGGCGGGATTGACCACATATGTGGCGGGAGCGGGCGGGTTTGGACACACACGTTGCGGGAATGGAACACCCACATTGTGGGAGCGGGCGGGATTGGACAAAAAATCAGCGGGAGCGGGATTACAAAAGCAGTCCCGCGAAGGGCTCTACTGCGGAGTATATCGCTGAACTGAGCTTCCTCCAGGAAAAGGTGTAGGCTGAGCTGTCTTTACCACAGAACAAAGGGGGCAGCTCTCCAGGACCCAAACACCCCAGGGCCCTAGACACAGTATCCCATTGTTTGGACCTGGCTGACCTGTATGTGTCAGGGTGTGACCTAGGAGCCACTTCCTGTCAATGTGAACAGGAAGTGATTCCTGGAGTGGGGTGCCTGGGCCAGAGCTGAGTACAGACAGCATACTTATAAATGTGCCTAATGTCAATACTGTTTGGGATGGTCACGGCAACAGAGAAAAAAAAAACAATTGAAAGCTGTAAAAAAATTTCTGCAGTAATGTGTGTCTTTTAATATTTATGATTATATAAATGTATTTATATGCATAACATAAATGTCTGAGATTTAAAGACAGCCTTCCGTGTATATATAATGTACATGGGGGCTTAAGAAGCCCTCTAGACTGAATTAATTTACTAAATTGGAGAATCAATGGAGTATTGTTTTATCACCACATTTCTGTACAAAATATATAACAATAATAGCCTGTATGTAGAAGTGACTTATTTTATTAGCGTGAAAATGTGCAACATGGACTTCTCGCATATCAGCAAATGCCTGTTTTTGGTAAGTTTTAAGTGTTCCTCTGCTAATTATTTCCTTCTTTTTTTACAGCTGAATTTGCAAAACTCCCTCTTGCATAAAGTGAACGGTGCATTTGTGCTTCTCACCTTCTTCATGTGCCGCATCCTCCTTTTCCCATTCATGTACAGCGCTTATGGAAAGCAGTACGGGATCCCGCTCTACAAAGTGCCTTTAAACATCCCCGTGCACTGCAATGTTATTAATGCCACTATGCTGGCACCACAGATATACTGGTTCTGGCTCATATGCAGGAAAGCCTTAAGACTTTATACAAATTCTCCACTGAGAAAAGACAGATAACGCTCCTCGTTTTGGGAGATGAAACTCTTGGGTTGTGGAACACGGGCCTGGCACATCCGTTTGGGTTGACAATTCCTACTTACAGGAGACTGGGTCTAGTAAAAGTAACAGCGAGAGGACTAGTGGAGTGAATATAATAGTATACATCTACCAGCATCATAAATATATATTTTTTAATACATTTGTTCCAGAGTAACGTTTTAGAGATACATTATGTGTTTTGTATTTACAGATTTCCTGAATTTATTAGTTTTGTAGTACACGTTTCATAAGAAACAGGATTCCACTTAAAGGAAAGCCATATCCCACCAGTCATGTGCTTGGTGTCCATCTAGATTAAGTTTGCGATTCCAGTTAAACTGGATTCAGTATTGGACCCTACTCTGCCATTCTCTGCAAACTTGATCTTTTCTCATATTGGGTGTGTTCCTACCCATCCAACTAGACTTGAGTATCAGATAAATTATGCGGTCTGTACAGAAGAGCTGATGTTTTTTTTTAAGCAATGATCACAACTGAGAAATGAATCACTCTTTTGGAATTACCTTAATTTTTTTTTATAGACATACAACTCATTTTTGATCACCACAACATGGGTGATGCCAGAGATTTTAAACTGTTTTTATTAATTGAGATTGCTCACATGAGGTGTTTAAAAAATAAATGAGATTCCTTCAGACTGTCAGTTCTGCCAATAAATGTCAGAGGAATACCGCAGTATGTGCTCCTCCTGACTCATGAAGAATACAAGCGTGCGAGGCAGAAGCAGGCAGGCTCTAAATACCCTTCAGCTGATGTTGCACCAATGCACGTCTCTAAAGCATCCCATGGTGGTCCTAGATGTGTTGTTTCCCCCATTGAATCAGCCGCACATGCATCATCATTACGTTGTGAGTTTGCAAGGTTTTGATGTAAAGGTAACCTCCGTATTTTTTATTTAAATGAAATGATTAAGATTTTAAATCAATGACTTATGTCAGCTTTTCCGCATTGTCTTGGGTCAAGACATAATAATGATTATTGTACCAGTTCTGTCCCAGAAGGAAAATAACTTTTGGCAAGAAAATTGTGCTAGAAACACTGCCACTGCTATCAGCAAACTAACAAAATAACAACAAACAGTTTCATTGACTTTTTCGTATACCGCAATTTTGTATGCATTCATTTGATAAAGTGAAGACAAAGCAAAGCAACCCTAATTTTTTTTTTAAAGCCATTTTTGTTATTGAGGAATTTTGTGTGTAGAAATACAAGTTTTAACATTGTTTTCTTCTGACCTTGTATCTGCAATCTGTAACACTGAAGGTTACAGTATAAGGGGAAATTCACCGCACCAGAGGAATTTATTTAGTTTCAAATACAAGAAGTAATACAAGAAGAAACGCACGATACAAAAACAAAAATCATTGTATTTTCAAGCCCATGTCTGCAGGGTGCATCATGATTTAATTTGAGATGAAACCCAGTTTTTTTATTCGCAAGGATACAGTTAACTTTATTTCTAGTGGGCAGTTATTGATATTCTATTATTATACTGTGATTACCTTACATTCACTGGCATCATGTAAAGATGCATCAAGCAGAGCAGCAATTACTTTAATAGAGTTCTGCCGTTGGCATTTTCAATATGCTAACTCAGCAGAAGGAGACATTGCCCAAGATGAAGAACATGGGTTCCATGATACTGAGGTTATACAGACATCGTAAACTGTTAAACACTGATGTACGGAATAGGATGTAGTTTTGACGGGAACTATGGAGAACGTAGGATGAACACACGAATGGATGCGTTAACATCTCTTAAACCAGTAGCGACCAGCATAAAGCTGTTTGTCTCAGGACCCATCTGATCAGTGGAGGAGAAAAATGTTCTCACACAACCAGAGCCTCTTTACAAGTCCCCAGCCTCCAAAGGCTCGCAGATGTTTATAGAAGTTGAAGTATAAAAAATGCTGAAGTTGCATTAAGTTGGTTTTCGTGTGCCTTCATGGCCTTTGGAACAGTGATTGTAATAATTAGAAATCGATGTCTATTTTCAACCAGTCTGTCATTCCAGAAAATCCTGTCAGGGATAAGAATGCTACAAAGGCAGCTGCACTTTTTTCACGGTAAAAGGAACATCACCTACCTCTGACCCCATGGTTGTTATATATCTTGCAGGCCTTCCACAGCCTTCAGCACACCAGCTAAAGTTAAGTCATTTTTGTTAGTTGGATATTGGGACGCACAGATTGTTAAGGATGTGTAAGCATATGTGAAGGTGACATCATACATATTACATTTTTAAAAAGTGTAGAGTAAAAGAAACATATAAGATCTGGCTGATTTTCATCCTCATTTTGGCAGGGGGCTGGAACTGTAGCAGTTTAATGAGGGAGATGATGTGTATGGTTTGCGGGATCCTTAATAACTTTGCTGTTCAGCTCTGTTGTACTCAGTACAGCGTGAAAAGACAGGTGATGAATGGTTTCTTTAATTGATGTATTACTCATACAGCACGCAGAACATGCCAGCACAGAAGCTGTATACTTGGGAACTCCTTGGCGCGCGCACACACAGCCGCTTCTTGGATAGGTTGTAACAGAATATTGTTTTCCTTTTTGAGAAGGTGCCTTCGGAGACAAGCCTTTAAGGCAGCTCCGTAGTATACACAGAGGCATGCCAGTGTGCTCACTAAACCTCATTCCGTGAATAGCATAATGTTGAATGCTAAAACCATGTTTACTCTTGTGCTGACAAAGTTGTGTTTTAAATAATAGTACTGAACAGGTGACTGTATTTCCGGTAACTGGGCTTTGCACTGGAGGCACATTCATGATGTTTTCATATGTGGATGTGCATATATGTAATTTTTTATTATATATATATATATATATATACACACATACATATATGCATTATATACACACACACAGAGGACTATATAGAAGGTAGGGTACACAACAAAATACTTTTGTCAGTTGGGGTGGTGCAGCGTGTGCCCGTTCCATAACTACAGCAGACAATGAGCTGTGAATTCACAAATCATACACCAGAACAAATCAACATCTCACAGATTTCGTTAAAACAGGGGCTGTACTATTGAAAAGCTGTTAAATGTATTGAGAATACATTAAACTATTTGAACTATTGTACCACTAATTACTGTTATTAAAAATGTTTTTACAGCTCCCTTGTACATTTTTCTTCTTGGAAAACAAATCAGTAGAAAAAGTAAAAAATATACAAACTATAATAAATACAAAATGTTAGGTTGCTGCTGAAATGACCACTACATTCACACAATCATATCATATTTTTGAAAACTAGATACCCCAGGGTATTTCAAATGCTAGTATTTTAACTCTTTCCATGCACTAATTCTACCACCAGTCTTTGGCAAACTTTATGGGTTTTTTTTCACACACATTTTACTTCAGGTATGAATTAACAGGTCCTGGTATATGTCACTATCATAAAACACCCCAATATGTGTTCAGCAACATCCCCTGAGTACAGCGATACCCCACATGAATGATTTGGCCTGGCTGTTTGGGGGGGAAAAGGGCCACATTTGGAGCATGCACATTTTTCAATGTTGAACTTCGACATTTGGTGATCCACAGCCCATGCCCTATTTGGTACATCTTTGAGCCGGGCTATTTCAGTGTGCCCAATAAAACCATATATTTTTGAAAACTAGACACCCCAGGGTATTTCAAATGCTGGTATTTTAACTCTTTGCATGCACACATTTTACCACCAGCATGTTTTCAAAGTTTGCAGTAGTTTTTGTGTGTATTTTTCCCCACACACCTACTTTATGTATGAATTTACAGCTCCTGCTATATGCCGCTGTCACACGACACCCCAATATGTGTTCAGCAACATCTCCTGAGTACAGTGATACCCCACATGCATGGGAACTAAAAGGCCACATTTGGGACGTGTGCATTTCTCTAATTGGAAATTAGATGTGTGGCCATCCCCCCCCCGTGTTAATTGGGACATTGTTGAACCTGGCCAATTTAATTTGCCCCATTAAATCATATATTTTTTGAAAGTAGACACCCCATGGGCATTTAATATGCCAGTATTTTAACTCTTTCCATGCGAGAATTGTTTTAAGCTAATGTGCTAATTTTAGGACTTGCTCACAAAAATATTTTTTTAAATATATATTTTAATTTTTTTTACATTTTTTGGGAAATTATTTTTACATTTTACTGGGTTTTTTTTAACTATTTTTTTTCTTATTATTTTTTAATTGATTTTTACTAATCACACTGATTAGAAAACTGGGCTCCATTAACTTGCATGGTTCTCTAGAGGGTCTGGAGACCCTCTGGTAAATTATTCCAGCTTTGGTTTTTTTTTACAGGGCGAACACTATCTCGCGGCTCAAATCACTTGCAGTGGCAGCCAGTCCTGGGGTGAGTGTTTGGTGTTTCAGCAGCACCATTGAAGTTGGGCGTACATACAGTGTATGGCGGCCTGAATGTCAAGGCATTACAGCAACACCGTTTGGGTGCAGAAAGCGAACGTAGATTACTTTCTGCACCCGTTTAAAGTCATGACGGTCCTGGCACATCAATTGTCATTAACCCTTCGTTGTCGGGTGACGTGCCCGGACCGCCAATTGTCATTAAGGGGTTAAATACTATTCACAGTATGTCTCTGCTGGGTGTGTGTTGATTCTTTGGTTTGTTTGTTGCTGTGTGTTCCCCCCCCCGGACATGCTTAATATATTGACCATGTAGATTTATGGCTTGCCCTGTTTGTATCCAAACACTTATTCTTACAGGTATAACATGATAAATGTCATCACTTGATAAATCTGTCACTACAGCAGCCAAAGAAACAAAATTAATGGTGAAATTAAAGGGGGGGGGGGAACAAATATGCTCTTTGAACATAAATGCTGTATACAGTTGGCATTAAAGAACACCTAAGTTTTGCTTAAACTTCATTTATGTTTATTAACCTTGAAGGCTACCAGTTGTGACATTCATGTAGGATTGGTGGTGGAAGGGAGGTATGTTTCTCCTAGATTCCTTTCCTATGTGAAGTAACACCAGAGTCTTCCACCTGCTAGGTGATTAATTTAGGTGAATGAGAGGGCGGATATAAAAGGGAAGCCAGGAGGGCAGGTAGCTCTCTGGCTGAGGACACAGAAAGCTTGTCTGTGGGAGAGATGTGTGAGTAAAGGTTGCTGGACGTATTGTGTTAAACTGGCAGAGCTCTCCAGCTGGTAGTGAGGGACATCCCTTGTATAGTAAGTGCCGGACAGGCAAGTTATTTCTTTTGTTGCTGTGTTATATTTCTTTTGTCTTTGCAACCTTTCTAATAAACCTTACCCTGTGTCAGATTGCACTAATTTACACAGATTGCACTTGTCCCTTGACCTCAGAGAGGGGCGATCCCTGACCTATCTCACACAGTGTAGACTTTGCTTGCTCATACACCATAGTGGGCTTGTCCACTTATGGAATCATTTTATTTATCGGCTTTCATTAGTGTCTGGGTGATTAAGGCTGAACCCATTCTTGTTTACCCTACAGTAGTGTGATGAGGGGTTATGTAGAACAGATATAGGAAACCCACCACTTATATGCAGCCAGCTGAAAACATTACATAAAAATTAGAACTGTTATATAAAGTAATGGCACGAGACCTTTGAAAATTCATTTTTAATGCAATACTAGTAATATATAAAAAAAAAAAATGGAAGTTCCTTTTTAAATTATTTTGATACAACTTTTTTTTTCCCCATCATGAATATAAAATAACAGGAAACAGCCTTTGAAATGATTTCTGATAATAAGAATCATGAAGTGTTTTACTGTCATGATATAATAGAATATGAATACATTGTGAGAAGCATTATTTTATAGGGCTTAATTGTTGTACTGTAGGCAGCAATAACAAGTGAATACTGCTGCTCAAGCCACGAGCACACCATTTATTGAAACAGCTTTGTTTTATGGCAGTCCTACACTGCTTAATTAATTAAATATAATAATTTTGTAGCCAAATACAGCATAACAAGCATCATTCCTAATTCTGTTCAATGCATAAACCCTTCACAGAAAATAATCAAGGTAAAACTTGGCATGATTTTCAGATGGAACACTTAATTGTCATGTTATACAAAAGCTTCTTAAAAGTGTGTGTTAATGTGATTAAACTTTCAGGAAAAGAATAACCTGACAGACCCTTTAGGATTTATTCGCTTAACATACTGGAGAGCGCAAGTAAATGTGGAACAGCACCTATAGGAGGCAGCCATCATAAAAAAAAAAAAAAAAATGAAAAAAAAAAACCACACATAAAATAATGCATGTAAAACTATTGGCAAACCTGCCCACACAACACTCAGGGGGTGAGAAGTACAGCCCATGGCCTACGGGCTGAATGAGTGTCGTGATTCTTTAGGTGGCTTTCCATTATGATGATTCCCCACCACCAGCTGCAGAACTGCACTTTTCCTATTACTCCTTTAAAGGCTAAAGACATGGGATTTAATTTATCAAAAACATTAATCACACTATAGCTTTAGAAGATTGCAGGATGTTTCACACATTGAAAATGGAAGCTGAAAACACCAGATGTTTCCCAACACCACCTCAGTATGTGTTTGTGTATTTGCTCTTACTGAGGGAGAACGTCTTGGGATCTGGGTTTACCTGATCTACATCCGTATGTCTCCTAAAGATATTACAGGGTTAATAGACTTTCAGGGCTGTTTGGCTTCATTGCGTTGCTTGCTCAGGTCTGTGTCTACCAGGTAAAGCGATTCCACAGAAAGACAGAAGCTCTGCTCAATAAACGAGATTGGGTGACTAGCTGCCATGTTTAGACTATAAAGACAACAAGTTCCTAGCAACAGATATTATTGCATATTAGCATTATGCTACATTTACTGGAAAAAAACACATTTTTCATTTTGCAAATAATTCGTTAAGAGGAGATAGCTACTTTTGGTTACTTTGAGTGGTACTTTTTATTTTTAGGATGGTGCTCAGCTTACACTAACCTTTACAATATTATGGCAAAACTCTACAAGGTTCTGGGAACATTGATAGCCAATGTTAGAGTTTTCCAATTTTCTGCATCAGCGTAGCACGATGTTGGTCATTACTCACATTCTGAGTAATGGACTTTAAGAAGTGTCTCTCGTTGGCTCTTCTGAGGAGGCTGTTTGTGGATGTGTCTGCTGCTCTCAGAGCTTCATACAGGGACAGGATCTCCAGTGACAAAAAGTAAAGCGGTTCACATGTGTTGTCTGGCATCATTGCCATTATATGGAGCACGTGGCAGAATACCTGAGTATAGATGAACAACACCTCCTGAACATAGTCGGCTTCTGCTCCCTCGGGCTGTACCTGAAGGTTAGTGCCTGGTAATTGTTTCTTGACAGCTTCCAGAATATCAGACATACAACAACTGTACAGTCTTGCTAAGTGCTTTTGTCCTTCGTGTGAAAGCCATTCTGAACAACTAGAACTGCAGAGAAGCTGGAAAACTCTGAGTAAGAGAATAGAGAATTGTAGGTTGTACGCAAAGGGGCGCAAATTCAGAAGAGGCATATACTGTACATATTCCAGAGTGTATGGTACATGGAGTAATTGTCTTTCTAAAAGACTAACCACCACCTGGGTTAGAAGCTTGCATTCTTCTGAACTGCACGATGGAAGGACTTGGATCATTGCCACTAGAAACCCTTTACTAAATAGATTCACTTCCTCTGGGTCTTTTGTGTTGACTGAAAGCAAGGAAAGCATTTGGTCTTTCATTTCGGAGATGCAGCAACACTCTAACCATGCCAAAAGCCCCGTACCAGGACCATATTCTGGAAGGTCAAGTGCACTCCACTCATCTTCTGGAAGCTTACAGACGTCAAATAACGAAGCAGGGACTTCTTTCTTAAAGTGCCCTCCAAAGATTGGATTTAGTCTGAGACAGACAACCCAATCTAAATGCTCCATTTTTCTTTGCAACCAAAACAGAGACTTGTTCCACACGTCTGGAGTATATTCAGCTTCTGGAATGATTGCATCACATATTAACTTAATAATTTCAATGATTAGTTCTTTGGAGCCTAGTGTAAGGCAAAATGGTTTATCGGATTGTTGCCAATACTTTGTATAGCTATTGAGAAGCTTACACAGAGACAAGAGGAGTGGAAAAGGAGAGCACAAGAGCATCCAGTGTTTACCACCAGTTTCTGAAGGGCGATGTATATGCAGACCCTTACGAAGTATTTGTAAGCACAACTCAACATAAACACCCTCATCTAAAATATACGGAAGAACAAATGTCTTAACAACTTCTTCTGGGTTGAGGAGTCTGGATGTGGCCGTGTCGGAGGTTTCAGAAGGGTCCATTAGAAAGGTCAATAAAGATAAAAACTGGCTCTCTTCCTTAGCAGAGGAAAGTTTGCCCCAGCAAGTATTCATTAAACACTGGGATACTAGGGAGCTTTCAGAACTCTCAAAACCCCTAAAATGTAAGGCAGGAAGAGAGGTCAGTATCTTCCCTAAAAATACATGAGCACCATGGTTTACCACAGCAAAGTGGCATGCTTTGTTTACAACAGCTTCTGGATGCAGCAAGGCTAGTCTGGCCACTCTAGAAACAGCCTTAATTGCACTGTAATCTGTAACACTTTGGGAGATTTGATTGAAAGTTGTGTTAAGCTCCTCCTGAAAGCAATCGGTAAATGCGTCCAAACTGTGAGAGAGTCCTTCCTTACCCCATGAAGACAAAACCCTAAACAGGACTCTATCCTTTTCTATTAAAGATAGTTCAGAAAACAAGTCTAAAATAACACTGGAAACTTTCCGGATTACCGCCATATTGAAGCTACCCTGGGTAGATACAACCTTTACCACTGTTTCTAGTAATGTGAAAATCAGGTCAGGTTCTTGAAAAAGCGCAGGGTTCCTTTTTAGACAACCAACCCAATTGCTGGAAAAGGCCCAGGTAACATCAGATGCAAAAACAGAGCAGACTTCTTTGTGGCGGTCCATTTTTTCATCAATGATCTTCATGGCAATTGAAGCCACTGCATCACTGTCATTCAATTTACACCTTAAGAAAATATTTTGAGTTTTCTCTTGAAGGCTACTGATACACCGTGCCAATTCCAAAGCATCACCTTTTTGGTCGTCAAGAAACATTTCTTTATCTCCTGATGCAATCAGAATTTTGTGTAAGGATGCAAGGCTGTCTGCCATCCTATAGGCTTCATAGCTAACCTCCTCAGTGTCAGTCATATGCTTTTCCAACTCTTCCCCCCACTGAAGCAGTAGATCTTTGATAAGATTTAAGCCAAACTTCTGAGCGTCAAGTGATAATGTAAACCTTGCAGCTGTGCCCCTATGCCGAAGAGTCCTTTCTCCTTCACTGATCATCTCTGAAAGGCTGTGATTTTTGGCTTCTGTGCTAAGAAAATAAACAATGGCACCAAGTTTTTCCAAATAAAGGACTATAGGAATGGCTTCAAGCTCATTTTCTGGAAAAGCAGAGACACACAGTGTTTCCGCCAGGTTTGCAATAGTGCAGCACTTAAGCTTGTCATTATTAATGTATTGCTTTATTTTATGAAGACCCTCTAAAAATATTGCAAGGGTATTATCGGCAGGTGTCAGGGCCTGCTCAGGATCCGGTTTAAATCGCTTTGATCTCTGGCAAGGTTCATCAGTGGTCTCCGACAAATACTTAGAGGCAATGGATGAAAAAACCAGAGTGGTCTCATCCTGGTGATTATTGCTTGTTTTCATCATCTCCCACCAGACGTTCAAAAAGAAAGCGACATCTTCAAATGAGGTTCCATCACAAATATGGTTAACAATTAATGCTACTTCTTCTGCCCAATAGCACGTAGGAAGTGCCAACAGAAGCTCTGCGTATAGATTTGTGGATTTTAGTGATTTGAGCAGTTCAAAGAGAACCGTGTGATTTATTTTTGGGATTAGGTTTTCCACCGGAAAGAAAACATCCTCTTTCCATTTCCTTTCAACGTCGGTGTAAGAATTCATGGACCTGCAAGATAGAATTTTGGCCCAAAGTATAGCAATGGCTCTTTTTCTCCATTCATGACAATTTGATTGGCTGATTTCCTTTATAGCTGTTGTAATTGGCGTTTCAATAAGAGGCCAGTCTGATTTACTTGCCTCCTGCAATGTTTTGGGAAGGATGAGTTTTTCTGCTAGTAGAAAGGATCCTTGGAGTACCACAGTTTGTTCGCATATATTCCAGCTTCCTGCATGAAAGCAATATGAATAGTTATCTACAGGGAATTATTTTAAGTGAATTACTGACATTTGTTGACCTGCAAAACCATACCGCTGCTCACAGACTGACTTCAAATAATTTAAATATTACAGCAGTTCTTTTCCCCATTTACCTTGCAATGTTATTATCCTACCAGGTACTATCCCAGTAATATATTGATTTGTATCGAATAACCAGCATGCTGGTTCTTCTGATGTACAAACTAGTAATTAACAGCCCCCCCTTTGTTGGATAAACTCCTTCCATTGGTATACTGAGGGATTTTGGTTACTATTATAAATCATGTCTCAGTCAGTCTCTAGGTTAACATAACAAAATGTGTTTCTATAAAGTAGTCTAAACAATTCTATGATAGCTTTTAACAGACCAGTATTTATTGAGTAAGATGAAGAGTCGCATAAGCGTCTTAGAGCTCAGTATTCACTTAATCAGATGGGAACAAACCTCAGAGAAAGTGGCACTAAACCTTTTTAGATCCTTAAGTCCCTTAACTTTGATTGTGTGCTTACAGGTGGGTAACTTATGACCCACGGAGCAAGCCTGTCCAAGTAGCTCATAAAACACATTTCACAGATAGTAATCAACCAGGAGATTCTGATCTTTGTTTCAATTTCATTATCTGAGAAACAATGAGGGCACAGTAAAACCATGGGACAACCCAACATCAAGTCTGAAGAAACCTGTCTAAAGACATTGATTTAAACGTATGGCTTACCTGGTGAACTCACTTCCACCTGCTTGCTCTTCTCCCTGGAGAAGCCAGTCACGCAGGAGCTGGCTGTATCCAGAAAGCACAGTCAGATCTTTACTTTACAGTAAGGATCCATTTGTGTGGAAAACAGCTGCCACCTGTACTGTTGGAGACTAGCTTCTTCAGAGAAGACTGGGGACAAGGTGGCACAAGGAAGCGACCATTGACAGGTACGTAAATATCTTTTTTTTTCTCCAAATTTACTCTTCAGCATGATTATGCAAATCCTCGTTTTAGTCTAAACAAAGCTTACTGTCACTTAAAGTGACTTTTCATCTTCCTCCATGAAGGTTGGTCCACTAACAAATGGATATACCCCTCGGACTTTTCAAAGAGTAAGACTGGTGGGTTAGTGAAACTATTTTCAGGTCTCAAGGAACTGTTTTAACTAATTTGCTCATTACTGGTGTCGTAGATCTTTAGTTCCATTCTCTCCGACTTTGGTTGTGAAAAAGCAGAGTATCCAAACACTCGCCCTACTTAAGATGCTTAATAACTGGTTTAACGGACACAATCATTTGCGCCCGCTTCCCAGTTTCTTGCTCCAAATAACCTTTAGCTAAAGTTAACCCCTTCTCACAGTCTGACCATGTATAAGGATTTAGAGTACCAAATTAGGCAATAATAATGTATATTAAAAAGAAAAAAAAGAACATTTGGAGTCAAAGATTAACCAGTCTGGGTTACATTTTAAAGGTGCTATAGTTACGTTCCTAACACATCCAACTAGATGCTAGACTATTATAAATAAATCTGCCACACTACTAATAATCCCAGGCCAAGCAAACATAAAATTAACGACCGGCCGGCTGAACCTTGCAAAAAACAATATATATATATATATATATATATATATATATATATATATATAAATAAAACAACGAGCACTTACCGAAATCCATGTTCCTTATTCTTGCTCCCGATTCATCAATAACCTAAAAATATATATTTAAAGTTTTAATTATTTAATACACACTTGTTTTTCTTAAATCCCCAACTCGCTTTACCAATACAGTCAGTCCTTAAGGGGTTCGAATTCCTTCATTATTATTTTTTTCTTGCTATTTAACAATAATTGTAATGTCTGTCTGCTTCACAAACCACGTGACAGCTACTCCCGCAAAGTGTCCGTATGCGAGGGCTACACCGTTACCGTTACTGACACTCTAACTGCCACAGTCACACGGCTCTCGCGCCTGTACCTCTTTCGTTAGAAAGCAGGTGAAATCCCGCACACGGGCTACAGGAAGCGGCGGGTCGCACTAAGCACCTTTCCCCCTCTCCAGATGCGTGACGTCATTAGCATGCGCGAGGTGATGCACGCATTGCTACTGACCGTTCGTTCCCTGTTGTCAGGCTGAGCATGTCGTGTTTGTCTCCCGTATGCCTTTTTTTATTTTATTGATTTATATAAACTGTTTGGCGTCAGATTATCGCTTTGGTTATATATTATATACATATATGTTAATTTGTGTATAGCTAGATCATCATCTTTGTCTCTTCACCACCAGGCTTCATGGAGTACCCTATTCCAAGTGTCCCTGTTTTAGGAGGGAAAAATCCAATCCCTCTATGCTTTTTCCTCCCCTGATGTCCCTTGTTTGCATGAGTGCAGAATGTTTGCTGAGTGTATTGCATGCGTTTATTGGTATTAACACCTGTTATTGTCAGTTTAGTACATTTTCAATTGAAATGATAGTTCATTCACTTTTCCCCTTCTGTAGTAGTGTTATGGAAAATGCTTGTGCTGCAGAAGTTATACGCAGTACGATGGGTCATCCTGATTAATCAAATCATTTTGGACCCTAAGTATATAGGCAGTTACCTTGCAGTGACTTGGCTGTAGTGTACAAGTCACCCAAACCGTTTCTCTCATCATTGCATGTATTTATTGAAGCGTATGCATTTTGTATTCAATCAGTGTAATTAACGGTGTCCTCAATTAGAAAGTGTGTTAACATGAAAAAGAGTTCAGGATTATTGGAAGAAACTGCACCCGAGGTAGGGTACCTGCTCCACCATTCCAGAAATTAATAGAAATTACTAATAGTGATGTCCGGATCATGAACGAATCGTTCATTTGATCCGGTTCTTTTTAGTGATTCGGATGAATCGGTTCACTAGACTGAACGATTCATTTGTAGCGGTTCAGTCTGTGAATCATGCAGCTGTAACCTGATCCTAGAGCTGTGAGTCATCTGCAGAGCACTCAGACACAGACTCTGGGGTCAGGTTACAGCTCATTAATTCACACAGGAACGATGTCTCATAGAGTCGAAGAGTCGAAAGATCCGATGATTCGAATCTTACAGGGATCCGGATCTTACAGAGATTCGAATCATTCAGAGAATATTACTGATACCATACTTTTATAAATAAATACATTAATAATGTTCACACTGCCCCAGGATTTAGATTCCCCTGACTTGGCCCCCCTTTACCTATAAGTGCACCTACAGTTAACTTTATTAAATTAATTAAATTAACCCTCAGTCATCAGCATAAAATTAACCCTTATACCCCATCAACCATAACTGCCCCTGAAATTAACCGTAAAGATCCCATTAACCATAACGGCCCCTGAAATTAACCCTAAAGACCCCATTAACCATAACGGCCCCTGAAATTAACCCTAAATACTCCATTAACCATAACTGCCCCTAAATTAATTGCATGTACTCCTGATAAATTACCTAATAAATTGGTATGGTTGATGGGGTCTTTAGTGTTAATTTAGGGGCAGTTATGCTTAATGGGGTGTTTAGGGATAATTTAGGGGCAGTTATGCTTAATGGGGTGTTTAGGGTTAATTTGGGGACAGTTATGCTTAATGGGGTGTTTAGGGTTAATTTGGGGGCAGTTATGGTTAATTTTAGGGGCAGTCATGGTTGATGGGGTGTTAAGGGTTAATTTAGGGGCAGTCATGGTTGATGGGGTGTTTAGGGTTAATTTAATTAAACTTAAACAGTAACTCAGTAACTCCGTGCAGGCACACTGAGTGATCCGAAGATTCGGATCATGAATCGGATCATTTCAGTGAACGAATCGAAATGATCCGATTCACTTTAATGATCCGAACTTCCCATCACTAATTACTAAAAGGAGAAATTACTCATCAAATGAAATCCCCAACACGCTGAACCATCAGGCACCACCAGGGAAGCTTGCCGTCGCAAACAATACCACACACCATAATATTTTATAAGAGGGTGCAGCAAATCCCACGAGCCAGGTGGCATATTTCTCCTGGATTTTTAGATCTGGCTAAAGTTTTTTTGTGCCATTGTATATTGGTCTCTACGAGGGTACCTCTGTCTAGCTATTGACAATACCAATTTAGGTACCGGTATATATGTGTCTGGGTTGTTACTTTTTTTTTTTTTATCCAGCACTGAGGGTCAAATACACAATGAATTAAATCTTCTTCCACACATAACTGGACTTACTAATGTACTGCTCTGATAATGTACATCTGGCCCTGGGATCTGATAATTTAGTTTTACAAGGAATGTATATCCAAGATCTACAGATTTAAAAGATGTCTGTTTAGTAGTTAAGACCAAAAAGGTATTGCATTTCTATATAAGGTGGTATCCAAAATGGTAGTTCCGAGATGACCACATAGGGCGGCTGGCAATATCTAGCCAGAGTTTTTTTTTTTATCAGTACTATTTTGCATTGCTATAGAAGTTTAAGGAAAGTGTTAAATAGGTCTTATTCTTTGTGGCTGGAAACTCTATCACATAACATGGATGGCTTTAAAGTACTGCCACGTAAAAGAGTTATTCAAGAATTGTGGGAGGTTTTTCTTTGTTCTGACCCAGGATTTAACAAACGCATCTACTGTTTGCCAGCGTGCATGCATGTTATAATCACGAAATGAAAAAGGTGTTAATGTACACGCTTTATTGGTAGCACTGCTGTGTCCCTTTAGTTACTTTTCAATTGGCATTACAAAGTTAAGCCTGCCAAATCCCAGCCCTCCAAGCCTACACCATTCTCTTCTTGCATATCTCTCTTTATACACTAGTCACAAACCACTTCCCTTATTGGCCATCTGAAGACTCCAAGACTTCCTGGGACTTAACCCCTTCGTGACAAAGGCTGATTTTACTTTTTGTACCCTTTGTGACAATGGCCGTTTTAACATTTCTGCGCTGCTCGTGTTTAGCTGTAATTTTCTTCTTTCCCGTTTACTGAACCCACACACATTAGATATTGTTTTTTTCAGGACAAGAAGGGCTTTCTTTAGATGACATTGTTTTGATTGTATCATATTATTTACTATTAAAAAAGTATAAAATATGGTGAAAAATTTAGAAAAAAATGACTGTTTCTAACTTTTAGTTGAAAAATCTTTTACTCATCTATAAAAGGTAATAAAAAAACCTGCTAAATAGATTCTACTATTTGTCCTGAGTTTAGAAATACCCAATGTTTTTATGTTTTTTTGCTTTTTTCTGCACGTTATGGAGCAATAAGTACAGGTAGCGTTTTGCTATTTCAAAGCCATTTTTTCCAAATCTGGTAATTCTTCCCCCCATGTGCCATTTCGGGTATCTTTGAAGCCGGCCAATGCAATTTACCCCATCAAGTCATATATTTTTGAAAACTAGACAGCCCAGGGTATTCCAAATGCTGGTATTTTAACCCTTTCCAAGCACTTATTCTACCATCAGCCTTTGTCAAACTTTATGGTAGTAATTTTTTTGCATTTGTTTTTTCACACACATTTTACTTTAGGTATAAATAAACAGGTTCTGGTATATGTCACTATCAAAAAACACCCCAATATGTGTTTAGCAACATCTCCTGAGTACAGCGATACCTCACATGAATGATTTTGCCTGGCTGTTTGGGGGCAAAAGGGCCACATTTGGGGCATGCACATTTTTCAATGTTGCACTTTGGCATTTGGGGATCCACTGCCCATGCCCTATTTGGTACATCTTTGAGCCGGGCCATTTCAGTGTGCCCAATAAAGCTATATATTTTTGAAAACTAGACACCCCAGGGTATTTCAAATGCTAGTATTTTAACTCTTTCCATGCACCATATCTACCACCAGTCTTTGTCAAACTTTGTGATAGTCATTTTTTTCCATTTGTTTTGTCACGCACATTTTACTTCAGGTATGAATTAAAAAGTTCTCGTATATGTCACTATCACAAAACACCCCAATATGTGTTCAGCAACATCTCCTGAGCGCAGTGATACCCCACATGAATGATTTTGCCTGGCTGTTCGGGGGCAAAAGAGCCACATTTGGGGCATGCACATTTTTCAATGTTGAACTTTGGCATTTGGGGATCCACTGCCCATGCCCTATTTGGTACATCTTTGAGCCGGGCCATTTCAGTGTGCCCAACAAAACCATATATTTTTGAAAACTAGACACCCCAGGGTATTTTAAATGCTGGTATTTTAACTCTTTGCATGCACACATTTTACCACCAGCATTTTTTTAAAGTTTGCAGTAGTATTTTTGTGTGTGTATTTTTCCCACACACACCTACTTTATGTATGAATTTACAGCTCCTGGTATATGCCGCTGTCACACGACACCCCAATATGTGCTCAGCAACATCTCCTGAGTACAGTGATACCCCACATGCATGGGTTTGTCATTTTTGGGGGGAACTAAAAGGCCACATTTGGTACGTGTGCATTTTTCTAATTGGAAATTAGATGTGTGGCCATCCTTCCCGCCGTGTTAATTGGGACCTTGTTGAACCCGGCCAATTCAATTTACCCCATCAAATCATACATTTTTTAAAAGTAGACACCCCATGGGCATTTAATATGCCAGTATTTTAACTCTTTCCATGCGAGAATTGTTTTAAGCTAATGTGCTAATTTTAGGACTTTTAATTTTTTTTACATTTTTTTTCAACTTGAAGGTTCCCCTGATAGTGACATCAGTGGGAAATTATTTTTACATTTTACTGGTTTTTTACTATTTTTTTTCTAATTATTATTAATTTTATTTTATTTTTAATTTATTTTTTCTAATCACACTGTGATTAGAAAGCTGAGCTCCATTGACTTGCATGGTTGAATGCAGTACCTATATTCAACCTGCAAGTGGAGCCAGAGTTCTCTAGAGGGTCTGGAGACCGTCTAGCGAACTTTTTAGACTTTATTGTTTTTCTGTATTGAATTTTCCCGGACCGCCGCCATCTTGCAGATGGCGAAGATCACCGGCAGCTGCGGCTGTGACCGCTCTCCGGAGCGGTCACAGTCCATCCCCAGGTAAGTGTTTGGTGTCGCTGGATGCCTCCTGATCGAGGCATTCCAGCGACACCATTTAAGTTTAGGAGGCGATCGTTGATCGCCTCCTAAACGCTTTTAAAACGGGCGTCCGCCGCCATACAAAGTATGGCGGATGTTGACGCCCCGGGGAGGGGCCAGAGATGGCCCCTTTGTGCCGATAATGGCGTTGCTGAATGCCTCGAGGTCGAGGCATTACAGCAACGCCGTTTCGGTGCAGAAAGCGAAAATAGATCGCTTTCTGCACCTGTTTAATGACGTGCCGGTCCTGGCACGTCATTTGTCGTTATCGACATGAATTTCCGTGACGTGCCCGGACCGGCAATTGTCATCAAGGGGTTAAACCAGTTCTTTCTAATAATTGGGAAACGGAAACACCAATAGTATGTAGTTAAGGAATATGCGTAATAGTGCGGCACACCAAGGCAGCATTAAGAAACCTTTCACTGGACTAGAACTCCCACCACGGGCTGTTGGGAGGTCAAGCGTAATGGGCTTAGTAACTGCCAAACAAGGACATTGTAGATTGTTAATGACTGGATTTCCACAAGGTCTTACTACAATTCCCATTATTTCCAGCCAGTAGTCCAACACAGCCGCATGAAGGTAGCGGAATGTATCAGTTACATTTTTATACGGATTATAAAGCATTCATGATTTTATTTCTTTAAAGCACTGGCCAGGAATGCTTCCACATATTGTATACAGCTGTGTCATTTTCACCTAGGCTGAAGGCTTCTGCATTTTGCGCTTTGCAAACCACTCTTCACTCTTGTCAGATGCCATTGCCTGGAGAATGAACAGAAATAAATTACTAGACATCTAATAGTAATATATCCCTTTTTAGTAACATTTTCCCCTTTTTGCATCCAACATGGAACCATATTGCACACTATGACAAACATCACTGATGCTTGCATACACTAAAATGAATGGTCTGTTAATATTCAAACATAACTGGCTTCTACAAATTCATAGCGCTATATCAGGGGTGTCCAACCTGCGGCCCTCCAGCTGCTGCAGGACTACATCTCCCATAATGCTCTTTCAGCTAAGGGGCTGGCTGAGGAGGATGGGAGATGTAGTCCTGCAGCAGCTGGAGGGCCGCCGGTTGGACACCCCTGCGCTATACGGTTTTCAACTGAGAGAAAAAAGCTAATTCCTGCAACTTTCAAAAAGGGTTCAGCAATTACACCAGTCATAAAGGGGATAAATGCGAATACGAAAAGCGAAAGCCATCCCTTTCCATTTGCAAATAAAGTTTAACTAAAAGGAAGTGATGACAGTGAAACTGCACACATGGATGTCTTCCAAGAGCTTCTACAATGTCAACATCTAGTACAAACAGAACACGTGTATTGTTTCCAGCTCATATAATAAAGTTCTGCGGGAGGCTAATAAAGGGGGCCCATACGACTGTTTAGAACTACATTTGAGGCATCCACAAATGCCCCTAAAAATATAAAGTATAACATTAACCATTGATGACCGTTTGTGAGAGACCGGTTCTTCAGTATGAATAATTATATAATTAATGTGTGTGTGCGTGTGCGTGTGCGTGTGCGTGTGCTTACATCGTTTAGAAGTTTGTCCGCGTTGGGATCAGTCTGGGAGAGCTCTCGAAATGCTTCATCGCCAACAAAACAAATTTCATGTCCATCCTAAAAATGAAAAATAAAGTAATATAAATATAATTCAGTTTCTAAAGATTAGTGAAAAATTCCAATTTGCTTTGTATTCCAATGTTTTACACTTTGCTTTACTGGCTGTAAAAGTCAGTTATAACAGCCTTGCCCATAGTTTGCTTAAAACGCCAAGTTGACAGAAGGATTAATATTGCCAGATATCTTATTCCAGCTGTCATCTGCCAGCTTGGACTGGTAACCTGAAAACATCTTCACTAACGTTTCCTCCAACCACGGCATAAATCAGGAGGGGGTTCCTTTTTTGTGCCAAACATCCCTGTTGCTCTTATATTAAACTTTTCTAATAGAGAAACATGTTTAAAGTTTACTTCAAAATGCTTCAATGTGGTCAGAGTCACCAAAAACATTGTCTTACCCTGACACTTTACTTCACTTAACTAAATAATGTATAGTTTGAAATGTAACCTTTGGTACACGATAAACGTGGACAAGTCACATGGACCCCAATGGACCATTCCTGCTCCGTGTTGCCAACTCTATCCCAGAACTTCTGCTTATGTACAGAAAGTATAGTTGCTTATGAAATAATGCAGTCCTTACAGGATCAGCCAGAATCACAACTTGGACTGTAGCTTTTCCAGGTGTGTCCAGGCTCACGAGTGGAGTTAATATCTTCTGGTTCTCTTTTTTCATCTGAGCCTCAATGCCTGGGAGCTTAGCAAACAATGAGAGAGGAAAGAAATCAGCCACACCTCTTAACATAATTCAGCAGCACAACAATGACGGCCTTCCACAGAACCCATTACAATTTAGAAGAAAAGACCTTGTTATCACTACCTCATCAACATGAAGTTTATAACGAATTAATAATGTATTCAACAACTAACTTCCAATTATAGGCATGACAGATAAAACATATCTTTCCACGCTTGGAATGACGCACCTTAAAATATATATAATTTGTGTTCTGGTGAATTGAAATGGGCATGGTTTTTTTTTCTATGCATCTAACCTCATATACCATAATTTTTATGGATTTATTACATCACAGCAGTTTTTTTTGCTACTGCTGGAAACTACCATATGAAATTCTGGTGTAAATAGCAGTAAAACATTATACACATGAATCACTTGGTGGAAAGTTGTAGGCAAAACAAGCCAGTTATGACCCTTATCATAGTTTTAACTCACTGAATGAACCCCACTGACCTGTCTCTCTCCATCAGACAGTGCTAGGGAAGTTTTGGGGGCACACCTGGCATGGCACAATGTCTGATCCCCTGCATTTTAGCAGAAGTCAGATTCCCCCCCCCCAATTAGCTGGTAGCATGTCCTTTAGGCAGCAATCTGATTTTCTTGTAACTATTTTAGATAGTCTGAAAGGAGTTAAAAATACATGTTTTAATTTTCAAGTGAAGTTCTGCTTTTGCTGCGAATAGGTAATTTCTTACAAGGATGAAGGTGCTCAATATAATCCTCCACTAATTAATTCAAACCTCATCCTTAGGGCAGGCAAATGCGATTCTCCCAAAAGCTGTTCCATGGTCCACAGTTCTACCAATATCCTGAAGCTCCAGCTTGCACTGCAGTGGAAAAAAAATACATTAATCCTACACCCTCATGGGTGTTCTGTGTGTGTGTGGGGGGGAATTCTACCGCTTTACAGTTTGTTATAGAAATAAAGTGCAATATATTTAATGATAGCAATTTGTTTTTTCCCATTAAACCATGCCTGGGAAACCAGTGTTTTCACAAAAACTATTTGTAACTAAACTAATAAAAACGACTTTTGTGTGTGTGGGGGGGGGGGGACAGTTAATATATTATTGTTTATATATGTCTATACTCAAACTAAATAAGCAGGCCCGGACTGGCCATCGGGCAAACCGGTGGGCGGGGCCGCGGCAGGGCTGGATTGACTTAGGAGCTGATGGAGCTGCAGCTCCAGGCCCCTACCTTAAAAAAGGCCCAGTCAGGACCGAACTGACTGGGCCTATGCGGCCTCTACGGCCGCATTAACGCAGGGCATAAGGGGCACCAGCCCCTTAAGCCCGCCGCAACTGCGACCGGGTCCGCCACTCTAGGGGGACGGGAAGCCCCCACCAGGGCCGGCCTTACGGGTGTGCGGCCGCACAGGGTTTAAATTAAAACATCGGGGTTTTTTTTTTAACTTTATTTAACATCCTCCATGTTAAATAAAGTTTTTGTTAACTTTATTTAACATGGAGGATATTAAATAAAGTTAAAAAAAACCCCTGATGTTTTAATGTAAGCCCTGTGCGGCCGCAGACCCCTAAGGCCGGCCCTGGTGGGGGCTTCCCGGCCCCTTAGAGTGGTGGACCCGGTCGCAGTTGCGGCGGGCTTAAGGGGCAGGTGCCCCTTATGCCCTGCGTTAATGCGGCCGTAGAGGCCGCATAGGCCCAGTCAGTCCGGTCCTGCCGCGGTGCTCCGGCAACAAGGTAAGTAGGGTGAGGGAGAGGGGTGCAGTGAGAAGGGGCAGAGGGGGGGGTTAGATAGTGAGAAATGGTGAGAGGGGATAGATAGTGAGAGGGGGTACATAGTGAAAAGGGGGAACATAGTGAGAAGGGGCAGATAAGATGGGGAGAGGGGGTAGTGTGAATGTGTATGAGAATGAATGAATGAATGAATAAATGTGTGGATGAATTGTGTGAATGCGTATGACAATTAATGAATTCATGTGTGGATGAATTGCTTGAATGATTTGTGAGACTGCATTAATGAATGTGTTAATGATTTGTGTGAATGAGTAAATGCAAAGATGGTACATGAAGGGTGGGCTTTAACAATAAATAAATAAATAAATAAAAATGGGCTGCTCGGGCTTAAATACCCGGGCCTATTTTTTGTCCCAGTCCCGGCCTGTAAATAAGTATAATGTATAACAAATTTATATAACGGTTTGATGACTAAAAACCAGTATTAGTGACTCTAGGAATAATATTTAAAAGAAGAAATTACCTGGTTATCTGCATACCCCAAGAGAACATTCTTTTTTGACTCATCCTTGTTAAAAACAGTCATCCCCAACAAGCCAGACCAATAGGCTATAGATTTCTGAAGGTTTGATACAGCAAGGGTCACTTTTTGCACAGGATCTGCAAAAAAAAAAAAAAACAACAACCAAGAAGCGCATTTGAAAAGATTTTTGCTTTGTAGAATCTGACACAAGCACCTCAGCTAAAGAAAAACAGACATATCTGTGTATATTTTAATATTAAAGGGGAAACATCACAGCCTTTAGCATAACTAAATTATAACTACACATTGCTTGTGTTTTTTGTTGGACAATTAGCGTGGCAAGTTTGCGCATTATCTAATGGATTTCAAATGCAGAAGCTTCAACCCATCATTACAAATGCTGCCTTTGTAATCATTCATCAACAGTTACAAGCTTAACAAGGTTGGAGATAAGAGAATGGGCAGGAATAACCATGTACATCTTTAAATAGGATTTAAAAAAAACAAAAAACCTTTCCTCTTGGTATACATAAAAGTAGATTTTTAATGAAAAGAAAATTGCTAATTTTAATAGGTAAAAACCATTGCATAGGTCTACTTAGCATGGAGAATTGTCAAAATTGGGAACAGAGATTCCCACAAAAGATGTTAAGGCAATGTGCCAACTAGAATAGGGGCCTACGGAGAAATCTTAGTAATATAAGATGGCCTTTTATACACTGAAAACCAGGATCTGTCCACGTCAGTAACAGTTATAACAACCACTCTATTATTATTCACACAAAATATAGCCAAATTGCTAACCATTCCATAACAATAACTAGTTTCCTTTACCTGGTTTGGCTTGGTCTTTGTCTTCCAAATAGAACTTATATCCTCCTGGAGCTACAGTCTCAAATACACCAGCAGATACTTCAGATAATGGCCATTTCAATTGTCTTGCATTAGCTATAGCCTGATTGCAGTGAAGTGTGATCCCCTGATGATGAAATAAAAAGAGGAACCCATATGTTACTTACTGAAGTATGCGTTTGTATTGTGTTTGCATTTCAACTGTCTGAACTCACTATACATTATAAAGGGCAAAGCGCAATAAGGTTCTCGACCAAGAAGAACCGGCTCTGCATAATGCAGTTAACGTGACTTAAAGCCTTCAATGTGAAATCACAAATATCTTTTCTAGAAACATAAAGAAGTTAGCTCTGAGTAGCCAACATACTTACCAAAAAGTCATCACCTAGACGATACTCTCCAACCCCATAGTTGTAGGTCAGTTCAACAACAAAATGGCTATCCTCAGATCCATAACCAATCATTGTTTTACTCCACTTTCCATCATAAGGGCTGCAAAATAACACACAATAGTGAATATAATTGCCTAAAGCTATATAGCCTATATAATACAAAATGTTTTTTTTGTACAACAGGAAAGAGACAATAGATGAGCTTACTAGAGTAATGTATGTGTGCCCAGGTTATATATATAAAAAAGACAAGTTTCGCATACATATTTGTTAAAACTTGTGTCACTGATTCTTCTTTTTAATTTTCTGCACAGAAATGTATCTATTAACCCACATGCTTATATGAGCTGAACAGTTGACAGTCTGAGCCGAAAGGTGGGGTTAAACAGAGCAATAAATGTGTAGGATGGGCGCAGAGCTCTGACTGGGACAATGGAAGACTCTTAAGCACCAAGGTATTCCCCCGAGCTAAAGAAAAAGCAACCTCTCAGTCAAGAAACGATAATCAGTCATCCACACATATCCTAGGGCAGGAGAGGGCTTGCAGGTGAAGCTAAGTGGCTCCTTGCCCCTTCCCTGGTAACTGGCACACATATTTACACACATCCTCACATTTGCACAAGCTTTCTCACACACATTCACGCTCACAAAACACTTGTACATACACTCTCACTCTAACATATAGCCATACATACAACATACTCCTTACCCTCTAACCCAGTCACTCCCTTCTTCAAAAGGGTTACATTTACATGACATATAACTTGTAGTGTGATTGAATATCTTTGTTCATACCCATTGCAAGTAGCTTTACAACCTTCCTCAAACTCCTCATGCCTAAGGACCTGTAACAGAGACATTCAATGTTTGAATTCTGTACTCAATATAAAAATACTTTATTAGGTAAACAATACAAAACAAATAAATGAACGGGCACAGAGGAAAGTATAACATATTTAATAAGCAAGCTAATGGCATTTAAAATTTGTAAAATAAGATATTTCATATTTTTCCAGGAAATGCTTGTTTATGCAGAACAAAAGCTTTCACTCTGGGTAAATGTCATAAAAAGCTACTGTGTTGCTAAGTGTTTCTGTGTTGTTTTATGTGATTAAAACCTTTATTATATAATACATGGTTATTTTATGAACTAAGACCACTTAAAAATATACTGCAAATTTGCACTAAAATGTGCTAAAAACCCCAAGTTTTTTTTTTTTGTTTTTTTTTAAATCACTTAACATTTATGTCTACCTTACGCTAAACTACAAAAATAATCACTATTCACAAAATTCAGAGGAACTATAACCAGAATTTTTTTATGTGTATGTTATTTTGTTAGTGTGTCAGTGTGCATGTGTAATTATGTTTCTGTGTTGGTGTGTGTGTGTAAGTATGTCAGTAACAAAATAAAAAACATAATCCTATATTGTTTGGCTGACCCCAAATTTATCAGCTCCTGGTAATCACCAATTCTGCCGGCTAAATGTAAAAAACATTAATTAGTTTAAATAAACTAATAAACATATTTATTGACCTGACTGGCCACACAGACTTTATCACATGAGCTGTGCCTGGATATTTTATGGTTAACTACAAGGCAGTATGATTACAGTTGAGTGTGGCCCTTTTGTAGATGGCTTATCCACAAAACGGGCGCCCTAAATTGGAATCATACTGCCTTGTAGTGAACCATAAAACCAGGGTGGCGAATCTAAACATAGCACTAATCATTTAAAACTGTTTTAAGCGACGCTAAGAAACAATTCTAATTCTTTAATAAGCAAATACTTTTTATTTATTTGAGAGGGTAGTAGACAAGACCCATAGCCTCCCAGCTGAAGCGGCAGCAGAGGAAATTAAAACATGCTTGGGGTAGGTATATGGCTCCTGAATCTCAGACGAGACAGAAAACCGAGTAATATTTGAGTCGTTACAATAGTAAAAAAAAATAGCTATTTAAAAATAAATTAAAAAAAAGTATAAATCTACATAATAGAAATCTATATAGCTATCTATGCATTGGACATGGTAAAGATGGAACGTGCCTAGAAAGTTCACATGGGTTATTCGTAAGCGCAGAAAGAAGAGGCATGCTTTGATTTCTAACTCTTAATAAGTTCCCAGGCCTCTGCCCTTACTTTCATGCCCAGCAGGTCTCTGTAAAACCTGACGGTCTGGGGTCGGTCTCCCACTTTGAGGACATAGTGCAGAGCTCTCCTACTCCCCATGTTTACTGCAGCAGCTGTCTTCCTTACAACCGGCGCTTTCTGATGACATCATCCACGTCGGTCACCATGGAGATGACGCTGCGTGCCCATTTTACAGGCGATTGACTTACAATTGTTTAGACTTCAGAATAATGCAAGTTGCACAGTGACCAGCAGTCATATTATACCGGAGTACACTCGCCCATATGTGTTACCCATTAATAATAATAATGATCCGAGTTTTATGAGTGAAATGCTTGCGGACATGGCACAATTTCCGCCACGCTCAATATGGCTGTTTGATTCCCTCCACTGACGTTGAAGGGCATGAGTCCGGTTACCTAAGTGACTGTCATGGCGGCGCTCATGCGGGGTGTGCTGCGGAGCGCTGGTCTAACGCAAGTAACGTTTACCGGGAGCATTCAGGCGAAGCGGCACGTGAGGGCGTTGCGGAGAACCCCCGTAAGAGTGATCCAGGCTGGGACTAGCCCCGGGGAAAACGAGCCGGTCCTACGGCTCCCTAAAGTTGCAGGAGAGCCGGCAGCATCCCGGGTAGATCGTACACCCGTTGTACATACCCCGGTCAGAGACCCCATCAGACACAACACCGACACTGCGGGACAAGCAGCGGAAGCACCGGAGCTGCACTTTGAAAAAGCTCATGCAGACGATAAACGTCTTAGGTAATAGCCACAGAGGCATGGTGACAGAGCTATCGCAGGGGGTTTACTTCACTGGTAGATAGGTAGAACAGCCTGCCAGCTGCGGTAGAGGTTATCACAGTAAGGGAACCTAATCATGCTTGGGCTAGGCCTAAAGCTATCCCGAATCTAAGACGAGACCAAGGACTAATTTAGGTCTGAGTCTTTACAGCAGCAAAGTTGGGCAGACTAGATGGACAGAATGCTTCTAATCTGCCAGCAAATTGTTTTCTATGTTTCTATGAATACGTTCAGAATTTAAAAGGAAGCAAAATGGCATTTTGAGCTTTTTTTCATGCACCCGTATACATTAGGTTATTGTATAGTTTTCAAAATCTATAAGTCACTACATGCAACGGCACACGTATAGAGTAAAGTAGGCACACGGAAAATATTACCTTTATTGGGAGAATTGGTGATTACCAGGGCCTGACAAATTTGGATTACGCATGCATACTGACACACTAACAAATTTACACAAAATAACCGGTTGGTAGAATAAAAACACTTAAAAGATACAAAAGTTGTGAAAAAGGAAACCTAAAATTCTAGTTCCTCGGAATTTGTGAATAGTAATTCTTTTTGTAGTTTAGTGTAAGGTTCAGATAAATGTTAAAAACTTATAATTTATATAATAAAAATATAAGATATATATATATATATATAATTTTTTTTCTAACCTTTGCACCAGAATCCCTTTATCGATAAACCTCAGTGTTCAGAAAGTGGAAACAGTATTAAGTTGCTCGTATTTAAGTATGTATTCATTTTGCATCACACCTTATTTTAAAAGGTATCTTCCCGCTCCCACTCAGCATTTGCTTTATTAGCGTTTTCCTGTCGATTTCAACAGCAAAGTAGTCTCGCTTGCGAAGTCCAAGAAGTTCCGGGATCGTCACGGCCAGGTGCTGCTGGAAGGCAGGCGGTTGCTGTCGGATGCTTTAGAGGCTGGCTCCGTTCTCAAGACGCTTTTCTTCAGCAGAGTCGATCATTTAAAGGAGCTGCCGGCTGATAAGTTGAAGAATGCCAAGCTTATCAAAGTGAAGTTTGAAGATATCAAGATGTGGTCTGATGTCGTTAGTCCACAAGGACTAATAGGTAAGTAAAACAGAAGCAGAAAAGACCACGTTCCTATAACCTTGGTGGTCAACTTTGCATATTTGGTGTTACTGTGATGTACCTTTCTCATGTATATGAGAGACAAGCTTATCTGTAGATAACATTAACCAGGGCCAGTATTTTAGCTGTGTTGAGGGTAGATGTTTATTTTTATTGTAATGGTGTTTGTTTGTTTTTTATATTAAATGTTATGTTAAACTTGAACTTACCTTCCCAGGTATTGTTGTAAGACCCGATCATGCAAAAATGAACTATCCAGTTGCACATCTAAAGCACTCATTGCCTCTGTCCCTTATCTGCGACAACATCCGTGACCCTGGAAACCTGGGGACCATCCTAAGGTGTGCGGCCGGGGTCGGCTGCAACAAAGTATTGCTCACAAAAGGTACCTTTACACCAGATATTGCCTTAACTAACCAGATGTGCTTATATGCTGCAGATGTGTTTAGTACATACAATTCAGAAAGACACGTCTGCAGCAGGTTCTTCAATTCAAAGTACTGCGGGAACTGCAGCCTCATAATATTAAGCTCTGGTGGTGCTCTGAAACAAGGGGGATCCCAACTCCCATCATCATGGCCAAATTAAAGAATAAAGGTTACGGCATACACCATAAAAAAAATCTTCTTTATTAAATACTTCCAAATTAGTAAATTATCAGCTAGTGCAAACCATGATAAGGTAGACAATCAGCTTACCACATGTTTTTAGGACGTAGAAAACAAAGCTTAGAAATGTATCGCTCAAGGTTTCAAAACTTTGCAGTATAGTTTTCAGATTTACAGATTTTTTTTTTGTGTGTTTACAGCACTTTACCTTGACATTGTGAGTTCATTCATGTTAACTCCGCGATCAAGTTAAACTGGTGTTTTCTAGTTAGTGATTCACTACTAGTTGACATTGGTTTCTACAAATTTGCTGGGAAAGGATTTCACTTAAGCTTCTAGCAGGTCTAATATTCTCATTAGTAATACAAACAAACAACAACATTTGTGATGCTGTTGTTTCTGTTGTTAGTATTGGCACCGCAATGGACAAGGCTATGACACTGATTATACAGAAGACGTTTGTTTGGGAGAGATTAAAAATATTTTTATCTCCTGCAGATGACTGTCCATGCTCTTTACTGAATCGCACCTTCTTTTATCAAGGTACATTTACTTTCAACTCTAGCATGAGCTCTGTTTTTTGTTTTGTTTTTTAGGTTGTGTGGATGCTTGGGAACCAAAAGTACTGAGATCTGGTATGGGTGCCCACTTCCGCTTGCCAGTAATCACCAGTTTGGAATGGGATGTTGTGCCTAACTACCTTACCGAGGACACCAAGGTGTTTTTGGCAGATAACATCAGTCCGGAGCGCTATAATCAACCGGAAGGTAAATTGGAGAACGAAAGTGGCCATGGTTGGGTTTCCAGCAATCCCAGGAGGATATATAACCTTCAGGAAGACTATGACTTTACTAGCAGTGATGAGGAGAGTGATGGTGAAGAGCATTATATCCCAGAAATTCAAACACAAAGGTATGATGAGCGTTGGGCCCAGAAGCCTAGTGCCCTAGTGATTGGAGGAGAGACACATGGCCTGAGTTTGGAGTCCCTGCTACTGGCTGAAAAATTCAGTGGCAGACGGCTCTTTATTCCCGTTGTTCCAGGTGTAGATAGCTTAAATTCAGCAATGGCGGCAAGCATCCTCTTGTTTGAAGGAAAAAGACAATTGCAATTGAATCTGAAAGTGTAGGTGCTACTTTTCTCCCGCTTTTTTTTTTCTTCTGAAAATACCTATTGTTGCATTGAGAAACAACTATGAAGAAGGCTTTTCTTGGAAATGTAATCAGGTGTCAGAGCCCCAATATACAATTGTGGTTTTCTTTTAGCACCCCCTTGGACCAAAGAGTCCCTTTGGAATCAACACACATGAGGTTATTTATAATAGTTTTTATTTTGGTTTATTAAAATGACTTCTCTTACATTACGTGTGTTTCATTTCCTTTACTGCTTGTTTTTATGACAATTCAGGAACTCTTAGGCACTTTATGGTGCCCACACTTTTTTTTGCCCCAATTGGTGAGTAGATACAGTGTAAGAAAAACAATTAAATACGTGCCTTTCCACCTGTGTTCTGTTTTGCCGTTTGACCTGGCATCTGCTTTTTATCATTTGCCTTTCTAAGAACTGGGAATTCAGTCACGCTATATAACCATGTGTTGCTTGGCCTGCCTTTAGATTCATTTACCCGAATATTGGGCTATAATATTTATTGAGTAATATTTAGCAATGAAATGTCACTGAATCCCCCAGTATTTTGTAGTGTGTATGTATTGGTCATATTAGCTGCACACTGTTTGTTTTGTACGCATAATAATTTGGGTATTATACATGTAATATGGATATTTATTAGAAAAATAATGGCAACAAATAAAGTTATAGTGCGATTACTACGTAATTAAAAATGACTGGTTAAATGATGCAAACATGGGACACATAGCACATAATTCATGTGAGGTGAGGATTCATTTTCCTCTTTATTTGCTCGTGCTTGTGTTATTTTATATGGATGTAGTAGGGTCTATGAAGAAGTACATTTTGTCTTTGCTGGATTTCCGTAAGGCCAGCATGGTATCCTGAATCACCCGGTGAACCTGATGGGATCTCATTTGTATATGTTCACATTCATAGTATCTATTCATTGTGCTAGCAAATCTATGAGTATCAAACTGAAAAAATGGTGACCGCTTTATTTTATTCCTGGCTCTAGGCTGAGCCTTGATCTCTGGGCTAAGCCCCCCTGGTCAGAGGGTTATCTTTTTACTTTGAAGGCTGGTTATGCTGGTGGCTCTGCTCGCCCGATGGTTTATGCTCCTCTACGCTGGATGATCTTTCAAAGGCCTGCTGCTGTTCCACTTTTACCTAGAAACTGCACCCATCTACCGTCTGGAGTCTGGAAGGACTGGACGATATATCCAGGGGAAATGTTAGAGATAAGGAAGCTGTTTGGAAGCTCTGGGGGTCGCTGCTAGCACACCCGGAGGACTTGTTTGGTCAGGATGTGTGGTGGTATCTAATATTAAGGCGTGTGTTCCGAGCCTCTTTTTCATGCCACAAACCAGAAGTATCCTCGGAATAACCTCTGTTGCAGTCCAGCGCCTTCCTTCAGCCGCCCCTTTTGCTTGGTGCACTATTTAAACAAGATCTGTGTTTTCCTCTGCTGACTTCTGCGTTTGGATTTATTTGTGGTGAAGCTCTTGCATCTTGCTCAAGTAAGTTGGCACCCCTTCTCATCTGGTGGGTTATCCTTTTTATGCTATATCCTGTATTTTTATACACTGATGTCAGATCCTGACTATGCTAAGGCTCCCTCCTGCTCAGGAGAAACCTAAAAGTGTACAGGATGTCACAAGCTGCTTCTGGATTCAAAAAAATAAATCATGTTCTTCATGTTTGAAAGCAGTTGCAGTTTCCGAACCCTTTGGTGGGAGGGAAATCCTATCCTGGCTAAAAAATAATATCTTTAAGCAACAGGTTGCCCTGGTTGCTGTGGATTATGTACACACTTCTGCTTCAGCCATGGGCCTGGCTTTCATCATGCACCAAGATGGCAATTTCTGGTTTGTGAGGAACTAGAAGCTCTGCTTGAAAAAAATGAGGGGATAAGAATTTCCTCAAAGGGAAAGTGTTTAAAAAAAAAAAGACTCAATCATCCTTTTTGTCAGTTAGTCCAGTGATTTCCTGGACTCTGATTCTAGATACCACAAATTCTTTAAAGAGCAAGGTTCCAGAGGAAGATCAGATTGCTTCTCTTTCCCCAAGACTCAACAAGGAATCAAGGCACAAATCTACCTGTAGGCAGCAGGCTCAGGTTCCTAAAATTAGAATGGTTCTCTCTCACTCTCCAAAGGCTACCTTCTAGGATTAAATGTACCTTTGCTAGATCTTGGCCATCTAAACTACATACTCATCTGCTACCATGACTCTGCTCACATGTATTAGAGCTTATTCTACTTGTGTGGTATCAACCTCTTGGGCAGAAAGATGCATGATATCGCCAGAGCAAATCTGTAAGACAGGTACTTGGGGAAGTAGCTCCAGCTTATTTTAAATATTTTTGCAAACTTATATTAAATAGTTTGCATTTAATTATTTCTACTCGAGTGATCTTTGTTATTCACTGAAGGTAACACTGAGGAGAAGGGTTTTATTCTTTTCCTACTCTCAGGTACAGAGCAATCTATTAAGTGTCAGAGGGGATCAACAGAGAAAAGGTAAGCAAAATGTTTTTCCTTAAGCAGCACTACATTTGTTGGGATGCCAAAGGGGAACGATATAAGCAAAGATGTGTATTGATATAGACGTCTAAAGTCCCCATCAGAGGAGGTACCTACCTACGCAGGTTAATTATGTCTCTCAGTGAGCAATTGAGAAATATGATCATTTCATAATTCAGTCAAATGTTTATTTTTGTATGTATTTGTTAAAAGTTTATTTTTTTAATACAAGGAAAAGGAAGAGAAGACATCCTTGAGGTCAGTATTTGTGGCTAGAGCTAGAGACAGATGGAGCATTGCAAAGTACTTCTCACTCCTACAGTGCTGTGAAAAAGTACTTGCCCCTTTCCAGTTTATTCTATTTTTTTTTTTTATATTTGTCACACAAATGTTTCAGGTTATCAAACTAATTTTTATAAAAGGATAACCGAGTGTACACAATGCAGTTTTTAAATGATGATTTTATGTATAGAAGGAAAAAGCTTAACCCTAGCTGGCACTATGCAAAAAAAAAAGTAACAGCTCCATAAGCTACTAAATCAACCAATTAACAAAATGTGATTGATAATTGGGTTCGATTACACTAGATTCACCCAGACATGATTGCTAAGTGAAGCCTAAAAGGTCTCAAAAAGCAGCACATGATGCTGCGATTGAAACAAATTCAAGGACAGATGAGAAACGAAGCCATCTATCGGGCTGGAAAGGGTTACAAAGCCCTTTCTAAGGCTCTGGGCCTCCAGTGCCCCCCTGTGACAGCCATTTTTTAAAAATGGAGAAAACATTGAACTGGTGAACCTTCCCAGGAGTATCTGACATAACAAAATTCCTCCAAGAGCACATTAAGGACACATCCAGGAGGCCACAAACAAACCTAGAATAAGATCTAAGGTACTGCAGGTCTCACTTGCCTGAATTAAGGTCATTGTTCATGATTCCACAATAAGAAAGAGACTGTGCTAGGTCAATCTTCTTATTATATACGCATATATATTGCTGCACTTTGAGTATTGGATGTGTACTTCATACAGACATAATAGTACTTTATTATGTTTTCTCTTAAAGAAATTACCAAAAAAAGACTGCAAAAATTGCATATCTTGGAGAGTTGCAGGATGGCACAAACGGTTATTAGGGGCAACCACTTTTTCACATGGGAGATATAGGTTTTGATTCAATTTAAAAGGCACTTTCTCATATTAAAATTTAGTTGGATGATCTTCAACATTTAAATGTGACAAATAAGCAAAATAGAAGAAATGAAGAAGGGACGTATGCAGACACCACTGTATGTCTGCCCTCTGGCCCAAGACCTGAACCAACACAGGAATCGCCGCAGGGTCAACATAAGCAAGGGGTTCAATTAGCTGTGACGCTACATGTTTGCCTGCCGATGGAGTAAATTTCACTTATATATATATATATATATATACATATAGGTGTAGCTTCTACACCTGCTCTCTGTTATGCTATCAGATATTTGTAATTTCTCCTTTGGAGGAATTGTTAGCATTGGTGTAGAGTAGAAGGCTCCCAGTGTGTTTTTAGGATGTGATTTTAGGAGAACATATGTATGTTTATGGGTCATCCCCTGTGCAATAATATGGATCGTGTGGCTTGAAAAAACGCTGGGTGGAATACATGTACACTTTTACATGACCGTGTTAAACTGTGATTGATTCGCTGATCCCAACCTCTTCATTTAAAAGTTTTAGTATCGCAGTGGCCACTTTCTCAACTTCTCAATCAGCACTGGTTAATCTGCTGCTCCTTTGTTCACACACTCCAAGTGGATTCACTGTTAAACCAACAGATAACTTAAGTATCAGGTATCTAACTTAATATTTTGAAAGCTAAAGCTGACCTGCAGTAACAAATTGTCAAATATATTGTTTGGTCGCCCCCCCCCCCTTTTCTATTTTAAGTTCTGAAAGAAATGTAAAATAGTTTTGGAGAAGTAGATTACATTTAGAAACATATTATGCTAGAGAATTATGGAAGATAAGTTAGATCTTCCTTTAGCACATGTTCAGTTTGGGGAATTAGTTCTAATATCGCTTAAAAAGCTTCAGAGTAGGACAAAGTAACTTTGCCAATTTAATAAGTGTTTTCAGAAATTATAGCATACGATCACAGGCTTATCCAGATTCTTCTTTGGGCCTCTAGATACCTTTGTTCATTTTACAGCATCAATTAAAATCTACTGTAATAAAAAAAATATATCCCTGTGCCAAATGTATTCTAGCTCTTAAAACGTTCTCCTCCGTGTGCATGAAGGCAGGTGCTGGGGTACACTGCACTTGGGCATTCAAATAATGGAGTGGCTTCCCTCTCTATGCTGTCAAACAAAGGGTCTGTTTCACCATGACAGGAGATCAGCACAGCAGTTGGAGGCGACTCCCCTGGCTACCAAAGTCTACTCCAAGCAGCACTGGCAGTGTGTTTTGATGAGATATACACACATTGTTCACCCTCAAGGCTTAGGTCTCCTATGCTCTGGGAATGATGAGCCTGGCAAATGGCATGAGTTATGTGGTGGTAGTGTGAGCACTCCGATTGTTGTCAGTCTGAAACTGACCGTAGTTATGTAGTCACTGTCTGTTGCCCAAGCATTAAAGCTCATCGGCTAGCAGTCAGGAAGTTATTTCTCGGAACGTACTTTCAGGACTGAGTAATACATTTATCATTCCAATCCTGTGGAGCTTTCAAATGATGTAACAAGATGGAAATTATATGAAAATTCTGAAGTGTGACTAATTTTTAATGAACCCTGCAAATATACATTCATAGTCCTTCATAGCAAATACATTATTTTTCAGAACAGTTACTATACTCTGTGATGTTACAGGAAATACGACGACAAGACATAGGTTTGTGATGTTCATGTAGCCCTGTACTAGATGTGCGAAAGCATATATACGTAACAAAAGAATAATTTACGTACGCATTACCACAAGTAGCACTTGGATGCTATCAAATATGGCGACTTTGATATAGCAGTCACTATGGCCAAAACCACTGTGAACTTGTTATATGCTATGTAGCTAGTGGGATTTCTTTTCCTTGATACAACGGTCAGTGGCTGAAGCTCAATAAAACATAGCCTAGAAAAATGTATTTACTGCAAAGTGTAACAAACACATTCTCACTCCTGAGGCTGCCAAACAGAGCAGAATATCAAAACCTGAAATGGGTAGTTTATTAGTAGGAAAGGTTGTTGGGTCTGGGTGTTCAGGTCTACCAGTTTGAACAGAGTACATGTACAAGTCTTGCCCTGGGATTGATCATGAAATCAGCTTCTGGCAAGAGATGTGGGTCCATAGGAAAGGTCTGTAGTCTTTAAAAACAAACAAACAAAAAAAAAAAACAACACACACAAAAGGCACCATGACAAGGCGTTCCAAACTGTGAAACTATTAAAAAATCCATTATGTGTGGCAAGAGGAAAAGAAGCAATGGTGGTTTTAAATAACGATTTCTTTTTTGCATGATATGAATATCGTAGCAATATCTTCTTAGATAGGCTCTGGCTTAAGTTTTTCTGCTAGGAAGTCGCTCACAAAGCTGTCCACAATTTCTGGAGTTATTTCTTCCACATCCATCACATACTTTGCCCTGGCAGACATGTCCAATATTGTCAGGAGAGGAGCTGCTTCAGGGAGGTTGGTGAAGTCCCTCAGGTAGTCTGTCATATCGTCCTGGAAGAAGCAAGTTTACATGATAAGCAAATGCTCTTACTTTATTTTCTTGGCATAAGTTTCCACAACTTCCACTAGAGGGCAATAACAACACAGTAGCCACTCTGCTAGCAAGAGGCTCTCTGTAGTCATGGGGCAATGCCAGGACAGTATTCTGAAAGATGAGAACATGGCAAGAGACACAGAACAGGAAATTCCAGGGTTAAGTATGTAGATACAGACAACACCTCTACAGGGGACGCAACAGGCTCTGTGCCAATCAAGATGTCAATGCTTAAAATGTGTGTATTTTAATCTGTCTACACTATGCTTTGCTAAAAGTGATGTCTTCCTATACACGTAAGTATACTGCAGTTGAATTAAACCAGCCTGGTAAGAAAATGGCACTTTTTTATTTTAGAATAACAGCTGTGTAAACATAATTTTCCAATTTGTTCCACACCATAAAATGGTTAATATTCATGAATCAGAACCATGTATCATCTGTGTTCTTATTGTTGTATGGGTTTTTGGAAATGATGACCTTTGACACATGCAATGCAAATAATAATGGATTTGACACAATTCAGGCATACTATGACTTTCCCATTTATTTTAAAATAGAAATAGTTTAATGGCAACACAACTTTTGCCTTTAAGGTCTAAATGAAAATATGCAGATCGGCTGAGATAATCCTGGCTGCCTGTCCTCATCTTAAAGCCAAAATATTACAGGAGTTTCATAGTATACATACATATCACCACCATATTTCAGATTTTTATCTCTAATAATGACACTTGAAACATTAAATATGAACAAAGAGCTTGAATTTGGATGGAGATAATGTCATGACACGGATGAAGAACGCAGTTTGTCACATTGAGGATCTGACAGCATCTTATGGGTGTAATCCTGAAACGACATATAATGCGCTCCTCCAATTTAAAATAAATTCCTGGTAAGTTGGACTGTGCAGCTGAAAAGAACCAGATGTGAAAACAAATACTGGAGCACCCCTTTCCTTACTGAATAACATGATAGATTGCAGGCCTGGAAAAGGAGGTTTAAAGTACATTCTGACCCACCTCTCCGGTAGTGTAACCGACAAAAAAACAGCCTTATATTACATTTTTGCACTAAATGAAAATATAATTATCATGTCCTGTGTTTGCATGGGGAATAGTAGATTTAAGCTTTGAAACAAGAAAAGGTCTCTGTAGTTTTTGAAGCCCAAATGTATGCGTTTAAGATGCTGATGATGCAATTTAAGAAGCAGGAATGGCAGAAATGGTACCCATTGATTTGTAAGGCTGCACTTTAGACCACCAAAATACTTCTATGTTAAGCACAACAAGGAACCAATAATGCAAGTTAGCCCTACTTATACATCTTCTAGTTATGGGGATTGTGCATCTGAATGTGTGTTTGCAGCATCACATACATAGGACACCGATGAGACTGCCAGCTCCCGCTGACCAGCAGTGCTGTCACATGTGGAGCTAAAGTACTTTTTTTAAGAACTATGCACTCATAACCATGGCTGGTTTTGTTATAGTTGTAACATGACTCCAGATTTGCTTTTAATTTCACATTTAATAAATGTAGCAACCCAGAAAGGGGAATGTGTTCCAGAAAAACACAACAAACTCCCAATGGACCTCCGTTCATCTATTTCACACAGTGGGCTGGAGTCAAGTTTCCTATTGTGTCTCTTCAACTCTGGGCAACCATTGGACACAAGCCTTCTAATGGTCTTTTCCAAACAGGACAAAATGAAGTGCCAAAAAAACATTTCATCTTATTTTATTTGCACTGTGATTGGACCTTGGCTCCCCCAGCTCAGTGTGACACCAAGGGTCCCAAAGTGACATGTTTTTTTTGTATGTATGGAGATCCTTGAACCATGCCAGGAAAGCTAAATATTCACAGGTTTAATAAAAAAATCATATTTCAACACGGTCTGATATAATTAAACTTGTGTAGTAAGATCTGTTGAAAATCAAAAGTTACATTTCCTTTTAATCTCGAACATAGCTGCTCAGCATGTCAGATTGTTTGCAGGAAAATTGATAAAATACCAGAAAAAAAAAGTAAGTTAATTTCTGGACATAACTAATACCAGAGGATAAATGCTAAGAAAAGAAAGGACTGCTATCAAAGTAAGGATCTGAGGTTTAACAATACAGCGGAACGTTCTGACATTTTTACATTCCCTGGAGAACCGAATCAGTCTTAAGCATAATGGATAAAGTATCAATTTTATGGGAAACCGGTCAAGGTTAAAGCAACAATTACACATTTTTGCAGATACTGGCAGACAACTAGGTAAACAGCCGTTTACAAAAACAAAAAGTTTTGGAACCCAGTAGCAGGGTATGCACAAGACAAGACTGTACATAGATGACATGACAACAATCGATTATACTCTCAACTTCTTTTAGCAAACACTGCTAAATACGTTTCAAATACAAAATGTTTATGAAAAATTGCCAATTGGATGATCAAAAATACTCGGCATATGAGAAAGTACACCGTGTTCACATCAAGCTCACCTTAAAACAATATCCTTTCACATGCCCACTAGATGACAATAGGGTTTAGTGCCCACAGATACTAAGGTCAGGCAAACAAACCAGAAACAGGTTAGGAACACACATTAATAATTATGTTTTTGTACTTCTTACTGGTGTCGGTGACTTGGCTCAGTCAACAGTGAAATACATGAGTGGTACATACGTACCCTCCAAACTAAGTAAGAACTGCCTGAAAAAAAGCATGTTGTGTTACTGAAAACTGTAAAAATAAGATGAGCATTCATCAATCACATCCTGAGCACGTCACTTTATATGACAAAGTACTAAGAAAAATTAAGTGTTTGCAAAATTGTGCTTTTTCTTAGCTGTATTAGCGATACAAATGTGTCCCTTGAGTTTTTAATTCCAGAAAAATATGATCTCATACCTTCTCTGTCATCAGATCTATGTTACTAAGATAGTACTTAGTGAGTAAAGCTGAACATCTGGACCAGAAAATCTATATATTTGTCTGTGAGTTATAAATGGACATACGATGGGTAGCGGCTAGACAGGCTGGGATTATAAGTACCCAGCTGAGGCCAATACAGACTACAAATCACACTAATATATAAGTGAAAATGTCCATAAACTAGGCGTGCGTCTGCTTGTATTGTGAATAATGTATATTGTACAGCTATCCATTTCTGCTTGAGCAGCTCTGAAGCCTCAATACCTTAGAGATCTACATCTGCACACGCAGCACTAGCATGTGTATCTCCTGCACAGACGAGAGTAACCAGAACCAGTCTTAAACAAAAAAACAAAAACTACAAATGCTCTCGATTCTTGCAAGTGTCAAAAAGCACTGCACACGCCACTGCCGTTCATGTGGTTTATTATGCAAGGTTCTTGGGGGCAGTGGAATAAGTAAAATGGCTGGTTGTTGCTCAATTACATGTCCATTCATTGATATTATATTCTACATACAGTTATGTTTTTAATCAATGGGGGCAAGAAGAGAGATCTGTGCTTCTGGAAATAGAAGGTTTAGCAGAGACAGACCTCCGCAAATGTTTTGGACTCACCTCTCCTGCAACAAAGAACAGTAGTGGTGATTCCTCTTCTTTGGCTTTATATTGTGCTATAATTTTCTCCGCTATGGGTTGGATAAGCTGTTTTGCTGCTTCTGACTCACCATCATCTTCAGAATCTAAAAAGACAAACGGTCATCATTGCCATGCATTTCTGACAAAGAAGCAGAGGGTAGCTAGCACATAATATACTTTACCATACTTATTGAAAATTTGACTTTAATTAGCAGGGGCTTCCAAATTTAAGTGGAAGGTTTATAATCAGGTTAATAATACGTCAATGCTTTTAGAACTTGAAAAGTACTGGGATGTTTCATCTACACTAAATTCCACAAAAAAAGTACAGCTATGTACTAGTTAATTATACATGTTACTCAGGAATCTGTTCTAGGTCCACTGTTATTTTTATTGTGTAACAATACAGAGAAAGTGATCTTCTGCTCCTATGACCTCCCCAGGGCTCAAACACGGATATTGCTTTCTCTGTATCATTGCACATATATATATATTTTTTTTAAGACTGGAGGAATCCTTGCAGAGTTTGGCTTTATAAAGAGAGTCTGATTCATAGTATATTAATATTTTTGTATTAATGAATTATCAAGGGGTATAGAAAGTCATGGATTTGCAGAGGACACACAATTAGGTAGTACAGACAGTACTAGACATTACTTTTCTGCAAATAGATCTGGTCAAAATCAAGCTCTGGGTGACCAAATGCAAGCAGTTTTTTCTATTTTAAATAAGCTATTACATTTCCATGATAAAATACAAACAAAACAGATAATACTAAAACAAAAATACAAACAAAAACAAATCACATTTCCATCATACCTGTTACATTCATGACTTACCGAATATAATATCTAATTTTGAGAAGATAGAGGGGGAAAACCGTCTTTCAATCTAGGTCAAAATTACACTGCTAAAATATTAAAATCTATTATTTGGAATGAAGAAGACGATTTAGGGCTATCCCCATCTAGGGAAATAAAATTATTATAGCAATGGACACTTTTCTCTCCATCTCTTCCATGGATCTCATATATAATACTATATACTATTTTTTTTTTATAGTATAATAACCAGTTTCCTTTGCCAATGGATAACCAATTTGTTTAATCATATCGGTTAGTCCATGGATTTCCCTAGAATTCCATTTCAGTGCCAATACTAATGTCATAATAATATTTATACAAAAGGCTTTATTTGTATGTAAAAGATACTTTAGATGACACTTGATGAATGAGCGACCCCTTGAAAAAGGAGAACCGAAACGGCGTTGGGGAAGTGGTTGGTAATATGGGTAAGGAGCATATTGCTCGTAATTATTATCCCAATTTTTTGTATTTGTTTAAATTTCTATTATAAGTGCCTTATATATTTACTAACTTTATAGTGAGGTTTTTAAACCATGCAATATTTATTACGATCATGATATAGACAGGTGCACTTTATATAGAGTAAAATACAATTGTATTTGAATGACTTAGCACTTTATAACTCTCATGATGGTTTACATGCACTCAAGACACTTTATATATATATAGCCATATTGCCTCCATATGCTCTGATTATTTTCTTATCATAACCTCTGTTGTCTATATAATTAAATGTTTTTTATTCATTGAATATCTGTAAAATAAACAATATATTTTATATAAGGGCTTGTGTGCAACTCCCCTTTTTCTGTTAGGTGTATAGACACTTGATGAAGTAGTAATAGCTTATAGAGAGTTTACTTGATATGACCTTTATAATATATTTCTAATATCGTTGTCCACAGCATTACTAGCAAATCATAATACCAAAATATTTGAAAGCATCTCCAACATTATTTTGGGAATACTATTTAAATAAAACTTTATAATGAGTTTCCCATAGATTAGCATTTCCTCACCTCCAATACTGATTGCCTCCATTCCTCTAATGTAATCGTATATGCTATTTCTTTTTCCCATCTATTTTGATTTCTCCTATTACCGTATTTGCTCGATTATAAGACGAGGTTTTTTTCAGAGCAAATGCTCTGAAAAAATACCCCTCGTTTTATAATCTGGGTCGTCTTATAATCAGACCTCAACTAGGTCTGACTACGATCCAGATTCCCCGCAGCTGCAGGTGACCTGGATCCTCCTGTCTCGCCCCCCGCCCCCCCACTTACCGGTGCGTCTGAGTTCCCGGTGTGTAGCGGGGGCAGCGTGTAGATGTCTACGCGATTCGTGTAGACAACTTACGCTGCAGCCGGAAGGAGGTGTGGCTAGTAGCAGGGGTTGTCTACGCGAATCGCGTACAGCTCTACACGCTGCCCCGGCTACATGACAGGGGAGTCAGAAGGTCCGGTAAGTTTGGAGGAGGGAGGGGGTGTTAAATGGGGGGCATAAGGCATTTCTGGAGGCAGAGTGTTCTATGAAATGCCTTTTAACCCCCTTAATGCCACTCTGCCTCCAGAAATGCCTTTTTAACCCTCTATACGCCACTCTGCCTCCTGAAATGCCTTAAACCTCCCTATATGCCACTCTGAACCATAATATGCCTTTTAACCCCCTTAACGCCAGAGTGGCATATAGGGGTAGAAGGCATTTCTGGAGGCAGAGTGGCACATAGGGGGTCAAAAGGCATATCATGGGGCACAGTGGCATATAGGGTTAAAAGGCATATCATGGGGCACAGTGGCATTTAGAGGGTTAAAAGGCATATCATGGGGCACAGTGGCATTTAGAGGGTTAAAAGGCATATCATGGGGCACAGTGGCATATAGGGGTATAAGGCACTTCTGGGGCAGATGTGCATAACTGGGGGGGGCAGGCTGGAAAATAGAAGGAAATAAAATCAAAATATTTTTCTCAATCATAGCTTTTATTAAAAAAAAAAATAGTTTAGATGAATTAACATTTACTGGTAAAACTTTTTTCCTATAGGGTCGTCTTATATTCAGGCTTTTTTTTTTTCCCTAAATTAATATTCAGATTTGGGGGGTCGTTTTATAATCTCTAAGATTACCAAAGGAGCTTAGGTAGTTTTCTTCGAAAAGATCTAATAAGGCAACTTTATGGTCTTTCTAGTTCAAAATATTTATATCTGTAATAGCAGGTTCCAAAAGGGGTTTTTTATGAGATACTATTTTAAATCTAGGTTTTATGTTTCTCAAAGTTTTTAGTTTATCATTTAGTACTGGACGATGTGATGGCAATGCTTTTAAAAGTTTATTGGTTAACTATACTAGAGATGCAAGTTTCTTCCAGTGGGAAAATAGACTCTCATAACAACCAGTTTCCAGAAGCTAAAGATGTTATATTCCATTCGAATAACCCTCCATACCTAGCCTTTAGCTTAATCACTGACTGATAGATTTTTAATTTTTGTCAATTTCAAAAATAACTGCTGATATTGTCGAAGAGTCTTATATAGTACTGGGATAGTTTATAAACCCCTCCCTCTAATAAGACACCAAGGGGTTGAAGCCATCAAAGAAGGACGGGGAGGATTTTACTTGGTAAATTACATCATGAGCATTTAAAAAAAAAAAAATCTTTTTGGGGTGAATAGAAGTCCTTTTCACCCTCTACTATTTGAATTTATTTTTTTTAAGTCAATAATAAGGTAAGGTTTTTATTTGCCCCATTTATTGTTTTATCTAATTTTAAATCTGGGGTACGTTTCAAGTCACCTATCTTAAACGTACCCTCACCACACCTTTCTATATCTTCTTGTACTTTATTTAGGAACTCTACATATATTGACTAATTTATAAAAAACTTAATTTCCAACCTTCCATATTCAAATATTTGTTCAAATTTGATATTATTAGATATAAAGGTTGCTGCACCTTTTTTCCTTCTAATGCGCTGGATATATATTAATACATGAATTTTTTTGCATCTCCATAGAAATGTTGGGTTACCCTGCCAATAGGTCTCTTGCACAAAGCATTTTTTTGCCATATAAAAAAAAAATATATATGGTGAATTGAAGCCCTTTGTTGCCATTTTAAAGGCTATTTTAGCCCACTCTGCATGTTTCTTATACCCCCCTCCCTCCTCTACCCCCCTGATCTTCACAACCCTCCTCACACATAATTATCCTTCCATACATCACTAAACACCAAAACACAAGCAACTGTTCTTTATTATAAGAACCAAAATCTACTGTTACTATAAACATTTTTCTTCTACTAGTGTAGATCTCTACCGTGGTGGTAAAACCTATTACAGAATCATCTAATTATCTTCATATAATGAAAAAATGGACAAGAAAGGAGTAGACATGCGTAATTGTTGAAAACAACAATCCCATCACAAGAGAAAAAAAAGTTTGAATGTTGATATAATGTTAAATGTATGTTCACTGTGCAGATATTTCACAGTTCTCATCACCTAACCTAAGCAGAACATTTGGGTATGTTCATGGCATCATCGTCATGGCCAAGACCATCATCCCCTAACACTTCAGGAAATGTGGCACATTATCCATACCTACAAACAGGACAAGGCATGGGCCTTCATTCAGCTGCACAGCATTTAGATCCGTGAGCTCCACAACAGGCTTTGGGTGCCAAGGAAACTCTTTGCAATCAACATCATGCAATACTTCCACTCTTCCTTGTCGTGTGATGACCTCTCCCTTGGGGTCCAAGATGATGAGGTTTGGGATACCTGCATAACAAAAAAAATGTTAATGGATGGTGCTCTTGTACATCTTCATAATATCACAGTGAAAAGCTGCCAACGTCATATGTATTAAAATACTTATCTCTCGGGATGTAAATGAAAAAAAAGGTACGGCAACAAGCTACCCCTATTTACCTCTTTTTTTGGGAGATTACCAAAAGTCTTACGTTTGGGCGAGAGAGTAAACATTCCGAGAGCAGAAAAAAGTATTGGGTAAACAAATAAAAAGCAGACATCAGTTTGGGGTAGCTGAACCAAATCCACCCTGGACTGGGAGAAAACATTGGTCCGCCAGTGGCTGCAGCCCTAGCAAGCTTGTATTGTTTATTGAAGGCTGTCATTGTCCTTTGTTTACGGTGCAAGCGTGTGTTCTGTGGCTCAATGTGTGTGGCCGGAGAGATGTAGTGTCTATCGGTTATATATAAATATTACACTTATACATACATATATATATATATATATATATATATATATATAAATACATACATACATACATAAAGACAACAATCTGTGGGCATTAACATCACATTATAGTAGTGGTTTTGAAATAGGTCTTTGCTTTTAGTCTCATGCAGCTGGATTGAGTATATTAACTTGAGTATACAAAAGACTTGGTGCTCTTTATTTAATGTACTGGAGTGTGAGAATGACACAGAGCTTGTTCTCATTATAAACATGCGGTGAACCAACATATACAAGTGGAACGCTAAACACTGTCCTGATTCAGAGCAGACACGTCTCTGTTCAGCATTTCATGCCAGGAGCTTACAGTCTGATCTCCAGAACTTCCCGAATACATTGTAGTGAGCTACAGCAAAGCTGCTCCCTGCTAATCTTTACTTCCCGCTATAGTAACCATGCCTAATCCTCATATAAAAAAGCACTATACAAACACTGTTCCTAACCGCATGTCAAAAAATGTTCATGGCTTACTCTAACTATTGTCAGCACAAAAGCCTCTGCATAAATCATCTACCACTCCTGCAATCTAAACTAATTTGGCTATCTTTGGCAATGCATTTAGCAAGAGCCAAATTGGTGCTTCTTTATTCAAATACACGTCAAACCATTATCTTACAACTACACCTAAATTATAGGGCTTCTGTGACGGCGCACCGGCGTAACGTGACCTTCCGGTGCTCAGCCATAGAAGTCCCAGGTAGCAGCGGAGGTTGTCTACGCGCAAAGCACAGACATTCACTGGCTGCCCCCACTTGACACCAGGCAGTCTGGACAACGAGGAACAAGTCTAAGGATGCATCGGTAAATAGGGGGGGGGGGATAAGGCATATCAGGGGCCAGAGTGGCATATACGTGGTATTAGGCATATCAGGGGGCAGAGTGGCATATTGGGATGTATAAAGCATATCGGGTGGGGGCAAAGTGGCATATTGGGGGGTATAAGGAGGGGGCAGGTTGGCAAATAAAAGGAAATAAAAGCAAAAAATGCATTTTTATCAATCAGTTTTTATCAAATATGAAATAGTTTACATGTGAATTAATATTTACTAATCAAACTTTTGTTATAGGGTCGTCTTATATTCAGGCTTTTTCATTTTTTTTCTTAATATTCACATTTTGGGGGGGTTGTCTTATAACCGAGCAAATACGGTGATTACTTCCCTAACACTCTATGGCTGCAATTTTGTAGACTGGATAACGATACTATAAACATTTGACTAACAAAATCCTCTCAGACCAATGACTTGCTTTGACTGCATTACTTGGTACAAATCCAAGAGGGTCGGCCTACATATGCACAAAAACTATAGTTTATGTATGTAGCGATATGACACAAGTTGTCTACCACTATATTAAAGGAGGATTTACCATAAACTAACAAAAAAGCCTGTCATATAAACCAGATTTGCATCACGCTAAAAAATATATACCGTATTGGCCCGAATATAGGCCGCACTTTTCCCCCCCACTTTAAGTCTTTAAAGTGGGGGTGCGGCCTATATTCGGGGTCTAGCGCCCGACGCCCGGGACATGCAGTTCCGGGCGCCGGGCAGGCAGCAGGCTTAGGATACAGATCCCCCGCAGTGGTGCTGTGATACGCTCAGACAGCCTCCCCTGCCGGCACTTCCCACGGGGGGGGTTGGGTGCCGGCACTTCCCACGGGGGGGGTTGGGTGCCGGCACTTCCCACGGGGGGGGGGGGTTGGGTGCCGGCACGGGAGGCTGTCTGAGCGTATCAGAGAGTAGGAGTATGGTACATGGCACCATATCTGCGAATCAAGGTGCTGGAGCGCCGTTATTAATTTGCTGTGTTTTTTCTGTATATGCAGAAGGCCAGTGTCAATGCCCATGCACTGATCACCATCCTTTGACTTTCAGAAGCTGATGTAAAATCAGCAGAATGATATTCTACAAGTTTTACTTACTGAAATACATCTACACTTTAGGAGTCAGTGTTCCCTTTACATGCAAGTATTAAGAAGCAAACACTTTCTATATTCTGTTACCGAAGCCACAAAGAAAAAAACATCTTGCAGGTGCTGAGCAGGTGTACAGGACATGTAAACTATATGGGCCATTTCCATGTTTAAAGTCTGCTTTCTACATTAAAAGAGTACTATACTGTTCTCTGGAACCCAACAGCTAATACTATTGAAGGGTGATCAGATTTCTCCTCTAAATAAGCACTTCTAAAAACAGAATTATATGTTTCCCAAGAAAAAGTTATCCCACTGGAAAACGTTAAATTTCCCAATATGACTCTTTATGACCATTGATTCAAGGAAACAAAAAACAAAAAAAAAAATGATAAAATTCAACTTTTACATCTAATAATAATAATAATAAAGTTTCCTTCCATGTAAAACGGAAGACTGTATTAATCAATGCTAATGTATAACATATTTCTGCATTTATGGAGTTAAAGTGCAAATAATTACACAAAAACATGTAAAAATACACAATTCAATACTAACTTTTCTAATCCAAGTATGATTTAAAGAATGAAACAATACTAATACTTCAGGAAATTTAGCACCAAATCCATCCCCTGTTTCCAACTAAAGGTAACAAAGCATATCTCTTTAGCACGACCATGGCAGTGTAATTAGAACCAAATGCGGCCAACCTGCCATGGTAATGAGGTTAAAGATGACATGATCTGGTTGCACATCAGTGGCTTTAGTTCATTAACCTTCTTCTCCCTTTATGTTTTGTCACTGATCACTGCTGTTGCCAAGCCAACTAGTGCTTAAATTTACAAAAGAAACAGAAAACATAAGCGCTATAATCAAACTTGTAAGAAAAAGCAGTGACTCGGAAAAGCCTGGGAGAATAGTGATTGTGTATTTGCTGCTGCTACACTGAACCCTGTTTCTATAGATGCCAGGCACTGACATTCACTATTCACAAAGAAACAAGAGCAGTTTTATGTCTGGAAAGTTACTAGAGCTGTCTGTGATGATTTTTTTTAAACATTTTTACAAGCTTTGTTTTAGACCATCGAGACTGATGAATTATTTCCTCACTTCGGCCTGCCTATGACGGCAGTTGCCATTTGCTGTTTACGGTACACAGTGTCCATTATGTAGAAATAATGATTCTGGTACAAAATGAATTACAAAATAAACCAATATAATGTTCTTGTTGATTAGACTATTTGACAAGCACTGTGCTTTTACTGGACAAAACCACAATGCTTCTTACCTTGTATTCCATACAGTCGGTTAAGCCTTGACCTCCTTGCCTCATCACTGTAGGGTACAGCCAGCCACGGCATCTCACTGAAATACTGTTTAAAAGATTCTTCAGACCTGTGTTGAAACATTATTATTATTAATAATAAATACACATCATGATAGTTGATGCCCAGTTTTCTTAAAAGCAGCGAACATGCACTCTCTCCTGACACAGGCAAACAGATTTTAACACATACCACTGGATTTTAACACATACCACTGGCACATACATGCTGCGTGCTGCAGATTTTCATCAATAATTATAAACCAACACATGTTACATATTTGTGAATATTGTGTGGGAAAAATGGGAGAAATCAGCCAGTGAAATGGTCCAACCCAAACAGCATTCTCCTAGCTTCCATGCTGCCCAGGGAATGTTCCGGAACTATCTAGTTTACTGCCTTGCTTAAGAATGTTGCAGCTCCCTGATCTTTGCATTGGATCCATCTTTTATACATAAGCCATCTCAATGTGAAAGCCCCAATGACAGGTCAAACAATGAACCCTACCTCTGACAGTTTGGTTAGCTGATATAAAACAGGTGAACTGGATGTTACTGCTTCTTATTGTATAAAATATTTATTATATGTCCATTTGAAAAATCTGGCTGCATTAAATTACTGAACAGCAATACCATTTTGAAGCTCTGGTATCATGGAATGGAAAAAGGTTAAAAAGGGCACCATATTTTGTTTTCATTATTACGTTGCGATATCTTGCACAAATAAGTTGACCCAAATTACATGGCCTTCATATATCATAACCTTAACTTACTGTCATATATTTTTTTACTCCAAACAATTCCTGGAAAAGCTGTCAATTACCTCACGGGTTATTCATCCCAGCCCTATTCAGCTCCTGCCAACTATCATCAACAAAAATGATGTTGATTGTCCCCAGACTAAAATGCTGGACACAATTCAGTAATGCCGGTTGTTACATATTACCGGTGGTTTGATGAAAATACACATAGCATCTTGTGGGGCAAATACAAATTAACTGCACTATTTTAAAGTGAATCCATCAAGCTTTTGGAGAGGCTGCTACAGAATAAAAAGCATGTCCAAACTGCTATTAAATTTATAAAGTTGGGTTTAAATTTCATTTAAAAAACTAAATGCCATGCTTTTTTCCAATACTGTATGAAGAGGTCATTCTTGAAATGAATCGTTGCTAGCATGGCTTGCTTAGTTTGTTGAGGCCTAAGTACCTGCTCTGTGAATTGTGGGGCAAGAGGACCTGCTACTGACCCAGGTGCAGCAGGGGAATGGGCATGCTTGAGAAGCCCAGCACCAATGACCCCTGTACCCTCCTTCAGGTTCCTTTCATTCAGAAGCAGATGTGATATCTGCAAGGAGAGGGACCTTTGACCCTACGACAATCGCCAGAAGCCTATTAAAGGCTTTGCTTGTATACAAGGGAAAATTATTTACTTAGTTTAGCCGAAGGACCAGCACATTTCCGAAGCGCTAGTTAGGGAAATTAAGCAGTCCTAGTAAAAATTACTAGTAGTAATTTTTTTTTTTTTTTAAAAGGGGACAGACAAGCAGGCTGAGTTTTCTGAAAACCTGCACTATTTTAAAAACATTTTGGCTCCTTAGTGAAATTTATTTTGTTACATTTTTGTGGATGCATAGTTCACTGAATATGAGCTTATTTACAAGTGTACATAGGGTCATGCTAAATACCTTTGTCATTATAATTTAAATGAAAACACAATAATATACCAATACACCACCTAACAAGGACCAAGGGGGCTCCTAAATATGGTGTACTAACTCATGAGACCCCAAAGAGCAAAAAGGGTTAGGATGTAAATAACCAATATAAAACACCCTAAAACAAAGTGTGTGTTTTTATATTGGTTAACTATGGATAGCACAACTCTATGACTGAGCAAGCTGCTGCAATAAACGGTTAGCTTTAATACGATGATAGGTCTACATGGAACAAAGCCTTTTGTATGATGCAAATACATAGCGAGTGTCAGCAGTTGGCCAAGCTTACGCTACAGCTTGGAAGCATGGCTGGCAAACACTTGTAGGTAGTTTCATGAGTTCAACCGTAGCAAGTTTACTACTTAGAGTTATGTGGAAACCCTGCTATTCACAAAATGCACCTTTTATTGTAGGTTTCATTCTTGTTAATTCCGATAAGTAGCTTGATATATAACGATACCTTAGTATTGTGATTTTATGATCAAAACAAGACATCTTCACCAGATACTCCAAATGAAATACTCAATAAATAAATGAATCTTATCCATTTGCTATTCTGCTCAGCAATGTGATCTATCGTGCCATAGATTTAAACGCCATAAGTGCAAAACACAGCTTTGAGATACACACATTTGAATGGCAAACACTATCGTAAACTGCGCTTACATTCAGAGGCAAGCGACAGTGCGTTAGAAACACATTATAAAACAAGACCTAACAGGAACCTACCACAAAGCAGCAGGGCTGTGCCAGAACATGCAAAACCAGTGAGGTCATTTTCCCAGTTCGGCAGTGCCAGACCCGGGAGGCTGGAAAGGTTGCAAAACACGACACAGTGTTTACTGCACATTTCATTTAACTGCGTAATAAGCATACACATACCTGTCAGCACTGACTAATACAATTTCAAACTTTTGCCCAGACTCCTTGATCTTCCGATAGGTTTCTATCAAAACCCTGGTCAGACTGCGGCACGGAGGACACTGTAAAAGAAGCAAGAAAATAAAATGATGCCAAACATTATGCACAAAAAACATACCATTGGACCATTGCAGAGTATTATCGTGTAAAGTAGGACTGGACATTATTAATATTTATTGCTTTATATAGGGCTGTCATATTCCATTGCGCTGCACAAAGGGTAGACAGGACATAAGTAGTATATAACAATTTGACTTACAGAAACAACAGGTAAGGGGAGATTAGTGGCCAATTCTCCAGTAACCGCTAAACTACGACATACATGATCTTCAGTTAACTTTCATCCACAGTAGATAGATGAAGACGATGGGAGTTGTGGTTTAATTGCAGTTGAAAGCTGCCTGGGTATTGTAATGGCAAAAAGCATCACAGAGTACAGAATATTTCCGACATGGAATTTTTTTTTCTAATTATAGACCCAGAACACAGATTACATACATAAACTAGTAGCGGCATGTTCTGGGACATCTATGGTATTGATTAATATAGGGATGATGAAAGCCTGTGATATGCACTGAAACTTTTAACAAACAATGAATCCCCTGTATATTTTATTTTCATATTGGTATTTACCCACCCAGTGTGCAGAAAAATAGATGCCAACATATGATCCTTCCAAGGTACTGCTGTCTTGTGTCTGGCCATTGTTCCGGAGCAAAGGTCCTGCAATAACTTCACAGAAAGGTTTTGGACCCCATGGGAACTCCAGACCTATAAGGTTATGGCGAAATTAACAAATCAAAATGCCAGCTCATGTACTTAAATGTGAGTTTGGTAGCAATTTTACACAATCTCAGTTGTCAACAACCCATGACATTCGTAGGTGGATTTTTCTTCGCAAGTACAGAATATGGTACCGGCAGGTGTTTATTTAGGGTCTTGCTGATAGTGTTGAGGTCAATACAGATTCCTGATGAATTCAATGCTAGAATACAACCTTTAAGGCCCATTTGTGTATGACAGCACAGCCCAGCAGGGTTCTTTAGAAGTGTTGGTGCAGGGAGCACTGTTCTTTATACACTACTATGTCTAGTGATAAACATTAGGTCAGGATGCATAATAACTGGCACTACTATCGCTGTGAATAGCTAAACCCTGGCTACAAATTCCAGGTAGTTATGGGCAAGTCGTGATTTTTCTGCCTGTGAAAGGTCATTAAGCAGATTGGAAAAAAAAATAGTCACTGAATAAAATGCATGTATATCTGAATACCGACCAATGCCAAGTTACCCTCTTAGGAAAAGCTGAATAGACATATTCAGTGTCGGATGAGGAGAAACAGACTTAAAGATACGGTTATCTTCTGTTTATTAGAACATCCATATTTATTTTATATACCAGAACCCTACCCAGAAATGATTAATAATGTCCCATTCATATATGATCAGGCAATGTTTTATTTCAATAAACAGCAAAACTCTCAAGGACCTCTCAGGCATAGTTTTTATCTGGGACCTGGATCCGCATGTCTTTCTTTACTACACTAGTGCCTTATTTTTAAGATGTATAAGAATTTTAATCCCACATGATCACAGATCTCCAGTGCTACACATTGTAAATAAAAATAGTGTGATTGTGTTCTAAATCCAGGCCTATTAACAGCTATGGAAAATGATATTAAGCCACACCCACTGACACCCCCCCCCAAAAAAAGTGTGACCCTTGGGACATTTTATATCCCCAAAGCAAAAATCTCATGGGTAATCATCATCAATATGTATATCATACACAGCAGGAATGCCACCAAATTCGTTAACTACATTTGGCTCACAAATTGAGAAAAGGACAATCCCAATAAACACAATTTTGTCTGCTAAAAATATTAGACAGATACCTGGATTCAATTTTTCAAAAAAAGATTACAATTAAAACAGTAAGTCATTCAATGTGGCTGAGGGTTTTGACTGTAAGATATTGGTAAGATAGAAGTCTACAAGCTATTCTCTGTGCATGGAGCTCAGCACCGGTACTGGTCTATATCAGCTTCTGGAGACCAGGACACACTGTACAATATCATTTCTTTTTATTACCGGTTAATTCAAGTTCACCAAGATCTCTGGAAGGACTGAACAGCATACACCATACTGTTGGCAAACATGTGAAAATAACTGCCTACCAAATGATTACAAATATCTGTCTTCATTGTAATTGTAAAGATGTGATCAATCATGACAAAGTACAAAAGAACATTAACAACTAGGGCTGCAACTAACGATTATTTTAATAATCGATTAGTTGGCCGATTATTTTTTCGATTAATCGATTTATCGGATAAAAAAATGCAATTTTTTAAAATTTAAAATAATGTAATAAAAAACGTACAATTTACACTTTCATCTCTTTATTGCAATGGCCTCTCTCTCTATTCACCTTCTTATTTTACTGACATAATAAAAGCTACAAGAACCCAAACACAGTGTTTCTCAAACTAGATTTTAATACAAAGTTATTAGTAAATAATAATTCATATGTTAACTATTTTTCATATTTAATAAAAACTGAGAAAAAAAGCCTCGTTTATATTTTCTTTTATTTACCAAACTGCCCCCAGTTATGCACATCTGACCCCCAGCTTGCCACTCTTCCTCCATATATGCATTATACCTCCTATTTGCCAGAGATTCCACTGTGCCTCCGATATGCCTTATACTCCTTATATGCCAGTGATATGCAACTGAGCCCCCTGATATACCTTTTACCCCCAGATATGTCTTATGCCCCCCTGATATGCCTAATATCCCCTATGCCCCTGTGCCCCCTGATATGCCTTATAACTTCCAATATGCCACTTGCCCCCATTTACGCCTTATACCTCCCTATATGCCACTGTGTACCCTGATATGCCACTCCGCCCCCCCTAAATGCCCTGCACCACCCTGAAATTAATTATACTCCCTGATTCACCACTCTACCTCCCCCTATACACCACTCTAACTCCCCCAGATATGCCATTCTGCCTCCCTGAAATTCATTATACCCCCCATACACCACTATAACTCACCCATATACCACTCTGCCTCCTCCCCCTCCCATACACCACTCTGCCTCCTCCCCCCTCCCATACTCCACTCTGCCTTCTCCCCCCTCCCATACCCCACTCTGGCTCCTCCCCCTCCCATACCCCACTCTGGCTCCTCCCCCTCCCATACACCACACTGGCTCCTCCCCCTCCCATACACCACACTGGCTCCTCCCCCCTCCCATACACCACTCTGCCTCCTCCCCCCTCCCATACCCCACACTGGCTCCTCCCCCTCCCATACACCACTTTGCCTCCTCCTCCCTCCCATACACCACTCTGCCTCCTCCCCCCTCCCATACACAACTCTGCCTCCTCCCCCCTCCCATACACCACTCTGCCTCCTCCCCCCTCCCATACTCCACTCTGCCTCCTGTCAGCAACGGAGGTTCACAACACACCAGGGAGCCGGGTAGAGAGGCAGAGTGGCGTATGGGAGGGGGAGGAGCCAGAGTGGTGTATGGGAGGGTGGCTCCCATACACCCCTCTGATTCCTCCCCCTCCCATACACCGATCTGCCTCTTTCCCGACTCCCTGGTATTTTGTGAACCTCCGTTGCTGACACACACACTTTCACTGCGGGTTCATAGAAGCCTCAGTGTAAGTGAAGGGCAGTAACGGAGGCTGTCTGTGCGATGCAGACCCCCACCGGTTGACAGAGAGGATGATCCTCTGCAGGAGACCTCGATTCTCTGTCAGCCGGTGGGGGTCTGCACGATGTGAACAGACAGCCTCCGCCACTTACGCTGAGGCTTCTATGAAGCTGCAGTGAAAGTGCCTGTCAACAACGGAGGTTCACAAAATACCAGGGAGTCGGGAGAGAGGCAGAGCGGTGTATGGGAGGGGGGAGGAGTCAGAGGGGTGCATGGAAGTGGAGGGGAGAGACGGAAGTTGTCTGTGCGTATCGCAGGGACACCCGCCGGCTGACAGGATTCTAGTGTTATAATCCGATCTCTGTTTGAGGTCGGATTATATAAGGAGAGGAGTTTTTCAGAGCATTTGCTCTGAAAAAACCTCTTTTTAATAATCGATAAAAATCGATTCGACTAATCGATAATGAAAATCGTTGTCAACGATTTTAATTATCGATTATTATCGATTTTATCGATTAGTTGTTTCAGCCCTATTAACAACAATGCACCACTCACATTATTACTGCCCTTTCAGACTATGGTTGAGAGTTTTTTCTTTATTCTTTTACTCCGTTTAATAGCTATACATTTTAAAAAACAAATGAACCATATGGAGTACAAAACTGTTGAAAATCTTGCTATGTTTCATTCCCTCTATGGCCAGTATGCTCATTCACATGGCTCTTTATTGTAGATATATGAAATGTGGTATTTTTATTTCAATCAAGGACTAAAGAAGTTGCTCAGAAGATATCATTACATCTGGTAAAATATAAACAGCTAAAAAGTACTCACCTTCTGGGTCATCTTTTATTAACAGGAGACCATTCCTGCATACAGTCTTCCCTGTGGAAGCCTCAATAAAGATCAGTGATGGAATGTTGGAAATGCGGTATTTGTTCCACAGCTTCAGCTGCAATGCAAAAGAAATCATCAATGTCTGTACATTATCAACCGCATAGACATATTGCAAATTTATAAAATACCTAACACATGTATCTTTCAAATACTAAGAATCAGACAAGAGTTCTGGCATCATCCTACTTAGCGGTAATTGTTCTACAAGTAGGGTAGCTATCTGAGTGCTCAAAGTTGTTTGCCCCCATGGTCAGGCATAGGGTGGCTCCATATTACTGGGTTTGTTGCTCTTTAGAGCTATCTGTTGCCTACACTCCTTCATATATCATTTGTGAGGAGCTCTATATAGGTCTATCACAAAGAATATTTTACCTTAATCAAAAGAGCGTAAGTCAAGAGTTGTTTTGTTGAAAACCACAAAATCACTTTTTATGACATCATTAGAAACACATTTCATTCACTTTAGCCACAGAACACAGTAAAGCTATTGGACTTTTGGCAAACTAATAAGAAAATCTAAAAGTTGAAAAAAAGATACAAACTAAGCAGCCAATCGGGGAGAGGTCTAGTTCATAATTGCAAAAATTACAAAAGCCAGACAAATATCCCAAAAGTAAATCCATCCCAAGAGACGTGTTTTTAGCCTTGCTCGTATTAGCAAAGCATTTTCCTTTTTGCTCACAAAGTGATGATTGAGGTATTTTATTTAGTTTACAGACAACATATAGGCCTACTGAATTATGCTTCTGGGCAGGGTTGGCCAGCTACCTAAGGAAGGCCAACTATATAGCATGGCCAAACTTGGTATTAGAGAGAAAAGCGTAGGAGTAAGACATAATGCTTAGCTACAATGTTGGCATGCTAAACAGGGGAGATGGATTGTTATTGTTCGACCATGTGGATCCATATATAATTAAATCAGTTCCTTTAACTACGGGTGATTTTATATTGGATAAAAAGGAAGTTGTTTCTGAAGCGTGTATCCAGTTTCAATGAAATCCCTTAATTTAAGAAGATGACTCGTGCCAACTGTATTGATTTCTCTCACAAGGACAATTCAATAGCTGGGCATCAGCAGAATGAGAATCTTAAACAGTCGTATTAGAAAATCACAGTGGAAGTATCTGATCCAAATTTAATATCTAAACAAGAACAAACTAAATCAGATGAAAAGTAACAGTAATACTTCGAGGGTCGTGATGTTAAGGAATTGCGCATAAGGAAATGAAGAGGAAAAGATATTATACTTTATTTATAAAGCGCCTACAGATTCTGCAGCGACAATGTTACAGATAACGGCAAGTACAATACAGCAATTGACATAGAGATACAAGAGGAATGAATGTTTTCAGCTTGTCAACTGGAAAGACTTAAGCCATTAGCTTAATTCAAAACGAACGAAAAACAAACCGCAGAGCATTGAGATGGTAATAAGCAACTCAACCTCTGCAAACACTCAACACATAACACAAGAGGTAAAACTGAATGAATTTCCAGTACCATGGAATGCGCTATCGGTTCTAGGTGGCAGTGGGTACGGTTTCCATGGAATGCTGGCAGGATACAGCCTGAAGGTGTGGTTGTCCCTGCAGACACTGGGCATTAGCCACAGGTCAGAGCTACAATACTATTAGAGACAAAAGCTACGAGATGTTGTGACGGTCCATTGTGCACATTGTCTTAAATTATGGCCAGGCCTGTCCTGTAGCAAGAAATATGATTCTGCATTCTGATGCACTTGATCGTTATCAGGAAAGAGACAGGCAAGTGACAGCAGCACATCACCAGTACAATGTATGGCTAGGACGTTTAAAATCTGGGGTGACAAAAAATATGTTGACACCAACGGCCACACTGTGGTTAACATGGCTTCTGCATAACTCTACAAATGTCATAAACCCCTATATAATTTTGCCTCTCTGTTTTACTTCTCACATTCACCTATGTGATCTCTTAAACTGCTCAACTAATAAGTACTTAAATAATGACACCCAACATGTCTCATCAGTAAAAATACAAAACTCCCACAGTATAAACTAACATTTGTGGGTATGAAAGAATATAAATCCAAGACAGATCAACTGGTTTAATTTCCTGCACTGTTGACTGGCCATGTGTGCTACGTATAACACTATGTACTGTAGGCTCCTGGCAGACATGTGAGGATTTTACACATACTAAAAAGGATATTATAGGCAAGTGGAAAATCCAGCATATTTGGCAGATCAGTTGAAAGTAGCCAAATCATGCTACCTGATCTACAATCTAAATTGGAAGGAACCCCACTGCCCATAAAAGATTTGGATAACACAGATTTGCAAAGACATTTTTTGGTGTAGTATACAGCTTTTTTCCCCTTTTAAATAATCTAAAGACAATAGCTTTCTATAGAGAGTTGATAATCGTGGAAAAACCGAGTATTAACTAAAAAGGTAGAGAGAGACCTGTAAGAGAAAGGTATAGCAATATTAACTATTCCTGTTTAGTGTGATTATCGTACAATAACTAGAGAGTCACATCTAATATAACAGGAATATTGGTATTTAATTCTTAGCTCAGCAGCTATTACGTCGCATTTATACCGGTCACACAGCCCTTCTCCATGGGGGGTATGGGGAGGTTGAACCGGACCCTGCCGATTTAGAATTGCAGAAGAAAGAAGCACTGAAACCACTGACCAAATGTTTTTTTGTTTTTATTTTTCCTGGCTAACTACTACACAAATATAAAGTGCTATTTTAAAAGCTACAGCAGTTTGTGGCTTACATCTTCATGCGTACATAAATACATCTCAAATATCTAATTTTAAGTGTAAAACAAATACCATGAAAATGGACCAAGTTTTATCCTACATAAATATTTGCCTTTATTATTAAATACATATCAAATAGTATCCAAACACTATTAAATGAAATGCCCTTCGCATCCAAGTGACTATTTTTGCTGTGTGTTTGAGTAATCTCTGCTTTTTTTATTATTATTATACCCATACAAAATTTCAGAACAAAAGACTTTCCTCAACAGTACTTTAAGGAAGCTCATAACAAACACACACACTATGTAATTTATATAGTTAAAATATAGTAATAATATACTATGATCAGAACAGATCACATTATACTATGGGATAAAATGTAACATTTTATAACATACAAACTAATCCATAATTAAAATAAACAAAACTATGTCAATTTCCTCCCCTCCTCACAATTAGAGTACGAGTAGAGTGAGCAAAAGGGATTAAACTCTGATCTCAGAGATGGTGGCCACACTATGTGAATACTGTGATTCTCTAATCACGCTGATCATGTGACCAGCTATAAGCAGGCTGCATGGAAGCGCACCCTTCACATCTGACGCCATCATAACAGATTTAATCTGAAAACCATGGAATGTTATTAAAGATGCAGAGAGGTTAATATCAGTCACTGCTGTCCGTAGGCAAACTATGGCTGAAGGGCCCCCTTCTGCATGCACTTGATATCGTAGGAAAGAACCTGGGTGCCATGCCATTCTACCAGCCCAGCGACCTAAGCAAGGTCAACTATATAGTATAGTCAAGCTTGGCGTTAGTGAGAAAGGCTTATGGGTAAGCGGTAAATTAAGCGCAAAACGCGTTAAGCTATTGATCCTCCAATCTGTTTCATTAGAAGTTATGAAGAATAAAAAACAAACTGGAGCAACTTTGGAGTGCGGGACTTGGATTTCTTTCGATGCAGCTCTTGGGCGCTTGAAGGAAGAGCTGTGACTATCGATGTTACGCTCCTGTCAGTGAGGCTGCTGTGTGCGGAGAGTCGGCATCAGTGTTCCCTCTAAGCTGTGCACTTGTGCGCGTGCACATAGCATTTTTAGAGAGCGCACATGTCCAAAAATTGTGCGCACAACAGTTTTTCCCAATAAAGAAAAATATATATTTTTTTTGATACTTTATGTGGCGCGGATATTGTGCGCACAAAATTTTTGCGCTGGGAAAATTTTTGCACAAGAGAAATTTTCTGCGCACTCCACCTAAGAAAAATTAGATGGAACATTGGTCGGCATGTAGCCCGGGAAGTCCTTGGTATTGGGAAGTCCTTTGTATTAGGGAGTCCTATGTTCCCTGACACATGCTATACATGTGTTGGATACGAATACTAATGGCATTGCTTAGATTCTGGGTTTATGCAGGATTTGTACATACATAGGAAGTTTAATGAGGTGGAAAATTATTGTCTTTTTGCTTAGTGTTTAACTGATCCATCCTATAATGATTAATAATTTTTACATGTGCAATAAAAACAGTGTGCTTGATGCAGGAGTCCAAAAGTTCCAGAATTACAAGCAATTTTGGTGCTCTGCGGCACAGATGCTAATGCCATCAAACCCAAGGCCACTGAAACCATGTAAGGCTAGGTTTCCACTTGGTTGTTTTTTTTGCTAAAAACGCCCATAAAAACGCCAATTCAGCCACACGGCGTTATTTTTGTGAAAATATGCTGCAGCCAGATGTTAGCTGTTCTTCAATAGGAAATCGCAGAATGCCATATCCACTTGGCGTTTTTCTGTTTGGCATTTTTTCAGTGCTCTTTGGCGTTTTTCTGCTTTTTTGGGCTCTGTGGCAGTTTTTCAAAATCGCAGCATGTTGACACTGGCGTTTTTTGCAAGGAAATCTTGGCGTTTTTCTCCAATAGAAGTCTATGGGAGAGAAAAAAACGCCATGAAAAAGCCATGTGGGTTTTGCCTTGGCGTTTTTTATGGCGTTTTTTTCCACAGTTACAATGCAGAGGATGGACCCAGTATCTGTGTGTCCTACGAGAAATAGGCTGGAAACAAACAGTTTCACACAAAACAAAGTTCATATTGAATTTTACACCATTTGGAACAAACATGCCATTACAAACAAACAAACATACCCAACTGGATCCTGCGTGCCAAAAGCAACAGCAAACAATTTGCACCATCATTTGGGGCCAATCTTCCTAGAGGAGAAGACATTCGGAATAAAGCATTCCTTACAAACCACAGAAAAGAGACAAAAGGGTCCGCCGGGGCGTGCTTAAGTAGAACTCTACCAAGGAAATGACATCAGGAGGGGGCAGATACTTGCCATTTATCCTAATCCCTTTTAGCTGGGTGAAAATTCCAACGTGTAAAGGCTGGAAAAACTGCCTAAGGTCAAAAAAGTAATTTCCACAGAAAGGCTAAAACGCCAGAAAAAACGCCAAAACGCAGGAGAATGCAGTAGCAGTTTTCTTGGCAGTTTTCCTGGTGTTTTTCATCAAGAAAAAAACGCAGGACAAAAACCCAAGTGGAAACCTAGCCTAAATCCCACAGGGCCAAGAAGCAATGGAGGACAAGTCAAAAGACTGACCTCAGCAGCATTTCTACTTGCTCTATATTGCAAGTTCACTCTTAAGATGGGTGCCACTCTGTGTACATTAAACCAAATGTTTAAATTAGAGAAGACACACTCACAATTGTGTTCAAGAGATTGAAAAGGTCTTATAACCACTTATCTACCACTCTCTCAGTAGAGTAATACTTCCTTACTTTACATTTCCTTTGACTGGCACAAAATATAGGAATAAATTATACTTTTCATGCGACTTTCTGCTACATTATATACACATTCCTTACAACCAGTAGACAACAACAAAGGATATAAAAGCATGACATTAGTTCCCCTTTGAAGTGTTTTATTTCCAAGCCAGAAGAAGAGGCAACCTTGCTTTCCTTGTGCTTAAGTGTTTAGCACTATTGGAGATAATGGGTATCATTGACAAGCTGCTGTTTACAAGTAGGACACACACAGTTATGTCCAAAAACAATTCAATAAAAGCCGAGTTTGTGAAGATCATTGCGTTTATCAGTGTGCAGAAATTGACATTTTCAAAGAGGGTTTGCTATAAAGAGCACATCTGTAGTTCAAAGTGGAGACATCACCATAGTAACCAACTGATTGTTTCTGCTGATGGCTCTATATTATACCAGAAGCGCTCTTTACACATAAATATGAATATATGTCGCTCCTTCGCAAAATAACAGAATTGAAGGACCAGCATTTGATATCCCAAGTACACCATACACGCACATTATATACACACAGGGTATATATATATCACTTCTTTATTTTTTAAACCTTAGAACAATTTTAGTCCCCTTGCAATTGATAAGAAATATTCAATGTATGTACAGTATGACATAATAGGTGGGTGTGCTCAGAATTCTTGGCATTTCCTTAGCTACATATGTTTCTTGTTTCTAACCTCTTTCCCAAACAGGAGATTGGAGAAGCGTCATGCTGGGTTAGCAGAGTCCCACATCAAAATTTTAACTGTACCTGGCTTGTGGCCCTAATTTGCTGTTCAGGGCTCCAATATAAAAGCAATTTTCCATGAGTGCAAGTTTTTCCTGTTAAGTCACAGCAAGATATGGTTTGGACAATCCAGTCCATTGATGCTGAAGCTAAGCGAGTTACTGGAAAATGTGAAAGAAAAGTCGGTCACCGTAAGAAACCTACACCGTGCAGCAGCTAAGGAGACCGGAGTCATTTACCTTTCCATGGCTAATGAACCCGTGTGTGGTAGTGAATAATGCTGACAGATCTACAGAGCACACAAAGCCAATTGCCCTGCACATAACTTGAAGGCTGGAGATGAAACAACTTAGCTGCAGACTTTCAGCTTTAATTCATGGGGTTGAACAAAAATATCATGTGAAATGTTTAGGAAGTGCAACCATTATTGCAGAGACTCAAATGTACCGTATTGGCTCGAATATAGGCCGCACTTTTTTCCCCCACTTTAAGTCTTAAAAGTTGGGGTGCGGCCTATATTCGGGGTCTAGCGCCCGAATGGGGCAGGCAGCGGGGTTAGGATACAGATCCCCCTCAGCGGTGCAGGGGACCTGCATCCTACTTTCCGATCCGCTCAGACAGCCTCCCTTGCCAGCACTTTCCACCGGGGGTGGGTGCCGAAACGGGAGGTTGTCTAAGCGCATCGTGCGGAAGGTCACCGGCTGCGGAGGTTGTTTACCCGCATCGCCGCAGCCGCTGACCGTCCGCACGATGCGTTTTACCTCTGCCCCCAAGACTTACCAGAGCAGACTCCCGGGTGTCTTGCGGGGCCGGTGGGGGACATCTACGCAATACGCGTATACAACTTCCGGTGCCGGCACATCCGCTTTAAAAAAGCACCAAACTTTTAGGGGGCGGCCTATATCCGAGCCAATACGGTAATTGGAAAAATCAACACAATTATAAATAAAATGTTCATTTTTAATACTTTGTCATGAATCCTTTACAGGCAATGACTGCTTGAAGTCTGGAACGCATGGACATCACCAAACACTGGGTTTCCAGCTTTGTGATGTTTTGCCAGGCCTTTACTGCAGCTGTCTTCAGTTGTTTGGGGGTCTTTGTGCCTTAAGTTTTTTTTTCAGCAAGTGAAATGCATGCTTGATCAGGTTGTCCTGATCATCTGTAATGTGAAGCAATGTCCAATCAGCTTCGCTGAATTAGGCTGAATCTGAGCAGACAATATATCCCTATACACTTTAGAATTAATTTGGCTACTTCTGTCGCATCATCAACAAACACTAGTGTCCCAGTGCTGTTGGAAGCCAAGCATTCCCACGCCATCACACTTCCACCAACGTGCTTTACAGATGACGTGATATGCTTCGGATCATGAGCCGTTCTAAGCCTTCACCATACTTTTTTTCGTCCCATCATTCTGTTACAGGTTGATCTTGGTTTCATTTGTCCAAGGAATGCTGTTTGAGAACTGGGGTGGCTTTTTTAGATGTTTTTGGCAAAGTCTAATCTGGCCTTTTGCCAGATTTGCTCTTGTGAAGCATTCTGTTTATGGTAGACTTGGATAACGATATGCCTACCTCCTGGAGATTGTTCTTCATTTGGATGGATCTTGTGAAGGGGTTTTTCTTTACCATGAAAAGGATCTTGCGATCATCCAACACTGTTGTCTTCTGTGGACGTCTATGCCTTTTTGTGTTGTAGACCTCACCAGTGCATTCTTTTTTTTTTTCTCTCAGAATGTACCAAACTGTTGATTTGGCCGTTCCCGCTACCTCTCTGATGGATTTTTTTTTTGCAGCCTAAGGATGGCTGCAATGAGAGCATGTTGTTCACAGCAACAACTTCCAAACGTGAATGCCACACCTCAACTCAATTCCAGACCTTTTACCTGATTAATTGATAACTTAATAACGAAGGAATAGCCCACACCTGCCCAGCATTGATTCAATTCAATCTAAAAAGGGTTAATCAAAAGGTGATTCAAAAAAGAAAAGAACATTCACACGAGTGGGGCTTCTAGACAAGGTATTGTGTATGCGATGGCATGGTTTATCTATACACGCATGATGATGTTTTTTGGTTTGTTTTTTTTTAAAACGTGTCCATATTTGAAAGCCCAATTAGTTTACGTTAATGTGGCTATTTCTTGTGAATGGTCCTTCTAACCCTAAAATGTGCACCATTCTAAGTGATGGCAGGGAAAAGTTGGGTATATCTTATCAGAACTTTTGCATGCTGTATTTCTCCATATGACGTAATGTACCTGAACTGCGCTATTGCTTTCACCTTAGAAAAATGCATGTGGAAGACTTTTTCTGGTGTGTCCTACACTAAGATGACTGCTGTTCGGCAGCTGCTTCTGATCTTTCTGATCAGCCAAAGCTAACACAGATGTAAAATCCATCAGGCAATTCTCAGCTGGGCTTTGTGCTGATTCCTGGACATAAGGGGCAGCCATTTGCCTGGCAAGTTGACCTTTTGGGCTCTTGATCTTCAGCTGTGTGAACTTTGCTACAAAATCACAGTCTAGCCTCTTGCTTACTTTACTACTTGAGATGCCAGCAGGTAGACTTCTTATCAAGCAACATGCTGAAGTGCCACACTATAGGTTTGGATTGTAGCCAACCGCACAGAGTTCCAGAAAGAGGTACGCAACTGCTCATGATCACCGAATAATAATGTTTAACTGAATGTTGACTCAATAGAAAGAAGAAAACAAAACTATCTAGTCCTGTGTAGAAAGTTACTAGCAACTGGTATTTTGTTAACACAATGCCAGAGGTCATGGGCACTGGTTGTTATGGTGAACGGTCCACTTTAAGTACTTGGCACCAGAATTTCTCTTTGCAGTCATAAAAGAGGCATTAACACATATACAACACCATCACATCGTCGTATAAGCAACATTGAAAAATCAATCTTCTTCCTCCATATCCCCCCATATGCATTTGCCAAGTAATGTACTTACTACCAAAAAGCCCCAGTGCTGCTTGGGGCAGAGTGCTAACCAGACTTGTGCGCACATGTAGGAGAAGCCCTGCCACTGATTTCAATAGGAGCACTTTCCTGACATTGATTAGATGCTTCAAGCAGGATCTCAGAGGCACAAAACATCAGGCCATCCAGGGGAGCTGCAGCTTCTCCCTAAATACTTTTTTTTCCTTTTCTGCCTTAAAGAAAGCATTTGAAGGTACTTACAGAGGACCTTCATATACATTAATTGTTCAACTGGGACAGTAGCGTTGAGAAAAAGACCGGAACACATGCCAGCTCAATCTCCAATCAATGTGCGCTAACATTTACTTTTTCTAAATAAGATGAGGTAGAAAAAACACAGCAGTGTCTGTTTAGATCTGAAGAGAGCACATAACACCTGACTAGAAACACACGCAATTATGGAGAAGCAAACGTTTTACCCTCAACCTATAAGTTCTGAAAAGTTTCAGCCCAAAGGTGTTTATAATTACATGTGTATTCATATTCACATAAGGTGACTTAAGGCCATGTAGGGGAAAAGTGAAAGACATATCAAGCCACTATGAACCCTTCCTGTTTCTCTTAGTATCTGGAGGCTGGCAGCTGCACATTCTATGATTAGACCTGCTAAAGGGTGCATCAGGCAAGGTATCCGTTCAAGTTACACACGATTTCTTGAGTTGTTCCATCTGGTCAGTTACTAAACACTCGCCATGGGTTCCTTCCCATTTGGCATTATCCAGCAATCTCTCTTAACCCTTTCCGCCAGGGGCTGTTGTTTAAACCAGCTGACAAGGTTGTGTCCAGAGTGTCGAGTTTGTGCAGTTATAAAGGGCTAACACACAACGGGCTTCCAAGGTAACATAGCCGAACTCTCAGCAATTCTCAGTGCCATCATCTGGTTATTTGTTAATCAGGGTAATTTTCAAACTCTGGGCAAATTGTGGCCCTTGAGGGCATTTCGCAAAGGCTAATTTAGGTCTCCATAAAAAAAATACAAAAAACGTAAAATCGGCACAGAGGAATTGTTTTAGTCATGATTTAGGCTAGGTTTCCACTTGGGTTTTTGTCCTGCGTTTTTTTTCTTGATGAAAAACGCCAAGAAAACTGCCACTGCATTTTCCTGCGTTTTGGCGTTTTTTTCTGGAGTTTTTTCTGGCGTTTTAGCCTTTCTGTGGAAATTGCTTTTTTTGACCTTAGGCAGTTTTTCCAGCCTTTACAAGTTAGAAGTTTCACCCAGCTAAAAGGGATTAGGATAAATGGCAAGTATCTGCCCCCTGATGTCATTTACTTGGTAGAGTTCTACTTAAACGCCCCGGCGGACCCTTTTGTCACTTTTCTGTGGTTTGTAAGGCATGCTTTATTCCGAATGTCTGCTCCTCTAAGAAGATTGGCCCCAAATGATGGTGCAAATTGTTTGCTGTTGCTTTTGGCACGCAGGATCCAGTTGATGCGTCGCGTATGTTTGTTTGTAATGGCATGTTTGTTCCAAATGGTGTAAAATTCAATATGAACTTTGTTTTGTGTGAAACTGTTTGTTTCCAGCCTATTTCTCGTAGGACACACAGATACTGGGTCCATCCTCTGCATTGTAACTGTGGAAAAAACGCCATAAAAAACGCCAAGGCAATAAACCCACATGGCTTTTTCATGGCGTTTTTTCTCTCCCATAGACTTCTATTGGAGAAAAACGCCAAGATTTCCTTGCAAAAAACGTCAGAGTGTCAACATGCTGCGATTTTGAAAAACTGCCACAGAGCCCAAAAAAGCAGAAAAACGCCAAAGAGGACTGAAAAAACGCCAAACAAAAAAACGCCAAGTGGATATGGCATTCTGCGATTTCCTATTGAAGAACAGCTAACATCTGGCTGCTGCGTTTTTTCACTAAAAAAACGCCAGGTGGCGCTATTGGCGTTTTTATGGGCGTTTTTAGCTAAAAAAAAACAAGTGGAAACCTAGCCTTAGGGAGATGCACACTAAACTCCTTCTTTGGACTCAAAATCCCTGTTTGCACATTTATTTTAAAGAATATATTTTCAGATGAGGACTATAACAAAAAAATCTCATTAAGCAGTTAAAGGAGCATTTCTCAGCTCCAGTGGCAAGGCCATACATAGCTCCGCTGCGTCGAATTACATACAATTCATTCATTCATTTCATTTTTCTGTCAGGAGTTAATTTCCGCAATCAGAAGACAGCAGTTTCCTATTTAGCCTCCGAAATGTCATTTTACATTGTGTCCACTTTTTCTTTTACATCAAATCCGCCTATCGTGGAAAGCTTTAGTCATTGATAAGGAGTGGCGCCAGCCTGCTAAATGTGGCTAATGCAATCAGTTCTCTTTTCATTCTGAAAATAAATTGTTTAGAATAAATATTGCATATCGCTCTATTATAATGTCCAATAATCTCTTTCAGCATTTATTTTCATGATGCAGCCTATATTACCAATAAACTGGCAATACTCTGATTAAAAACATAGCAGATCTGTGTTCCTCTACAGGTGAGAAACTGCCATTTGAAACATATATAATACATATAGTTGCAAACATATCAATGATTCTTTCATAATAACCAATGATTCTTTCAACTGGGACTAACTCAGGAAATAGCTCCTGCAGGAAAGGCTGAGGATGCCCTTCCTAATACATAGCTAATAAATCTCGCCTCACTGACTTGACTATGCATTATATAGGACAACCTCCCACACAAAAACCTCACAAGGATTGATGTATAATGGTTAGTGGCTTGTATGACTGATAGAATTGTAGGGGTTATACATAAAAAAGCAATCCTGATGCACACTAGAACAGTGAGAAACCCTCTATTGGTTGCTATGGTAACTGTAACCAAGCGAGTCTTGATTCATGCTGTAAACATTATCAGCAACAGAATGGCACCAGTAACCAAATTGGTTTGTTTAAGATCATATATAATTATGAAATAAAAACCCACAGGCAACAGGGACACACTGATAGAAAACAGTAACTACCCTTTGATGGTGTGCAGAAGAACACCCTGGGCACATTGGATACACAATCATAAGTGAAAAGAAAATACACAAGCTATTGCTTTTGGTTCATTTAATGATTAATAGGCAAACACCATAAGTTTGGACATAGTGGGAGAGATGCTTACACAAGAACAAACAAGCTTAGAATCCATAGGGAACAAGAGCCACTCAAGACTTCAGAAGAGTCTGTAGTTGAGTCCATGGTGCCATTGATGCACCACTGACGAGTTCATCACACACGTATTTGAAATACAAACAGCGTTGTTAGGGCTTTTCTTAGTCAATAAGTATTTAACATTTTTGGATAAGGAGATAGGATGATTCTGAAGGTCCAATTTATCTAAACACGCATCTCAAAATAAGTGATTTATATACTACTACATATATTTATATACTATACTACTATATCTAACACAGCAAAACTTGACAGTATATGTTTAATATGCACTTCAACACACATACAATCAGCCTGTTACATCAGTGCTGTGATTAAAAACCAAGAATCTTGTATCTGGGTGTCTATGCATGCCAGTGCATTCCTCCCAATGTGGCACAGTTCCTCCATAGATCTAGTTGTTCTCTGCTCCCTGATATTTGAAAAGGACTCCTGCTAAGAAGCCCTGCCAGCCAGTACAATGAAACGGAAGGGACACAAAGAACTATTCTTCATAAAAATTTTACAGTATGCAGTAGGCTCTGGCGGAAGAGAATATTTTTAAAGGCCTCACAGATGGCCTCAGAGACCTAACAGATAGTATAAATACTATATTGCAAACAGATATGGTGCATCTTGGATATCTTCTAAATTTATGAAGCTCTGGCAAGGAACTTTTGCTTAGTAGACGTGAAAACATTTTATATTAAATTAGTGCCTGAGGGACCTGCCCAAATTCTAAAAAGGAGGGGGAAACCAAATGCGAGACTGGAACACAGCTCACTCCCTTGGCAGACATTAGCACAGACGTAATCCTTACATCTTTTAACTCCTAAAACACACAATCTATTAATCCAGCCCGATACTTGGGATGAGGGAGGTCTGTTTAATGGACTGTAAGTACAATGAAAGGAGAAATTTAATTGGGGAGGTGCGTTCACGTTTGATGGCAAACAACTGAACACAGATTAGCAGGTTTCCTTTCGCTCGGTGCACAAAGAGTGGCACGCATTACACACGCCAGTATCCAGACTGTGTCAGCAAATGAAAACACTGTAATTGCAAGACAGCCAGAAAAATGCTCTACTTTGAACTGAAAGCACGTAAGAGACATATTTAGGTGGAAACCACACATTGTTCTTAGGATGGAAAGCTTTCACTTAGTCACCATCTCCTGACATCAATGCGGTTTATTTATAAGCTGCAATTAGAAATAAAAGAAAGATCTACTTAGGCAGCCTTCTAAAGAGACCCAAGTCCATCCCGTTTTTGAGAACAGGTTTAGCAGGAGAAATACGATAATCCTTCTTATGTCCTTTAGTGCCAGGTGGTATCTAAAACCGACCTAGTTCATCAATCCATGAAAGTATCAGGACGTCTAATTTAAAATATTTTATCTAAGGGGTATAATCAGGATCTTGCTAGAGAGCTGAGCATTTCATTTCTTGAGACTTCATTATGCTTCATGATCAGCCAGTGTGAGGAAATGACATTTGAGATTTCCCATTAAGCTATGCATTACACAGGGCCAGCTCACCTTTTTGTGCAGGACAGGCTCATGGGGACTAGCTCGTCATAATAAATAAAGTATAAATGTATAAATCTCCTCCAATGTGGGTTTATTGAACATATCCTTTAATCTTTGCTTCTGCTGTTACAAGGTTTAAAAGATATAGAGATACAACGGGAAGAAGTTGTGCTTTATTCCAGAAAGTGCCATAAAAGCAATGTCTTGCCAGGTTTGGGGAAAAGGTAGCTCATAACACCAAACACTACTTTAGGTTGTATTTTATGTAATTTTGAACTTTGATCATGCTAGGGATTTGCACACATAGCGAAACGCCACCAATCATTTTGTATACAGGTAGCACACTTGTGTTGCAACTGCATTTTTTTATTTTTTTTTTATGAACACTTTTTTTTTACGCACATCCACCTAACAACAATACGAAGAGCATTGCTGAGATTTCCTATGACCAGCGTGACCAATATGAATTAATCTTTCCTCTCGTTTTTGTTTTGCTGTCAGTTTTCCTCCTTGGCTTGAAAGGATTTCAAGTTTCCATGACTTCAGCCAGCTTACAGAGCATGGCAAGCAGACACATAGACTGATTATTTTCACAACCAGCAGATGCATTTAAATATCATTCCATAAGTTTCTTCAATGGGAAGCCAAATAAGCTTTATTTTTCCAAACATAGTGTTTTAAATAGAAACCTTTAGTTGGTCAAGTAATACCCCACAACAACCGAACAGGCAAAAATTGATGTAAATATTTTTTTGAATTAAATTTAGTTACAGACCCTGCATTCCAATGCTGTCTGATTATAGCAAATCAGCATACCAAGACATTTTGGACAATGCTATGCTTCCAACTTTGTGGGAACAGTTTGGGGAAGGCCCTTTTCCTTTCCAGCATGACTGTGCCCCATAGCTAGAAAGGAGGGACCAACTACATAATGAATTTAGAGTGCTATGTCATAAAAGTCCCTGTTGGTGTAATGGTCAGATGTCCCAATACTTTTGTCCATATAGTGTATATGATGATTAATATAGTTCTGATTAATATGCAGGAAATGCTTGAAAACCCTTAGAAATATCTTTTTTTTTTTTCGACCCATGTTCATTAAATATGCATCTATAGATCAATATCCGAACTGTTTAGCTAGCCGTTGCCTAGTGGTATAGAGCTATTAGAGAATTTTTGGAATGTTTCAGTTCGAATTCTGATACTTTAACAGCTATATGCAACATACTTGAGGAAAACATGATTTTTATAAAAATAACCTTGTATGAGCTGTCGCATCATATGTTTAATGGACTTCACTTTTTAAAAAATATCAATGAAAATAGCTGGAAAACATAAATGAGGCAACAAAATCAACATAACAAATTAGCCATCAAAAGCTCTTGTGGTCTTCTTTTTTAAGCTAACTCAATACTAATTCTGCCATATGGGCTTGGAGAAACCTTTCCACATTATCAGGGTTAAATCGTGATATTTATTTCTTGGAAAATGTATCGTCAGCTTCACTGCCAGAGACCTAGTCACTGCAGAAGAATGTGCCCATGAAAAGTCAATTTTCTTTGAACATGATTCAAGGGCCACCTACAGAAAATTGCACTGAAAACTGATTATATGAAAACTGGCAGGAGGTATTCTGCTGCCTCAGAGTAGATCCAACTCCAGGTTCTAAGCCTCTTTTTCTAATGGACCATACTTGTCGAAAAAATTAAACTACTAATTGGTTTGCCTTTTGGTCAGTGATGCACCCTGGTGAATGCTACAGAAGCTGTATGCCCATACACATACATCACATGAGACAGTTTTTTGGGCTAAGTTTAAGGCAAAAGCACTGTCCCCCTAAAGCACCTCCAAACCAACCACCTTGTGATGAACTGAAACAAAGTGCTACAATACAGCATCATATTCTGCCTTTCGGTTTTAGTACATTGTAACCCCCCCAAATAAAAACAGTAAAATAGGTGAATGTTCCCCACCTCTAACTTCACCCTCCCATCGTTAGGTGTCCCACTTTGAACACCTGAAATGTTCTGCGGGCTATGTCTATGCAAGAGCTAAAATTCCAATAGCTGTTCCTGCAGAAAGTATAATTTATAGGGTGATAAGACTTTGGAGGAATCTTGCTAATCTTGATAAGTCTATTTGAAAAATAATTTTTTAAAAAAAGGATAAAAATGCACCAGACGTCTTGCATTTCTAGAACTGCCATAGAACTCTGCATTTTCCTGAACTACAATGGGAAAAATAGGGCATGCGGCATTATGATCTGTATTATTTTTCTACCAGACGTGGAGTTGCCATTTCCTTAATGCAGGAGAACATGCATGCTTGGGCATTTCTCCAAACGAGAATTATTACTGACGTCAAATAAAATAACCAGATTAAGTTACTCTCAAAGGGTTTTCAAAAGGGAGAGTTGTGGTTTCTACACCTTGACTTCACTGTTCACCATGAAGAGCAAATCCCAGTGACCTTCTACTGAAGGAAGAGCTTGGCCGGCCCTGTATAATGCATAATTTAACCAGTGTGCCAACTCATCCTATCTGAAGAGACCTGCTATTATTGGCCCTTCAAAATGTACAATGACAAGGAGGTAGCTGATGCTAATGAAAGTAGCATATGTTGAACGCACAACCCGTACTACGTTTGTTAATTGTGTATTAAAGGCAATAGCCCACTAGATCCAGTATTTATTCAAAATATTGCCTATTTTGATAATTCTCATGTAACAGCTCACAACAAAGCTGCCCTCTGAGTAGTCATGATCTTTTAAAGCATAGATGAAGGAGGAACTTCACACTCTATTAAATCAAGGCACCGAGCCAGAAGAGACATCTCAGTATGCAGATCATGCCTCATATTCGACAATAAAGCCTTTCACAGTGTTTAAAGGATGCAATAAAATGAAAGAAGAACAAAACACATCTGAAACACCAGAAATGTGGCATTTTCTCCCACATCATTACTGGAAAGGAAAAAAATCATCTCACCAGAGTAGGTAGAATCTTACATAGGTATTTTAATATAGTCATATAAGTCAGTTTTTGCTGGACACTTTTTTACAGGTAAGTTGTGGTGCACCATGTATAAAAAAATAAAATAAAAATGGGGGAAAAATGGCTGATACGCATACCTGGAAATTTCCCTTGGTAGGACCCCCAAAGCTATTCCTCTTTTAGAGAATAGGCCTTGTGTGGGTGCAGGGGTGCCCCCCAAAAGGTGCAGAGGTAAGGCGTGGACATGTCCAAATGCCGCTTCCCTGCCTGCAAAAAAGGAAAGGTGACCCATAGACCTGGGGAAGCAGCTCTTTGAAGGGGACTTGCAGGGCACATTTGATACGGCAAAAACAGTCTCCATATCACTGCACTGCAGTAAAATATAACAGCACCAGACCCAGGAGTTAATGGGGAGCAGCTGTACAAATACTGGCCCAGTTTCGGTATTTAAATGTTCCTCAAACAAATGTTTATGTCTATTATCATTTGACTATACCATGAAAACAAACTTTAAATGAAGAAATGTAGTATAGGGAATTAAATTCTAACCCACAAGTGGAAGTGCACGTATGTTTATTTTTAAAGACAGGAATTAGCATGGTGGGGGACTTCTTAGATTTTGGCTTTTTAATACTACTATTTTTTTTTTAACACATCACTATGTGCTAAACAAGAATATCAATGACCTAGATTTTGGCTATTTTATCATATCAATAAAAAAAACTCAATACTTAATTGATTTAGGTAACAGGTCTGCTTTGATTATATTCGCATTTTGGAAATAATTAACCTTGTTGTGAGATCAGAGCTCTAATTGCAACAAACTTTAGAGCTTAAAAAATACAATAAGACGCTACATAGACAGAAAATACACCGATACTTTGTGACAAATGTAAATAGGAATTCAAATAGAACAGATTCAGGAATATGAAACCTCTATGGGTCCAAAGAAAACGTAAACGCTTTTTTTAAAATAAAAAACCGGTGCCCACCATCCGGCACTGGCAGTCTCTACTTATTTGGCTATGGTTTAGAGTAGTAATTGAAGATTGAAGAAGAAGACAATTTAAAAAGTCCAGTATACTGTACATCAGAGATCCAAAAAAATTAAAAACCATCCAGCATGATTGGGATCACTGGTCAGGCATTCAGTACGAGATAAAAGTAGGCATGTAAAGGCAGCTTTGTGGGGGATCCTGTGAGTAAAGTGGAGCAAGAAGAAGACTTTAAGGAAGATTAGCAGAGACTGTCCTGCAGATGACCATAGCTGCTGATGTTTCACTAGTTGATGCAAGCTGTAAAACAATCTGCAATGTCAGAAGATAACATTTACTCAGGAATTTTGGTGCTGGTGAAAATACTAGTGGGATGCTGTTAATATTACATGGGACATGATCATAAAAAGCAATGTCAAGCAAGAGTACGGTTTTTGGATTTTTAGTTAACAGAAGAAAACGGAGTGGATTGGAGAATGAATGGTGAATAAATCCTGACACCCATTTAACTTTACAAAAATGCTGTTTGGGAGACAATCAGTAATAAAGCATAATGTTATGAGGTATATGTCTGTCTGTTAAAAAAGTTAGTTTTTTTCAATTAAAAAAAAACAAAAAAAAAACAAAACACACTACACATGACCAATTCCATCTCATTCCTTTCAAAGCAAAGAATTATCTTCATAATAAACTTCCAATCTTGTGCTCTGTACTAAGCTTCAATGAACACTATTAAAGAGCTGTGTTATTTAATCCAACTGGAATTTAGTTATAAAAAAATCATATGACAATCTTTGATCTACCAAAGCCAAATTGAATAGTTATTTTTTCTTAAAATAAGTCTTCTGCTAAGCCACGTTAGATTAGGGCACATAAGTCTTCATTAACATTTCTTCACATCTGGAAGAAAAAAAGGGGGCATTACTGCCCTTTAAATAATATTACATTGCAATTAAAAGTTACAGTTTCCTTTACTTTAGGACAGGCCTAAAGAGCCCCATAAAAACTATCATAATACCAAGCCAGACTGTAAAAAGCACAATGCAAATTTTTTACCCAAAAAAGGTCGTAACGTCACTCATTTAACACGCAGTTTCTTTTTTCCTTTTCAATCCAGACTAGATCAAATAACTATTTAGAAAATACTCTCAAAAGTCTAGTGAAAACATTGCAAGCTAAAGAGCACATATTAAATTCAATTTCAACCAACCAAAAGATCAGTATGCTTTTAAACATTTGCTTAACTGTTCAAATAGTTCCTATTGATTTCAATGGGAGCACTTTTATGCCAATGATTGGTCGATCCTCCCTAATTTACGGTTTTTTTTGTAGGTTAAATTAATGCATACCAAAACATGCCTTACACTATACCAGGGGTGTCCAAGTTTTTTCTGCAGTGGGCCACTTAATCAGAATTGTATCAGTGCGAGGGCCGCACTCATTTTTCACTGTGAGAAAATATGGCATTTAATAAGATATGCAGATTAAAATAAATGAAATGACACAAAACCTTTACTTTTCCTCTCACTGATTTCTGGGCCTAGAAAGTTTTGTGACTACAAATTCAGGATTCTGGATAAATAAAAATGAAATACCGTATTTGCTCGATTATAAGACGAGGTTTTTTTCAGAGCAAATGCTCTGAAAAATACCCCTCGTCTTCTAATCGGGGTCGTCTTCTAATCAGACCTCAAATAGAGTCTGATTAGGAGACTAAGATCCAGATCCCCCGCACCGCTGCAGGGGACCTGGATCCTCCTGTCTCACCCCCCATCATACACACTTACCGGTGCTTCCTGCTGTATTGCCGGGGCAGCGGGTTGACGTCTACGCGATCCGCGTAGACAACGTCCGCTGCAGCCGGAAGGAGGTGTGGCTAGCAGCGGGGGTTGTCTGCGTCCGTCGCGCAAACCTTCCCCGACTGTCAGAGATCAGAGTTCCCCGCACCGGTGCGGGGAACTCTGATCTCTGACAGCCGGGGAAAGTATACGCGACGGACGGATACAAACCCCCGCTGCCAACTCCACCTCCTTCCGGCTGCAGCAGAAGGCGACGTCAACCCGCTGCCCCGGCTGGAAGCACCGGTAAGAGAGGGCTGAGAGGGGAGAGTGTGTGTGTGTGTGTGTGTGTTAGTTAAATGGGGGTATAGGGTGTGTGTGTGTGTGTGTGTGTTAAATGGGGGCATAGGGCATTTCTGGAGTGGCGTTAAGGGGGCATTTAATAGAGCACTCTGCCTCCTGAAATGCCTTATACACCTATATGCCACTCTGCCCCATAATATGCATTTTAACCCCCTAAATGCCAGAGTGGCATATAGGGGTATAAGGCATTTCTGGAGGCAGAGTGCTCTATACAATGCCTTTTAACTCCCTTAATGCCACTCTGCCTCCTGAAATGCCTTATACCTCCCTATATGCCACTCTGCCCCATAATATGCATTTTAACCCCCTAAATGCCAGAATGGGATATAGGGGTATAAGGCATTTCTGGAGGCAGAGTGGCATATAGGGGTATAAGGCATTTCTGGAGGCAGAGTGGCACATAGGGGGTCAAAAGGCATACCATGGGGCACAGTGGCATATAGAGGGTTAAAAGGCATATCATGGGCCACAGTGCCATATTGGAGTGGCAAGCCTGGGGGCAGATGTGCGTAACTGGGGGACAGGTTGGAAAATACAAGAAATAAAAACAAAAAAAATATTTTTCTCAATCATAGCTTTTATTAAAAAAAATAGTTTACATGAATTAACATTTACTGGTAAAACTTTTTTCCTTTAGGGTCGTCTTATATTCAGGCTTTTTCTTTTTTTCCTAAGTTAATATTCAGATTTTGGGGGGTCGTCTTATAATCAGGGTCGTCTTATAATCGAGCAAATACGGTAGTTCTATTTATTTTAGGGATGCACTAAAATAAAAATTCTGGACCAAAACCGAAAATTCAGGGTTCACTTAAATGAAACCGAAAATGACCCCCCCCACCTTTAAAAATAGTTAAAAGAAATCCCACACTTTTAATAAAAGTAAGTTACACACCAAAATTGTACAAAAAAATTATATATAATGATTGTTAACAGCAATACCCAGATTCCAGCATGTACTGGTTGGCTGGGCATGCTAGGAGTGCCGTCAACAATCATATATAAATAAATAGTTATTGTATTTTTTGTCCAATTTTAGTGCATTAACACACCACAATCGGACAAAAAAAATAATCAACAATATGACTTGGCATGATAGGAGTGTGATTGCTAACAGCAAACACACTCTTTTCATACCCAGGCAACCAGTAAATGCTGGAACCTAGGCATGATGGGACTGTGACTGCTGTTAGCAGATTGCTGTTAGCTGTTAGCAATCACACTTCTATCATCCCAAGTCAGCCAGTACATGCTGGTACAGGGTGGCTGTAAGTGCAGACCCCATACTGCTGGCAGCATCAATACACAAGGGGGCAGATAGCCAGGTTTCAGCATGTACTGGCTGACTTAGCAATCACACTCCTATCATGCCAACAGCAATCACAGTCCCATCATGCCTAGGTTCCAGCACTTACACATCCATGCTATCGCGCACACAAATTCATTCATTCACAGATTCATTTCCTCAATCACGCATACTCATTCAAACACCCTCCCCCACCCCCTTATCTGCACTACAGCTCTCGATGCCGCTCACAGACTTCAGCAGGGGGTGTGGCCTCCCGCTTCCTCTGTGCAGGACAATAGACCCTCCCACAAGTAAGCAGCAGGGCTCTTGTGATCCTGGCTACCCATCTCACGCGGGCCGCACCTCGAGGTCCCGCGGGCCGCATGTTGGACGCCCCTGCACTATACCTTACAACGTACATGAGCCCTATATAGCCTAAACAAAAGACAAGTTTTACTTTTGTATCCATATACCGCATTTGCTTGATTATAAGATGACCCCCCAAAATTTGAATATTAATTGCGGGATGTGCACAGACAACCTCCGCTGTTGCCGGTATTTCTATGGTGGAGCACCGGAAGGTCATGTGATGCCGGCGCTCCATCATAGAAGCCCCGACGGAAGTACCGGCAGCAGCAGAGGCTGCCAGAGAGGAGGATCCAGGTGCTGTGGGGGATCTGGATCTCAGTCTCATAGTCAGACCTCATTTGAGGTCTGATTAAAAGACAACCTTGATTATAAGACGAGGAGTATTTTTCAGAACATTTGCTCTGAAAAAACCTTGTCTTGTAAATTGAGCAAATACGGTACATCATTAAACTGTTTGCATGAGAAGGTGGCGTACCAAACACTCTTCCCTGCAATGTTCCTGGTAATTTAACTATATTTCCAAAACTGAGACCTCTGGCAATCCAAACTCCCTTTATCATGTTTAACCCCTTAAGGACAATGGGCGGGTTCCTAAACCCATTGAAACCAATGCATTTTGAGCCCGTACATGTACGGGCTTTGTCATTAGGAGTTAATGTGATCACTGTTGTAGGTGTTTGCTATGATCTGCCCCAAGAACTTTGTCACTGTTGGCAGCAATGAAAATATTTCCGCTCATCAGCAAATTTTGAGCCTTAGGAAAAGCCACCCTGTACATTAGAAAATCCTGTAATCATCACACATAATGAAAATGTTCAGACAAATGTTAGTAATGCTAGCAAATTGTTAAACAAGCTCAAGACATGTAGAGAACAGCATGCTGAGATTTCATGGATATTGACCATGCTGTGAGGTCACATGACATCCGCAGAAGCCTGTGCTGTAAGGCACAGTTCAACAAAACCTGGGAGGTCTGGCTGATAAAACATCACCCAAAAATTAGGAAACCTTTATATACATGTCTAGTTTTGTACACCTTCTTCATGGCTCCTTATAATCATACCTGGCTGCCTACAAAGATTTGCCAGCCCCCAAAGATTGTAAGCTTGCAGAGCAAGGCTCTCTCCACCTAATGTATCGGTTTGTCCGAGTCTATCAATTCTATTCTTGTCATACCCCTTGATTATATATATGTATTGTTATTAAGTGCTGTTGAAATTGTTGGCGCTATATAAATAAAATAATAATAATAATAATGAATTAAGCATACAGACGCATCAGGAGGTATTCAAGTGGCAAAAGAGGATCGTGTCACTAATTAAAAATGTCTACATACAAATTGTGCAGTCAGCATTCAAATATAAACTGGATTGCAAATGCACATGCTGTATATAGATTCTCAAAGAGTTTCAAAAGTTGTTCAAGTAAAAGTAAGCAAGCAGTATGGCAATTATTAAGAAATTGGGTTTAAATACCAAACGTACACAAGATGTGAAAAATAACGTGTAATGTGTTCAGTAATAAAATCTTTTAGGCGCAGTGTTGTAATGTTAATGACGCCTGAACTAGTTTGCACGGGTCATAATCACACTCTATCATGAAACAATGCATTTGGGTCTTCAGCCCTTGGCTGTTTCGCCAAAATCTTTCAAAGAGCAAAGTGTAAAATCATCAAATAAGTAAAAGAGAAACCCAGATCATCAGATGACATCAGGGTTTTTGACTATACCCTGGGCAAACATGGGATTCATGAGAGTATAGCAAGGCGGAAATCACTGCCTTCTTTCTATACTCTGGTTCTTTTACCCTTTACTTCTTACCCAACAAACAGTATTTAGGGTTCTATAGTCTTAAATGGGTATGTTTGTTATATCATTTCAATTTTATATTACTTACTGAACCAATAGCATTTACATTAGCATCAGGCATAACATAAAGGCACAATATGGCTGGAAACAATTATATTTTTTATTTACTTATTGTTGCACGTGAGAATTCAAAACTCTATGTAAACACTGTTTCATGGAATTCTAGCAGGCATTGTTCCAGCACTGATTTACAAGTATGTATTGTATATTCTATTCTAGAACAATTGAGTAAAGGCCTTTCTTTACATTATATTGGTTCCTTACATTTTTCTCTGTTGCGATCTAAATAGCTGGTCTCTAATGAAAACATCTAAACACTTTAGAGCTTTTACCAAAGGCAGTTATCTTGATAAAACTCACACTAACATTTCAATTCATACATATTCAATGACGTATAATAGTGACATGAATGCTTACTAACAAAAAGAATGTAGAGATGGAGTCTGGATGAAAAAGAAAATATTTTAGACTAGAAGTCATGGTGCCATTTCAGCATTTAGACATATCTATGGACGTCTCATTAGAATGCTCACCATGTACCGTCTCACTCATGTCCCTGTCCTTCCAAACATAGCACTTTCTTTCGTTAAACATCTGCTACATCTATGTTCTCTTCTCTGTCTCTTTTCTGACAGCTCATACTGTGCTGGAGTCAGACAAGCCTGGGCAGACTTGTGCCTAGAATTAAAACCTTCTGTAGCTATCCGAACATTCCTAAAGCTGATCATTTCACAAATCAAAGCATTCTGCTCCTTCTGCTTTCGTTCTTCTACGTAGATATAAAGAACTGTTATGGTTTGAAGCAGTTAAAGTGGCATAACCAATGGGCTGTCCCACTGCTCTACTTTTGCCAGTATTGCTCTTTGTATGTAGACCCCCAGTGTCTTTTCATTGTCCCTCAGGGAGGAGCTCAAAAAGGATATTGGCAAAGTCATGAAAAAGTTCATTATTACCTAACATCTAAAACAGATGTTACTTGCTAATGAAGTCCTAGTGGCATGCCCTAACTTTAAAAAGTAGCTAATATTAAGCAAATTTATTGCGGTACACGTCCTATCTTGCCGTATGCTAAGAGCTGCTCAGAGAAAGTGAAAAGGAACTGTTTCCCCAACATGTACAGGAGCAATAAAACCATATTTTACAAAGGAGTGTCTGTTTAAACCATAGCTTCTTTTTAAAGCAACACTACATCTGGAATTTCATTCGATACATAATGTGCACTTCCCTTGTGTGACTGATACCCATCACTAACTTTAAATGTGCAAAAAACGTTGTCTCCAACAACCCAGTTTGTACGGCTCATTGCATCCAACACTGAATTTCCTTCCATCATTTTGTGTCCTTGCAGCTTAAAAAAAATACTTAGAAAGTATAAGCTACTTTGTCATAATAGTGGGATCAATGAGGGAACAAAACTAATCTTTTTAAGTTGACTATGAAGATACGAAACAAGTAGCTAGAGATGTATAAATAACAGTGCTATGTCTAAGACTCTGTGGCGTTATTTTTACCTATATGGTATATATAAAGCTGTTTGATATATTTATATATACAGTGCTTTGTTTTTTTCCACTGGACAGATAACTCCAGGAAGGGAGTGACAATGCAGTGTGAAAAGGTGACTTTAAAATGGTGCACATCACCATAGCAACGAACAGAATGGCCTTATAAGCAGCAGCGCTCCACTGGTTGCCATGGTGAAAAGAACTTTTCAACCAAGTGCCATTTTACAGATGATACCTAGAGTACAGCAAGGCCTCAGTACCAAATATTTTAACATTCATACCAAACAGAAGGTGATGTCCTTCTCTCTCTGACAATGACGGAAAAGAAGGAAGAAGGAAAGGCAGACCATGCATGTAATAGGAGCCGAGGAGAAAAGCTACATAATCTGGAAACATCTGCAAACTCTTACTGGTGATGCTAGCTTTCTTTATGGAGTCCTCATTCGGACTCAAACTGTAAGCAACTGTGAATCTCACTGTAAGCAAAGGGTTTCAAAAAATTCTGCATGATTACAAGCAAAACAAAAGTTGCAACAGATTCACTCCGCAGTAATTTTGTATAACAAAAAGAACCCAAGAGAAGTGCCAGCAAGGGTATTTTCCTGTTAACGATCACACTGACATGTACACGCACATGATGTCCAATAGATGAAAATTGGAAAAGAATGCAATTCTAACCTTTAAATCGCCAAAGGGGAGAGAGACATAGCAAAGTGGTGTGCAAAATGGTGTAGACCTAGTCTCACAAACCATAAAACACTGCACAGACACTTTACAAAGGAGCATGGCGGAAATCGAATTATCTGTTTTTGTTAAGAACAGATGCCGTACAGCCGATTTCCAAAATCTAGTCCAAACCTACATAAACTTTGTTAACAGATTAAAAGAAAGCTATATTTATGTTGTAGAAACATACCTTTCCCATATACAGTGGATCCAACCATCTCAACTGTCCTGTTCCTAGGATCAGCATGATTGGTGTTATTTAAGTTGCTCTTGCTTATGATTGGTCGCGGTTTTAAGTGCTGTGAATTACAAATTCTATTTGTAAAACAAAAACTGCTAAATGGGGACAATGTAAAATTCAGCTGCAAGTTATCAACCCAGATATGCTATACTAGCACTCCTATAGCGGAAAATTATATTTTTTCTGAACAGGAATTCTATATCAGAATTTTCTTGCATTTTCTGCAGCATCACATACATGATGATGACTACAAAAAAATGCATGTATGTGAAAGAAAATACTTAACTGCTACTGATCGTTGTAACCTAAAATGCTCTGTTTACATTAAGGCTAGTTTGATTCTCCCCATATGCATTTGCCCATTTTCCAGCTATTTTCTGTGCGGAAAATGTGCTCAGCTGAAATGAGGATCTAACAAGATCACGACATGTATACATGAAAAGCATTCCCATTGGGATGGCTTTCCTGACACAGATAGGTTGCTTAAAGTAGCTAATCAGTAGCATGAAACATGAGAGGATAGGAGCTACAGCTTCTCCCTAAGGCAATATTTTTTCTTATTTTTTTTCCTCAATTTTGAACAATGCTTATAAAAGTACTTGCATTAATTGCTAAAGGGTTCCCTTTAACATTCAGAAAATATGTTGTTGTACCAATGTACAGCTGGTCCTTCAATAACGTTGCTTTGTTCAACGTTGCTTCCTTGTAATGCACATGAGAAAGCACCCACACTCTTTTACTCAAGTTCTCAATGTCTCGCTACATTCTTAACTGTGCTTCTGTGACCCTGTCTCCTTTCCCGTAGCTCCTCTCGCTTCTTCTGTCTTATGTCCTCTTTCTTCATCCGCTTCTTCTGTGTCTTCTTTCTTCATCTGCTTCCCAGTGAACCTGGCCTCCTGGTGAACTTTAGCAAAAAAGTAGACACTGGAAAAACGAGGGAGAGGCTGTTCTAATGACTCGTTCCTTTTGCGGAAGTGCACCAGGAGGTTGGTGCACAGAGATGGGAGACAGGGACACAAGCGGTTGGCAGAGAAGGTACAGAGGAATAGGAAAAAATGTGTTATACGTCAGTTCACTTAAAGCAGTTTCTCCAGAACCTATCCACGACGTTAAGTGAGGACTGGCTGTATGCATCCAAACACATGGGGAAGGGAGTAAATTATCTGTGGCCCCCAGTGGTGATCATATGATAAAGTAATGAAAGAGAACAAGGACCCTCTGATTCAGATAGGGTCTCTATTCAGGCCTCTGAATACACAAATCCGAAACCTAACTCCAGGAACCACGTGCAGAGGATTAATCATGAGAACCAATACTGACCCTTATACACCTATGGGTGACTGCAGAAGTTACTCTGGCACTGAACTGGGCAAATGAACACAAACAACATTTATGGATGTTCCAAAGAGGCTATGTTTGCATTATGTTCTCATCTACTGTTTCTGCAGAAAAAAATGAATCCGCAAATGAACCTGTGTTTTTATATTGCATAAAAGCTGGGGGGGGGGGGACTAAAAACACCCAACGTTTCATATTTTCTCTATTTCTTCAAATTCTCCAATGTGCTCTACTCTTTCATATTGTTTACAAATCCTGCAGTTAGTTTAAATCCAGGTCTATAATTCATGAACTAAACAACGTTTTATTTTTATTATGTTATTTAATTACATAATAAAAATAGATGTCTGGGTTATTTTATTATGCCCTGGGTTGTTTTTTTTTGTTATAGTCTTTTGCAGCCATGTGTAATTCAACACAAACATCATTATATGTCCCTTTATATGCACATTATATAGAACACAGAATCTCTCCAGTCTTTTTTTGCCTACTAAAGAACTAAAAGCAAACAGCTGGGTCGTGATAATTAAAACCACAATGCTGTCTTCTATGTCAGAACAAGATATTTCATTTAAGAAAATAAAATATAAAACAGAAAAGATTTCCTGTGGCTTAACTCCTTGGCTGCCGGAGGCAGAGCTAAACATCTTCGATTCAATCCCTTAGTCTTAGAGGATTTGCGCTAAAACAGGTTCAGCAATAATAGATGCTTTTTATGTATTCACAAAATTATCTGAGCAATGGGAAATCAGCAGCTAGCTATACACAAAATATTTTTGAGTGTTCTTCACACCAACAATTTGCCGGCGGATAAGCCACAGGAGCTTTTTGTCATCTATCCAGTGGATGAAATTGCCGTCATGGTGGGTCCCTGGGGGGCCAAAGTCTAACTGTATAAATATAGCTGCAATCCATTTTTATAGTTCACCACTTTAGGCTTTAAAAGCACCTCCTGCAAATGAAACATGTGAACGGGTAAAGGCGCAGAGGTTTGTGTAATTCCCACAAAAGCCGATGTTTCCACTAGTTTCGTTTAAGGTATATAACATGCTTGAGTTGACTTTTAGCTGAGTGTGCCGTTTCACAAAATGTACCCCCCTTTTGTTAGCCCAAAGGGGAACTTTTTCCCCTATAAACAATACTGAATTTCCCTGTACTTACCACACGTTTATATGCATAGTCACTAGCACTCCCCTTCTCAAGTAGGATGCTAGCTGAGCCTCCTTGGAGATGGCATTGGACAACATAACTTCACCTTGCTATAAAATTGGAGTAACAGTATGCACTTCACCGATACCCTTCTTTAGTGAAGAAGACAGCATTGATTTAGAAATGCAGCTTGTTTGCTGGTGGCCACTGTTTGTCTCAAGGCAGGCAACACCACTGGGTGTGCATGGGCGACATTACGGCATGTGTCCATAGGCTCTCAATGCATTTTCTCTAGCAGTAGTGCTCAGTACTTTACCTTGCTGAAGCCTGAACCTTCAGTCACATATACAATAAAATACCTGCCATTTTCTCACACACAACTACAAGATCTTAAATAAGAATGGCCCTATTTATGTTCTATCATAATGAAGCAGGAACAAAAAACACGTTCTGATCAATGATACCGGTCATAACTGAAAGCATTATACGCAAGGCTCAACTTATATTCAAGCACATATTTGAATCAGGGCATAAGTCAAAGTAAACACTCTGAAGGAAGCCAAGAGAACACGGAAAATAAAGGATTTAAATCCTCCGGCAGCAAATTTCACATAAAACGGATATCCTTTGCAGAGATCCAGGGGAATGGAACATCTGTTTTCATGTCAGTGCTCATTTAAACTACATGTATAGGTTGTAAAATGTAATTTTTCATAGAGGTAGGTTCAACTCCTATCTGGAGTACTCCATGTGTCATGGAGTACAGTGTGGGGCAATTCCATGCTGAAGTTATTTTCATAGCATATACATTTACATCAACTGTCACTGAAGTGAACTACTAGGCATCACAAAAAACAATGGGTTTTTTATGGCTTGGTTTTATTTTTACTCTTAAACCGACTTTAGTATTAAAAGTAATATTTGCAAGATAAGCATTCTTAAAGCAATGCCCAAAATAACTACCCTTGACCTAAGTCATTGTACTGCCAGCACAATCTATCTGTATGTATGTATATATATACATACACATATATATATATATATATATATATATATATATATATATATATATACATACATACATACAGAAAGAGTGCTCCTGCAGTCAATACACATCTAGACCAGTACAATGGGTCCACTTACCTCTAGCTGGAACGGAAAATGTGCATTATTACCACTGGCAGACACCTTACCACATTTCAAGGGTTTATTATGGGATCCCAGGACCCTAATAACTTTACCCCAACAAAACCAAGATGAGTGGAACTGCATGCATGTCTTCATTCTCACAAGGAAAAAGTATTAAAATACCAGAAAAACAAACACAACTCTAAAAAGAATGACTGGAATAAACATGCAGCCTCTTCGAATGTCAGGATGATGTGAGTAGCCGCCTCAAATAATGCCACTTTTGAGCCACAAAGTTAACCATTTAATCGTATTCAGAGCTCAATCACTATCTTACTACATTTTACCTTATAGTTTTCTGATCCACCCTAACTGATCAGATTGACTTGGTGAATAGTCTAATCTTGTGTCACTTAGCAGTAAAACCCCCACCACAATGCTTTTTATCCTGACCTTTAAACCTGTTGCTCCCACGAGCTTTAGAATTCTTAACCATCATCACGAAACATCAAATTATTTAAGTAGCTGGCCATTCTTGGTATCAGAGGTTTCATTTTCTCATAAAACAGGATGACTGGGTTGAGTGCATAACAAATAATTAAAAAAAGAAGAAAGGGCACAGTTATGCACCAGGCTCCCAGCTACATACACATTCACTATGACCTCTAGCATGGATCTGGGGGAGGTGAAAAAAGTTTACATTCCTGAGTTTCAGGATTCAGAGGCCTTCTCTGTATTTCAATGAAGTGCTGATCAAAAGCTACAGACAAAAAAAAAAATACTATTTTACCCATGTGCCAATAGAGACCTAAACAGCATAAAACATCGGAACTGCTCCGCATATAAGGACAAAATGTTGAGTATGGCGTGCAGGTGCACTGGTTAAATGTTTGGATGTACATGAGATTTTCCATCCTAACACAGAATTGCTAGTCCTCAAAAAATAAATAAAAAGGAAACCAAACAAACAAACTTTAGCCCAGCACAACAATATAAAATCTACAGCCTGTGATTTTCCAGAAGCAGCAGTAAAGATAATAACATCCGCTACTCTACAATTAAAACGGGAAATAAGTGGGGTGGATGAGACTGCATGTGCCAAAAGTTAGCTTTTCCCAGGAGCTGGACTGCTAAAACGAAACAATCAGATTTATAGTACTAAACTCAGGCCCCCAAGCTCCCTGGTGCTGCTTTATGGCAGAGCTCCTAGATTATCATTAGGTTTTCCTGGGGTGTTAAGATCAAAGCATTCAACAGTTTACAACACAGTGTAAGTCATGGCATAGTTAGTGTTATCTAGAAGCGAATCAAAAGCTCTATTTCAGCATTGCCTTTCAAACTCAAAAAACACCCAACATTGCTAATGTCAGTTTATATGATGAAAAATGACAAAGAAATTTGAATAATGAAATAATATCCCTTTAGATGCCATGTCAATGAACTACTAGAGGGGGGTCAAAGTAGATCTGCACATTTAAAAAATGTTGGTTCACACGACAGTTTGCCTCTTCTGAGAGTTACTCTGTCTTATGCGGTGCAGAAGAATTAGTTTAATAATTTATACAATAAACAAAAGACACTGTTTTTGCAGCATGCTTACACCTGTTTGGTAGGCCTCGTATTACACATTTGTATTATTTGAGCCTGAGACTAGCTTAGCGCACCGACATTTTTTCTTTTCCCTGTTTGCACATATTTGAGGTTGTTGGCTCCTCATCAGTCTGGTTGCAGCTTGCTGTCCAGGGGTTAAATGGGAGGAGGTTTAATTGCACCTCCCCCAACACATTAATAAGGTTTTGGTAGCAGTATAAACTGCTTTGTGTGCCCACTATGTAGGAGGTGAGAGTAGGTTCTCACCCTATTGAGAGTGTGCCTTGACGTGGCGGGTGAGCTTAATTATGCTTCGGCCAATTCATATAACCAAAACCTCTCATTTATATTATGTTTATATATTTGTTGCCAACTTTATTAGGGTAAGAAGCGCAGACAGTTTTTGTTTTTTGTATACATTGCACAGCCAATACACTGTTTTTGCAGCATGCTTACACCTGTTTGGTAGGCCTCGTATTATACATTTGTATTATTTGAGCCTGAGACTATCTTAGCGCACCGACATTTTTTCTTTTCCCTAGTTTAATAATTTGTTCGATGAATCTACAGAAGCACCCAGTTTCTAATTTCCAACTACTGGAAATAAATGCAAATATTGTCCCCCTCCCCACATTAAAATTCTAAACCACTTTGATTTTCTCATAAAGTGACAGCCTAATGTCTCTGACACCCCTACTATAGAAGAATGCATTTTGAAGTACGCAGCGAGAACTTTAACATGCATTCTTCCAAAACAAAAAAGTATTTGTCTAAACACACCCCTGCACACAGCGTTCACCAAAGCCAGCACATCACATGCAGGGCATTTGAGTGGGCGAAGGGGCAAATGCATTTGAGGGGATTCTCCAGAATCTCTGCATGTATTTTCAAATGAACCACACAGAAATCGTATGGATTACAGTATGTCAACAGCGAACCATATAAAAAAAATACAGCTCAAGGCATTTCTTCCTATGGGCTACCAAGAGTCGGGAGCTCAGAGGGGTCAAATGACACAATGTCACTCAACCCCAGAAAAGTAGCGCAGCCGCGTTGTGTGGCTGGCTCCTGTGTGTGTGGAGATCACTGCCACACTAATAACATAGCAAATAAAGCTGAAATGTACGTTTTGCATGGATTAGATTGAAGGATGTCGCCAAATGTGTAGTTGTGACAACAACTGAACCATCTGCACTTCACTTAATTGAATGAAGGAAGATGTCAAATGGCTGAGCCTGTAAGATCCACAGCAGGCAGCTGCCTCCATGACCAGGCACAAAATATGAACAAACCAGAACAGGTCAAACAGAAGTCAACCGTGTTCACTCACACATTCCATTTAGTGGAAAGCAGCAGCAGACAGGCTGCACTGAGCTAATGGTCCCCAGCCATTCATGCACAATAAATAACTCTCAATAAACATGAATGCACGCGTTTTTCTGTTAAAGTAACAGATCACCTCTCTGCTTTTTTGCCAAGATCGTGTACCTATGGCGAGGGAGGAAGCATTGTCCTCTGGTCTTAAAGCTGAAGGTGCTGGAAGCCTCTGGGTGATTTTTGGTTGCACCTACATTTGACCAGGGTCAAGGTGTATGCACAAAATTTTGCACTGTTTAGCGGGGGGGGGGGCACAGTAATTTATTTTAGTGCTCTTGCACCAGGCAATTGCGGTCCATTCTTGCACTTTTGTTTTTTTCCTATTACTAACCCCAGCCTTTATTGGCACAATTTTTTCACTGGGCATATGTATTTGCATTTTTAATCAATGAAAACGGCCATGATGGAAGCAGATTCCCTTGTTTTGTTTTGTTTTTTTTATTGGTGAGGGAGGTGTGGTAGGCTTAGGTCTACCCCTCTCTCAGACATTGATATTAGTGGTCCTTCCTCTTGATTTGACCCTCCTGCAGGACCTTTAGCCAAGGAGGTAAGGGATGGAATATCTCCTTAGGGAGTGTGACCCCCCCCCCCAAGATGAAGACTGGGGGATCTGGCAGTTGCTGTGGCCCCTACGCGAACCAGCACCTTTTTTCACTGGTTTTGTATTTTACCAGCCAAGCACTGAAAACCAGGCTTCAAAATAAATAAATATAATCCACTGGAAGATTAAATGTGTTCATTTGCCAAAAATCTTACCACCTAGATGAGGGAACAGCTCTATGATGCAGATGTGGTGGGAATGCCCCAGGGTATATGCCATCTGGCAAAAAAAAATGGGCAATTACTAACAGAGATAACTTGGTAAGTCAATATTATTATGTCTCTGGAATTTGGAGTGTTTTCCCAGAGAATGTCCTTAGAAGGCTACACAAATGGTTGACAGTTAAAATACTTATCGCGTGTTAATGGAAGTTAATAACTGTTTCACCGAAAGAGGAAATAATCACAGTTGTCAATTACATTAAACAGATGGAACTTATTACTCACTGAACAACAGTTCATATCTTTGAAAACACCTGGGGGATGTTTCTTTTTGTTATATCCTTCTTAGGAACTTAATATATCAGGGGCTCCAACATGCGGCCCGCGAAACCTCGAGGTGCGGCCCGCGTGAGATCGGTAGATCACAAGAGCCCTGCTGCTTACTTGTGGGAGGGTCTATTCTCTGCTCCAGTCCTGCCTCCTCTGTGGGGAGAACGAGGGAGGCCGCGCCCCCTGCTGAAGTCTGTGAGCGGCATCGAGAGCTATAGTGAAGGTAAGGGGGTGGGGGAGATTGTGTGAATGAGTATGTCTGATTGAGGGAATGAATCTGTGAATGAATGAATTTGTGTGTGTGTGATAGCATGGATGTGTAAGTGCTGGAACCTAGGCATGATGGGACTGTGATTGCCATTAGCAATCACACTCCTATCATAGCAAGTCAGCCAGTACATGCTGAAACCTGGCTAGCTGCCCCCCTTGTGTATTGATAATGCCAGCAGTATGGGGTCTGCACCAGCATGTATTGGCTGACTTGGGATGATAGGAGTGTGATTGCTAACATCTAACAGCAATCACAGTCCCATCATGCCTAGGTTCCAGTATTTACTGGTTGCCTGGGTATAAAAAGAGTGTGTTTTCTGTTAGCAATCACACTCCTATCATGCCAAGTCAGCCAGTACATGCTGAAACCTGGCTAGCTGCCCCCCTTGTGTATTGATGCTGCCAGCAGTATGGGGTCGGCACTTACAGCCACCCTGTACCAGCGTGTATTGGCCGACTTGAGATGATAGGAGTGTGATTGCTAACATCTAACAGCAATCACAGTCCCATCATGCCTAGGTTCCAGTATTTACTGGTTGCCTGGGTATAAAAAGAGTGTGTTTGCTGTTAGCAATCACACTCCTATCATACCAAGTCAGCCAGTACATGCTGAAACCTGGCTAGCTGCCCCCCTTGTGTATTGATAATGCCAGCAGTATGGGGTCTGCACCAGCATGTATTGGCTGACTTGGGATGATAGGAGTGTGATTGCTAACAGCTAACAGCAATCACAGTCCTATCATGCCTAGGTTCCAGCATTCACTGGTTGCCTAGGTATAAAAAGAGTGTGTTTGCTGTTAGCAATCACACTCCTATCATGCCAAGTCATATCGTTGATTTATCGTTGGTTACACACTAAAATTGGACAAAAAATACAATGCCCAGCCAACCAGTACATGCTGGAATCTGGGTATGCCTGAGATTGCTGTTAACAATCATAATATATAATTTTTTTGTACAATTTTGGTGTGTAACTTACTTTTATTAAAATGTGCGGGGGGGGGGGGTCAGTTTCAGTTTTGGCTAAGTGAACCCTGAATTTTCGATTTTGGTCCAGAATTTTCATTTTAGTGCATCTCTAAAATAAATAGAACTATTTTATTTTTACTTTTCCAGAATCCTGAATTTGTAGGCCCAGAAATCCCAGAAATCAGTGAGAGGAAAAGTAAAGGTTTTGTGTCATTTACTTTATTTTAATCTGCATATTTTATTAAAGGCCATATTTTCTCTCAGTGAAAAATGTGTGCGGCCCTCGCACTTATACAATTCTGATGAAGTGGCCCACTGCAGAAAAAACTTGGACACCCCTGTAATATATCTTCCTTTATTATAAAAGTTATAATACATTATATCTTATTTTTATTATAGTGCTATGCATTGTTTATTAACTATTACATCCATATATTTGAATACTAGCATAGCTGAACACTATCACTTTATTGCACATGCCAGCTGAGAAGTCCCTTCTCTCCACCTAATGTATCGTTTTGTCTTAGTCTGTCAATTCTAGTTTTGTCATATGCCTTGAATATATTTATTGTATGAAGCGCTGTGTAAATTGTTGGCACTATTTAAATAAAAGATAATAATATTGGTGTCCCCCTTGCAAATGCATGGAGGATTCTGCAGAATCCCTCCATATGCATTTACTCCTTTGTCGTCGTCCCCATCTATATTCTGCAGAGGAAATGTGTTGGGCCAAACATCTCCATTTGTGTGACAAGGGTCTCTTGACCTGTTTAATATGCATTGTTCATTTGTGGGAATGTCGGGGATTTTAAGTGGCTCTTTTAAAAGTTACCATTCATCGACATTGTCCCAACAACAACTAAAAAATGTCGATCTGGCAGTCAGCATACTCTCATTTTCGGCATTTACCCTCACCACTACATTATAGTCCCACACACTACATTGACATCTGTGTGAGAATTCAATGGGTTACTGTGCAAAAAACACATCAAGACATTGGCCTTTTTCTGGATACTCAAGAATCTGCAAGGAAAATACATTTATGGGCAATTCTCAACCACAAGTACAAATTGCAACCATTTACTCTTCAACTTACATCAGAGGGAACAAGCTAACCACTTGTGGTGTAACATAACGTATTATTATTTAAAGTAGCAATAGTTGCCCATTAAAGCGTGAGATGAAGTTTAATTTTTTTTCCCTATCCTTCACAAAAGAAATGGCTAGAATAAATTCCCCGCCAAGGTTGCAGTGCAGTCTCTTTTTCTCTGGCCTTTGCCCTGTGGAAAGGGGTTGTTTTGGTTGCCATGTGTCACACATAACCTTGTCATTTTACATATTTTTTGTATTGTAGATTCATACACTGCTTACCAAAGATTATAAAATCAAAACGTTAGCCATTGACTCCTATTTTACTAAAAAATATACATTTTCTGAGACAGCAGATGAGGAAGTAGAGAAGAGGTACACTTGCCAAGTAATCAGGATGCAATGGCACACATTTAACATTTAAGCGCTTTAAATTAAATATTACAAGAGCTACATATATTCAAGATGTCTTCTCATTGTAGTGTTTGTTTTGTGAAATTGTTATTATGAGATCATTTGAATGACAACGTATAAATCAAAATAACGATGACAGAAAAGAGTCACTATTGCACCAACCAAGCCTTCCATGTGCGAAAGCCACACCAATGGAAAAGTTGCTCACATCTTGGCACAGTACAGTCACATAATGTCGACTCTTAATGCCCCTAGCAGGCCACAGAAGTGCACATTTACTGAAAGCATTACTGATAAATTCTATGAGCGATTGAAGAACTCTTTAGTGTGGCTTTTTTCCCCCACAGAGTTGTGTGGCAACTTCGTACCTGAAATACAAGCCAAAAGCTGGGAAACACAGATTAAGCTATTTCATGGTAACTACTCATCAAGAACTTCAGTTTTGAACGTCCAACTTGTGACAACAAGTCAGCAATTTTCCTGTACCTTTTAAAGGAGCAGTAAAAGGTACACATAAAATGATACCTGATGAAGACAACTTTACAGGCAATAAAACTGTACTTGTAAAACACAATTTTCAGGATTCTTTTTAGTGTCAGACCACAGTAGTAGGTTAAGTGAGAACTGAAATCCTCGAAGAGGATGCTAGTGACAAGGGGCATCATATCAATAAAACCCAGAGGCTATAAAGACAATATTTAGGCAAAAAAACATGCCTTTTTTTCCATTCAACTGGTCATTTTTCTATTTTCTTATAACTCTCACATTCAAGTGAATGTGTCTTCGCTGGGCTCACTTTCCACACAGACAATTCTACGCATAATGCCTTACCTCAGCAAGAAAAACTAAACCAATCCTCTGGATTAACATTTGTATTAAATTTTCAGCACTGAAAACCCATGTTCAAATCATCTGTCACATACTTGGAATTTCTTCACCATCTAGCTGGCCTCCCAAATGTAAACACAGGCAACGCAGTCATGTTGAACATACTTATTTCAAAGCCCATATATTTTATACAATTGTTATCCAGATCGCTATAGATCACATTTGAAAATCAGAAATGTTAAATAAGTCTGGTTATACAAATGCTATCCTTTTTTTTTTTTTTTTTAATAAGCGGTAACAAGATCAAAGATTGTAAGCTTGTGGGCAAGGCTCTCTCAACTTAATGTATCGGTTTGTCTTAGTCTGTCAATTCTTATCTTGTCATACCCCTTGAATACCGTATTGGCCTGAATATAGGCCGCACTTTTTCCCCCCACTTTAAGTCTTTAAAGTGGGGGTGCGGCCTATATTCGGGGTCTAGCGCCCGACGCCCGCGACATGCAGTCCCGGGCGCCGGGCAGGCAGCAGGGTTAGGATACAGATCCCCGCAGCGTACTCTCCAAGACGCTCAGACAGCCTCTCCTGCCAGCACTTTTCACGGGGGGAGTGCCGGCACGGGAGATTGTCTAAGCGCATCGTGCAGACGTTCGCCGGCAGCGGCGATGAGCGTAAACAACCTCCGCTGCCGGCACGTCTGCACGGTGTGCTTTAACAATCTCCCTTGCTGGGAATTTCCACGGGGGGAGTCCCGGCAAGGGAGATTGCTAAAGCACATCATGCAGACGTGCCGGCAGCGGAGGTGGTTTATGCTTGCATCGCTGCAGCCGGTGAACGTCTGCGCGATGTACGTTAATCTTCCTTGCCGGTACTTCCGGCACCAGAAGTTGAATACGTGTTATGCGTAGATGTCCCCCGCCGGCCCCGCAGAGTCTGCACCGGTAAGTCTGGTGGGGGGGGGGGGGACATCTTAGGGACAGAGTGACAGCATATCTCAGGGGGGGAGGATAGAGTGGCAGCATATCTCAGGGGGGCACATCTTGGGACAGAGTGGCAGCATATCTCGGGGGGGGGGGGGCAGACATTTTTTTCTTTAAAAGAGCACCTCTACTTTTAGGGTGCGGCCTATATTTGGGTGCGGCCTATATCCGAGCCAATACGGTATATGTAAATTGTTGGCGCTATATAAATAAAAGAGAATAATAATAATAATAATAATAATAATAATAATGGTTGCTTCCATGAACCTAGACAGCAACAGGACTTCCTGCTCCAACTCTGATCTTCTGATATCCGGTTTTCATTGAATGTACACAGGAGTAGCTTACATGGACTACGTTTATTAAAGCAATTTGTGAAGATTGAAAACGTCCCACTGACATTGTGGCGAAGAAGTGAAATCTTCTTTTTGACTGTATTCATACAACAGTTCTTGCAAACAAAACATAAAAAGCACCCTCAAGAACCTGCCTTGTGTGTGGTGGACCACGAAATAATGAGGCCAAGCAAATCTGCACAGGAAAAAACTAGCAAAGGAAGGCATAAGAATAGCATTTTCACTACCAATCTGGGACAATTCTGCTTGAAAATACTAAATACTTAACAGTATGTTTATCGAGGTTGCTGAAAAGTTAACGGAATCGTGGTCCAGTTCCACCATTCGTTGTTCATTTAAAAACAACAAGGTCAAAAGCCTATTACAACCTATTTAATACGTATTTTTTTTAAAAAGCTAGTTTTAAACTGGATGTATAGCCTGTAAAGTGTATGCTGTAGACAAGCAGTCTATTAGAGAGGTGTGGAACTTGTCTACTAAGATCCAGACTCTCTGCTTCATCTACATAAAGAGCGTCTATATCATAACTATAATCACCAGGCTCATCCACTAACCCTGGGAATCGAGACAAATATTTTATACCATGAAATGTAAAACTCCACTATGCACTTATAACCTACACTCAATATTCAGTAAACAACAAATGATTTTTGGGGAAGCCCAATTTTATGCAATACTAGTTAGTCATGGGCTTGCTTTATAGGTACATATACATATAAGTTTAAGTAGAAATAAATGCATGCTTATCAGTCGGCTATCAGCCCTGCCAAAATATAATATAATCGAATATAACGTATGTATGTATGTATGTATATATATATATATATATATATATATATATATATATATATATACATACACACACACACAAGGCTTCTCTAGAAAATGACATATTCCTCCACAAGATACACCGTCAGATTCTCCTTAAAAGAAACACATAATGTGCATTGTTAAGCTATAACATTGATTCTAAAACAACTTAAAAGGGAAATAAAATTCTATCCATGTGCCTTGAAATGGACTGCTGCATTATGGCCACCTTCCTGATCACAGGAGGATAGGTTAATCAGTATCTGTGAGATTTACCTGGGCTTAAGCCAGGTTACTTGTGCCAAAAACAAACTAGAAAAAAGGGCTTAGGATCCACATGAGATAAACACAAGGATGATGACAAGCAGTACACATCGCCCTATGGGCATCACTAAGGTTGCCAGATGGCACAGACTAGGCATTTGCCATCATTTTTGCTGGAAGGAGACATCAAACACCGGGCTGTTTGAATTAAAGCTCTAGCGTTTTACTGAGAAGACAAACAGGACCAGGTTCCATCATGCGATGGCTACTCGGCTGACAGGCCAGCCCTACTGCACTGTAACGTATAGGAGGACATCCCACCGGCCGTGCCCATTACACCCTGTAATAAAATGCAATTAAATCATACGTAGGGCAGTGTTAAGACTCCCACGCAGGGCTTGGCCCCCTCACCTTCTTGTGTTTCTCCTGGTAGGGCAGTGCCAGCCATGGCATATCCTTGAGGAAGAGCTGCCATTTCTTCTGGTCCGGGTCCGAGGAGATGAAGACAATCTCAAGGCGGTCCCTGGTCTTGCGGTAGAATTCGCTGAGGCCGGGCAGCTCCTGCTGACAGGGAGCGCTCAGCCCGCAGGCGAACAGAAGCCCCACCAAGGAGACCCGGGAGCCCAGGGACTGCACATCCACTTCCTCCCTCTCGGCCGTCACCAGCTTCTCTCCCAGCAACTCCACAAGCAGCCCGCTGTCCGCCGCCCGCTTCTCCCCCTCCAGCCCGGGGCCTGACATGCTGCTCGGCCTGGAGCCCCCTCCGCTCTCCTGTGCGCTGTAATCGGGCTTTCAGAGACGCGCTCCCCGGCGGCCGGGAGGGGATGAGCCGCGTGCGCCACACGAGCTGCGCCGGAGCCCGAGCTGCACAAAGCCGATTGGCTGCGCCAACGACAGAGCCGGCTGCACACGGGCACATGGAGAGGGGGAGGAGATAGAGACAGGCCTGTGTGAGAGTGCCACCTGGGTGCCAGCCGTGTATGCACTGTCCATGGGAGCCCTGCCGCCTAACACATCATACATACACATCATACACGCACATACTACACACATATATGCGTCTCACTCACCATTAATCCTGTAAGTGACCAATTGATTTCGTCTCTGCTACCCAGACTTTATTTAGGAGACTATTATTATAATGAATAAATCATCTATAGATTAACATATATAATGATCAAAATCATCGGGGTCAAGTGGGTGGCCAGTGGTCTGCATGTCACTACAGGCTAAATACATTGTATGTTGCTTGCATAGATCTATTAGATGAAGAATTATTACATATCAAACGTCTCTATATATATAACATTTTGGGTATAAACCAGAGTAGTAAGAGTTTGAAGCATTTTCACAGATCTAGAAAAACTAACGTACAATATTACAGGATTAACTACAGGTTACGACAAATACCGTATTGGCTCGAATACTTAAAGTTTGGTTCTATTTTAAAGAAAAAAATATTTTTAAAGAAAAAATACATATTAGTGGACTGGTAAAACAGTATTTTATCTAATGAACAGGAATACATGTATTTTAACATTTTTTTATTTCTATTATACAGTTTGTCAGCATATGTTATATACAAACAGAAAATCAATAGCCATTTCAAGGTCCTCCCCCTTAATTAATAATGAACCTTGCTTATAGATATTCCCCTCTGCCCCCCTGATATGCCACTCTGTGCCCCAGATGTGCTTTAGAACCGCTGATATGCCACTGCTCCCCAGATATGCCCCCTAGATATGCTTTATGCCCCCTAGAAGTGCCACCCCCGCCCAGACACCCTGGTGTCTAGCGGGGCCGGCCGGTGGACATCTCTGCGATACGCGTAGACACTTCTGCCGGGGCTTCTACCAGAAGGTTATGTCATGGCAGTGCTCGACCATAGAAGCCCCTGCAGAAGTGCCGGCAGCAGAGGTTGTCTAAGCACATCGTGCAGACGCCCACAGCTGCCGGAGAGGAGGATGCAGGATTACCCGCAGCAGGGATAAATGAAAAAGAAAAACAACTGGCTGGAACTGCATGTCCCAGGCATCGGGCGAGACGAACTGCGCATCCCTGCGCTAAACCCGGAATATAGGCCACACCTAGGGCGACGACATTTTATTTCTGCCATTCAGGGACACACTATGAAGCACATGAGATCACACACACTGCACCAAATCATCCACACTGAATCAGAATCAGACATACAAATCCTGTATTTGCACGTATACAATAATAATGTATGGAAACATAACATTGCAGGTATAGATAAACAAAACACACAAGCCCAGCATTGCAGGTATAGATCAATTGGAAATCACATGTAAACTCAGCACTGCAGGTATTGATGAACTGAATACGACATCCAAACCCTGTATTTGCAGGTATACAATAATAATGTATGGAAAACATAGCATAGCAGATACAGATAAACAGAACACACAAACCCAGCTTTGCAGGTATACATCAATTGGAATTCACATAAAAACACAGCATTAAAGGTATAGATAAAACCCCCTAAATTACAGACACAGATCACAAGCTGCAAAACCCAAAGCCAGCCATGGCTTCCACATTGCCCACATCTATCCTGTCATCTTTGTCCCCAAACAACCCAGCATGAGTCAACTTTGTCCCCAAACAGCCCAGCCTGTGCCATCTTTGTCCCATAAACACCCTGCCTGTGCCATCTTGGTCCCCAAGGCTCAAAAAACTCTGCTTGTGCCATCTTTGCCTTTCTAGAAATCAATTATACATCCACGATACACACAAATACTTTTACAGTCACTCACTTTCACAAATTCACACTTTCATTCACATAATTCTTTACACGATAATGTATTCTCTCACTCATTCACACAAATCATTTACATATATTCATCAATCCATTCTCATAAATTCATACTCTCACTCATTTGGACAATTCATGCACTCATTCATTCATACTCCCACACATTCACACAATTCATCCACACAGTATTTCATTTCTCACTCATTCTCACTCTTTATTTCAATATTCTTACCACTCCCTTTCTCACTATCTACCCTCTCTCCCTCCCTTCTCAGTATCTAGCCCCTCTTCTTCCCTTCTCACTATCTACTCTCTCCCACTATCTACCCTCTCCCCCTCTCACTATATACCCCTTCTCCCTCCCTCATCCCTTCCTTCTCACTATCTACCCCTCTTCCCCCTCTGAAGTTCACTTACCTTGTAGAGGTTCTGTGGTGGGAGCGCAAGGCCTCTGTCTTCACTGCTGAACGCCGGTATATGAAGTCATATTCCGGCGCTCAGCAGAAATGATGGCACCGCGACCGAGCTAGAAGCCTCGCGGAGGAGAGAGGGGCACCGAGCAGTTGCTGAAAACTTCATGAGCGACCGATTGGCACCCCTCTCTCTCCTCCGCGTCAGAACAAAAAAAAAAGGACGGCGTTTCAGTCTCGGGACAATGCATCCGGGACCTAAAGACCTAAAGTGGGGGGGGGGGGCAATACTGTATATTACAATTTAACTTAAAGTCTGACTGTGACTTTTGTTTCTGCTCATTGTCTTTGTTTCAAAATGAAAGGAAAATCTGAGGCACCAAATCAACATGGTATCCATGCTATTGTAAAATAAAAAATAAAACGTGCCGGCATCCACAGTTTCTGTAACATTTAAAGGGCTAATCTGTGTATAATGCCCCTTACTGACTAATGACGTTATAGGCACGTCACGCAAAAACGGTCAATTAATGACCAATGACATGCCGAGGCATTCAGCAACACCCCTCCCCGGGATGTCAACATCTGCCATACACTGGTGGTGGACAATGGTTCTATAAAATCAGCGACACCAAAAACCCACCCCAGGACGCACTGTGACCACTCTGGAGAGTGGTCACCAGCACCACTGCAAGAGACTATGCCAGTTGCAAAATGGCAGCGTCCTTTTAAGACCCTCCTGAGAACTTTGGCTCCCCTTGCAGGTTTAATACAGGTACTGCATTCAACCATGCAAGTCAATGTAGCCCAGCTTTCTAATCAGAATGTGATAAGTAAAATATTAAAAAAATAATCAAAAAAATGGAAAAGAATAAAAACAGCTAAGAAAAATAAAAAATGTGGTAACATTTAGGCAGTTTTGTCACCATCAGGGGAACCATCCAGTTCCAGAAAATGTAGAAAAAATTGCAAAAATAAGAAAATAAATAAAGTTTATTATTATGAGCGAAAGTGCTAAAATAATATATATATATATGTTTGTATGCAGGGCCGGCCTTTGGGGTGTGCGACCTGTGCGACCGCACAGGGCGCCACACTCCAGGGGGCGCCGCCGCGGGGTCCGCCGACGCCACCGTAGCGTACCGCTGCCGCCAGCAGCGTACCTAGCGGGGGGGGGGGCGGTCCGCACCCGGCACCCCTCCAGAGACGGACAGTAATGTCCGCCGCTGGAGGAGCAGGCTCGCAAGGGAGCGGTATCGGAGGTCTTTAACAGACCTCCGGCTCCCTTGAGTGATTTTAAGCCGGTTCAAGGATCTCCCTTGAACCCGGCTTAAAATCACTCAAGGGAGCCGGAGGTCTGTTAAAGACCTCCGATACCGCTCCCTTGTGATCCGCGCGGTAACAGCTGCTGTGCGCCGGGGTTTGTTGTCAGATCCCGGCGCACAACACTGAAGCCGCGCCCACCGCTGTTCGTGCCCTCTGACCCGGAAGAAGACAGAAGAACTGAAGAAGAGGAGCGAAGAGAAGGAAAAGGAGCTGTAAGGAGAAAAGAGGAAAGGTAGGAAAAGCATTCAGTGATAGTGGATTGGTATGTGTGTGGATTGGTATATATGTGTGGATTGGTATATATATGTGGATTGGTATACGTGTGGATTGGTATACGTGTGGATTGGTATACGTGTGGATTGGTATACATGTGGATTAGTAAGTGTGGATTGGTATACGTGTGGATTGGTATACGTGTGGATTGGTATACGTGTGGATTGGTATACATGTGGATTAGTAAGTGTGGATTGGTATACATGTGTGGATTGGTATACATGTGTGGATTGGTATACATGTGTGGATTGGTATATATGTGTGGCGTAGTGTGTATGTGTGGATTGGTATACGTGTGGATTGGTATGCGCGTGGATTGGTATGCGCGTGGATTGGTAAGCGTGTGAGAGTGATGGGTGTTATGCTGTACCATTTCCAATGTCTTTTTCATGATCTAATTATGCTCTAAAAGTACATCATAACTCCCATCATTCTATACTGTTCCATACAGAGCTGGGAGGCAGAGGCCTTGCACCCCCCCGCAGGACTCCTGAAAGGTAAGTGAACTTCAAAGAGGGAAAGGGTAGATAGTTAGGAGGGGGTAGATAGGGAGAAGGGAGTGAGACAGGGGAAAGGGGGTAGATAGGAAGAAGGGAGTGAGAAGGGGTAGATAGGGCAGAAGAGAGTGAGAAGGGGTAGATAGGGCAATCATACTCCTATCATGCCAAGTCTGCGAGTACATCCTGCAATCTGGGTATGCCTGGGCATGATAGGAATGTGATTGCTGTTAATCATATATATATATATATATATATATATATATATATATATATATAATATTGTTATTTAATTGTTTTGTCCTATTTTGGTGTGTTACTTACTTTAAATAAAAGTGTTAGATTTTTTATGGTGTGTGGGGGGGTCATACTCGGTTTTGGCCAGGTAAATGCTGCACTCTTGGTTTCAGTCCAGAATTCGTTTCGGTGCATCCCTACTACTAAGCCAGACAATGAAGTGGTAGGCCTACACCACATCAATGTTTGGCGTAGTATATAGTGATTGGGGTTTTGTTACAAGTTTTGTTACAAGTTTTTATTCCTTTCTTTTTTTGGGATGGGGGGGCGCCAGAGGAGTAGTCCGCACAGGGCGCCAGAACACCTAAGGCCGGCTCTGTTTGTATATATATATATATATATATATATATATATATATGTATGGGTGTGAGCATGCATGTGTACTTGTGTGTGGATGTGAGCATGCATGTGTATTTGTGTGTGTGAGCATGTGTGTGTAAGTGGGGAGAAATGGAGTATGTGTTTGTACGTATGAGTGTAATTTGTGTAAGTGTGTTTACATTTGTTGTATGTTGGATGGGGGAGCAAAGGTCAAAGAAGGCACAGACAAGTTATTTTAGGGCAATGATTGCACAGACTAGCTGTTGAAGCTGGTGGCAGGATCTCATGCATGTAAAGGGTTAAAATACAGCATTTGAAATAACTTTGGGTGTCTAGTTTTCAAAAATATATGGTCTGATGGGGTAAATTTAATTAGCCAGCTTCAAAGATGGCCCACTTATGGCATGGCCTTCTTGTCTTGAAAAAAATATATAACTTGTGTGGGTAGACTAAATGGGAGAGGAGAAAATTACAGCAAAACACGAGCAAAAGTGTTAAAACAGCCTTGGTCACAAAGGGTACAAAAAATTAAAAACAGCATGATCTTTAAGGGGTTAAAGTAGTTACTGAGCTGTTTTGTTTGAATACAATGCAGTGGCATACTGCCCAGTCCCTTCCTTTGCTCCACCTCATGTTTGAGTCTGTCTTATTATAGAGATTTAGCAGTGTTCATGTTCAGTGAGAGTGTATGGATAACTGTTTGTGTATGAGTATTAATGTGTGTGTCTGAGCATGCATGTGTGGGTCGGTATGGATGTATATGTATAAGTGTGTGTAAGAATGAATGTATATAAGTAAATGCATGGACGTTTGTGTGCCAGCATGAATGTGTATGTATGTGTGAGAGGGAGCATGTGTTAACGTAAGTGTCACGTTGCCAGCAGACAGGCAGCTCCTTGCTGTAATGGAGGTCCTGAGCAGTGTGTAGTCACCTGCGTCCAAGCGGCTGGAGGGTGGGCCAGCTGGGCATCGGATTTACCAATCTGGAACTGCTCAGCACAGAGACCCTGTTGTGGTCCTGTTATTGTGTTTTCTGAGTTGGAGATTGTATTTTCTGTTATTGACCCTTGGCTTGGCTGACTAATCTTCTGTCTAGTGATTCTGATCCTGTATTGCCCTACTTGTGCACCGTACCTGGCTTGTATGGCCACCTGTTTGGTGTACCGAACCGACTGTGTCTGTCCTTCAATTTTGCATTAAACCCTGGCATCCTGTGTAACCCATCTGGTAGTCCTGTTTGCAGTTTACCTGTACAGGTATATGGATTCATCTGTGCTTTGCCTGCTACACTTAGTACCGAACTTTACCTGCCTACATCTGAGCCTCCTCACTGTTGGGGGTTGCCTTCATCTGAGTCAATCCAATTTCTTGGACTAGATGAATTTCACAGACCTGGATAATGTTTTCCAAATCTTTCCACAGTATAATGTTTAATGTACCTAAGAAATGTATGTTTTGGCAATAACCTTTATATATCATATCACAGCAGTGGTAGGACCTTACCTGAAAAGACCGGTTTAGCAGTTGGAGAAAGGAAAATTCCTACTATTTCTAGATTGTGGATTGATTGAGAGAAATGCTGCTATAGCCCAATGCTAGATCATGGCATGGAAATCGTAGCCCTCTCATTGTGATGGACGGCTCGGTTTGTAGAGTACAAACTTATGGTTTGGAGGGTACTCTCATGAGCAGAGGCATTCCTAATGGTGGTATGTAAAAACATTAATTGCAGAATGTTAGTATATTTCTCTCATATAATTAATGTTCAGGTATTCAATATGCTGGCAGGATATATGTATGAAGTGGCAGTAAAGATAAGTGTTTACATACCTCCCAAATTCTACCCCCGGTGAATCAGGAGCTGTGCCACACAGATCGGGACAGCTGGGAGGCATGGTGAAGCGCCATTGGTCTAGTCTGGGCCTACCGAACCCTAAAATATAACACTATCACTATCCAACACTATCGCAAAAAATAACTCTGAAACTAACCCTATTCAACTGTGACTATTTTTTGCATTATACTTTATATTTTATTACTTATTTTTTTGATACTTGCATTTTCCGTTGACTTGGCTGTTTGCTTTTTGGTTGATTTTAAAATGAATTTAGTTATTTCAATGCTAATTATATTGAATTATATTTTTGGTTTATTTATAAGCTTGCAAGTTAATTTTATTTTTATTTTACATTTTTGGTTTGCCACTTAGGGCACAATTACCATTTGTATGTTGACAATTTTTATAAAGGACATAGTGGATCATCAGATGGCATATGTTACAATTATCTCTCGCAGGAGATTAGAAGGGATCTAGAAGCAATTTGTCAGATGATCTTAAGGTAACCATTCACTTTTCAATCAGATTTTATGGAGTCATCCATCCTGATTTACTAGGCCCACACAGCCCTCTGACCAAGTGGCCCCAGCAGTAGTCCACTATGAGATGTTAAGTGTAGGCTGTATATATTATATTAAAGAGAAAAAGGCCAGCCACAGTCTCACCTTTAAGAGTGCCTAGGTTTCACTATTCCAGGGCCTATCGTGGATCCCCGTGCAGACAAGACTGAGTCTTTGGGTGTATTGGAACATTTAGTGTAAGAGAATGACTGTGCAGACAAAAATTACGGCAAAACAAGAACTTTTTCTAATAACCAGACATACGAACACAACATAGATTAATTATTACAAAATAACATAATAATAGACACAGTTTCTTGTATGCTGCCACCTGCTGGCCATGCTGGCTTTGAACACAGCAGTCAATACACAATGGGGCCCTTTTAGTCTCACAGCAACAAAGGGCAATGTGATGGCCAAATTTAGGTTACAATCTGACATAATGAAATTCATGTCTACCTTGGGACTCAAGAAGATACAGGTCCCGAACTGGCACACGTCAGAGGATAATGGTGGCTCTGAGGACACCCAGTCGTGCTCCCGCAACAACAATCTAAGATGCCAAAGTGTTTTGTAGCTGCTTTGCTCACATTATTACCCTGGGCAATGAGACAGAAAGATGGAATATGTCAGAGGGAAGGTGTCCACTTGATTTCATGTCATATAATTGAATTGAATATTAAACTTCTTTTACAAGGTTCATGGACCACAGCAACACTTTACAGCCTGTTTGATTAGCTTATACAGGCACTTCAAACGTGCATTTATTACAGTACAAGAATTAATGCCCTTTGCTTTTGGTGTCTGTGTGATTGCCACTTAACTCCTTCTGGCCCAGGGGTTTTCATAGCCAGAGGACCAAAATATTTTTTGTAGTCAGGAACAGTACCTAGGTTGAGACAGGCAGCAGGTCGCGAGGTCCAAAGGAGAGCCGAGGTCTGGTAACTGGGAATTCTGATAGAAGGGTAAGAGACCAGGTGCAGGAACAGGGACAAAAACATGAATAGTGTTAGGAGTTATGCTGTACCACTGTCAACGTCTGGCTCAGTATATAGTGATGGTGTGACCGTGACGTGGGAAGCACATATATGTGTGGCAGGTGGAATCCTCACCTAGGAAAAAACTGTCTAGGCAGCAGTTGAGCAATATCTCCAGCCGTATTTCTAAGTTAGAATAACAGCACAAGTCCACCTTTACCACTGATATGCTGGAATTAAATACTCTGGTGATGCCCCTGATTAATTTCCAGGTTATTTTAGGTCATTATTTGGATATGCCATGCATACCAACTGTGCTGCCTCTCACATTGGTTTTATATGATTCACTTATTGTTGATTTTGACTATATATATAATAAGCTAATGTACATGTGTGTTTTTCTCAGAAAGCATTTTTAATGTTTTGTCATTTGTTAATATTGGTATTCGATGTGTATATATTAAAATACATTATATTACCTGCATACCTGGGAACTTCTGGTCTCTGGCTACTCCCACCAACGTCAGTGGGAGTTCCCGCTGACGCCGGGGGCACTCCCGCTGATGATTGGGGCGTTCCTGGTGACGGCAGCGGGAAACAACCTCTTTTAAAGGTAAAATGGGCGGGGAGCGTGTCAAGACCCCGCTCCCGTGACCCGGAGGATTCGGGACTTGACCGGGAGAACCAGAGAAGCGGTGCTCACCCGGCAATCTCCGGGTCAAACCCGGAGAGTTCCCAGGTATGATTATCTGATTTGTAGAAATAGTTATGCGGTTATTAATATTTCTACAGTGTAGTTTTAAGACATAGAAAAAAATTGTTAAATGGTTTGGGATTTGTCAAATATAGTATATTTGTGGCCATTGCTTGTTCACATATGCATTGACACTCAGTCTTATGAGAATTGTGGGTAACCTCTTAGTAGTAAATTAGAATGTAACATGAACCAGAATATTGTGCAAAAAAATATACTTCAGTTTTAAGTTACCAACTAAGCAGAATAACTCAGTGGGGACTGATTTCATATTTGATTTAAGGGCAGAACTTGGCCCAGGGCTGATGTTGGTCTGTAGCAAATTATTATTTTCTTTTACTTATCTAGCGCCAGCAATTTATCCAGTGCTTCTTGCAATACAAACTAAAATTAACTGACTAAGACAAACCAATACATTAGGTAAAGAGATGTTTCCAGTTCAGTTGCTGTCATCTAGACTCTGGGTGGACATGGGCCCTGTCCACCCAGCGATGACTGTCTCCCAGGGATCCATCTCACGTACTGATAGATGATGGGCTGAAAATGTCTGATGGGGATGAGGAGACATATGAGGGGTCAGAGGGCAGTTGAGTGGATGAAGGCGACAGTAGAGATAGCTGAAGGGGCAGATGGGACTGAGGTGGCTGGTGAGGGAGGTTGAGGGGCTGAGGTCACTGAAGGGGGCAGTTGTAGGGTCAAGGTAGGATTGGGAAGATGAAGTGGGTTGGTGATGGTGGATATGTAGAGGTTGAGGTGACTAAAGGGTGCAGCGGGGGAAATAAGGAAGGTGGGTCTGAAGGGGCTGGTGGAAAATCTTGGGCTAAGGTGGTTGAAGTGGCTGTTGGGCTTGAGAGGAGAAATATGGGGGTGGCGGTGGCTGAAGAGGACTAACAGAAAATATTTCATAAAGATAGGTTAGTTATTAGTCATTAGAAATGTGTAAATGTTTACTGTGTATGTGTGTAAATGTATTTATATGAATGTATGTGTGTGAAAAAGTATATATATCTATATACCCCAGCATATTGCTGTCGATGGTCATGGCTCGCGTCTTTTTGATGCATGCTGATGCATGAGCACAACTTTTGTGGTTGATGTGTGTAGGCATCAGTGTCACTTGGCACTAGCATGCACACATCAGCAAGTTAGAAACCATATAAAGCTCTCTCTAGCCCAGGTGCCTTACACCTTGAAACAGTTCACTACTCGTGTGCCTCTAACGTTTCACACCGTGATTAGGCTAGCTATCTGCTTTTACTTTGTATACTGGCTTCTGCTTCCAGTCCTGACACCACATTATGCTGATGTCAAATCATTTGTATGGAAGGACTGATATTTTGACAATTTCCAAAAAGTAAACATCTACAAAACACTGATTACTAAGAAAAAAACAACGAAAAGAAATCCGAAAAAATACGTGCTACTTAGGTGAAATGTGATAAATAATAAACAAATGTGAAAATACTTCCCTAGTATGGACCGCAGCTGCCCAAACGACACTCTTCCTCAAAGTGTAAAATACAAGAAAACCAGAAATGTATGGGGCGCAGGTGCATATATAGGGGAAAAAAACAAAAAAACAATATAGTGTAGATGGTATGTCCAAATGCTAATTATTAAGTGATATATTGCACTCACAAGTGAAAGAGGCAAATCCAACCCATCAATGAGGACTGTAAAAAACTTTAATATTCTTTCTAGGTCAATCTAAAAAACAAACTAAAATAGTGCAGTATCTTAGGTGAAAGGGTATATACCAATGGTAATGCACTCACAATTTTTTCATGCACAAAGTGCATATGCAGACATTTGGTTAAAATGAAGTCCAATTGAATCTTTACGCGTTTCGCCCTTTGGGCTTCCTCAGGAGATCAATTGGTGCAGATTTCTATAGATGTCCGTGAATTCAGCAAAATCAGCAGAAGTCAGAAATATATGTATACTTCCATCCCTTAAGTCTGTTCTTTTATAGTCTTTTAAATGTGTATTTCCGTGTATGTCATCGCGTTTTTCACCTTTGTCCTTTGTTGTCATCACGTCTTGTCTGTCATTTGATTGTTTTCAATGGTGGGAGATCACTTTTTTAGAACACTACATTAAAAATAAATTAATTCCTAGAGGTTTAAGAATCAACAAATACCCAGCATTTGGACAGGATGATAAATCATTTATGGACAAGTGGAACAATATCTTGGAAAGATGTTCCACGGACCTTATGATATTACTAGTAGAGGTCCAACAGGAAAATCTAAGAAACATTGAAACTGAAATTAAGCAGGTTGAGGATAACATACACCAACATGTAGAAATATCAGAGATTAATAAGAGAAATGATATTTTAAGAATAAAAATTCAGAAAACTGAAGAATCAATTATAGAGATTAAAAAGAAAAAATTGAAAAGAGACCAAGAGGACTACCAAACAGAGACCAATAAAGGTTTTTTTAAGAATCATTATGTTAAAAATTATAACACAAAAAATTTCAACACTAAAAACTATAATACATATAGATATAAAAATAATTCTTATCAGGATTCCAGACCGAGAGGAGATTTTAAAATTCACAATCAGAGAGAGAAAATAATAAGAACCAATTCCTTTAATAATCCTAAAGAGACACATACCCCAAGGGAAAATAAAAGAGCACACCATATGAGAGATTATAGACCTCACAACCAATTTAATGAAAATAGGGATCAAACACACAAAACATTTTATAGGAATCAGGATGCCCCGATCAAACATGATACAATGGAAAACTCAAGGCAGTCTTTTTTAGACAGGGAGCGATCCCTAAAAGAGGATTCTGGAAAAGAACCGAGGTGGAATCTCCCAATACGGGAAACACAAAACAGATTCCAGTTATTTGCACAGTCACCAGGAAAAAGAAAGAAAACACTCGAGGATCCAGAGGACAGGGAATTAAACCTAAAATAAACACCAATGATGATATTATAAACATTTCAAGTGTAGCACTTAACCCTATGGAACTTAAATTACTCTCTAAGGGTCTCAAATTTGCTCCAAATAAAGGCCCAAGTGGCTTTGATTTGTTTATGGATGCGCAAAAATTTTTACGAAAATTAACTATAAAAAGATTTTTCACTAAAAGAGAACCAAATATGAGTAATGAACTTATTAATATGGATAATTTTGCACATACGAATTTTAGACCAAAATCCCATTTTTTTCCTCATCAAGAGAAAAGTGAACATATACAGGTCTTCACAGACATGTTACTTCATGAGTTTGAAAAAATTGAACAAAACAAAAAACGTAAACACAATCTTACAAAAGCAGAGCAAGAAAGCATCAAAACACTAAAAGACAACAAAGATATAGTGGTAAAGGCTGCAGATAAAGGCGGATCCACCGTCATTATGGATAGGTCCTACTATCTAGAAGAGGCAAACCGGATCCTAAATGATGAAATTACATATAAGAAATTAACAAAAGACCCCACCAAGTCCTTTCAATTAGAATTTCAGAATTTACTATTAGAAGGGAAGAATAATGGAGTATTAAAGAATCATGAATTTAGTTTTTGAAATATAGAATTCCCTAGGGTGGCAGTTTTTTATTTTTTACCTAAGATTCATAAAAATATGACTAAACCTCCAGGAAGACCCATTATAAGTGGAATAAATTCTTTAACGAGCAACACATCACAGTATGTGGATTTCTTTTTACAAAAATATGTAACCCTTTCACCTTCGTACATCAGGGATACTAAACACATAATAGAAACCCTAAATCAAATCAAGTGGCTGCCAAATTACATTTGGGCCACAGTTGATGTTTCATCACTGTATACAGTAATCCCTCATGACAAAGGAGTAGAAACCATTGAAAGAATATTAAGCAAAGACACAAAGATGGATCCTCTACAACAACGATTTATTTTACAATGTATCAAATTTATTCTCACACATAATTATTTTTGGTTTCAATCCAATTATTTTTTACAATTGTGTGGGACCGCCATGGGGACCAGATTTGCGCCCAGTTATGCCAATCTGTATGTGGCTGACTGGGAACAGAAACACATTTGGGCCAACAATCCCTTCAACGCAAATCTGGTTCTCTGGCGACGTTTCATCGATGATGTCTTAATAATCTGGGATGGATCTAGGGAGCATTTGGATTCCTTCATTACATACATTAACCAAAATGAATACAACCTCAAATTTACCTCTTGTATAAATGAAAAGGAGATTGATTTTTTGGACCTTACCTTATACTCTTGTGGAGAAGATATCTACACTAAGACTTTTTTTAAACCAACAGATAGAAATGGTTTTATCAATTTTAACAGTTGTCATCATCCGAATTGGTTACACAACATTCCCAAGGGGCAACTAGCCAGAATTCGAAGGAACTGCACAGAGGAAAAAGAATTTGTAGCCCAAAGCAAGAAACTAATCACTAGATTTGAAGAAAAAAATTATCCTCAAGATGTATTAGAAAAAAGTTTCATATCTATCAAACAAACAAAAAGGGAAGAACTCTTCAGAAAGAATCAACAACAACCAAACAAAAATTTCGATTTTGCCTTTTTTACTAAATACAACGATAAGGCATTTGAAATTAAAAAAGCAATTAAAAAATGCTGGCCTATTTTAAAACAGGACAATGTCCTGAGAGAAATCATACCCGAATACCCCAATGTTATTTACAGAAAAACTGAAAATTTAAAATCCATATTGGCACCTGGTGCATTGCCTGAAACAAAAAAGAAGAATTCTTCAAACTTCCTTGCAATCAAAACTCCAGGATTCCACAAATGCGGAAGGTGTAAATTGTGCAGAATATGCAATTTACAAGAGAAAAAAAGCACGATCTTTAGATGTACAAACACAGGAAAGGAATTTAAGGTGAAAAATTTCATCCACTGCGATACGACCAATGTAATTTACTTATTGGAATGTAAGTGTGGCGCACAATATATAGGACGTACATCCAGGAAGTTGAAAACAAGGGCACTAGAACATATTGGAGGAATTCGGAATAAAAATCCTAAACATAGTGTTCCCAGACACGCAAATAGCTGTAAAATGTTCTCTCTAGATAGTTTCAAAATCATGGGTATTGATACAGTTACTCCACATTGGCGGGGAGGAGACATTAAAGAGCAATTAGCTAAACGAGAAACAGAATGGATTTATAAATTTCAAACCCATAAAAAAGGAGGATTAAATATGGAAATAGATAGTTTTTTTAGTTTTTATCATTTTTAATTAATATAATATTTTTATTCCATTTTTATTATTTTATATTTTATTCAATACCATTAGTTTATCATCTATATTTATTTTTAGTAATATTATCAAATAATACATATTTATATATTTCGGGATTAAAACATTTTCCATATACATTAATAATATATATCCATACATATTTATACTATTTTTACGAATAATCATTTTTATCCGATTTAACAACAATATAATATAGATACATTTATAGATTGTTATAATTATTTTACATATATTTATTGGTTTTAATTATGTTATATGGATGATACACTATATTATACACACACACACACAATTTATAATAATGATACTAAATATAGTATACATTCATACGATTTGTATGGATTAACCAATATATATATTGGCACAATCATTCTTATATACTTTATATAGATTAACTGGTATAAGGTTCTCAATCATCTCCTAATTACGTACATTATGTTTTATTGATTACACATCACATTTTAAATACACATTATCATGATGATTTTAATCACACTGCACACACACTTCACACATACACAATATATTTAAACATGATTTTTTATTTAAGCACTTCGATCTAATTTATAGATCAGTTCACTTGCTCTTCAGTTTTAGCACACATATTTCCTGTCACAACACACACATAGGATATTATTCATATCCATTATACACATCAATCATTTATTTATAAATTGAATAGTTCACTTGATTTACATTATAGTATGACAACTCATTACTCTTTACGCATCACACATGAATAAATCACACACCATCCGTTTTATTTCATTATTTATTGATTTTATTTATACATGATTATTTTACACATGAGTATAGTTTTAGTTTATTGATATTAATATTAATAAGTTGATAAATATACATCGATGGAGTTACTCATGGCTCCAAACACATTAGGGTTCTCTATGTATATACCTCTCCGGAAAGTTTAAATACATAAATAATACCGGCTGACACTATTAGTTGTATTATCCATCACATGTTCACAAAATAAGATTCTCTTCGTGCTCTCTCTTGATTCCTTTACCCGATCTCGTTGTAGTCTCTATACGGGACACACATACTGCGATTGTTTATTATCGTTGATTCTCCCGACTCTCGGTCTTTTAAGTTCCTCAGTCTCCGCATGAGACACACACGCCCCGGTTGTTTCCCCGGCTCTTGGTCTTCGTTTTCAGTTTTATATTTTTTCTCTTACTTTAATTTCTTCACGCCCCTTTCGTCTGAGATGCACACATCGCGATCATCTGTCTCAGGTTGATGAACGAACTAACATCCTCTTCTTTGTCTCCCGAGTGACGTGGGCTGAATATCTCTGTAGCAGTGACGCGGTCCTTGCCCTTTGCAGCCTTTTTTTCTGCCGGCAATCTTTATTGACAAACGGGAAAACAATCAAATGACAGACAAGACGTGATGACAACAAAGGACAAAGGTGAAAAACGCGATGACATACACGGAAATACACATTTAAAAGACTATAAAAGAACAGACTTAAGGGATGGAAGTATACATATATTTCTGACTTCTGCTGATTTTGCTGAATTCACGGACATCTATAGAAATCTGCACCAATTGATCTCCTGAGGAAGCCCAAAGGGCGAAACGCGTAAAGATTCAATTGGACTTCATTTTAACCAAATGTCTGCATATGCACTTTGCGCATGAAAAAATTGTGAGTGCATTACCATTGGTATATACCCTTTCACCTAAGATACTGCACTATTTTAGTTTGTTTTTTAGATTGACCTAGAAAGAATATTAAAGTTTTTTACAGTCCTCATTGATGGGTTGGATTTGCCTCTTTCACTTGTGAGTGCAATATATCACTTAATAATTAGCATTTGGACATACCATCTACACTATATTGTTTTTTTGTTTTTTTCCCCTATATATGCACCTGCGCCCCATACATTTCTGGTTTTCTTACTAAGAAAAAAATACAAGTTATGGGAAGTATTAGTTAATGATTTTTATACTAAAAAAGTTAAGTAGACAGTTCAACTTTAGGTGTAAGAAGAAATAGATGACCTACTTCCTAAAAGGGTTAAAATAATGTATATTCAAGGATGGTTGCTTTGTTAATTCTATGAACACATGTACCTTCTTTCATTTACATAAATTACCTTTATTGTTCCTACAGTGTATTTTTCATGTGTCATGTAGGATTTACCTTGTTACTAAGCTTCACATCCAAGAATCAGAATATTAAAAGTATTCGGTTGATAATAATTATCCTCAGGGGCATGAAAGCCTGTTTTTATCATGTGATAACTGAAGAAAATGTTTAGCAAAATTAAGAACATTAAGGTGTGCATCACCGGGGTAGGATGATGTCTTCTGGTCAAGGGTAGGTAAAGCTGAGTGGCTCCCAACCCTCAATAACCAATATACACGCTAGAACACCCACACAATAACAGACACCTCACACCTATCACTCCCATGATACCTACCAAGCACAACACCTCACACCCTTTCATCTATCACACAACACACCACACCTATTACACATAACAACTCACTCCCATCACACCTCTCTCCCTCCCACTTCATACATACATGCCTGGAGACCTTCTTTTAGCAATACAAGACATCACATTATGTGATCTCACTATGCTCTTAACTTTGCGACTAGACTGGCCATGTTTGAATAATTTTGGACCAGTCCGAAGGGCAATTGCCTCCCTTACCCCCAGGCCAGTCCACCCCTATGCTTCATGCATGTAAGATGTACTAGAGCTTAGCTCCAGTTACTCTCTAACTTCCACCTCTATGGAGACGTTGGCTCGTAGAAGCTTGCTGAGCAGTCATAGCCATATGGCTTTTTAACCCTTTGTACGGAGTGAAGTTTCATTCTGCCATTTAACTAACGTTCCCTAAGGGCTATTGCGATATGATGGAAATGACCTTGTTGCACAATTGTAAGCATTGCTTTCTTCACACTGATGATAAAGTGCAGAATTTATCGTCTGTAAGTGATAGTTTAGTGCAGCGGCTCCCAACCCAATTCTCAAGGCACACCAATGTTCAAGGTTCTTTGTTCTTTGAAGACTGGATTATTTATTTTGGTTTAGTTTGGAGAGGTATATATATATATATATATATTCCTAGGTGGAATCAGATGACAGTGGTTAATGATTAGGTAAGGAGAAAAAATGTAACAAACAGTATTTTCCTTTATTTACAAAATATATTTTGCATTCATTTTTGTCAGCTGGTTAATTACATGAAAATGTTTACATGCAAATTGAAAAATGAGAAAAAGAACAGGAATTGATACATGGCAGGCACTGGCAGGCAAGCACATTCAGCTTCTATAGGATTGTACATGACAAAATGTCCCCAATATTAGAAAAAAAGTAGGAGCATTGACCCCTGGGGTAAGGAAGAAGGCAAAGTCGCAGCAACAGAGACAGGGCAGGTCACAGAGGAGGCACTGTTAAACAGACACATCCAACTACTTGGTCCAGGACTACGTTTCCCCAATAGTAAGATGAGTAAAAAAGTTGATTCCTCAGAGAAAGGAGATTGAGCAGTGGCGATAGCAAAGACAGGGCAGGGCACAGGACAAGCATGGGCAGACAGAATGTTAGAAAAAATTTAAAAAATACCTCCCCAGTAGTAGTAAAATGATTGACTACCTCTGAGTGACCCCTGCCAGTTTGCCCCTGAAACAATGCTGTGCTGTTGTGTGTACATAGGTGTAGGTTCATACCAGAGCTCCGTATAGCACTGAACATCAGTTGAGGTAGTAGAGGTACTAGCATTTTCTATCTCCATGCCAGTATAAGTGATAGAGGTGACGTTGGCAGGGGCGTAACTAGAAGCCTCAGGGCCCCGGTGCGAGAATCTGTTAAGGGCCCCCCCCAACCCATCTACCCCCTTCTCAGGCTAAAATCACTGATCAAAACTTTAATTTCATGCTTTTTTTCAGTTCCTGTCTACTAGTTTGGTGTTCCTGGTGAATATAGTGAGCTGTATTTTCTGTGGACATTTAGGCAAAATTGAACTGGACTCCGTGATACCCGCTATTGCTGTAGGTATATTATTTGCTATTATTCTTGTTATTCTTCTTATTTTATTCAATAATTTGAATTTGTCTATTTGCAGTTTGCTCTGTCTCTCATTTCCTCGACATGTAAAGTATGTTTTTTGTAGCCAGTGGATTAGTATAACATTTAAATCCTTTCACCGCAATAGCTAACCCATACATTGAATATTGCTATTAACCCCTTCAATCCCCTATAGACGTACCGGGACGTCCAAAAAACGCCCACTAAGAAACCCCTATGGACGTACCGGTACGTCTAGCCCTTCGTGCAGCGTCAGGGACACATCCCTGCCGCTGCACGGGAGACCAGGCTGTCGTTTGACAGCCTGGACTCCCCCCTGGCAGGAGAAGCCAGCGTCGCTGGCTTTCTGCTGCCCGATCTCCTGTAACAGCTTCCGGCGCGAAGCCGGAAAGCTGTTACAGATAGAAATGCTCGTTCGCGCGATCGGGCTTTCCCTTCCAGGTCACGTCACTACTGACGTGACCTGGAAGTTCACGGGAGGATCGGGTAGCCCAGCAGGGTCTAAACAGACCCTGCTGGGCTACCCGATCACTCAGATGAGGAGCTGTAACAGTTTCCGGCACTAATGCCGGTAAACTGTTACAGCTGGAAATGCTCGATCGCGTGATCGGGCTTTCCCTTCCAGGTCACGTCACTACTGACGTGACCTGGAAGTTCACAGGAGGACAGGGTATCCCTGCAGGGTCTGTCTAGACCCTGCTGGGCTACCCTTTCACTCCGATGAGGTTGGAAATGCCCGATCGCGCGATCAGGCTTTCCCTTCCGGGTGACGTCACTACTGACGTCACCCGGAACTACTCAGGAGTACAGGGTATCCCCTGCAGGGTCTGTCTAGATGAGGGAGCTGTAACAGTTACCGGCACGAATGCCGGTAAACTGTTACAGAGCTATGCCCGATCGTGCGATCGGGCATTCCCTCCGGTATGTTATTAGCCTGGGGGACTGCCCCACACCCGGGGCAGTCCCCCAGTGCCACACATCCGGCAGCAATGTCACACGATCGCTGTGATGAGTAATCACAGCGATCGTGTGACCGTTACTGCAGATGCTCTGCCTCTCTCCTCCATCTGAGAGAGAGACAGAGCATCGTGCAGAGCTGCAGAAAAAAAAAATAAAAAAAATCAGTGCATAACCCTAACCCTAAATTAACCCTTTATTCCCCACGATCTTAAAAAAAACCAAAAAACTAAAAACCTAAAAAAAAAAAATCAAAATTTGGGTTTAGTTGGTGGGAGCCCTGTAATGTCCAGAAAACCACAAAACAACTAGGCATGTGGGGTATTTCCGAAATCAGGAGAGGCGGCTGAACAATTTAGGCTGCATTTCTCTGCCGTAACACATACCCTGTGCCAAAAATCCTTAGCAACACAGAAGTGTTGGTGAAAAAAGTGCACGAAATTAGAGCAACGGCTGACTTTGCCAGTGATTGGCGGCCAAATGGTTGCATGAAAATGGTCCAAATGCTACTGGTGAAATACTCTGGTAGACCGCTTTCCAAAAATGTGTACTTTTATGGGAACATGTTCTCCTGGGGGACTGCTAAGCAGCTTCATAGGTAGCATTGGCTTAGCACACACCGTGATCCAGTTTGCCGGCACGTTACAACTTATGCCCTGTAATGTCCAGAAAACCACAAAAAAACTAGGCATGTGGGGTATTTCCGAAATCGGGAGAGGTGGCTGAACAATTTATGCTGCATTTCTCTGCCGTAACACATACCCTGTGCCAAAAATCCTCAGCAACACAGAAGTGTTGGTGAAAAAAGTGCACAAAATTAGAGCAACGGCTGACTTTGGCAGTGATTAGCGGCCAAATGGTTCCATGGAAATTGTCCAAATGCTCTTGATGAGATACTCTGGGTTGTCTGCTTTACAGAAATATATACTTTTATGGGGGTATTTATAATTAGGGGGGTGCAAAGCAGCCCCAAATGAAACAAAGGTCTACTAAAGCAAAATGTGAAAATTTCACGTTTGGAATCTATAACGCGCATGGTCCCGTTTGTGCCCTGTAAAGCCCAGAAAACCACAAAAAAACTAGGCATGTGGGGTATTGCCGTAATCAGGAGAGGTGGCTGAACAATTTAGGATAGATTTCTCTGCCGTAACACATACCCTGTACAAAAAATCCTCAGAAACACAGAAGTGTTGGTGAAAAAAGTGCACAAAATTAGAGCAACGGCTGACTTTGGCAGTGATTAGCGGCCAAATGGTTGCATGGAAATTGTCCAAATGCTCTTGATGAGATACTCTGGGTTGTCTGCTTTACAGAAATATATACTTTTATGGGGGTATTTATAATTAGGGGGGTGCAAAGCAGCCCCAAATGAAACAAAGGTCTACTAAAGCAAAATGTGAAAATTTCACGTTTGGAATCTATAACGCGCATGGTCCCGTTTGTGCCCTGTAAAGCCCAGAAAACCACAAAGAAACTAGGCATGTGGGGTATTTCCGTAATCAGGAGAGGCGGCTGAACAATTTAGGATAGATTTCTCTGCCGTTACACATACCCTGTACAAAAAATCTTAAGAATACTACAAAATACTAAGACGCGTTGGTGAAAAAAGTGCAGGAACTAATTTCTGTGGCCACCTTTGACAGTGATTGGTGGCCAAATACCTGCATGTAGAGTGCCCAAATACCCCTGATAGGATAGCCTGGATTGTCTGCTTTACAGATATATATACCTTTGTGGGTGTTTTTGTTTTATTTGTTTAAAATTAGAGTTGCAGTCCCATCATACCTAATGTAAAAATTTAACGGCTTTGTATAAAGTAATGTACACCTTATAGTAGGTTGCCTATATGTGCTGGGAAAATATGGAAAATCTATATAAATTAGGTATTTCTGAAATCAGGACACCTGAATTGATAAATCTGGATGGAATTTTCTGTCTCTTTACCTAATTTTGTGAGGATTCAGAGGGAAAATGTAAAAAAACTTAGATGTTTTTTTCTAATTTTTGCTAGTTTTTACTAAATTTCTAATTTTAAATTTTCAGCTAATCATCCAACTATGGTATCAAAAGAAAGCTCTATCTCTCCTTGAAAAAACAATATATAGTTTACATGGGTACACTATTCACAGGAAAAGAGAATCATCGCTGAACCAACATAGCGCAAAAATTGCAAAATTGCTCCGGGCTTTGAGGTACCAAAAACCCCTGGGATTGAAGGGGTTAAATGAATATATTATGTATAAACAGGAGGGAGGCAGCCACTGGCCTAGGTGCAATTGCAAAGCATTGGCCCCTGGGGCATCTTCCTAGCAAATGCTTCTGTCTATTACTCTCTTTTACACTTTTTTTTTTTCTTTTATTTCAGTATTCGTACATGTGTTATTCTGAATCTGTTTTCTTTTACACTTGCTTACATTATTTTACACACACATATACACTGATTTATTATTATTAGTATAACAGTACAACCCCAGAGCAGCAGCAAGGTGTTTAACGTTGTTTTTTTGCTTCTTTCTGCAAGTTATTGGGCAATCAGTACAAGTAGCGTTTTGCTATTTTAAAACCATTTTTTTTCCATAGCTGGTCATTCTGCCCCATGTGCTATTTCGGGTATCTTTGAAGCCGGCCAATTAAATTTACCCCATCAAACCAAATATTTTTGAAAACTAGACACCTCAGGGTATTTCACATGCTGGTATTTTAACCCTTTCCATGCACTACTTCCACTACTACCCTTTGTTAAACTTTGTGGTAGTAATTTATTTTGTGTTTTTTTATCACTAAAAGTGCGCTTCAGGTATGATTTACAGCTCCTGGTGTATGTTACTTTCAAACAAGACCCCAATATGTGTTTAGCAACATCTCCCGAGTACAGTGGTACCCCCCATGCGTGGGTTTGTCGGGTTGTTTGGGAGGTAAAATGCCACATTTAGGAAGTGCACATTTTTTAACTTGGAACTTTTACATCTGGTCCTGCTGCCCCCATGTCCTAATAGGGCCATCTTTGAAGCTGGCTAATTCAATGTACCCATCAAACCATATATTTTTAAAACTAGACACCCCAATGTATTTCAAATGCTAGTATTGTAACCCTTCCCATGCATGAGATTCTACCACAAGCCTTTTCCAAAGTTTGTGGTAGTATTTTTTCACTTAAATTGTAGTTTGGGTATGAATTTATAGCTCCAGGTGTACATCACTATCAAACAACACCCCAATGTGTGTTCAGCAACATCTGATGAGTACAGCGATACCACCCATGCATGGGTTTGTCTGGTGTTTGGGGTTAAAGGGCCAAATTTGGGAATTGTGCTTTTTTCCCATTTTGGTCAGTCTATCTTTGAGCCCGGCCACTAAAATTTACCCCATGAAACCATTCATTTTTTAAAAATTTGACACCCCTTCGGTATTTGAAATGCGTTTACTTTAACTCTTTCCATGTCAAGATTTGTGGGAAGATACAGTGCTAATTTTAGTACTTGCTCATAATAATAAACTTTTTTTTATTTTATTTATTTTGTTCTTTTTGGACTTTTTTTTTTTATTTTGCGGGAACTGGATGGTTCCTCTCATGCATAATTATTTTTAAATGTTACCACTTAAATATTTTGCTAATCACATTGTGACTAGAAAACTGGGCTCCATTGACTTGCATGGTTGAATGCAGTACCCTCAAGTGCAGGGGCGTCCAACCTGCGGCCCTCCGGCTGCTGCAGGACTACATCTCCCATACTCCTCAGCCAGCCCCTTAGCTGAAAGAGCATTGTGGGAGATGTAGTCCTGCAGCAGCTGGAGGGCCGCAGGTTAGTCTGGAGACCCTCTGGCGAGCTTTTCCAACTCTGTTATTTTTTTTAAAGGAGGTGCCGGCATCTTGCAAGTGGCAAAATCACTTGCAGTGGCGGTTGTGACCTCTCTCCGGAGCGGTCACAGCGTGTCCTGGGGTGAGTGTTCAGTGTCGCTGAATGCCTCGTGATCGAGAGTTTATCATAATCCCACCAAATATATAACATAGATCCTGGTTCTGACTTACATCTCCAACATTTATTGGAAATGGATCCATACATTTTATGCATAGATGTTGGAACATAATACCATCTGTGAAGGAGTTTAAAAAACTGTTCATGTAGATTTATACAGTGTATCGCTTTCCTTCCAAGCTTCACCCCAAATGTCAAACGAGTAAGAAATTCCCAAGTCCATTTCCCATTTTAGAATAGTTTTAGGTTTATCTAGGGTGGACTCTTGTTTTAACAGTTTGACTATTCGCATAGTTAAATTTCTTTTATGATGTCTATTCATAAACCTAGATTAGTCAAAGGTCTCACCGGATTACATTTAATAAAATTTCTAATCCTTAAGTATGAAAAGAATTCTTTACTTAAGAAGGAATATTTAACTTGTAATTCTTTAAAAGGAGCTAAGTCCGTAGAAGACCAAATGTCCTCTATTATGACAGCTCCTCGAGAGAGCCAAGGTCCTAGATCGATGTCTTTTATCAGACTTTGCAAAACTTCTAAATATCGAGGAAGACTCAGTTATACCAATTTTTTTCTTGAAAATAGTCATATTGGTCAAAATATTCAAAATAATAGGATTAGCAATCTCTAACTCGCTTATTCCTTTTATATTGAACCAGTACAGATAGAATGGATCTAGATTATGACATTTCCACCTCTCATAACTGTACCATGGCAAGTCCGATTCTTGTTTTATATCCCAAGCTAAAAAAGTGACCGAAAAGGCAAATTTGATGAAGAATACGTCGATTAGGAAAATTAAGTCCGGTCCGTGAAAGACTTTTAGTGAGTATTAATCGTGAGATCCTTGGTTTTTTGCCCAACCATACAAATGAAAAAAAATAGTTTTTCAAATTGATTTAAAATTTTTAGTGGGACTAATAAAGGAATAACTCTAAATAAATAAATTAGTTTTGGGAGAACATACGACTTTAATGTGTTTAATCTACCTAACCATGAAATTTCTAAACCTTTCCATTGTATAAGTTGATTTTTATTAGAATCTAAAAGAATTGTATAGTTCTTGATTACAATATCTCTAAGATTCTGGTATATCTTAATGCCCAAATAATCAATATGGTTTTGCCCCCATAAAAGTGCAGAATTTATTTTAATTTCATCAAACCGGAAACGGTCAATATTGAAGTCAATAATCTGTGACTTATCTAAGTTCAATTTATAATTAGAATATATTGCATATTCCTTAATACTTTTCAAAGTCTCTGGAAGTGATATTTCAGGTAGAGATAAAGTAAGGAGGATATCATCTGCATATAAGGAGATTTTATGTTCATAAGGGCCTGTTATTATTCCAGAATTTTTTTCCGACCGACATATTAACGTCGTAAGGGGTTCAATTGAAAGGGCATACAATAGAGGGGCTAGAGGACACCCTTGTCTTGTGCCGTTATTAATGGGAAAAATAGTCGAATTTAAGTTTGAGCCTGAGATCTTCGCTTGCAGATTTTTATATAGCGCCATGATATTATCCAAGAATTGTCTTGGAGTTTCTTCTAGAAAAGGCCAATTTACCCGGTCGAAAGCCTTTTCAGCATCTAAGGCTAAAAAGACCGCCGACGTATTGTTAGAATGTATTTCGTAAATAAGATTTAATATCCTACGAGTGTTATCTTCACCACTCCTACCCAGTATAAACCCCGTTTGAGCTGAATGAATCAAGTCCTGCATGACGGCGCCTAATCTGTTGGCTAAGATTTTAGAAAATATTTTAATATCCAGGTTTATCAGAGAAATAGGACGATAGTTTGAAACTTTACTCAGATCTTTCCCACTCTTTGGGATGGGAGTTATTATAGTCTGTAACATTTTCGATGGAAATTTTTTCCCTAAAGGAATTTCTCTAAATACTTTCAAGAATAATGGAGATACTATAGGGTCGAAAAGTTGATAAAAAGGAGCTGAAAATCCATCTGGACCAGGAGCTTTAGACTTAGGTAAGTTCCTTATAATAGTATTTATCTCAGAGAGTTGAATAGGTAAATTTAAGCTTTCTAACTTTACGTTAGATAATTTAGGTAAATTTAAAGTATTAAGAAAATAACTTATCTGTGTTTTATCCTTATTAACTATAGGAAGATTATATAGTGTGCTGTAATATTCTCTAAAAGCTTCTCCAATAAATTTTGGAGTTAAATAGGTTTTACCTGTTTGTTAATAAAAGCTACGATTGAGAAAAATATTTTGTTTTTATTTCCTTTTTTTTCAACCTGCCCCCCCAGTTATGCACATCTGCCCCCAGGCTTGCCACTCTGCCCCAGAAATGCCTTATACCCCATATATGACACTGTGCCCCATGATATGCCTTTTAACCCTCTAAATGCCACTGTGCCCCATGATACACCTTTTAACCCCCTATGTGCCACTCTGCCTCCAGAAATGCCTTATACCCCTATATGCATATAGAGGGTTAAAAGGCATTTCTGGCGGCAGAGTGGCATTAATGGGGGTTAAAAGGCATTTAACAGAGCACTCTGCCTCCAGAAATGCCTTATGCCCCCCATTTAACACTCCCTCCCCCTCCCTCCTCCAAACTTATCGGAGCTTCTGAGTCCCCCGGTGCTTAGTCCGGGCAGCGTGTAGATCTCTACGCGATTCGCGTAGACAACTTCCGCTCTACGCGAATCGCGTAGAGCTCTACACGCTGCCCGGTCTAAGCACCGGGGACTCAGAAGCACCGGTAAGTTGTGGGGGGGGGCATAACACAGGATGATCCAGGTCCCCTGCATCTGAGCCCCCGGTGCTTAGTCCGGGCAGCTTGTAGAACTCTACATGATTCGCTTACACAACTTCCGCTCTACGCGAATCGCGTAGAGCTATACACGCTGCCCGGACTAAGCACCGGGGACTCAGAAGCACCGGTAAGTTGAGGGCGGGGGGCATAGCACAGTATGATCCAGGTCCCCTGCATCTGAGTCCCCGGTGCTTAGTCCGGGCAGCGTGTAGAGCTCTACGCGAATCGAGGAGATTTGGATCTTAGTCTCATAGTCAGACCTATTTAAGGTCTGATTATAAGACGGCCCCGATTATAAGACGAGGGGTATTTTTCAGAGCATTTGCTCTGCAAAAAACCTCGTCTTATAATCGAGCAAATACGGTAATTATTAAAAATTGATAATAATCGTTAATGAAAAAAGTCAAAGTTAGCGATTAGTTTAATCGATTTTATCGAATATAACATAAGGGTTTTTTCAGAGCAATGCTCAAATAGAGGTCGGGCTATAACATAAGCAATGCTGCAGGGGACCTGGATCCTCCTCTCTGGCAGCTGGTGGACATCTGTGCAATGTGCGCAAACAACCTCTGCTACTGCCCTACACTCTCACTGGGGCTTCCATGACGGAGTGTCAGCATAACATGACATAACGGTGATCCATCACAGAAGCTCCAGCGAAAGTGGCGGGGAGCAGCGAAGGTTGTCTATGCGCATTGCGCAGACATTCAGCAGAGTGGCGTATCAGGGGGGCATATAGGGGTATAAGGCATATCAGGGGGCACAGCAGCATATCAGTGTCATATGTCATATAGGAGGTAATAAGGCATATCAGGGGGTATAAGGAATATCTGGGGGGCAGAGTGGCATATAGGGGGTATAGGCCATATCTGGGGGCCAGAGTGGCAAGCCTGGGGTCAGATATGCATAACTGGGGTGCAGGTTGGCAAATAAAAGGAAATAAAAACAAGAAATGCATTTTTCTCAATCATAGATAAAAGTCTTGTGTGCAGAGAGTACAATCACACATGTTTATGTAAATTTTAAGTTTTTTATTCTGGTGTTTCTTTTTAACACACAGTTTGTTAATTTAATTATTTTAAATAAACAAAAAATTGCATATTGTTTTTTTTTTATCTGATTAATCTATTAATTGAAAATAATCGTTAGTTGCAGCTCTAAAAATATTGTCTATTATGTTGCTTGTTCACTAGCTTTCAGCCTTCCTACCAGCATTTATGAATGACATGCAGAACCTTGCATTAGAATATTAATAAAATGTCTTAGAGAAATGGATTTGAATGATGCCTACCCATGTTTCATTTGACTTGCAGGTCATAAATGTTACTGGTATGTCTGTGGCTGCAGGCTTGTCCACTGCTTGTGATACACTCCTATCTCAGGTATGGTGAAAAGAAATAACACCATGGAGCTCTATAATACATTCACTGGAATCAATTGGGATTGGGGTTTTCATCAGTAATCCAAATGTAGTCTGATACATTCAGAATTATCAGGAGAAATGCTGTGAACCTGTTGAAATAGAGTAGCTTTACCTTCTTGTTGGCTTTGTAGGTAGATATATAGGAAGCTGACCTGAACCCATTGGGCAATTATGTAAGCTTTATCGACTGTGTAAGTTATCACACTTTTAAATCAATATGTATACTAAACTAGGTTTTTATGCAGAAATAACTTAACAATACAAAGGCACAGAGAATGGTAAATTCAAACCATGGAAAACCCTGCACCGAAAGCTATTCGTTGAGCTGAGCAGTGTGTCCAAGCGCTAAAATTGATAGATTTTTCCACGTACAGTTCAGACCATAATAATTCATTTAACGTCTACTAGATCTGTCTAAACAGAGGACATTTAACCCTCTCAATGCTGCCACTCTGTTTTAAATTCTGTAAATAATAGTCTTCAGTAAATATTAATAAGAGATACATGTTTCTAATCAGAGTTGGCTGTGTTATTGTGGGAATTCTGCCAGCTCAATAATTGGGCTCTTGTATTTTATTATTGATGTGACAGAGTATCCAAAATAAATCTAGAACCTTAGCCAATTCAATAGTTTGTCTCTTCTGAGCTACTATTGAGCTGGCATAGGTCCCAGAATAAGTCTGAGGATGCAGTCAACTGATGTAGTCGGTTTGCTGCGTCAAGGAATCCTCTTTTATATGGCCTTTCATCTCTTTGGCAGTTAGGAGGCTTTGCTGTTCCCACAGCAGACGTTGTGGTGATATGGTTGTTTCTGGTTTATGTAACTTTTGACGCTCATGTTGTGTATACTGTCAGAAGCACTGGTGACACTTGATAGATTCCTCCTCCGATCACCTGTGCCAAGGCCCCATTCTCCATCCAAATCCATTTGCTTCAAATGTTTAGAGAATTTTCTAAGGCTCTTGTCAGAATTAGACCTCACCATTTGATTAAGTTTGTCCATTGGGATCTTACATTGGTTCTTCAGAGATGTAGTCTTCCTCTATTTGAGCTCTTGCAGACAGTTTCTTTTCATCTACATTAATTTAAACACCCTTCTTGATTGCCATCACATCAGCATGAAGTATTAGTGAACTTCAAGCCTTCTCCATCAAAGAACCTTTTCTATGGTTTTTTTTCAGATAAAGGGATTCTTTTGCTTCCTCAAGAATCTGCTCCTAAAATTTAATCTGCCTTTTACAAACAGCAGATTATTCTCCCCAACTTTTTTCTTCAAACGAGTCTGCGGAAGAAGAATCCTTACATACCTTGGATTTAAAGAGATACCTTACTATCTATTTAGAGAGCGCAAAGGAGTTCAGGAAATCATCTAATTTATTTGTGGCCTCATCTGGAGTCAAGAAAGGCCTGCATGTTTCTAGATGTACCATTGATATATGGATCATCTTGGCCATCTGAACTACCAACGCATCTGCTAGCATGACTCCACTCACATGTATTAGAGCTCATTCTACTTGTGCTGTATAAACCTCTTGGGTGGAAAAATGCATGACATCACTTGAGGAAGTCTTCACGCATTTGTTCATCACTGTAGAATTGCTGTTCAAAAATGAGCTAGCCCAACAATTCCTATCTTATACTAAGTATAAAAACAGACTTCACACTTTTACAAATTACTTGAAAGAGGCTTTAAAAATTATTAAACATCCACAGTTCATTTAGTAATACTGCTATATTCTAGTCTCCTGGAAATAGTTCTAGTAAGTGCAGAAATGCATACTGCTATCTATCAGTGTATAGTTATCACCATTGCATTATGTTATGTGATGAAGGTCTGCACACTCAGGAGAGAGAGATAAATATCAGGACCGCTCTTAAATAGTTTTCCTATACCCACCCCCTGAATACTCAGACCTGCCCTCTAATGTAATGTCCAGTTCCAGGTGACCATTTGGTTGTAAGGGAAAGGGGGAGAGACAGGTTAGCCATGTGCTCCTTTTGTCTGGCTTATACTGGTTTGTTTACCTTATGGTCTTCCTTGCATTATGATTGGCCACCCCTGTATATCCATACAGCCCTGGCCTAGTTCTAGGCCAGAGGCCAGAGTAATATTAATATTGAATTGTTAACCATTTGGAAGCACCACCATACCTTTAAATGATCTCTTTGGAATAAATATCCTGGAAGCAGCTATTTCTTTTTTGTAAATATAATTTTTATTAGTTTTCAAGAAACAACACAGGGACAGGAAAAAAGGGGGAGAGGGCAAAAAGGGAAATAGGGCGAAGGAGTACAGGTGGATTGGACGGGCGGGATTAGGGCACAAGGAGATAAAACTGGGCACAAATACCCGACGCAGCGGGCAAAGGCAGTACAGAATCAAATGTAACACCGGCCTCTGGACAGCCATGTATACACAGCGGACCTTACAGAGTGGGAATAACAATCAGTCTTATCAGACAGGAGAAAACAAGAAACGGCGGCAAAGGCAGTACAGAATCAAATGTAACACCAGCATCTGGGCAGCCATGTAGGCACAGCCGTCCTTACAGAGTGAGAATAACAAACAGTCTCACCAGACATGAGCAAACAAGAAACGGCGGCGTCCAAGTAAATAAAGGCGGCGTGACAAGGTATAGTACACAGGACAAGGAGACCTCCCCACCACCCACCTGGGAGGGAAAAAGGAATCAAGGGAAGGAACCAGAGGGAACAGCAAGAGGGAAAAGAAAGAGACAAACACACAGACAAGACACCAGAGAGAAAGGAAAAAAAAAAACACACACACACACAGGGACGGAGGACCCACCCGGCTCCCAGCAGCTCACAACACAAAGTAGCGGTATCACTACAGCAGAAGAGATTTAGTAAGAGGGTCCGCCAAAAACGAGAGCCAGTGAAACCACGTCCGGAGATATTGCGCCTGACGGACCTCGGATTTCAGCACCAGCTCTTCAAACACCCTGATTGACTCGACCCGTTCGATCCATTCGCGAAAGAAGGGCGGGGAAGCGTCCTTCCAATGGAGAGGGATAAGCGACCGTGCAGCAGAGAGCAAATGATGGATCACCGACTTTTTGAAGCCAGCAATGGATTGAGAGGTATGACTGAGCAGGTAAAAACTAGGCAGGAACGGTGGAGGGTCGTCTGAAAGGCGTTGAACTGTCTCATGGACACTTGACCAGAACGGAGCAATCTTAGAACAGTCCCACCAGATATGGAGTAGAGTACCAGGAGCAACACCACAGCGCAGGCACTTGGAGGAGTCGGGAAAAGCTCTATGGAGCGCCACAGGCGTCATGTACCAGTGGGTAAGGAGTTTGTAGGAAGTCTCCTGCGCCTTTGTTTGTCTGGAGCACTTGTGGGTCAGAAGAAAGATCTCGTCCCAATCAGACTGTTCCAGCGTAACGTGCAACATCTCTTCCCAGAGACTCTGAAAATGTAACGGCTCGGATCCCGGGTGCTGAAGTAGGAGTTGGTAGAGTAGGGAAACACCGTGTGCCGGGAGTTCAGGTCTGGTGCACAGTGATTCAAAACAAGTAGGAGCTCTAGCGGGCGTGCCGGACCCCAGGAGGGACGAGAAATAACTGGAGAGTTGACAGTACTGAAAGCGTTCCAGGAGGGAAGGCTCCGAGTCGCCGCATATGTCGGTCAGGGAGCGCAGACGATGTCCAGCAAGAAACTGAGAGAGCGGGAAAATCAGGGTTGTTCCGCAGTGGCAGCAGTGGTGATGGGTAGGACGTCAGACCCAATTTAACGTGGAGAGAATGCAGGACTCGTAACGACGCGGAGATCAAGGGGTGAGCCTGAGCAAGGTCCCGTGAGTGATGCCGCTGCAGCCACAGGAGGTGACCAACCGGGATGCCCATGACCCTCAAAAGATGGCAAGCGTGATAGCAAGTACGGGGACATGGCAGGCCCATCCCCCCACAGGACTTGGGGAGGACTAACGTAGAGAATCTATTCCTGGGCCGGAAGCAGCTATTTCCTGTTCTTGACCCCCATTATTTTGCTTTGTGTCACCAGGAATTGCCGAGACTTTAAGCTCTGAGCTTTTTTCCTATTGATCCTTGGTGACACGCTCATTCCCTCTCTTCATTTTCTATTTCTTTTTTGAGACTTTTGTTGTTTGATAAACTATTTCTGCACTTAAGTATTTCTACTTGAATGGTCTTTGTAACCCTGAGATGAGGGGTTTTATTCTTCTCGGAGTCCTGCACTATATCAGGTACCTGTCACTTGGGATCAACAGTGAAAACAAGCTGTATTTCTCGACTAAATTAAGTCAGGAGCATTGAATGGAGCCAAATATCCATGCCAAATGAATCCATTACAAAAAATTAAACCATGTATATCTTTCTAAAGTTTTTTAATCTGTATAAAAATCAGATACCATGTTTGGTTTGTGCTTTTATTTAAACGTTTGCTTTTTTCTTTTACAACTTTTCTTAGACATATGGCAGTAAGAATATGAAACGCGTTGGGGTTATTTTACAGAGGGGGATTCTGATCCTGTTACTGTTCTGTTTTCCCTGCTGGGCCATCTTCATTAACACTGAAAACATCCTTCTGCTCTTCAGACAGAACCCCATAATCTCCAGGTCAGCATTGTGCTACAAATGTATAATATAACTGCCCAACACAGTCTATGATGTATAATTAATTGACAAGCAAACAAACCAATGTTAAATATATATTAGAATGACAAAATAACATGAAGCAAAATAGCATGTATTAATATATTTTTATTTAAATAGAAAGTAATTCCTATTTTTATTCTTTAAATAGCTAGCATTGGTAGTTCTTTCTACTATTGTTTAATGCATAAACTGTTTTCTACTTTTAACAACACTAAAAGCTGGAGGTCTCATTTCTTGTGCCTTAGATACCATAGACCAGAGGTAGCAAAAAGATGTTGTTGAACTGCATCCCCCTATGATCCTCTGTTAGTTGTTAGAACTGTTGAAATTCTAGATCAACAAAAAGTGAATGGCTCCCTCTTCGTTAATACTGTTACAGAAAAAAACCATAAATGTCACCTTCAGTATTTGACATATAGATGTAACCTCCAGCAATGAATTCTGCAACCCACTGAAGCATTTTCTGTCAGGAATTTTCACCGCTCACCAGGGACAGCAAGATCACCAATTCTCCATGAAACAACAAATAGAACCGAATGGATATTATTAATAGATTGTGTAAAACTTGATTGACAGATGGCACACTCACACTCTGGCATAACCACAGTAAACTAAGTATTTCAGTTACCACTGTCTTCCACGTCTCCCAGCAATCACCACCCTCCAAGGATGCCCTGTGACAGGGGAAAGGGGTGTATTAAGGAATGGGTCGGCAAACAGACTTAGGGTGGTCTTTACGAAAGAGTAAACTATGCTCAGGGGCCCATCCACTGCTGGCCCTTTTTCCACTGATTGTTGTTCAATGACCTGGTTGACTGCTATGTATTAGATAATAGATGGAAGCAAAGAAACCTCTAAATAAGATAGATCCCACCTCCCATTATCTCAAATGTTTTGTCCCATGGAAACTTTATGTCTGGAATCTGAACAAAGAGTGCTTCCCCTTATAATTCAGAGGAAAAACGTATTATACATTGGATCAAAACTTTTGTTACTATGTACTGTGTGGTATATTTGTAGCCTTAATTATTCTAACACAGCTTTTCTAACTATGTTGTGATTGGTCCATGGAACAGGCAGCCTAATATGGCTGCTAAGGGCTAAAATGAACTTCTGTGGACTATAAATAAACATTCTGCCTGAATTATGAAAAGGGTAATGGGAATTGTAGCCCTCAAAAGTTGGTGTACGAGAGGGGCAAAATCTTGCATGTGTATTTTCTACCTATGTTTTGTTCCTTACTGCAGTTTTCTCCTTCTGATCTGTGTTTAGGACTACATAATATTGTGTAGCACCACCTACATTGGCTGCCATTGGCAGCTTTAGGGAATTCAAGGAGGGTATATAACTGTCAATCTCCCTCGGTCTGGGTCTCCATGGAATTTCAATGATCATGAGAACGGTGGAGAATCAGCCCAGAACTACACAGGAGGATCTTGTCAATGATCTCAAGGCAGCTGGGACCATAGTCACCAAGAAAACAATTGGTAACACACTATGCTGTGAAGGACTGAAATTCTTCAGCGCCCGCAAGGTCCCCCTGCTCAAGGAAGCACATGTACAGGCCTGTTTGCACATCTGAATGATTCAGAGCAGAACTGGGTGAAAGTGTTGTGGTCAGATTAGACCAAAGTCGAGCTATTTGGCATCAACTCAACTTGCCGTGTTTGGAGGAGGAATGCTGCCTATGATCCCAAGAACACCATCCCCACCGTCAAACATGGAGGTGTAAACATTATGCTTTTGGGGTGTTTTTCTGCTAAGGGGACAAGGTATTTAAAAATGGGTCGTGGATGGGTATTCCAGCATGACACTGACCCAAAACACTTGGCCAAGGCAACAAAGAAGCACATTAAGGTCCTGGAGTGGCCTAGCCAGTCTCCAGACCTTAATCCCATAGAAAATCCCTGGAGGGAGCTGAAGATTCGAGTTGCCAAACATCAGCCTCGAAACCTTAATTACTTGGAAAGGATCTGCAAAGAGGAGTGGGACAAAATCCCTCCTGAGATGTGTGCAAACCTGGTGGCCAACTACAAGAAACGTCTGACCTCTGTGATTGCCAACAAGGGTGTAAGGTCTTGGGTAGGATGCGATGGAGACTAATGGCAGGGTGGTTAGGCAAAAAGGGTTCAGGCAAAAGCGTAGTCGAAGGCAATCCAGAAGGTCGGGTCAGGCAGCAGAGGAGCAGTACGAGAAATCAAGCCCAAGTCAGGAGAGAGTGGGAGATTCCACTGGATAAGCTGAGATCAAAAACCAGGAGAGCATGCAATACTGAAAAATGGACACTAGAGGGGGATATACAATAAGAAATTGGAAATCCTTAGCAGCTCGATATACAAGCGCCTGCTGCAGTAGGTGCACAGGTTTTATGGTGTGGAAGATCCCGGACCGGCCCCTCTGCCTCATCTGGCTCCTCCCCCCACTATAGACCGCTATGGCACTAACTAGGGTAGTGCTATGCTAGGGCACCACCAGCCCTCTCCAATGAAGACACCGCAGCAGATGCCTGGACACGCCCCCTGCCGGCTGTAACACGGAGGCACTCGCACCTCGTAGTACGCGAGGTACTGGAGGCCAGGGATGCAGCCTAGGACCCCCAGGAGGTAGAGACCCCCTGCGTAGAGTGGTAGTGGGGCCAGGAGCCTGACAAAGTGTTTTCCACCAAGTACTAAGTCATGTTTTGCAAAGGGGTCAAATACTTATTTCAGTAAAATGGATGTTTTTGTTATTCTGTCTCTCACTGTTCAAATAAACCTACCATTAAAATTATAGACTGATCATGTCTTTTTCAGTGGGCAAATGTACAAAATCATATATATATATATATATATATATATATATATAATGTTTACATGTATCTTAACACAATCTTTGGATGACGCACATAGACATTTAGCTGAGTATAAATATAATATATACTCAATAATACTAGAAGAGAGACAAAAAAAGAGTAATATGAAAGAAAAAAGAATACATTTTTTAGCCTACTCCACCAAAATATCCTTTAATTTATTGCCTCAACATCTACTTAATTATGTCCCTCTCTGCCTCTTTTCTCACTTAATCTTTTGCTGTCCACTCTTCTCATGTAAGATAAAAATTATTGTTATACTGTAGAATTCAACAATTCTACATGTTTTTTCTGAATAGAGGCTTAATTTGTGTCTCAGGCCAGTTTGTAAAGAGGGGAAAAGTACAAAGCAAAGCCAAGCTAGTCAGGCTTCCCTACTCCATTAGGGTTTTGGTCCTCTTAAATTACTGATTTACCACATTCTTTATCTTAAAACCTTTCACATTTAATAATACTAGAAGAGAGACAAAAAAACAGTAAGATGAAAGAAAAAAGAATAATTTTTTTAGCCTACTCCACCAAAAAAATCCTTTCTACAGTATAACAAGAATTGTTATCTTACATGTGCAGTTTCACAAAGAACTCTCAAAGTTTCCAGGTGGGAGTTCATCCTTGATTTGTGGTCTCTTTTAAATCTTTGATATTAAAGGTATGAAATACAAAGATTTTCAAGAATTTACATTATGGGACAAATGTGTTTAGGTTTCATTGTGGCCCTTTTTGATCTTAGTGCTACATTTTGATTAGTCTGTAGATATATACCGCACTCTTTTTTTTTAATTCCTTTGAATTGATGTGTATTTATATGTTCTGTTAATTAAAATACAAACATTGATTAAGGTTTAAAATACATGACTGTGGGTCACAATATGATTTCTCTTCTAGGTTAACACAAACCTATGTGATGATTTTTATCCCTGCTCTCCCAGTAAGTGTCTACTATAAACAGCAACATAGGCATATTACCACAAGTAAACTTAAAAATGATAGAGGAACTGCCATTTTCTGCACATAAAATTCTTGCACCTCTGTTTGTGACATCTTTACTTCTTTTGTGTGTTACACAACCCCCCTTTTCCAATGTTCACCCTTTAGTCTCTCTTCTGCCTGCTTCTTGCAGTTTCGTTTTCCCTAGATCTTCCTTATTCATGTCTCCCTCACTGTACTGCGCACCCTGAAGTTATGTCCACGGGAAGGTGGACGTAACTTAAGGAGATGATATACCCAGGAGGGATCCCCGATTGCTGCCTCTGCTGGCCAATTGCACGTATTGTGATCATCAATGCAAGTCTATAGAGCCTTGCTTGCTGATCACGGTGTGATCAGAGGGAAGAGAAAAAAAAATTCTCCCTCACAAAAGGGTGAGTGCTCTTTGTTTCCGAATGTTGTCCAAACAGAAAGGGCTGGAACCGAGTTGTTTTTGGTCCATTTCCACAATATGGGTGCAAGGGGCAATATCGTGCCCGAAAAGATGCAGACCTGTGATTTCAGCTTTACCCAGTGGAGGATACAAAATTGTGTTTGCAGGTTGTGCAATGTAAGGAATGCATGTTTTATGAAGAGGCGCACCACTTTTAGTGTTTTACCTTTTTATGTGTCTTATCTGGTTTATTATTTCAGGCTGTGTCCCTCTATCAGCTGCAAACACGTTATTTACAAAATCAGGTATCTGTTTATACAGTCATATATTTTATCTGTAGATCTAGAGGCTGCCATTGTTGGTTAAGTGATATTTTGAATGACCATCCCTACTCAAATTCCACACTGAGCTGATTCATTATGGCAATGCTAATCAAGTCTGTTCCTTTATGGATTTTCATTAGTAAGTAGTGTCCAGCTGGGTCTATAAGAGTCATTGTATTGTGCAACATATAAGAGTCAGGGTTTTTATGTAGGTAATTGGGCTAAGATAACATACTAGAACATAAAAATGGCTTATATACAGCTGTCTGGAAACACTATATATTGCAAAAACTAATTCTGTTAAAAGAAAAGTAAACATCACAATATACTTGAAATATTGTCACGTCACAGCGTAGGAAGGAGACACCGAAGTCAGGTAGGACTGGTAAGGGATAGTCCAGAGAGCCGAGGTCAGGAAGCCAGAGATCAGGAACGTCGAGGGATAAGCCGAGGTCAGGATACCAGAGAACAGGAACGTTGTGGGATAAGCCGAGGTAAGCAACAGGAGAACAAACGGAACGCGTACTGAGATAGGCACTACCGAGATAGGCACGACCATCAGAAGGCAGCGGCTGTAGGTTTCAGAGTCTCTTAAATAGGCACAGGGGTTTTGGCACTAATTAGAGATTTCCCTCCAAATATTCAAAGTACCGTTACGTCACTTCCTCTGCGTGAAGAGGGTCAAGTCCGGACACCGGAGCTGAACCTGTCTCCTGGCTGTGGCTGCCGTGGTCTCAGCGTGGAGGCGCGAGGTCGCTGTCGCGGCGGCTGCTGCTGCTGTGCAGAGGCGGGGGTCTCCCTCTTCGCGGCGGCTGCTGGGCAGAGGCGGGAGGTCTCCCCCCTTCTTCGCGGCAGCTGTGGCTGCTCTGCGGAAGGTCTTCCTATTCGTGGCGGCTGTGGTTGCCGTGCAGAGGCGGGGGGTCTCCCCCTTCTTCGCTGCGGCTGCAGCTGCTGCTCAGAAGCGGGGGTCTCCCCCTTTTTCGTGGTGGCTGTGGTTGCCGAACAGAGGACCCGGAGGATCTCCCTGCCAGGTACGTGACAAGTATATATTTTAATCTAATACTGGTAATAAAGAATGTCTCTTTGTTTTATTCCTATCTATAGCAGATACATGTAGGCTGGAGTTTCAAAAATGATACATTTCCACCTACCAAGTTTGGATTTTCTAAATTAGGTTAATTTTAATACTTTGGTTTATTAAAAACTGTAGGTTAAATTGCAAAATGTATATTACTAATGAAAGTATTAAATTGGATCTCCAGAGTTAAAGTTTTTGTTTTCCAATCAGTGTAATTGTTTTGGAGTGAATTTATTCAACTCGGGGAAGCTGAAATCTTTTATTCTACCATCAGCTAATCAATGTTCTATTCCGAGACAAACATCCCACCCCTACAAAAGCCCTCAACCATTTTTTATTTTTCATTCCGGTTACATAAATTAAAACAAAAAGGTAATTACTGAGTACAAATGATAAAGTGCAATTGATCCTCCAAATAAACACTCAGCACTCCAGAAAGTGAGAAAATAAGTTTTTTTTGCAACCCAGCTCACCAAGAGTCTTTTTCTAGCCATAATGTGTAAAATGATGTGGCTTAATAAGGGTGTCAATACTTTATATACATAGAGTCAGCATCTCATAATGGTACATTATACATTTACAATAATGTGTCAAATATTACAAAAATCATATATCAGTTAAGCAACATCGAATATTAAAGCATTTAATAGTTAATTAACATTGTGTACAAAAATAAATTTTCACATATCATAGATAAATAAAGCAATGTGTGAAAAACTGTGGAGCAGTAATTATTTTAAATTATACGCAGCTAAAATCAAAATATTTGCAACAATGTACAGTATTGAGCAAATGTTTTAGGCATTTGTGAAAAAATGCTGCAAAGTAAGAATTAGGGCTGCAACTAACGATTATTTTCATAATCGATTAGTTGGCCGATAATTTTTTCGATTAATCGGATAAAAAAAATGTTACTTTTTTATTTATTTAAAATAATTTAATAAAGTAATGTAGGATGTAAAAAACAAACAGCAGAATAAAAAAACTTTGATAAAAATGCATTTCTTGTTTTTATTTCCCAACCGGCCCCCGCCCCCAGTTATGCACATTTGAGTCCAGGCTTGCCACACTGCCTCCCAGATATGCCACAAACCCCCAGATATGCCACTCCGCTCCCCACATATGCCTTATATACCCTATATGCCTTATACCCCCAGATATGTCACTCCATCTTCCCCAGGTATGCCGTATACCCCCCTGATATGCCATAGTGCACTCATATATTTGCAGACTCGTTCACAGACACAATACTTTTATAAATAAATACAGGGTTAATCTTCACTGCCCCCAGGATTTAGATTCCCCTCAGTTTGCCCCCCTTTACCTCTAACTGCACCTTACGTTAACTTTATTTAATTAATTAAATTAACCCTCAGTCCTCAGCATTAAATTAACCCTGAAGAGAAGACCCCATTAACCACAACTGCCCCTAAATGAACCCTGAAGACCCCATCAACCACAACTGTCCCTAAATGAACCCTGAAGACCCCATCAACCACAACTGTCCCTAAATTAACCCTAAACACCCCATCAACCACAACTGCCCCTATATTAACCCTGAAGACCCCTTCAACCACAATTAACCCTAAACACCCCACTAACTATACCTGCCCCTAAATTAACCCTAAACACCCCACTAACTATACCTGCCCTTAAATTAACCCTAAACACCCCACTAACTATAACTGCCCCTAAATTATCCCTAAACACCCCATTAACTATAACTGCCCCTAACTTTCAGTAGCCCAAATATTAATTTTATACTCACCAGTTAGACGAGTTCTTGAGCCATTGGGACGGTATATGAAATGGGCGGGGCCAACCGGCACTTTGGCCCCACCCCTTTCTGGCTTCCTGTTCCTCCCTGCAGTCACTGCCGATAGGCCCGCCCCTTTCTCGCTGTCCCTGCTTGCAGCCAATCGGCAGTGACTGCAAGGAGGGACTGGAAGAAGGAAGTGGGTGGGCCAATCGGCAGTGACTGCAGGGAGGAACTGTAAGTAGGAGCTGCTGCAACTAATCGATAATGAAATTGGTTGGCAACGATTTTCATTATCGATTATTATCGATTATTATCGATTAGTTGTTGCAGCCCTAGTAAGAATACTTTTCTCAAATAAATAGTTTATTTTTACAAATGAATAAAAATCAAAGTCAACGAATAGAAGAAAAATCTAAATCAAATCAAAATTTGGTGTGACCACTCTTTGCCTTGAAAACAGCATCAATCCTTCTAGGTACACTTGCACATAGTTTTCTAAGGAACTCAGCAGGTAGATTGTCCCAAACATCTTGGAGAACTAACCACGGTTCTTCTTTGGATTTGGACTGCCTCAGTTGTTTCTCTCTCTTCATGTAAGCCTATCCAGACTCAATGATGATGAGATAAGGGCTTTGTACGGGCCATATCATCACTTCCAACACGCCTCGTTCTTTTTTACACTTGTTTGATTTTCCCAAACAACTGGTCAGTGCCCCCATACAGATTGTCTGTGCCATCTTTGCCCTCAAACAGCTTGCCAGTATCCCCAAACAGCTTGCCAGTTCCCCCAAACAGCTTGTCTGTGCCATCTTTGCCCCCAAATAGCCTATCTGTGCCTCTGCCCACCCCAGTTCCTTGCAGGAGTGTTGTGTTTCTGTTCCTCCACACCTAGTATATTTAAATGGTCAAACAAGTGGTCGCAGGGATCCATGACAGTGACCATGATTGTTTGTAAGTGCAAATACAGTATCGTAGCTGTTACTGATTTGCATTCTTAAATGTGCATCCTCACTAACTTAATACAAAAACCCATTAGTTACCCAAAGGTCACAGTATACCCAAGGGCCTCAACTTAATAACTTAATAAACCTCTCAGAAGCACAAATAACTACAACTACATTTCTTCTAAAGCTCTATAAGACTCAAGCATATCCATGGCAACTTCCACTGTAACAGAGTTCCCCTTTTTCTAGCATATAGCAAATCCCAATTTGGTAGCAATAAAAAATTGTATAGCCAGTTTCTTCCAGAATCTTGAATTTTGTTTTCTAGGAAAGAAATGTTATAAATCTAGCTACTTTAGGTTGTTTCGAGATACACCTCTCAAGATTAATTTTGAAAATACTGGACCACAGTGGGTGGATAAGAGGGCATGACCACCAGATAATATTCTCATTTGCTTTATGTTTTAGGGTATAATATGGCCTCAGGTTTTTACTGGTGTTGTCGGAAATATCATCAATGCTGTTTTGAATGCCATTTATCTATATGGTCTGAATATGGGAATAGTGTAAGTATTTGTACTTATTTAAATGTTGCAGAACATTTGATACAAGGTGTAGTATTGCTGTGATTATGTTTTTAATGTTTTGATAATGCAAACTGTGTTAAGGCTTAAATTCTGTTTTGACTCATCTGAAGCACTATGGAAATATCTGCAGGGAATTGGGAGGTTGGGATGAAAAGGTGAAGATGTCATTGACCTATTAGAGATATTGAGTGAAAAAAAATGAAAAAATACCAATGCTAGCCTTTGGTTCAATGTTTAATTTTGCTTCTGTAAAACCCACCATTTCACTTTTTCCTTATTAAAATACTATTTATACAATGCTAGAAGCTATGCCAGATATCCCATGTTCAACCTATGGGATAATATGTGTGTGTGTGTATATATATATATATATATATACCCTGCCCCACTAACAATAAGCTTACAATTGGGCCTCCTAGTGTCAGAGCCATCAGATCAGGATCTGGATGGCTGGGCCCCCTTGCTTGCCTGGTTATCAAGGACATATAGGAAGTATATATCCACTGTGGATACCACAGCCCTCTTTAGCTGGATAGTTAAGGGACCATTGATAAAGAAGTGCTGGATTTAAGTGTTCCTACTAAATCACATTTTGACACAGAAACATATGTAAATGAATGAAAAAAAATACAGTATGAATTTTTAAAATGTTAATGATAGAACATTATTTCTATTTTGTTATTCTTTTAGAGGCTCAGCCTGGGCTAACACAGTTTCCCAGATTGCATTGTGTTTTCTGCTTTTTATCTATATACGTGTGAAAACATTTCACGTGGAAACCTGGGCAGGTATGTGTGTAAAGTGTGTGTACCAGTAGACAGTAGATTTTGCATATTCTTACAATAAATACTTATTTTCTATCTATAATACAAAACAGTATTGGCCAATCTTTATTTAAAGGTATTATGTATGTATTTGGAATAGTCATATAGAAATTGTATATACCGTATTGGCTCGAATATAGGCCGCACTTTTTTCCCCCACTTTAAGTTTTTAAAGTGGGGGTGCGGCCTATATTCGGGGTCTAGCGCCCGACGACCGGGACATGTAGTCCCGGGCGCCGGGCAGGCAGCGGGGTTTGGATACAGATCCCCCGCAGCGGTGCAGGGGACCTGCATCCTAATCCCCGATACGCTCAGACAGCCTCCCCTGCCAGCACTTCCCACGGGGGGGGTTGCCGGCACGGGAGGTTGTCTAGGTGCATCGTGCGGACCGTCCGCACGATGCGTTTTACCTCTCCCCCCCCCGACTTACCGGAGCAGACTCCCGGGTGTCTTGCGGGGCCGGTGGGGGACATCTACGCAATACGCGTATACACGGAAGTTGTATACGCGTACTGCGTAGATGTCCCCCGCCGGCCACGCAAGACACCCGGGAGTCTGCTCCGGTAAGTGAGGAGGACAGTGGAAGCATATCTCGGGCAGGGAGGAGGACAGTGGTAGCATATCTCGGGCAGGGAGGAGGACAGTGGCAGCATATCTCGGGGAGGGAGGAGGACAGTGGCAGCATTTCTCGGGGGGGGAGGAGGACAGTGGCAGCATATCTCGGGGTGGGAGGACAGTGGTAGCATATCTCGTGGAGGGAGGACAGGGTGGCAGCATGTTTTTTGGGGGCTTTTTTAAAGAAAAAAACTTTTTCTTTAAAAAAGCACCAAACTTTTAGGGTGCGGCCTATATACGGGGGCGGCCTATATCCGAGCCAATACGGTATTTACATTTTTTAAATTGTGCATATTTGTCACACTTTCAGATCGTCAAACTAATTTAAATATTAGACAAAGATAACCACAGTTAACACAAAATTGAGCGAAATGTTGATTTCATGTGTAGAAGGAAAAAAGCTATCTAACCCTACCAGGCCCTGTGTGAAAAGTAATTGCCCCCTTAGCTGCTAAATTAAGCAATTAACCAAATTGAATTGATTATTAGGTTTAGTTTCACTAGACACACCCAGGTATGATTACCGCCATCCCTGTTGAATCTAAACATCAATTAAACAGAATCTGTCTTGCAAAGTGAAGTAGACTAAAAGATCTAAAAAAAAACCAGCACATGATGCCGCCTAAAGAAATTCAAGAACAGATGAGAAACAAAGTCATTGACATCTCTAACTTGCAAAGGGTAACAGAGCCATTTCTAAGGCTCTGGGACTCCAGCGAACCATGGTGAAAGCCATTATGTACAAATGGAGAGAACTTGGAACAGTAGTGAACCTTTGCAAGAGTGGCCAGCCTACCTATCAGTGTAGCAGAGCCTGTCCTCGGGTGTGTGTGTATAGGTGTTGGTGTGGCAGAGCCTGTCCTTGTGTGTGTTTGGGTGTTGGTGTGGCAGAGCCTGTCCTGGTGTGTGTTCGGTTGTCAGTGTGGCAGAGCCTGTCCCAGGGTGTGTGTGTTTGGGTGTCAGTGTGCCAGAGCCTGTCCTGGTGTGTGTTTGGATGTGGGTGTGGCAGAGCCTGTCCTGATGTGTGTGTGTGTTTGGTTGTCGGTGTGGCAGAGCCTGTCCTGGTGTGTGTGTGTCTGGGTGTCGGTGTGACAGAGCCTGTCCTGGTGTGTGTGTCTGGGTGTCGGTGTAACAGAGCCTGTGTTGGTGTGTGTGTTTGGTCATCTGTTTCCTTGCACTTAACTTACAGTAGGAATTATTTAATTTATATTTTATCCAGAGATAAAATGCCCTCCTGAAGTTGTAGTGGCTTCAGTGGACAAAACGTTCAAGGCCCTGAAATCAATTAGTGGAAAAGTTATTTATTGTGTTATAATATTTATTTAAAGGATTAGTCGGACTCAATTGTGGCTTCAGGCTTCCCATGTTGAATGATCAAGTATTATTTTAGCCCAATAACAAAAGTATGATTCCATAGCACATTACTTTTGGAAATTATGAATGCCCCCCCCAGTTTGACTGTGGTATCTTGTGTGCCCCCCCTATATATTGTTTCTAGAGTCGCCACTGCATCCTACCATTAAAGGATGTTGAGTAAAAAATTAGCTAATTGGCAGCATAATCAGGAGGATTGTGTTTTTTGTGTGCATAACATTGAGAGTTAAATGTGCAAATCAGTCCTAAAGTTGCCTTCTATTTGTAATGTATAGTGAAGATGAGCACTTATGCTGCTATTTTAGCCTGAGAGATGTACACCTTCTTACTAAAATAGTCTCAAACAGTGGCGGCTGGTGAGTAATTCCATAGGGGGTTCACAATATATACATTTTGAAAATGAAATGTACATTTACAACTTAATGGACAGGTTAAAATAAATTCCCTAAAGACCCCATCAACCGTAACTGCCCCTAAATTAACCTTAAAGACCCCATCAACCCTAACTGCCCCTAAATTAACCCTAAACACCCCATCAACCATACTTACAGTGAAACTCTGGGGAGACCATTGGTGTCCCCGCTCCAGGAGTTAAAGGTCCATAAGAGTGACAATAGAGTAGCTTGTACGGACCTTTAACTCCTGGAGCCGGGAGACCAATGGTTTGATATGCAAATTGAGCAGAGAGATTGGCCGATGATCTGCAGTAACGCTATCGAAAGCTTTAAAAAAAATCTTGCGGAAAGTCTTCTAAAATACAAGGGGAACCCATCAGGACCCAGGCTGTTACCTGTTGCTGTTAATTTTAAAGCCCATTCAAACTCAATATGTGACAATGGTGCTTCCAAGGCTTTAAGAAAGTCTGGGTCCAGGTAGGGAAGGCCAGAGAGTCTGAAAGTCCTCATAATTCAAGGGTTAATGTATGTGAGTAAAGGGACTGCGTTTGGGCATTGAGACATTTTTAAAGAAAAGATGCAGTACTTATGAAATGACCCCTATGTGCAGCGTTAGTGGCCTCACAAACCACTGTAGGGGAGGACTGCATAAAATAATTAGTCTTGAAATTGCAACTCGCGTGGATCTTGCATAATAATAATTGTAAAAAAAAGAGGATACTTGTGACTAGCAAGATGAGCAGCACAACCCACCTTACAGTGGATCTCCTAAAGTACGGCAACAGGAGTGTTAGAATGCCTAAGATCTCATAAGAAGGAACAACCTTTATCATGAACATTTACTCCCTGAATGTTAAGAGAGGTGATGGTTAACCGAGGGGAGACAATGAAGGGAAAAAAGGGGGGGGCGGTGAGAGGAGGACTGTAAGAAGAAAGGAAGAGGAAACAGACAGGGAGGGAAGCAGACATAGTTCGAATAACCCACCTAGGGTAAAAGAAGAAGTGTGGCCATGATCTCCAGCATCATTTTAAACAGCCGAGTTAGAATTGCTGGCAAATACTTTGCCTCTCTCAACCCTCTCACCCACATGTTGTGGTAAGGGCCTCTGTCGTTCTGATCCATGACTGTCTGGTTAGAAACATCTTCTGAATAAATTAAAAGTGCTAAATGGACTGTGCCGCCTCAGAGACCTTACTATCCAGGGAAAAGTTCTTGTTGTTTTCAAATGGCATTCTTCCAACGGTGCAGTATGTGGCTAAGGCGAGGCCCCATTGGCTGTGCCATCATCATGATGAATGCAATACCTGTATTCAACCTGCAGGGGGATACAAGAGTTCTCATGAAGGTCTGGAGAGATCCTTTTAGAATCGTGTTTATTTTTTAATAATCTTCGACAGGCAAAATCTCTTGCAGTGGCGCTTGTGACCGGTCTCCTCTACACCGAGGAATTACAGCAACACCGTAACAATATTTTTATCTAAAAGCCTTGTCTTTGTTACGTAGAACAGTATCATTGTGCTTCATATGCAGACGATGACCCCTGATTATTAAGGGGGAGTCTCTTTATTATATCACAATAATGCTGCCAAGGCGTGCCACACAATGTCTTATAATATAGGCATCTATGCAGACATTAAATCACAGAGAACACTTGTATCATCAGTCAAGTGGTCAGGTGTATTAGTTGATTACAAAAAATGTTAATCAGCCTGGTCTCGAATTAAGCAAGGTGCTAAAGGATGACTGAACTGGTATGTCTGTTTAGCATAACAAAGAAGATACAAATGAATAAAGCTGCATATCTCAGTAAACATCCTCACAGATTTTAAAGAGAGTCCTTCCAGTTTTTTTAATTTCCTTCTAATACAGAATATTCATTTTGTGACTTCCATAAGTATCTCAGTCATGCTGAAATGTGCATTATTTGGCATATATAGCATGATAACTAAGATATTTAGAATGCTTTACTGATTAAGCTCTCTATACCAGTGTTCTCAGTCCAGTTTTCCAGGTACTTTCAAAAGCTGTATCCATGTCTCTACTGGATAACTCCTATATCTAAGATGTTAATTAATCATTAAGGACTGAGATTCAGTTTATTGTATGTATAACCTTTGACTGCCATTTGGCTATTGTTCTATACTGTTCTGAAATGTTGTCTCTTGCTTACAACTATTCTATAAAAAAACTGGAAATACAAGCCTGACACCAAAAGGAAGAATGTATTGAAATTAGAAGAATTCCCTAAAGCAGTGGGAAAAACAGGCTATTAGGAAAGGATTGCAGCCTAATGACTTGTTGTCCATCTAGAGATACATGGGGCAATGGTGGCCACTTTATACAAACAAAATTCATTGAACCTTACAACACATGTATTCTATTGTATTACATAATTGTTTACTAGGCTCTGCTGTTCTTGCGCCTTGCTTTTGAATTGGATGTGATCTTCCACATTTAAACACTGGACCATACTAGTGTAAGCACCACATATTTTGGAATGTCACTTAATCACTCTTTTTATTATTAACCCCTTGACGACAATTGACAATCCAGGCATATCACAAAAAAACAGTCAGTTAAGGACAATTGACATGCCAGGCACATCATGACTTTAAACAGGTGTAGAAAGCGATCTGTGATCACTTTCTTCACTCAAATGGTGTTGTAATGCCTCAACATTGAGCAACACCGAGATCATCAGGGGCCATGTCCGACCACTCCCCAGGGCTTCAACGTCTGCCATATATTGTATGGACGCCCATTTTAGACGAGCTTATGTTCAACGGTGTCACTGAAACGCCTCAATAGCAAGGAATTTAGGGACCCCAACCACCCAATTTTTTTAATGATATATAACCCATGCTGGATGGGTTAGGGGGAATGTCTGGAATGTTTAAAAAAGACAAGTTTGACAATTGACTCCGAAACCGTATGTTATGTGTGTGCAGTGGCGACTCTAGAAACAATATAAAGGGGGGGCACACAAGATACCACAGTCAAACTGGGGGGGCATTCATAATTTCCAAAAGTAATGTGCTATGGAATTATACTTTTGTTATTGGGCTAAAATAATACTTGATCATGGGAAGCCTGAAGCCACAATTGAGTGTGACTAATCCTTGAAATAAATATTATAACACAATAAATAACTTTTCCACTAAATGATTTCAGGGCCTTGAACGTTTTGTTCCCTGAAGTCACTACAACTTCAGGAGGGCATTTTATCTCTGGATAAATATAAATTAAATAATTCCTACTGTAAGTTAAGTGCCAGGAAACAGATGACCAAACACATACACCAACACAGGCTCTCTTACACCGACACCCAGACACACACACCAGGACAGGCTCTGCCACACCGACAACCAAACACACACACACACCAGGACAATCTCTGCCACACAGACACCCACACACATCAGGGCAGGCTCTGCCACACCCACATCCAAACACACACACACACACACACACCAGGACAGGCTCTGACACACCCATATCCAAACACACACACACCAGGACAGGCTCTGACACACTGACACCCAAACACACACCCTAGGACAGGCTCTGCCGGACTGATAACCAAACACACACCAGGACAGGCTCTGCCACACCAACACCCAAAAACACACCAGGACAGGCTCTGCCACACCAACACCTATACACACACACCCGGGGACAGGCTCTGCTACACTGATAACCAAAAATACACAAACAGCAGGACACAATCTATGTCACGGACGTCTACATCAGGATGGATTTTTCACACTGCATTGTCGTTTATACCCCCTTAGTCAGGGCCGGCCGAAGACTTAACGCCGCCTGGGGCGAAGTTTAAAACGCCGCCCTCCCCGCCGACGCCGGGGGGGGGCGGCATTTTAAACTTCGCCGACGCCATAATCTACGATCCCCCCCCCGGTACTTACCTTTAAACAGTCCTGCGGCCAGTCTCCCTGCTCTGCCACGGTGCCGGCTTGTAATGCTGAGCGCCGGAAATTGACGTCACTTCCGGCGCTCTGCATTACAAGCCGGCACCGGGACCGAACAGCAGAGGAGAGAGAGAGAGGGGCGCCGAGCGGGTAAGCGAAAACCACTCGGTGCCCCTCTCTCTCTCCTCCGCTTCAAAAAAAAAAAAAAAAAAAAGCGCTTGGGGCGGCAAAGTGCCGCCCCTTCTAAAGTGCCGCCTGGGGCAATTGCCCCAGTCTGCCCCATTATAGGGCCGGCCCTGCCCTTAGTGTTTTTGCCCCTTGTGTATTGATGCCCCTGCTGCCCATATATATTAATATTAGCCCCAGTTGCCGATAGCAGGTATAGATCAACACATTAACACACAAACCAAGCTTTGCATGTATGAAATTCACTTGTGATCTTAGCACTGAAGGTATATTTCAAATAAACAGAATCAGACATACAAATCCTGTATTTGCAGGTATACAATAGTATATGAAAAGTAGCATTGCAGGTATAGATCAAATAAATACATGGAAACAGCATTGCAGGTATTAATCAACTGAATAAGACATACAAACACTGTATTGGCAGGTATACATAAATAATGTATGGAAAACCAGCTTTGCAGGTATAGATCAATTGGAATACACATAAAAACACATCATTAAAAGGTATATTTAAAACCCCCTAAATTACAGGCATAGATCACAGGGTGCACACCCCAAAGCCAGCCCTGGCGTCCACACTGCCCACACAGCAATCACACTCCTGTCATACCCAGGCAACCAGTAAATGCTGGTACCTAGGCATGATGGGACTGTGTTTGCTGTGATTGCTGTTAGCAATCACACTCCAATCATGCCAAGTCAGCCAGTACATGCTGGTACAGGGTGGCTGTAAGTGATGTGCAGACCCCATACTGCTGGCAGCATCAATACACAAGGGGGGCAGCTAGCTAGGTTTCAGCATGTACTGGCTGACTTGGCATGATAGGAGTGTGATTGCTAACATTGCTAACAGGAATCACAGTCCCATCTTGCCTAGGTTCCAGCACTTACACACCCATGCTATCACACACACACTCATTCATTCATATACTCATTCATTCACAGATTAATTCCCTCAATCACGCATACTCATTCAAACACCCTCCCCACCCCCTTACCTGCCGCTCACAGACTTCAGCAGAGGGCGCGGCCTCCCTCTGCGTTCTCTGGTACTGCACAGAGGAAGCAGGACTGGAGCAGAGTCATGTGATGTCACGTGAACTCTGCTGGGTTCCGCTTCCTCTATGCAGTACAGAAGACCCTACCACAGGTAGCCTGGCTCGAGGTGCGGCCCGCGTAAGATCGGTTTCCCTGGCATGCCGCTAACCCCCCTGGCAGAGGTATAATTTTGGGCAAAGGATCGATTTCTTAGAACCTTTTCCAATACATTGATTTGCAGTTATAGTCGTACATAAACAGTTCAATCAAACATCACTTTGGAAAGCATTAATTTTATACTAAACAAACACTTATTTTTGATACAAAAAATACTGTTCTACTTACAGGTCAAGGGTACATCAATGGGATTCCCCCAACAAAGTTCCCCCTTGCTATGCCAACCTATTCATGGCACACTGGAAAGAAGAATTTATCTGGTGCAAACACGAATGGACCAATAATCTACATGGACAACATCCTACCAGTTATTTTCTCAAATATATCAATCACATGGGTTCTAAATTTAAACATGAATTTAGCCCACATAAAATTAATTTTCTGAACCTAAAAATCTTCGCAAATAACAACATGGTGAAGACCAAAACATTTTTCAAACCAGTTTGTGAATGGGTATATCAGCCTTAATAGCTACCACTTCTCTCCTTGGCTACTGAATATACCAAAAATCCAATACCATGGTTTAAGATGCACTGATCTAGAGAACTATGATGAAAAGACAACAATGCTAAAACAATGATTTCTAGAAAAAAGCTACCAGATCAGAGATCTAGACAACAACATGGGGACAGTGTGCTTTTGTAACAAAACAGATCTATTAAAGTACAAAACCAAAGCAACCAAGAACCGAATGCCCTAGTAATATTTGATTTAACAACCAACATCAGCAAATTAGGAATATTTTTGCCAAACCTTGGCACATATTACTAAAGGGTCAGATAAGCAAAGAATAGTATTCCAATACTCCCAACAAATCATCCAAGATCCTTTCAATCTTGGACCCAGACACTTTAGATGTGGTCATTGTGTACCTTGTAAAGACTCTATGAAACAGGACTGTAAACTGACCTGTTATTTTCCCATGAAGACAGGACAGCAATATAAAATAAAGAAGTTTGTACCATCACATGTAACTCCAAAAATATAAGTAACTTACTACAATGCACATGCGGTCTATAATATGTTGGCACTACCAGGGAACTAAAAACACAAACAGGAGAACATATAAGCAACACATAAGGGGTGTGACTAACATCTTTTGGCATGAATAAAGACTTCAAATTGCAGTTGTTTTTTTATAATTTGTATAATTTCTTTATAATTTTCCTTATTTTGTTCCATAGTTTTCCATATTTCATTCCATTTATTCTACCATCTACATCTTTTCATACTAGTTTTAAATTGTACTGACCTATGTATTAATATATTGTAATTTGACTTATATATACACAGAGACACAAAAAATCAACTCTTCAATCCAGCGGCCAATATAATCCTTGCAACATCACTACTCTGTTCTGAATTATTAGATTGCATAGACCATTCGCCTTTGATGAGTGATCTGAGCGCCTGGAAGGTAGATGTCCCAGAGACTAATTCAAAACATACAAGGGATTGCTCACTTGTTTGGGAATTAAATCTCAATGATAAATCAATAGAAAAAAAGAATAAGAAAGATAGAAAAATACTAACACATTAAAATTTAGCTTTTATTTAAATTAATCCCTAAGAATGTGGATAGTTGATTCCTATTCTAATTATACACTATTACTTAGTAGCTCAAATGGTTAACAATACAGACCAGGTTCTTTTGGCAACAAATGTTACCAGTTTGAATTTGCTACATCTATGGTCTGAGCTAAAGAATACCTAACATAGGTGTCAGCAGTAATATATCAGAGGTGAGCTAAAAAATACATTGTGCTTGCCCATAAACTCAGAGATTAAGAAAAAAAATACCCTGATGCATGTTTCACTAACTCATATTAGCTTCATCAGGGGAATTAAATAACCTCTTAAAAGTCTGCTGTTTTTTTGCAACTCAATCACATTATCCAAAATTAAGTTTCATTAGGATTTTCCCTTCTGTTGATGTTAGTATTAAAGCACGTAAATGCTCTTGCAATACTTGCAAACTTGGCCCATTCATCAAATTTAATTAACCAGTTATTCAATTCTAATGCTGGCATGTAGGATCCCCATTTTTATTGCAGGAATATATGGTTCCAAATATTATTTCAGGAATGGTTAGTTCTGAGCATCCAAAATCAGCATATAGTGTTCCACCAACCTATTGTTTATCATGGTACTGCACGCCACATACAAGGCCAAAAACCATCATGATACAGTACATATGGATATAGCCTTGTAGCTACACTAAAAAATGTGACTTCAAAAACAGTTGCCTATGAAATTAGTAACCAGGATTGAAAACAGCTGTCCTAAACTATATGTTGAAACCAGACTGCCCAATATTATGTGGCGATCTAATTTTTGTGAACCCAGCTATAGATTCATTAGCACATAACAATATAGGATGCTTTGAAGCCTTGTTATCCCAAAGCATGAAAATCCAGGTGCATACTGAGTGCAGTATTTTACATTTTACTAAACACTTAGGAAACACAACACAGCACAAAAAGTTAACATACTTGTGAATTCATTAGAAACTTAATTGCCTGCAACAGCAAAATGTAATTGCTGCCCAAAAAAGTGTTAGTTTTTAATATGATTTCAAAATATATAGCGTATTTTTGGGATTTAAAAAAACAAATATGTCAATTTGTGATAAATGGTTTGCAAAAATGTTAACAAGTATAACAGAATAATTGGGTTGGCTTTACCCTTGACTTTCAGGCTTCATGTACCACCAGAATGTCGGCACTGAGTGACAGCATTTCATATACATCACATAACTATCACAGTTGGGGGATAATGAGCCTTAATAACAGAGAAATCAACAGTATACAATGTGATGATAAGATTAACACATCTCAATATATACTGGTGCCGAATGAGAAGATTGCCCTGTTCTTGAGGACATCTGTTTCCAAACTTCTTTGTAAGCACCGTATTTGCTCTATATAACAACACTTATTTTACTTTTTTGACTGGGTATCTAAAATAATAGACCAAGGACGAGCAGCACACGTAGCTTATGTGGATTTCAGTACGCATTTGACACCGTGCCTCACAGAAGACAGATAAATTACAGTGTTTGGGTTTTGATGTTAAAAAGGTTGAATGGGTAAGGCAATGGTTGAGTGACAGTAGACAGACGGTTGTAGTTAACGGTGTATATTCAAAGGAAGCATTTGTTACTAGTGGGGCATGGTTTTTTTCTCTTTTAATGTAAAGAATGCATATTTAAGAATTTACTATGTACTTCATTGTTGGCAAGACTATGGTACTTCTTCACACATACCGTATTTGCTCGATTATAAGACGACCCTGATTATAAGACGACCCCCCAAAATCTGAATATTAACTTAGGAAAAAAGAAAAAGCCTGAATATAAGACGACCCTAAAGGAAAAAAGTTTTACCAGTAAATGTTAATTCATGTAAACTATTTTTTTTAATAAAAGCTATGATTGAGAAAAATATTTTTTTTGTTTTTATTTCTTGTATTTTCCAGCCTGTCCCCCAGTTACGCACATCTGCCCCCAGGCTTGCCACACCAATATGGCACTGTGGCCCATGATATGCCTTTTAACCCTCTATATGCCACTGTGCCCCATGGTATGCCTTTTGACCCCCTATATGCCACTCTGCCTCCAGAAATGCCTTATACCCCTATATTCCATTCTGGCATTTAGGGGGTTAAAATGCATATTATGGGGCAGAGTGGCATATAGGGAGGTATAAGGCATTTCAGGAGGCAGAGTGGCATTAAGGGAGTTAAAAGGCATTGTATAGAGCACTCTGCCTCCAGAAATGCCTTATACCCCTATATGCCACTCTGGCATTTAGGGGGTTAAAAGGCATATTATGGGGCAGAGTGGCATATAGGGAGGTATAAGGCATTTCAGGAGGCAGAGTGCTCTATTAAATGCCCCCTTAACGCCACTCCAGAAATGCCCTATGCCCCCATTTAACTAACACACACACACACACTCTCTCCCCCCCCCCTCCCCTCCCCTCCCCTCTCCTCTCTCCTCTCTCCCCTCTCTCCCCTCTCAGCCCTCTCTTACCGGTGCTTCCAGCCGGGGCAGCGGGTTGACGTCGCCTTCTGCTGCAGCCGGAAGGAGGTGGAGTTGGCAGCGGGGGTTTGTATGCGTCCGTCGCGTATACTTTCCCCGGCTGTCAGAGATCAGAGATCTCTGACAGTCGGGGAAGGTCTACGCGACGGACGCAGACAACCCCCGCTGCTAGCCACACCTCCTTCCGGCTGCAGCGGACATTGTCTACGCGGATCGCGTAGACGTCAACCCGCTGCCCCGGCAATACAGCAGGAAGCACCGGTAAGTGTGTATGATGGGGGGGGGGGTGAGACAGGAGGATCCAGGTCCCCTGCAGCGGTGCGGGGGATCTGGATCTTAGTCTCCTAATCAGACTCTATTTGAGGTCTGATTAGAAGACGACCCCGATTAGAAGACGAGGGGTATTTTTCAGAGCATTTGCTCTGAAAAAAACCTCGTCTTATAATCGAGCAAATACGGTAATTTATAGTTCTTCCATGTCCTGCTTACTTGTATACCTTTCAATAGGTCACATAAAAATTCAGGTGCACCTCTTAGAAAAAAAAGTGTCTCTCTTGTGTTGGGAGGTATAAAAACTAAAGCCTGACCTGCAAGTCGTTCTGGAACCACCCGCCCTCCAGGCTGTAGTCCTGCTGATCTCCTCAGACTGTATTCAGTGGGCAGGTCTGCTGCGGTCACACATACAGCGGGGATGATTGACACTGGCACACACTGCGCTGGGTCCGCGGAGTACGGCGCAATGACCAAAGTGGAGTCCAAAAGCGGAGCGGAGCGGCCAGCGGAGAGCTCGCCTCTGAGAGGAAAGTCTAGCTGGCTTCCCCGGTGTCTTCTACGGCTTCTGCCTGCTGGATTCGAGGGTGAAGTGAAGGAGTTATGTGCGATGGCTGGACCTTTGGTAATGGGAGTAGTAGACTTTGTTTAAATACGTTGTATTAGTTAATGCAGAATATTGGTTTATTTATATTCAAAGTATTATTTATACAGAATGCAAGGTAATTTACGAGGTCATGTTAACTTATTCAGACTGACAGTTCTGCCTGTTCTGTTCCCATGTGATTGCTGTAAAGCCCGTATAGCAACATTTTATGCCGTTGTCCTCTACAAGAGCTATTTGCCAGCAGCAATGCATGGAGAGAATGTGTGCAGTGCGGAGATACTAGATGTGTGACCACAGCCCGCACACGAATCATGTATGACAAATATACTTACAGATACTTTCAGTAGTTCAGCACTTTGTGTGTGTTCTCTGTATACATGTAGTCCAGTGGTCCAAGTACCCCAGGTGTGAGAAGGTGTAACACCACACGTGTGAAACAACCTCAAACAGTCGCAGGGACACAATATATACCGTATATATACATCTATATATATATTTATTTATTTATACTTATTTTATAAAAAAAAACTACTTAAATCTCCTTTTTGTTTTTCAGTTCCTGTCTAATGCCATGGTGTTCCTGGTGAATATAGTGAGCTCTATTTTCTGTGGACATTTAGGCAAAATTGAGCTGGACTCTGTGATACTTGCAGTTGCTGTAAGTATCACTCTTTCACAGAGAATTATGTTATTTCCCGTTTGTTCTGCCATGGCTACATCTATCTCTAGGGTTCAATTTAGTAAATAAATCTCTGTATTTATTATCATTTCTATATTGTCAAGGCTATAACTAAGAATTCTATAATTCTATCTAGATTTACTGAAAACACCAAATAGACGTCTTAGAGTGACCTCTTTTTCAACTTTTTAGACATTTACATGCATATTTAAACAAATGTGCTTTCATGATAACATGGACTTAGGTTTTGCTGATCCATTTTGCCACGACAGAATATATCATTCTGCTTCTAAGCAAATATGTATTCCTATAAAGTTTTAACCTTATACTTTACCTAAAAAGTTCACCTCTTCATAAGTAATCAAATTAACTTACCACTCATGTCATGAGTCATGGGTCATAAAATCTTGATTGTTTGCATCTTTTCTTCTAATTTGCTTTTAGAACAGTGACAGCTATTGGGTATTTCACTCACTCTGGAGTAAATGGTTGGTTTAATTGGTTTATGATTATGCCTGTGGATGTGAAACATTTTTTCTGGTTTTCTCCCCATTTTGTGATGTCTTGAAGTTAAAAGGTGTGAATTATTTAGGGCTGCAGCATTTATTTACTTCTACTGCAGGTGGGCTTTCTGGCTAGGATGAGAAGGCTCAAATTTGTAATTTTGATTTCTTTTCCAAAACATATTAGGAATTAGGAATATTTCTTTTTATTGAAGTCCATTACTTTTGTGCGGAACATTTCTTGTTTTATGTGTTGGTTCACGTCTTGTGTTATTTGGGGGGAATATTTGTGTTTGCAGCATTTGGCACCAGACACAGTGTGTTAATTGGTTATTTTAATGACTTTGATCACATGTTGTAAAGTACAATTTTAAGGTTATAGTGCCCATTTTTTTATAACAAGGAAGATATCGATAAATAAAACTAATGTATATATTAGTAAATTGAATGTCAAAAGTTTTAAAAGAGAGTACTTGTAACTCTGCTAGAGCGTGTTTATAAAACAATAAGGTAAATTTCCTTTTGGTCAATATACAATGCAAGTTCTGTGACTCATTAATATTCCAGCCATGTTGAATGTTGTGTTATTGGGCATATACAGCATGATAACTATAATGTGTGACACGTTTTACTGACTTTTCTCTCTATACCTGTACTCCCAGTCCAGTTTTCAGGTAACTACATGAGCTTTGTCTTTGCATCTAACTGCATAACTCATATGTCCAGGATTTTGACCAATTATTAAAGACTGATTTAAAGAACATTATGTGATTCAGTTTACTGTACGTATATAATCTGGCAGCCCGTTGTCTACACTTCTATACTTTTAGAAAAGTAAAGGCCTCATTTTTTTATTTTTCTGATATAACCTATGCTTACAAAAAAACTGGTTTAACAAGTCTGACACCAAAAGAAAATGTGGAATATTAATGCGTTAAAAATTATGAGATAGGAATTCTCTACAAGAGTAGAAATGCAGGCTGTGAGGCAAGTATTGCAGCCTAACAACTTGTCCAGCTAGGAATACATGAGGGCAATTGTGGACATGTTCTTACAGACAAAATTCTACCTTAAATCACATGTATTCTGTTTTATTACATACATTGTTTACTAGGTCCTGCTATGTTTGCTCCTTGCTTCTGAATGGCATGTGTTCTTCCACAATTAAATGTTGGACCATACCATCCTAGCCAAATATTTTGGAATGTCATGTGTAATGTAACTGTCTGGTTTAGGTCATAAACGTTTGTGGAATTTCTATCGGATCAGGCTTGGCCTCTGCATGTGATACCCTCATATCTCAGGTATGGTTAAAACAAAATACTTTATTAAGAGGACTTCCAGTGGCAATACCACCTCTTTAGTCAAAATATAGTTCTACAGGTTTACTCTTTTCAACTGATGTTTTTACCTGATGTAGACTACAAAAGCCATTGTAAAGATAAATAAAGATAATAAAGCACTTCTTGGATTATTTGAAGAAATATGTTGGTTGAATTAATGGTCGAATTCTCCTCAGAAAGAGTTTTAATTTATTTAGATCATGCGCATAATCGAGACAAGGCACACAACACACATACATCGAAGCGTTGTCTGATTACACGTTTGGATTACATGGTTTATATAACCTCTTATCTACTTCTAATAGTATGCATCATTCTGATTGGTTACTTTTCAAGCAGGTTACACCTTCTAAGCTGCATAATTAAGAATGGCCTAGACTTAACCCTTTGCACATATATATATATATATATATATATAGAATAACAGAGTAGATGTGTTGGCGCGAACTCTACATTTTCTGCTTTCTTATGTCTTTGTCAGCAATAATATTTATGATAGCATAAGCATAAGCAAAATCCCTATGAGTGCTTATTTATTTGTATTTATATATACACTATTTGCATACAGCACCAGGGTTTGTGAATCATATGCTGAGTCTGTGGAGTGCAGAAGTTATTGGAATACTTTATATATAATGTCAATAGGTTAAAGTGGATCTTTCACTCTCACATCTAACAAAACTAAAAACTATATTTAGTAGGATAACCACATGCCCCAGATTGTCAGGGTTGGTTCTGGAATCAGCAGATCTGTCCCTTGTCCCAAACAATCTCTTTCTGGGACAAAGTAGTGTCCCTGAAAGAATATGATTATGTGCTTGCTGTGAGATTTCATATACATTTGTAACCACCATGCATAACTTGTGAGCACACATGAAAATGAATGATTCCTTTTTCAATGCAGTTGTGTAACATAATGGCTTTGTGTGCTCATTTTTTCATCTTCTCTTAGACATATGGCAGTAAGAATATGAAACGTGTTGGGATTATTATACAGAGGGGGATCCTGATCCTGTTACTGTTCTGTTTTCCTTGCTGGGCCATCTTCATTAACACCGAAAACATCCTTCTGCTCTTCAGACAGAACCCTGAAATCTCCAGGTTCATTACACCTCATTTATACCTTCATTTTACAAAATCCAATGAAAAAATTAACATTTCAGGCATAACCACAAAGGAACACTATGTGTTATTTTAATTTAAGGAATATATATATATATTGTCTCCTGCGTAAATATACACTACCATTCAAAAGTTTGGAGTCACTTAACTGTTTTCATGGAAAACAAGGAAATTTCTAGCTGTGTAAAATAATTCCAAAAGAGTTTTCTAACAATCAATTTGTCTTTTAAATGTAAACTTGGATTAGCAAACACAATCTGCTTTTGGAACACAGGAGTAATGGTTGCTGGTAAAGGGCCTCTATATGCCTATAAGGATGTTTAATGGACAAAATTTGCTTTTCATTTAAAAACAAGAGCATTTATAAGTGACCCCAAACTTTGAAACAGTTGTGTATATCACTGAATGTATAACTTTTTTTCATTGATCTTGTCCTGTTTTGTTAAGTGTGCTTATGGAAACATGAAAAGATGAATGTGAAGAAGGAATGCTGTCCTTTTATGCCAAACGCCTAAAATTAGAGTTTTTAATGAACAGCTGACCAACTTTTGTTTAACTAAAACTCTTATGCTGCTTAGCTACTGTTAGGTGTGATGAGAATGTGAGAGTTCTATCTTAAAGAGGAACTCCCAGCACCTATACTTAATGTTTCATTTTAATTATTTTAAGCGATTGCTTTTCCTTAACTTTAGTAAAAACAGTAACCTAAGACTACGTTAAGACTCAGACCTTAATTAGTCATTGGTCATCTAATACATTCAGGATAGCTTTATGCCAATCCCATGCATATAATGCCCTAACTGTGATAACCTCTACCACTCCTGCTGGGGGCCAGTTCCACTTATATGCCACTTACACAGTAAAATAAAACTGTACATTACATATAAGCCTCTGACCCTTTACTTTGGGCCTCTTGTTCTAAAAGTTCTCCTTTCCATATGGAAAGACCCATTTTTGTAGTTTTTGCTATACCTTTTACTTGTTTATGAAAAGCAAATTGTGTCCATTAAAATAAAATCGAATGAATCAGAAATATATTGCAGATGTTTTTAATGTTGTAAATGGCTATTATAGCTGGAAAAAGCTGATTTTTTATGGAATATCTTCATAGGCTCATTATCAGCAACCATCACTCCTGTATTTCAAACCAAGTTTAAGTTTAAAAGGCTAATTGATCATTAGAAAACCCGTTGGAATTATGTTAAACAGCGAGAAATGTCCTTGTTTTCCATGAAAACAGCTAAGTGACCCCAAAACAATGGGAAACATTTTATGGTAAAAGGCAAAATAGTAATTAATGACAGGCAATGTTTGTTCTGTTCTGGTGAAAAGTATTTTTAACTAGTCTGTAGAAACAGATATGTTTCCAGTTTAATGTCTTAATGTGTTTTTCTTCATGGAAAGAATAAAATTAGTCAGGATAACGTTTTGATTTTCTTCTAGGTTAACACAGAAATATGTGATGATTTTTGTCCCAGCACTTCCTGTAAGTGGCTATTTACTCTTATAATCAGTGTGTACACGTAAGCCATGTTTTTGTTGTATTTATTAAGTGTAGAGAGGCTGAAACCCTTTCGTGGACCTGTGGCCTAATGGCAGAGCATTTGATGAGCGCATCAGATGCTTTGCTGTCAACATTGACAGGGTGTGTAGTACGTCTGAGGTCTCTTACAAAAATCCCTGGAATATGATAAAATGTGGGTTGGTTGTCATGCTAAAACTTGCAAGAGCAGACCAGCTTGCAGCATTACACTAATAATATGGCACTATCAGGTCAACAGTCAATTACTTTGGTTAACTTGAAAAACCTGTACCATTTTACTTTAAGGAAAGAAGAAGACCAGTGGTGACAGAGTCTGTCTGAGACACTGCTTAGATCGTGCTAGCTTCTTCATCTTCAGTTCAAGTCACACAGTGTGAAAATATTCAGTTTATGTTTATAGATATTGCAGAACTTTTTTTCATTTTTTATTTCAGGCTGCCTTCATTTATCAGCTAGAGATACGATATTTACAAAATCAGGTATTTATAAATGCAGACAAATCTGCATTAATTGCCTTTAATTGTTTATAGTCTACGTGTTGTTCATGTTCTTGTAGATTTTGTAGTTGGCCTTATACTCATATGCCCAAAGGTTTATTTTTACTCTAAGGCTGTGCAAGTTCTGTGAAAGAATATCAAATAAATTGTTACCAACCTACTTTTAGCATCATTAGATTTGTTCATGTAGCCTTTTTATTATTTTTAATTGTTATCATTGTTTTGGATTTTTCCAGCTGAAAGTTAGGGACCATTTACACTAGTAAAGCTGGTTTAAGTAACAGTTGTTGGACAAATTAGTATGAACCAGTGTCCATGATAAAAATTGCAGAAAAATCATTACAAAACCACACAAAAATATTAACACATTAAAAGAAGAGGCATTCAGCTTGTGCATATGCAAGCAAGTGCCTGGAGAAACAATGTAACACAGTTTCCAGAGATTGTGAATGTAGTTCAACTGCATAATATCTAAGAACTTCTAGCAACTATAGCAGATAAGATATGTAAAGTAAAGTAATGTAAAGTATTTTGTTACATTTTACCACGCACACACAGAGTGGGGCTGTCAAGTGTTGAAGTGAGTGGCTTGTAAAAATCAACTGTCCTCTGTAGCATCACTCACTTCTGAGTTCCAAACTGACTTAAGCAACGTCAGCGCAAGCGCTGTGCGTAGGGTTTCAATTGGTGAGCAGCTGCACACTAGCCGCAGATCACTGTGCAATGCCAAGTGTAAGCTGGAGTGGATTAAAGCACACTGCTACTGGACTCTGGACCAATAAAAATACACAGTTCTTTTAAAAACATATCAGTGAGATTTCAGTTTAATATATGTTCATAATATATACATTTTGTTTATTTCATTTTCCTGATTTTATTAATATTTTGTCTATTTAAGGGTATAATATGGCCTCAAGTGTTTACAGGCATTGTTGTAAACATCATTAATGCTGCTGTGAATGCTGTCTTTCTGTATGGTCTAAAGATGGGAATAGTGTAAGTAATTTTATATTTAAATAACTAAAAGAACTATATAGGGCCATTATCCAAAATATTATGCTTCAAATATACTTGATATTGTTTAAGGCTCACACAAAACATCTGATATCATACCCTTAGTCTGGGAATTGTGAGGAAGCGTAACAGGTTAGTACTGACCTGTGATCCTTGGAGAAGGTCACCATTTATTCTAATGCCATAGAGAGCTTTGAGGCATTAAGGTTGGTAATTCCTGTTACCAATGGTCAATTCATAAAGATATGCAGTGATTGCTACTATGTATTGCCTAATTGAAGGTCAGATCCATTACTTAAAGTTTTATTTTCTGAATTTTTGTTTTGTGATTTCCAGCACAAATTAACATCAAACTTAAATGTTATTAATAATAGTATGAAATGTTGGCAATAGATTCTTGCTAAGGTTATTTCTGTTGCTCTTCTTTCAGAGGTTCAGCTTTGGCAAATACAATTTCTCAGTATGCTATGTGTTTTGTGCTGTTCATCTATATTTATGTGAAAAAACTGCACGTGGAAACATGGGCAGGTGAGTGATTATTAAAGATACAATGTAGCTCTGCAATATATAATAATGGACCCAGCTATATTCTACAAAAATTCTACAAAATATACTACTTGACAAAACATTGAGCTGAACAGACTGCACTAGCCTTTTTTCCCTAATATTACAAACAAATTACTCCGATAAGTTTTTGTGTCACAATTTCTATCACCAAAAAGATTTAAAAAAAAATGTAAAACCATGAAAATATAATTTATGCTTAATTTGTACCCGTTAAAAAAAACGTGATATAAAACCACATTTTTTTATCAGGCTGGTCCAGAGATTGCCTCCAAGAATGGGGGTCCTTCATAAACCTGGCCATTCCCAGCATGCTAATGATATGTATAGAATGGTGGAGCTTTGAAATTGGAGGATTCTTAGTAGGTCAGTATCCATACAACATTTGTTAAACAAGAATACATTTAGACAAACTTATAGTCAATTGACCATTTTGCTTTTAGCATCTAGTTACAGAAAACATTTAGTTTCCTAACAAATAATGTAGTTGTAGTTTTGTAATAATGGAATGAGGGATAGAAAGGCAACAGGGTAGAATGCTGAGTAACTCTGTAGCAGCATCAGAAGAATTGGGCAATTAGGGGCACCTGTGTGGTGTAGGTGAATTTACCATCAAATCCACCTGTCTTATGGGCTGACTGACATTGCTTGTGACTGAATGGCCAGCTACTATGAGTGGGTTACTGAATCTACAAACTATAAAAAGTATGTTGCACACTAGCCGCAAATCACTACGCGCAATGCCAAGCATCAGCTGGAGTGGAATAAAGCACACTGCCACTGGACCGTGGAGCAATATATAAATGTGTTCTTTGAAGTGATGAATTATGCTTTAATATCAGGAAGTCTGATGGATGAAGTCTGATGGACAATGCATAATTTCTCTGTTCTTTCTGCAAATCAGAACTGATTTTTCCTACACAGTCCTTTTCAAAAACATATCAATGATATTTGAGGTTAATCTATGTACATAATATATATATTATGGCAATGCGACTTTAAAGCTTTTTTTTTTGGATGCGGAGGAGAGAGAGGGGGGTGCCTAGCAACCACTCCGTGCCCTCCATTCTCCTCCGCGAGACCTCTACTTCCGTTGCGGTACCGGCATTTCATGCTGAGCACAGGAATATGACGTCATATTTCAGCGCTCAGCAGTGAAGCAGCGGGCACCGCAGCAGAGCGGGAAGAATAAAGCCTTGTGCTCCCGTCGCTGGACCTAAAGGTAAGAGAACTACAAAGGGCGGAGAGGGTAGATAGTGAGTAGGGAAAGGGGAGGGAGAGGGGTTAGAAAGTGATAAAGGGTACAAAGTGATAAGGGAGGAAGAAGGGGTAGAAAGTGATAAGGGAGGGAGAGGGGGTAGAAAGTGATAAGGGAGGGAGAATGGGTAGATAGTGAGAAAGGGGGAGAGAGGGTAGAAAGTGATAAGGGAGGGAGAGGGGGTAGATAGTGAGGAAGAGGGTAGTAAGAATATTGCAATAAGTAAAGAGCATGAGTTAATATTTGAATGAATTGTCTGAATGAGGGAGAACATGAGTTAATATGTGGATGCATTGTCTGAATGAGGGAGAGCATGAGTTGTCTGAATGAGGGAGAGCATGAGTTAATTTGTGGATGAGTTGTCTGAATGAGGGACAGCATGAGTTAATGTGTGGATGAAATATATGAATGAGGGAGAGCATGAGTTGTCTGAATGAGGGAGAGCATGAGTTAATATGTGGATGAGTTGTCTGAATGAGGGAGAGCATGAGTTAATATGTGGATGAGTTGTCTGAATGAGTGAGAGCATGAGTTAATATGGGGATGAGTTGTCTGAATGAGGGAGAGCATGAGTTAATATGTGGATGAATTGTCTGAATGAGGGAGAGCATGAGTTAATATGTGGATGCATTGTCTGAATGAGGGAGAGCATGAGCTAAAATGTGGATGGATTGTCTGAATGAGGGAGAGCATGAGTTAATATGTGGATGAATTGTCTGAATGAGGGAGAGCATGAATTAATGTGTGGATGAATTGTCTGAATGAAAGTGTGAATTAGTGAGTGACTGTAAAAGTGTATCATAGCAGTATAATTGTGGAAGGGCAAAAAGATGGCACTAGCAGGATGTTTGAGCCTTGGGGACCAAGATGGCACAGGCAGGGTATATATGGGACAAAGATGGCACATGCTGGGCTGTTTGGGGGCACAGTTGACTTGTGCTGGGCTATTTGGGGACAAAGATGGCAAATCTTATGTGGGTTATCTCGGTGCTGGTCAGGTTCTATGTGGGCAGTGTGGAACGCCAGGGCTGGCTTTGGGGTGTGCAACCTGTGATCTATGCCTGTAATTTAGGGAGTTTTAAATATACCTTTAATGCCGTGTTTTTATGTGAATTCCAATTGATCTATACCTGCAAAGCTGGGTTTTTGTGCAGAGGCGTATCTACTGAAAATAGCGCCTATGGCAAGCACTGAAATTGCGCCCCTGTCCAAATAAAAACCCATTTACTAGCCCCTGCTGCCTATATATATATATATATATATATATATATATATATATATATATATATATATTAGTCCCTGCTGCCGATAGCGGGTATAGATCAACACGCAAACCCAGATCAATTGAAATTCACTTGTGATCTCAGCACTGAAGGTATATATCAAATAAACAGAATCAGACATACAAGTCCTGTATTTGCAGGTATACAATAATAATATATGAAACGTAGCATCGCAGGTATAGATCAACTGAATAAGACATATTAACCCTGTATTTGCAGGTACACATAAATAATGTATGGAAACATAGCATAGCAGATATGGATCTACAGCATAACACAAAAACCCAACTTTGCAGGTAAAGATCAATTGGAATTCACATAAAAACACGGCATTAAAGGTATATTTAAAACCCCCTAAATTACAGGCATAGATCACAGGTTGCACACCGCAAAGCCAGCCCTGGCGTCCACACTGCCAACATAGAACCTGGCCAGCACCCAGATTACACACATAAGATTTGCCATCTTTGTCCCCAAATAGCCCACCACAAGTCAACTTTGTCCCCAAACAGTCTGGCCAGTGCCATCTTTGTCCCATATACACCCTGCCTGTGCCATCTCGGTCCCCAAGGCTCAAACCTCCTGCTAGTGCCATCTTTGCCCTTCCACAATTATACATCTATGATACACAAACACTTTTACAGTCACTCACTAATTCACACTTTAATTCAGAGAACTCATCCACACATTAACTCATGCTCTCCCTCATTCAGACAATTCATCCACACATTAACTCATGCTCTCCCTCATTCAGACAATACATTCACATATTAACTCATGCTCTCTCTCATTCACTCAATGCATCCACACATTAATGCACACTCTTTACTTATATCTACCCCCCTCCCTCATCACTTTTTAACCCCCTCCCTCCCTCATCACTTTTTAACCCACCCCCTCCCTTACCACTTTTTACCCCCCTCCCTCCCTCACCACTTTTTACCCCCCTCCCTCCCTCCCTCCCTTACCACTTTTTACCCCCCTCCCTCCCCCCCTTACCACTTTTTACCCCCCTCCCTCCCTCCCTTACCACTTTTTACCCCCCTCCCTCCCTTACCACTTTTTACCCCCCTCCCTCCCTTACCACTTTTTACCCCCCTCCCTCCCTTACCACTTTTTACCCCCCTCCCTCCCTCCCTTACCACTTTTTACCCCCCTCCCTCCCTCCCTCACCACTTTTTACCCCCCTCCCTCCCTCACTCACCACTTTTTAACCCCCCTCCCTCCCTCCCTCACTCACCACTTTTTAACCCCCCTCCCTCACCACTTTTTAACCCCCCTCCCTCACCACTTTTTAACCCCCCCTCCCTCACTCACCACTTTTACCCCCCCCCTCCCTCACTCACCACTTTTTAACCCCCCCTCCCTCACTCACCACTTTTTAACCCCCCTCCCTCCCTCCCTCCCTCACTCACCCACCACTTTTTAACCCCCCTCCCTTATCACTTTTTAACCCCCCCCTCTCACCTTGAAGTCCAGCGACGGGAGCAGGATGTTGCTGTCTTTCTTGCACCGCTCGCTGGTGCCCGCTGCTTCACTGCTGAGCGCCGTAATATGATGTCATATTTCGGCGCCCAGCAGTGAAGCAGCGGGCACCAGCGAGCGGCTTTTAAACACTGATGCGGAGGAGATAGAGGGGCGCCTAGCAACCGCTCGGCGCCCCTCTATCTCCTCCGCATCAGTGTTTAAAAGCCGCTCGCTGGTGCCGGCATTTCATGCAGAGCGCCGCAATATGCCGGCATATTGCGGCGCTCTGCATGAAATGCCGGTACCGGGATGGGGGTAGAGGGCTCGTGGAGGAGAATGAGGGTCGCCGAGCGGTTGCTAGGCGCCCCTCTCTCTCCTCCGCATCAAAAAAAAAAAATGCCGATGAGCGGCATTTAAAAGCCGCTCACCTGCGCCCCCCTTGGGATGGCGCCCATGGCACGTGCCATGGCTGCCATACCCTATATACGCCTCTGTTTTGTGTTATTCTGTAGATCCACATCTGCTATGCCATGTTTCCATACATTATTTATGTATACCTGCAAATACAGGATTTGTATGTCTGATTCTGTTTATTTGATATATATTAATATATAGGCAGCAGGGGCTAAAATTTTTATATATATATCAGCAGCAGGATCTTATATTTATATATATCGGCAGCAGGGTCTAATATTAATGAAACTGCCAGTTCAGCAGTAATTTTGAAATCATGTTTCAATCATAGTCTTTACTTCAAAGAGATAAGTATATATTATGTAGTTAAAAATGGCTTCAGGCTTCCCATGTTGAATGATCAAGTATTATGTTAGTCCAATAACAAAAGTATCATTCGATAGCACATTACTTTTGGCAATATATATATATATATATATATATATATATGTTTTTTCAGTGGTATGATTTAATGGTGGAAATTATTAATGCCCCCCAGTAGTTTGACTGTGGTATCTTGGGTGCCCCCCTATATATTGTTTCTAGAGTCGCCACTGTGCGTCCCCTGTAGGTACGCCATTGAACAGCACTTACAACAACTAGATCTTATCAAAGCTAAGGGAAAATTAATTTTATGTAATTGGTTTATTTGCGATTAAACTACGATTACCCTTTAGGTCTCATCGGTGTGGTGGAACTTGGTGCCCAGGCCATAATGCTTCAGGTGGCAACAGTGGCATACACGGTAAGAGATTTCCTGAAACTATAAGATTGATCCTTTAGATTGTTGTGATTAGAAAGTACCGTGATAAAACTGTATTAATTTAGCCTGCCTTGGACAAATCTGTGAAAACCAGCCCATGATTAAACTTTGGTACTAAAACATTGTTTACCATAATGACTGTTACATCTGTAAGTGGGTTGTGGGTAAATGTATATACCCATACATCACTGTTCCCACAATACTTTGTAGCCTGGCAAAGACTGTGGAAACAGGCAATCACATACATGCACAAAGGTTTCTTTTCAGGAATCAATCTAAAAGTATTACCTAGTTATTCTCTACAAACCAACTAAGTGTTAACTGTAGAATGCTGGTTGGTTACATTCTTCTCAACTTGTCAGTTTATGAATGAACCCATGCAGGTAGGGACCCTGGTATAATTTGTTTCATTACAGTGCTTTTCCTCATGGAGCTGTATTCAGCAATAAACCAGGAGCCATCATGACCTTAATTAAGTAAGCTATCGCAAACCCAGAAAAAAATGCATGTTAAAACTATATTCACTATTAAGCGAATCATCTCCCAGTCATGTAACAAGCATTAACTTTTGATCTCAGATACATGATTAGTAAACATGACCGTAAATTTCCTCATGACAAACATGGCAGTTTAAAGCAACCTTCTGGGCAGCCTATTGAAATCAACATATTTGAGCCATTAAGTTATAAAGCTTAGATGGTCTTCATTAGTTGTAGATTATTTTATTTAACCCCTTGATGACAATTGCCGGTCTGGGCACGTCACGGAAATTCAAGTCGATAACGACAAATGACGTGCCAGGACCGGCACGTCATTAAACGGGTGCAGAAAGCGATCTATTTTCGCATCTCTGGCCCCTCCCCGGGGCGTCAACATCTGCCATACTTTGTATGGCGGCGGACGCCCGTTTTAAAAGCGTTTAGGAGGCGATCAACGATCGCCTCCTAAACTTAAATGGTGTCGCTGGAATGCCTCGATCAGGAGGCATCCAGCGACACCAAACACTTACCTGGGGATGGACTGTGACCGTGTAGCCGCAGCTGCCGGTGATCTTCGCCATCAGCAAGATGGCGGCGGTCCGGGAAAATTCAATAAAGAAAAACAATAAAGTCTAAAAAGTTCGCTAGACGGTCTCCAGACCCTCTAGAGAACTCTGGCTCCACTTGCAGGTTGAATATAGGTACTGCATTCAACCATGCAAGTCAATGGAGCTCAGCTTTCTAATCACAGTGTGATTAGAAAAAATACATTAAAAATAAAATAAAATTAATAATAATTAGAAAAAAAATAGTAAAAAACCAGTAAAATGTAAAAATAATTTCCCACTGATGTCACTATCAGGGGAACCTTCAAGTTGAAAAAAAATGTTAAAAAAATAAAAAAAAAGGCAAAAAAAAAAAATATATATATAAAAAATATATTTTTGTGAGCAAGTCCTAAAATTAGCATATTAGCTTAAAACAATTCTCGCATGGAAAGAGTTAAAATACTGGCATATTAAATGCCCATGGGGTGTCTACTTTAAAAAAATGTATGATTTGATGGGGTAAATTGAATTGGCCAGGTTCAACAAGGTCCCAATTAACACGGGGGGAAGGATGGCCACACATCTAATTTCCAATTAGAAAAATGCACACGTACCAAATGTGGCCTTTTAGTTCCCCCCAAAAATGACAGACCCATGCATGTGGGGTATCACTGTACTCAGGAGATGTTGCTGAACACATATTGGGGTGTCGTGTGACAGCGGCATATACCAGGAGCTGTAAATTCATACATAAAGTAGGTGTGTGTGGGAAAAATACACACATAAAAATACTACTGCAAACTTTGAAAAAATGCTGGTGGTAAAATGTGTGCATGCAAAGAGTTAAAATACCAGCATTTAAAATACCCTGTGGTGTCTAGTTTTCAAAAATATATGGTTTTGTTGGGCACACTGAAATGGCCCGGCTCAAAGATGTACCAAATAGGGGATGGGCAGTGGATCCCCAAATGCCAAAGTTCAACATTGAAAAATGTGCATGCCCCAAATGTGGCCCTTTTGCCCCCAAACAGCCAGGCAAAATCATTCATGTGGGGTATCACTGCGTTCAGGAGATGTTGCTGAACACATATTGGGGTGTTTTGTGATAGTGACATATACGAGAAATTTTTAATTCATACCTGAAGTAAAATGTGTGTGACAAAACAAATGCAAAAAAATGACTAACACAAAGTTTGACAAAGACTGGTGGTAGATATGGTGCATGGAAAGAGTTAAAATACTAGCATTTGAAATACCCTGGGGTGTCTAGTTTTCAAAAATATATAGCTTTATTGGGCACACTGAAATGGCCTGGCTCAAAGATGTACCAAATAGGGCATGGGCAGTGGATCCCCAAATGCCAAAGTTCAACATTGAAAATGTGCATGCCCCAAATGTGGCCCTTTTGCCCCCAAACAGCCAGGCAAAATCATTCATGTGAGGTATCGCTGTACTCAGGAGATGTTGCTAAACACATATTGGGGTGTTTTTTGATAGTGACATATACCAGAACCTGTTTTTTTTTTTTTTTTTTTTTACCAAAGGTTTCTTATTCTGCTATTTGTTTTTTTTGGTTTTTTTTTCAAGTCTCCGTTTATTGAAGGAAAAACAAGACCGTACACGATAGCACAACAATAAAATAACAGTAGCATGGTAAACATAGAGTATTACCAAAAGAACATCAAGCACCCGCAAAAATACAAACTGAAGATGACATCGTAACAGGATGCAAGACAGCGGGTGGTTACAATTGCAAACACAGACAAGTGTTAACGTGGTACAGACAATATGCAAATACAGTACCCATAAACAGCAGTAAGGTGCAATATATATATGCTTGCAGGGACTGAACGGCAAAAGAGCCGAAGCAGGAAGTCCCGGTAAAGTGGGCACAGAGGAGACCAAATAGAACCAAACTAAAACAGAAACAAAACCTGGGTGGCAGGCACACAAATAAAAAGAGAGCAGAACACATCAGATGTAGAGCAAACGCAGAGACCGTACATGGGGGGAGAGAGAGAGCACAGATTAGACCAGGGGGGGGGTCCGGACGATCAGCCAGAGTGGATATAAAGGAACGCCAATAAAACCACTTTAGCTCTACCGAATGGCCCTGGCCCCTAGAAGCGCTAGTAAGGACCTCCATCTGGTAAATAAATTCCACTTGGCGGAACCAAGCAGATATAGAGGGAGGAACGACGGACTTCCAGGAGCGGGGGAGAGTGGTAAGTGCGGCATTAATTAAATGGAATTTGATAGAGCCTTTATAGGCGTGGTACGGAACCGCGTTATAATGTAGGAGCATAGCGGCCGGGGTAGCCGTAAACGCAGGGTCCGACACATCCCGAATGACTGCGGTCACCCTGTCCCAGAAAGGCTTAAGGACAGGACAATCCCACCATATGTGAAGAAGGGAACCTGGGTGGGAATTACAACGCCAGCACGTCGGGGAGACCTGGGGCAAAAATCTGTGTAAATCCAAGGGCACCTTATACCATCGGGTGACTATCTTGAAGAGGGTTTCCTGCACTCTGCTAGATATGGTACCCTTATGGACAATCATGAGCATCCGTTCCCAATCCTCCGGAGAAAAGGATAAGCCCAGATCGTTCTCCCAAAGGCTGAAATAATAAGGTTTGGGGGCAGCCGCCGGAGTGAGCAGGAGAGCGTACAAAGCGGAAAGCAAGTGCGGAGGCTCCGAAGCCTCAAGGCAAAACTTCTCAAAGACAGTGGGAGGGCAGGAGCCAGCACCCATAGCCCCGGTGGAGGAGAGAAAATGCTGAAGCTGGTGGTAAAAGAAAAGAGTCAGGAAGGAGTTAGTCGCAATCCCCGTCAACTCTGACAAAGGCTTAAGGATAGAGCCCCTTGTCACATGGCAGACTCTCAAAGTGGAGACACCCGCAGGAGTGAAGAGCGCCAGACGGGCCGGATCACGACCCGGAGCAAAGTCAGGGTGCCCAGAGATAGGGAACAGGGGGGAGGGGTTGGACACGAGACCCCCAGCCCGGACCGCACACCCCAGGGCCTTCAGGGTGGGGCCAATCAAGGGGTGCTGGGGATGGGATACACAGCGCCGAGGAGAGGCAATCAACGGAAGAGCGGCAATCGGACAAGACACCGCCGCAGCCTCCACAGACACCCAAAGACGGCGAGCCCCAACCGACCACTCCACCACTCGGCGAAGGTGCGCAGCTCTCCAATAGAGCTCCAGGTTGGGAAGGCCCATCCCCCCCGATGTCTTAGGCCTCGTCAAGTAAGAAAAAGAAAGTCTAGGCGGCCTCCCCCGCCAGATGTAGCGGAGAAAGGCACCATGACACTTACGAAAATAGGAGCGGGGGAGGAAAATGGGCAGCGTCTGGAAAAGGTATAGGAAACGGGGCAGAACATTCATCTTGAGAACGCTGACCCTCCCGAACCAGGATACATGAGGGAATGCCCATTTATGTAGATCAGAAAGGAGAGAGGCCAACAAGGGATCAAAATTGAGAGACCGGATCCGGGACAAATCTGAGGGGATAAGGATCCCCAGGTACTTAATATAGTCCTCTTTCCAACGGAAAGGCATAGTGGTACGTATATGGTGGGACAAGTCCGGCGCCAAGCGAAACCCCATCGCTTCTGATTTAGAGAGATTAATCTTGTAGTTGGAGACATAGCTAAACCGGTCCAGGACCTCCAACAACGCGGGAAGGGAACGGCCCAGGTCAGAAAGCGTCACCAAAATGTCATCCGCGAACAAAGAGATCACATGAGATCGACCAGAGACGTTGACCCCCATGATATCCGGGTGAGCACGCACAGCCGCCGCAAGGGGCTCAACCACCAGGAGAAATAAAAGGGGGGAAAGAGGGCAACCCTGCCGCGTACCGTTGGAGAGGGTGAACGGGTCAGACTGGATGCCATTGACCGTAACCCGAGCAGACGGGGAGGAGTACAAGGCACGAACACAGGTCAAGAATCTAGAACCCAGGCCGATGCCCTCCAAGACTCGAAACAAAAAGGGCCAAAACTAGAGGGATACCAGAATAATGAGCATGCGCTAGCAAATCAATGACCTTTATCGTGTTATCGCGCGCCTCCCTCCCTGGCACAAACCCCACCTGGTCCAGGTGTATCAAGCCGGGCAGAAGAGGACATAAGCGGTTGGCCAGGACCTTGGCAAACAGCTTGACATCAACATTAATCAACGAGATCGGCCGATAGCTGCTGCAGAGGTCCAAATTTTTATCAGGCTTAGGAAGCACGACAACGCTGGCGTCGAGCGCCCGAGAGTCAAAGGGCTCGCCCCTGGCAATAGCGTTAAAATGTGTTACCAAATGAGGGCCCAAAAGTGGGAGGAACTTTTTGTAATAAACAGCCGTAAAGCCGTCCGGGCCAGGACTCTTACCAGGGGGGGAATTCTTGATTGCAAATTCAATTTCCGCCAAAGTAATCGGATCCTCCAGCGCCGCACTATCCGCTGCAGTAAGAACACGTTTGAGATTTGCGGACAGGAAATCAGAGGTGGCAGCATGGAGGTCCAGTCCAGGGCGGCATTCAGCGGGAAGATTCTGGTCAGGTAGGTTTGAGCCCTCTTTGCCCTCAAGGCCCTAGCCAACAACTTGCCCGGCTTATCCCCAAACTCATAAAAAAGACGCCGCGTCAACAAAAAATTGCGTTTAATACGGGTGTCTAACATGGTCGCCAAGCGCGATCGAAGAGTGGTAAGTTGCAACTGAAGTGTCGGGAGGAGGGTAGCTTTGTGGCGCAATTCTAGGGCTTCAATTTGCCGAAAAAGGGATAAGACAGCATCCGAATGTTGCCGCTTAGCCGCTGCTCCCAGCCCTATCAGATGACCCCTCACGACCGCCTTGTGGGCCTCCCAAACCACCGCGGCAGAAACATCTGGAGTGACATTGTCAGAGAAGTACTGAGAAATATGGGATGACAAAGTCGACAAATTACCCGGGTCATCCAACAACGATTCATTAAGCCGCCAACTCCACCGGGGTCTTGGCAGAGGAACCAGGGAGAGCCACATGAAGACCGGGGCATGATCGCTTATAGTGGAAGGGCCAATCGTAGCAGAGCGCAGGAAGGACAGATGGAAATGGGAAATGAAGAAGGTATCTATCCTGGAGTAGGTGGCATGGGGGGCAGAAAAATAGGTATAATCCCGCTCATCCGGGTGCAAGGTCCGCCAAGTATCTATGAGTTGATTGAGCTTAAGATGCCTGAGGACTTTGCGAATAATAGAGTACGGGAGATGTGACCTACCTGAGGAAGTGTCCACCAAAGGGTCGAATACCATATTAATGTCCCCGCCCAGGACTGTAATCCCCTCTTGGAAGTCCGCCAATTTATTAAGTATCGAAATAATGGAGCGGCCCTGAGATTTATTAGGGGCGTAGAGATTCGCCAAAGTAACCTTCTGGGAGCCTACATAGCCCTTGACTAGTATGCAGCGCCCCTCGTCATCTCGCCATTCGTCTAAAAATTGAAAGCGGACCATTTTGTGTATCAGGAGAGCCACACCCTTAGTCTTTGAGGAAGGGGAACTAGAAAAGAAGGCTTGAGAAAAGTTCCTATCCAGGAGTCGACGTTCCGATCCCTGTTTGAAATGGGTCTCCTGAATAAAGGCAATATGAGATCGAGAAGAACGGAGAAAGGAGCAAAGTTTGGAGCGTTGTTCCGGTTTATTTAAGCCCCTGATATTGAGGGTTACGAAACGCAAATGGTTAGATGGCATGGTTAAGGCTGACGTAATACAGAGTAAGTAAAGAGGGCCACCACAGGTCGAACAAATCATGAACAAAAAACAATAAAACACAATAACAAAAGAAACATGTGCATGAAGTGTAATGTGTGAGGTGCACGTAGGTCATAACAACGCCTACTACAGCGACACAAAGTGTCGACAACATATGAACTGAGGGACTACAGAGAGTCCCCAATTCACTGTCCACGAACGGACAGGGGAGCTCGGGGGGGGGAAGCGCGGCAGAGCAGATAAGGAAGTAAGGCAAAGAAGGGGGACAGTGGAGTAAGAGAGAGCGGGGGAAAGAAAGGGACCTCCGCTGCCGCCCACCGTCGGAGAGGGCGGAAAACAGAGGACAAAGAAGACGGGAGAAAGTGGCAGGCCAACCCTCGCACCCCCAATGGGCACCGACAAAGCGCCCACCGGGAGAGAGGGGACACAGACACAACGGGACGAGACGCAAACCACACATGGAAAAGAACAGCGGAAAGGAGATAAGAGCGGAGGAAAGGTGGAGACCGGGGCAACAGACCGGGGGCAAAGCGAAGGAGAAGATACCCAAAACAAGGGGCACCTCGAGCCCTCCGGCATGACCGGCTGAGTAGGACATACCCAACAGGATACCAAGGCTATGCGCGAGCGTATGTGTACGACAGGCGGTGAGTAGAATCGCTCAAGTATAAGGTGGCCACCACCAGTCACAGCCCTAGTGAGCCGACGTAACATAAAATCGACGCAAAACGCAAAACGAGAGCCGGAAAATCAAAACGAAGCGAAAAAAGACGGAAAAATAATAGGATAAAGGCCGAAAAACCAAATAAAAGACCCGATCGAATGATTTAGTCCCAGTCCACGACGACTACCGGGACGAAAAAAGGCGCAACGTGAGACTAGCACAAACACTCACGTTCCCAAAGGGCCATAAGGCAAACGTCCGAGAAAGGAGGGATTCAGCCTGTGGCGATTAAGGGCGTCGGATCACGGCGGGTCCTCTTCTTGCGGTTGGAATGCAAAGTCCAGGAGGTGGCTGGATCTACGAGAGGTGGCTGATATGTTGAGGCTTCTTCCCAGTCAGGAACCTCCACAGCAGGTAAGTTCAGGGCCTCCAAAAAATGTGGTAGCTCCCCCGGGTGTCGCAAGGTGAAAGAAGCGCCATTCCGCCGGGCAATCAACATGAATGGAAAGCCCCATTGGTAAGAAACTCCAGCATCCCGGAGCGCAGCTGTAATCGGCCGCAACGCCCTGCGTTTTTGGAGAGTCAGCGGAGAAAGGTTTTGGTAAATAGAAAGCTTGTCCCCGTCGTATTCCACAGTACCGGAGGAGCGGCAGGCCTTCAATACCGCCTCTTTGACGGAATATTCGTGGAAACAGCAGACCACGTCTCTCGGGGGGGAAGATGGAGATCCCTTCGGCCGTAAAGCGCGGTGGGCCCTGTCAAACTGGATCGGTGCATCTTCCGGAAGGCCGAGCAGCAAATTGAACACCGACTGCAATACCTGACGAATTTGCACCGGAGGGACCGACTCAGGTAGGCCGCGTACGCGGAGGTTGTTTCGCCTGCCCCGGTTGTCCAGATCCTCCAGCTGTCACCGAAGTTGGTGGATGGTTTCGGTGTGTGAATGTAGGGTGGAAGAATGAGAGTCGATGCGATCGCAAGCGGTAGTGTGAGAGTCTTCAAGCGAGAGAACGCGATCGCCCAGCTGCTTCAAGTCATGTTTAATGACCACGAGGTCGGCCCGCACGCCCCGAAGGGCCTGGTCAAGTGAGGAGTCGATCACGGCCGCCAAGTCCGCTTTCGTCGGGAGCGCCTTAAAAGCTTCTTGCCAGGAGGGACCCGGTGTCACTGGAGGCGGGGAGCCCGCCTCCTGATCCCGGAGGCCGTCGTCGGAGCACTCGCTAATCTGGCTGGCGGGAGAAGGCGCCATCTTGGGCTCCACGTCCCGAGAGTACTGGTCGGGTTGCCCGTGAAAATAGGACCTGACGGATGGAGTGGACGGTCGGTCCCGTGCTCCAGACGTTCGCGGGGTAGACCCCACTCGGTTAGTCTTCCCCATCGTCAAAAAAAGCGGAAAAACAAGCGTAAAAGTCGGACGGCGAGCGGAGCTCGAGGCTTAAGCTGCCATCTTCGTCGAGCGCTAACTCCGCCCCCCAGAACCTGTTTTTTCATACCTAAAGTAAAATGTGTGTGAAAAAACAAATGCAAAAAAATTACTACCATAAAGTTTGACAAAGGCTGATGGTAGAATAAGTGCTTGGAAAGGGTTAAAATACCAGCATTTGGAATACCATGGGCTGTCTAGTTTTCAAAAATATATGATTTGATGGGGTAAATTGCATTGGCCGGCTTCAAAGATACCCGAAATGGCACATGGAGGGAAGAATTACCAGATTTGGAAAAAATGGCTTTGAAATAGCAAAACGCTACCTGTACTTATTGCTCCATAACGTGCAGAAAAAAGCAAAAAAACATAAAAACATTGGGTATTTCTAAACTCAGGACAAATAGTAGAATCTATTTAGCAGGTTTTTTTATTACCTTTTATAGATGAGTAAAATATTTTTCAACTAAAAGTTAGAAACAGTCATTTTTTTCAAAATTTTTCACCATATTTTATACTTTTTTTAATAGTAAATAATATTATACAATCAAAACAATGTCATCTAAAGAAAGCCCTTCTTGTCCTGAAAAAAACAATATCTAATGTGTGTGGGTTCAGTAAACGGGAAAGAAGAAAATTACAGCTAAACACGAGCAGCGCAGAAATTTTAAAACGGCCATTGTCACGAAGGGTACAAAAAGTAAAATCAGCCTTTGTCACGAAGGGGTTAAAGAACAAGATGCTGAGAATGTATGCAGAAATTAGGGAGCATGTACCAAGCTATTCTCCTCTAAGCAGGGGCGTAACTAGAAGCCTTAGGGCCCCGGTGCGAGAATCTGTTAAGAATCTTCGTCCCACCCCTTTTAAGACGTGGGACGAAGTGCTGAGGCACGGCCATTGGGCGGCCTCTTTATCTTCATTATTTGCCGGAGGAGGCTCTCAATAAGATTAGGTATCCCGGTGGGCCAGTCCGGCCCCGACAGTCGGCAGCCCCACGTGCCGCCCATTTGCACCCTGATGAATCTAATTGTGTAAATTGCTTACAAATTGGACAGCATTTCAGACTTCAACATGTCGTTCTGGTGGAAAAAAAACAAACATGTCACTGCAACAAGCCTGCCATTTACTATGTATCACAATACATACAGGTTTAACAATATTTTGACAGGTTTGTTTTGGGTTTTTTGAGGAGAATTTGAGATGTAGATTACCAGTGGAGTTTCATTCTTCACATTATTCATAATCCTGCAGTCATTTTCCATAGCTTATTAAAGGGGAACTCCCACCATTTTTTCTCATGTACATGGAATATATTGTCAGTACAGTCTAGCCATGTGTGCTTAGTAGGTTTTTGATACATAAAGCAGAAGAGCAGGAAAACATAAAATTTTGCATTGGTATTCATAGTTCTTGTTTTCCTGCTGCGAGTTACAGGCAATACATCTGGTGTTCACTGCAGTTATGTCACCTTTCTTAGCCATACTTAGAACACTAAGGGGCAGTTCCAGCCTGTACTGAAGTCAGACACGCTGTACGTTAAGTCAGAGTTACAAATAACTAGGCATTTTACAATTTTTGTGATAATCTGTAGCTTGCATAAGGATTTTTGATGCCCTATGCATCATAATTTTCCATTAATACAGCACATGCAGGCATGGGCATCTGCAAGATCTGCAAGAGGAGGGGTAGAATATCCTCCCAACCCTTCCCCTGTCCCACCTCAATACCTCCTTAACTTCTCCTCATTGTCCACCTTTGTTGGTTCAGGAGAGGGTCTATGACCATGGTAGTAGTAGCTAACCAACCAGCTATACCAGCTAGTTTACAATAACTGTGGTGGTAAAGCTTAGCCACAACTACCCCAATCTACAATTCATATGGTGTTCAACCAGTAATGACTGACTGTATATCATGGGAGCTGTATTCAACAATAAAAAAGTTAGTGTGTTATGTAGGCTACCTCAACCCCAGTCTATAATTACAATCCCCATGAAGTTCAGCCAGCAATAGGGGTGGCTGAATACTATTTTAGATGAAGGTAACAAAAGTGAGTTTTGTTTAGTGTAGCCCCCCAAAGCCCAATCTACAGTTAGCTACTATTCCCATAATAAGCAACTGCTTACTCAACCTCATGGGAGTTGCAGTAAATACATTTTAATTTTGTGTAGTATAGTTCTGTGATGCACAGCAAACATTACAAGTTACAAAAAAGAGGGTTGTGAGGTATGTAGGAAGAGCCTACCTTAGTTTAGGAGTAGCTGATAGGAGCACAGAGACAGGACTGGCACAGGTGCTACTGAATGGGGGAAAACAGGACTGACACATGCAGATTGCAAAGGTGTTAAAACCAATGGTTTTCAGCAACGGTTAATCAGTCTGAAATATAGCACAGACAGGAGACAGGCCGGGTCAGCAATAGTTAATCAGCCCGAAATGTAGTTTAGTCAAGAGGCAGGCCGGGTCAGCAATAGTTAATCAGCCCGAAATGTAGTTTAGTCAAGAGGCAGGCCGGGTCAGCAATAGTTAATCAGTCCGAAATGTAGTGTAGTCAAGAGGCAGGCCGGGTCAGCAATGGTTAATCAGTCTGAAATGCAGCATAGTCTGAAGGCAGGCCGGATCAGCAATGGTTAAACAATCCAAGCATGGTATCGAGGGTTAATACACAAACAGTCGACACAGCAATCCAAGGTCAGAACCGGTAATGCAGTTAGCAAGGAAAAAGGAATAGAGATGGGTACTGGTGCAGGACTCAATGAAACAAATTATACCAGGGTCCCTACCTGAGTGGTAGTGAGATACGGCCTTAAATAGCGTCACAAAAACCAAAATCTCCTGCCAAAATATATGATGTGGCCCCTTTAATGTATGATGTGGCCCCAGCTGGGCTGGTTAGAGGAAGGAGACTCATCACCTTCCTCTGGCAGCTGTTCGACGTCGAGGGACCCTTCCAGGTTGATGCCTCAAGTGAGGGAGAAATCGGGGGCCTCATGGGATACCGCACGGCACGACTGGCTGACTTCACCACAGAGGTCAATGTGGATTCTGACAAGGGTAGTTAGAGGGTATTTAAAAAAAAAGCAAATAAAGGCTTGGAACCAAAAAAGGACACTTGATAGTGTTGCAGCAGTTTTGGCTAACATATGGCTCTCAAAGTGCTGTTATTACATTTCTCATGATGTTTAACCAACCAACAGGATAGCTGAGTATCATGAGATGTGCATTCTACAACAGCTGCAGTACCAATCCATAATCATATGAAAGCTAACCTTTGGTACTCCAGTTGTTGAGTACTCACTGTCCCGTGATGCTTAAAATACCAGACTGGCTGAGGGTCATGGGAAATGTAGTCTCAATGGTTGGAGTATTAACTATTCCTAGATGCAATACATGTTTGAAATAAAGTAACTTGTGTCTGCAGTATACAAACTGTGTCTCTGGCCAGGAGATGAAGGAGCAGCTTCCAGAGCTAAGGGGAAGACACAAGCTAGAGGGAGAACGCAGACTAAAGCACTCTGACAGCAGGGGGTGTACAGAATTATATAAAAGCGTTTTTGCTCCCCTGGTCACCAGTTATTTTTTTCTGCTCTCTGTGTCTAGTTAACCTACTCTAAACAGTAGATTTCTTCACAAGGCTCAAAATAATTTCAGATGAATTTATTATTTCCTTTTTGGCTCATTTTTTGGGAGAACAAATTTGGTTTTCTCATCCTTTTTTCAGAAAATAAATTAATCTCCTTCTACCTTATACCTGCCCTCACCTGCTCACTTACCTTCTCTAGCTCTTTTCTGGTCTCTTCTGATCTCTGTACAGCTGCAGGGACCATACTGACTGGAGAGGTGAGATGAAAAGGGACAAAATAGACAGGAGGGGAAGGGAGTGAGTATGTGACAGAGTATGCTTCTGCAGGGAAACAAAAGACAGGGGCATGTAGTGTACACAGCGCTGGCAATAGAAGCTGCTCTAAATTATAATACAATTCTTGCATGTTTGTATAGCTAAATTAATGCACTGAAATGGTCATTTGCAAAATGTTATAAAAATTACTTAAAATGTATTAGTTTGTACTAATGTACTTTTACTACATTTGTACATTTGTACTTTTATTTAATGTAAGAAAGCTTTACTTAATGTAAGGAAGATTTACTTTACTGAGAAGGTGGTGGAAAAACCTTGCAGCAAAAGTAGCTTGAGGTCTACAGAATCTCTGGGATTTTTACTTTTATTTTATGTAAGAAAGTTTTACTGAACGTAGGGAAGATTTACTTTACTGAGGGTGTGGGGGATATGTGGAACAGCTTCCCAGCAGAAGTAGATTGAGGGCCACAGAACCACTGTAAGAAATGTATGTAAGACATTTTTATTTAATGTAATTACTTTACTGAGATGGTGGTGAATATGTGGAACAATCTCCCAGTAGCTTGACATCCACATAACCCATTAGATTTACCCCCCTTATCTTTGGATCTCTAAATTATAAATTGCTGTGGTAGGTAAGATATTTTAAAGATATTTTTAAACGTGATATGTGATATCATTTAATGGAATCCTCAACATTTTCTAGGAATGCTGCCAAAAATTCTAATCATACCTTGTTTAAGCCTGTGTGATCCCTAAAAAGTAACATCATGCAATTAACTGGCAACTATCCCAGAAACTGTGTAAAAGAGAGTGTTGACTTGGCTATAGAAGGCAAATGAATGGATGAAACTTACTGTATGTCTTTATTAAAATGTTATTACAATTTCATGAAACTTGTATAATTTCAAAAGATATGAGCTGAAAGGGTCAGTAATACATGGTGCTTGACTTAAAGTTCTGTAGGTTCATATTGTAAAACCTGCATATGTCTTCTACAGATACCATTTGGTTTTTCAGTGGCTGCCAGTGTCAAAATAGGAAATGCTCTAGGTGCTGGAGATGTCCACCAAGCCAAACTCTCTACGAAAGTTTCTTTTTTCTGCACAAGTAAGAAAACAAATATGTGTAATGTAAATTTGGTCCAAGACAAGGCAAAAGGAAGGTTTAAGATTTGCAGTATTCCTATTAGTGTTGAGTTTCCAGATCATTCCTAAAAATAATTAATCACTTAAATTGTAACCTGCATTTTTTGCCAGGGCCACTTCATTGTCATGTGACAGAAAAGCAAACAAATTTATGAAAAAGCTTCTTGAATTTCGATGGTTCTGTGGGATTAAACAACAAGATCAACAAGAAGAAATAATAAAATTAAATGATCTGTATAATGCATTCTAAATTACTTTGTAAATAAATGCAAATTATACCGTATTTGCTCGATTATAAGACGACCCTGATTATAAAACGACCCCCCAAATCTGAATATTAATTTAGGAAAAAAAGAAAAAGCCTGAATATAAGACGACCCTATAGGAAAAAAGTTTTACCAGTAAATGTTAATTCATCTAAACTATTTTTTTTTAATAAAAGCTATGATTGAGAAAAATATTTTGGTTTTATTTCCTTCTATTTTCCAACCTGCCCCCCCAGTTATACTGCCCCAGAAATGCCTTATACCCCCTATATGCCACTGTGCCCCATGATATGCCTTTTAACCCTCTAAATGCCACTGTGCCCCATGATATGCCTTTTAACCCTATATGCCACTGTGCCCCATGATATGCCTTTTGACCCCCTATGTGCCACTCTACCTCCAGAAATGCCTTATACCCCTATATGCCACTCTGGTGGGTTAAAAGGCATATTATGGGGAAGAGTGGCATATAGGGAGGTTTAAGGCATTTAGGAGGCAGAGTGGCGTATAGAGGTTAAAAAGGCATTTCTGGAGGCAGAGTGGCATTAAAGGGGTTAAAAGGCATTTCACAGAGCACTCTGCCTCCAGAAATGCCTTATGCCCCCCCCCCCCATTTAACACTCCCCGCCCCCCCCCCCCCCAAACTTACCGGTGCTTCTGACTTCCCTGTCATGTAGCCAGGGCAGCGTGTAGATCCCACGCACTTATGCTGCAGCCGGAAAATATATAGCACTTAATTGGCCTAGAAGTTACAGTCTGGCAGCAACAGCTCCATGACACTGAATGTCTGCTTGAAGCAATTAATCAGTGAAAAGAAAGTGCTTCCATTTAAAAAGGAAGATTTTTCACACATCTAAGGATCTGAATAGACTGAAGATGAGTATATGACATGCAGAAAGATATACCGTGTAGAGAGCTGGGGTGTGTGGAAAGGGGCAAATGAATATACATTTGCAAAACAGCACAGAAATGTAAAGGGGCCATGCTGCTATGATATGATGACTGAAGTGTCTATTTAGTGCATGTCTCATAACTCCACCTCTTTATTTTTATATTGGTGTTAATATACAATTATTTTGTCATTGTACATCATTAGCTCTGCAGCCGATGTTATTGATTGTGTCTTCTTGATAATGAATGTAATTAATTATTTTTTTCTTGTCCATTAGTCTCTTTGGCATTACTGACCGGTGTTACAATTGCTGGATTGAAAGATTATATTCCATTAATTTTTACACCAGACAGGTTGGTAAATGTTTATCAAGGATGACAGAATGTTGTAGCTTTGCAACAGTTAGATTTAAGTGATATCCTTATTAGCTTACCTACCTTACACTTTTACTAGGGATACACACATATGCACACACATATACTGTATATTTATATATATATAGTGTGTATTCATCCTGGACAATCAAATTGTTTTTTTTAACAATGTCATACTCATTTATGGTCAGATTGGCTTAAAAGACCAATGTCCAAAAAGAGGATAGTTCTGATTGGTACATATTTGTACCACCTTGGCCTACTTAATCTGCCCTTTTATGAAATTAACTTATTAATTATTTGTTATAGCTTTATGCACACTGTAAACCTTTTGCTATTCTGTACTGTGTTACTATTGCAATTAAATACATTTTAACTTACTGTGCACCCTGCCATATATCATATCATTCCCATAGTTAAGCAATGCTCTTTCAAGTCGTAGGAAATAGCAAGTAATGTAAACTTTTCAAAAAATCTAAAAAGCCAAGACATGCATAAAAATGAATATTATTGGAACGTGGGGCTTATATGATAGTCACTGAAAGTAGTAGGAGTAGGAATCCTTTATTAATTGTGTTATATACCAAGGGATCACCATACAATACAATTCCTGCAACCCAGTGGCGGAACTACCGGGGTCGCGACTGCGACCAGGCCCTGGAGTTCTGGCAGTCAGAGGGGGCCCAAGGGGTGCCGAGCGGTCGTTTTCAGCAACCGCTTGGCGCCTTTCTGTATCCTCTGCCGCCGCCTGCATCAGCGATACCCCGACTGCAGTGGTGGGAGCGTGAGGTGTCTGTCTCGGGTGCAGGCGCTTCACGCTGAGTGCCGGCATATGACATCATATGCCAACGCTCAGCAGTGAAGTTGTGCGCACCGCGGCAGAGCAGTGAGACAGAGGCCTCACACCTCCACCACAGGACTGCACGGTAAGTGACCTACAAAGGGGGGTAGGGAGAGGGTAGATAGTGAGAACGGGGTTTGGGAGAAGGTAGATAGTGAGAAGGGGGGTAGGGAGAGGGTAGATAGTGAGAAGGGGGGGTAGGGAGAGGGTAGATACTGAGAAGGGGTAGGGAGATGGTATATAGTGAGAGGAGGGGTAGGGAGAGGGTAGATAGTGAGAAGGGAGGGAGAGGGGGTAGATAGCCTGAGAAGGGGGTGAGGGGGTAGATAGCCTCAGAAGGGGTTAGATGGTGTGAGAAGGGGGTAGATTGGGTGGGGCGGGCTTAACAGATTCTGGCACCGGGGCCCTAAGGCTTCTGGTTACGTCCCTGCTGCAACCATTCCTGGACATGTGATATAAATAATATCTTTTATATCCACAGAGAGATTGTTCATCTGGTTTCAAGTCTCCTGCTTATGTTTGTTCCACTTAATTTTTTTGATGCAATTTCTGTAAGTATTGATTATATAACATAATTACAGATATTATGTGAAATATGCCTAATAACCTATTTTTATTATTACTTCTAGATCACCTGTGGTGCAGTGTTACGCGGAACAGGAAAACAAAAGTTTGGTGCCATTCTTAATGTTGTTGGGTATTACATTGTTGGTTTGCCTATAGGAGTATCCTTGATGTTTGCTGTAAAGCTTGGTGTAATAGGTGAGAATGTATGCTATAACATACACGATAATCCTTCATCCTTTGTTGCTCAGTATCTAAATAGCAAGAAATGATGGGAACAAATATATACAAATATATTTTAATTATATTGCTGTCATATATGGGGCATCATTTTATTTATTTTATTTTATTACATTAATATTTCCCTTTGGGGAGCTGGTAATTCCCTTCATATGCCCCTGAGAATGTGAGGTGAAATTTGCAATTTGTAATCTGTGTCTTAAGGAATTTCCAAGTTGCTTGTGTTTTTTTAGCACATTGATCTCTAATCTCCTACAGTTGGGTGAATATGATTTAAGTATTATTTGTACAAGTGTAAAGCGAGTTGAGAACAGTCTGCAACTTGCCAAATCTTTGTGAAAATGTGCTAATTCATATTTATTGTGTGAGACTTCATTGTGGTATTATCCTTTTAACCACTGCATTCTCTTTTAAAGGCCTTTGGACCGGACTGATTACCTGTACTTTTATGCAAGCTGTGTGTTTTGGGACATTTATTGTACTCCTGAACTGGGACAAAGCATGTGAAGAGGTAAATGTGAATGCCATGTTCACTTATAGTCTAGTCACTTGTTTTATTAAATAATCTAATTTGCTCCATTAGGTAGACTGTGGTTTCTTCTTTCAACACCACCTCCACATGATACATTATTTTCTGTACAGTTTTGCCATTTTCTTCTCCTTTTTTGGTAGTTGGTGGGTATAGAAATACAGGAGAAACCCACAGCAGGTTGTTGCTGGAGAGGCTCCACACCTCTTGTAAAGGGGATACTGAGATACGACAACCTATCCTTTAGTTAGTGAGGTGACTGAAAAACGAGGGGTCAGGAAAGGAAAGGTAAATGAGCACGTCATACTAGAAGTGGTACTGGAATCCAAAAGAAGAGGTTAGTTCCCAGAGGAAGAATAGACAGAGAAAAGTAGAGGCCCCAAAACTGGGCCCTGAGGTACACCAACCAAGTCAAGTATAAGGAGAGGAACAAGTGTCAGAGAAAGAGACATTAAAGGTAGCCAGAGAGGTAGAACTTGAACCAGGAGAGAGCCATATCAATAAAGCGTTTGCAGGAGCGGAAGATTGCTACAGTGTAGAGCCCTGCGCGGGACAGCTTTTTTAATCCCGCTCCCGCCCGCTCCCGCCCGCTCCCGCCCGCTCCCGCTGTTTTTAATCCCGCTCCCGCCTGCTCCCGCAATGTGGGTGTTCCGCTCCCGCCACATTTGTGGCCAATCCCGCCCGCTCCCGCTACATTTGTGGCCAATCACGCCCGCCTCCTTACCTGATTTCCCGCGCAGTCCAGGAAGTTGTTCCCTCACAGCGTCTCTTCTCTTGCTCCGCCCAGGAACAAGGCGGAGTCACAGGAAGTGATGTCAGATCACGTGACTCCGCCTTGTTCCTGGGCAGAGCAAGATAAGACCCGCAGGACCCGCCTCCCAATGCAGTCCTCTACACAGTGTCAAAGGCTGCAGAGGTGTCAAAGAGGATAAGCCAAGTGAAGTGACGTTTTGGTTAAGAGATGAGGAAGTGATGGCTGTCAGTATACACGTATTGTTGTGGCTGAAAAACAGATTACCAAGCACACATCTTAAAAGCTTCTTTAACCCCTTCGTGACAAAGGCTGATTTTACTTTTTGTACCCTTCGTGACAATGGCCGTTTTAACATTTCTGCGCTGCTCGTGTTTAGCTGTAATTTTCTTCTTTCCCGTTTACTGAACCCACACACATTAGATATTGTTTTTTTCAGGACAAGAAGGGCTTTCTTTAGATGACATTGTTTTGATTGTATCATATTATTTACTATTAAAAAAAGTATAAAATATGGTGAAAAATTTAGAAAAAAATGAGTTTCTAACTTTTAGTTGAAAAATCTTTTACTCATCTATAAAAGGTAATAAAAAAACCTGCTAAATAGATTCTACTATTTGTCCTGAGTTTAAAAATACCCAATGTTTTTATGTTTTTTTGCTTTTTTCTGCACGTTATGGAGCAATAAGTACAGGTAGCGTTTTGCTATTTCAAAGCCATTTTTTCCAAATCTGGTAATTCTTCCCCCCATGTGCCATTTCGGGTATCTTTGAAGCCGGCCAATGCAATTTACCCCATCAAGTCATATATTTTTGAAAACTAGACAGCCCAGGGTATTCCAAATGCTGGTATTTTAACCCTTTCCAAGCACTTATTCTACCATCAGCCTTTGTCAAACTTTATGGTAGTAATTTCTTTGCATTTGTTTTTTCACACACATTTTACTTTAGGTATGAATAAACAGGTTCTGGTATATGTCACTATAAAAAAACACCCCAATATGTGTTTAGCAACATCTCCTGAGTACAGCGATACCTCACATGAATGATTTTGCCTGTCTGTTTGGGGGCAAAAGGGCCACATTTGGGGCATGCACATTTTTCAATGTTGAACTTTGGCATTTGGGGATCCACTGCCCATGCCCTATTTGGTACATCTTTGAGCCCGGCCATTTCCGTGTGCCCAATAAAGCCATATATTTTTGAAAACTAGACACCCCAGGGTATTTCAAATGCTAGTATTTTAACTCTTTCCATGCACCATATCTACCACCAGTCTTTGTCAAACTTTGTGATAGTCATTTATTTGCATTTGTTTTGTCACACACATTTTACTTCAGGTATGAATTAAAAAGTTCTCGTATATGTCACTATCACAAAACACCCCAATATGTGTTCAACAACATCTCCTGAGCGCAGTGATACCCCACATGAATGATTTTGCCTGGCTGTTCGGGGGCAAAAGGGCCACATTTGGGGCATGCACATTTTTCAATGTTGAACTTTGGCATTTGGGGATCCACTGCCCATGCCCTATTTGGTACATCTTTGAGCCGGGCCATTTCAGTGTGCCCAACAAAACCATATATTTTTGAAAACTAGACACCCCAGGGTATTTTAAATGCTGGTATTTTAACTCTTTGCATGCACACATTTTACCACCAGCATTTTTTCAAAGTTTGCAGTAGTATTTTTGTGTGTGTATTTTTCCCACACACACCTACTTTATGTATGAATTTACAGCTCTTGGTATATGCCGCTGTCACACGACACCCCAATATGTGTTCAGCAACATCTCCTGAGTACAGTGATACCCCACATGCATGGGTTTGTCATTTTTGGGGGGAACTAAAAGGCCACATTTGGTACGTGTGCATTTTTCTAATTGGAAATTAGATGTGTGGCCATCCTTCCCCCCGTGTTAATTGGGACATTGTTGAACCCGGCCAATTCAATTTACCCCATCAAATCATACATTTTTTAAAAGTAAACACCCCATGGGCATTTAATATGCCAGTATTTTAACTCTTTCCATGCGAGAATTGTTTTAAGCTAATATGCTAATTTTAGGACTTGCTCACAAAAATATATTTTTTATATATATATATATATTTTTTTTTTTGCCTTTTTTTTTAATTTTTTTAACATTTTTTTTCAACTTGAAGGTTCCCCTGATAGTGACATCAGTGGGAAATTATTTTTACATTTTACTGGTTTTTTATTATTTTTTTTCTAATTATTATTAATTTTATTTTATTTTTAATGTATTTTTTCTAATCACACTGTGATTAGAAAGCTGAGCTCCATTGACTTGCATGGTTGAATGCAGTACCTATATTCAACCTGCAAGTGGAGCCAGAGTTCTCTAGAGGGTCTGGAGATCGTCTAGCGAACTTTTTAGACTTTATTGTTTTTCTTTATTGAATTTTCCCGGACCGCCGCCATCTTGCTGATGGCGAAGATCACCGGCAGCTGCGGCTGTGACCGCTCTCCGGAGCGGTCACAGTCCATCCCCAGGTAAGTGTTTGGTGTTGCTGGATGCCTCCTGATCGAGGCATTCCAGCGACACCATTTAAGTTTAAAACGGGCGTCCGCCGCCATACAAAGTATGGCGGATGTTGACGTCCCGGGGAGGGGCCAGAGATGGCCCCTTTGTGCCGATAATGGCGTTGCTGAATGCCTCGAGGTCGAGGCATTACAGCAACGCCGTTTCGGTGCAGAAAGCGAAAATAGATCGCTTTCTGCACCCGTTGAATGACGTGCCGGTCCTGGCACGTCATTTGTCGTTATCGGCTTGAATTTCCGTGACGTGCCCCGACCGGCAATTGTCATCAAGGGGTTAAAATAGTGGCATGATGAGGGGGTTGAGAACACAAAGGTGGAAAATAAGGGAGGTCAAAAAGGTAGGTTATGGACACTGGAAATATGATAGTTAGAAGGTAGTAAAAAAAAAATGAACCAAAACAGGACACTTGGTAGTTTTGCAGCAGCTGTGGCTAACATTTGGCACTCATGCTGTTATTACTAGACTTGTGCATTCGTCTTCGGGCGAACATGAAAACGAACACGAAGGGTCCGTTTTTTTGTTCGTTCCGAAGAAACGTAGAAGAGAATACAGTGCCGGTAAAACGTAGACGAAGACACACACACGAAGAATCTTCGTGATCGTCTTCGTCTTTGTCTACTAATCTCCCCGGTCCCTTCCCCATCTAGCCTACTTTATCTTCACGGCATCGCGGGAGTTGACTGAAGCGGAAATCCGCAGGTTCACCGTCAGGGGTTACAGGGCAGTGCGAGTGAGCCTATTGGTCACCTGCAGGGTCTTCCTCTGGCATCAACCAATTGGTTGATGCCAGAGGAAGACCCTGCAGGTGACCAATAGGCCCACTCGCACGGCCTTTTTAACTCCTGATTTCCGCTCCTGTTAACCCCTGCGATGCTGCGTTGGATAACGGGAGCAGAAATCCTTAGGTTAAAGGGCCGTGCAAGCGACCAATAGGCTTACTCGCACGGCCCTTTACCACTAGTTGCTATGCAGAAAAAAAAAATCTGGGACCCTGCTGCAACAGTTAAAAGTCCGTGCCAGCGACCAACAAAGTCGCTGGTACGGACATTTAACTTAGCATAATCACTTATTATAACTTCGGACATAATGCTGCCCTCTATTGGTAAGATACATTGAGTAGCATAATAAATTATTATGCTACTCAATGTATAACCAACAGAGGGGAGCATTCTGTCCGAAGTTATATTAGCCATATGTGGTAGTTTGCTCATTTTCATTTATTAATTATTTAAATAAAATATATTCCCATGATCTGCTGGTCTCCCCACTGCAACAGTTAAACTCAATGTATAACCAATAGAGGGCAGCATTCTGTTCGAACATATATTAGCCATATGTGACAGTGTGCTCATTTGCATTTATACAAATAACATATATTCCCATGATCCTTTCGTCTAACAGTTTAATACAAAAAAACCCCAAAATAAATAGAAAAAAAGAGTTTGCAAGTTCGACAGAATTAATGTCCTTGAGTGCGGACATTTAACTGTTGCAGCGGGGAGACCATATTTAAATATATTTTATTTAAATAATTAATAAATGAAAATGAACACACTACCACATATGGCTAATATATCTTCGGACAGAATGCTGCCCTCTGTTGGTTTTACATTGAGTAGCGTAATATTCTGCCCGAAAATATATTAGCTATATATGGTAGTGTGCTCATTGGTCGCCAGCAGGAGGCCCCCTGCTGGCGACCAATAGAGTTGCTCATACGGACATTTAAACTCCTGGCGCCAGAGCTGCTGCGGTACGCGTTAACCCCATATTAACCCCTTAACCAGAAAAAACGAAGAAAAAACGAACACGAAGAATGTCCATGAATATTCGCCAGAAGAGAAGACAGGAACGGGCGAATATTTGCGGAATACGAAGATTTTTTTTTTGCCGAAGACGAGCACGAAGATGAAGAGCCCCCTGGTGCCCAAGTCTAGTTATTACCTATCTCCTGATGCTCAGCCAACCAAATGAGTGGCAGAGAATCATGAGATGTGCATTCCACAGCAGCTGCAGTACCAATGATGATATTAAAAAGAACCTTTGGCACTCCAGTTGTTGAGTACTCACTTTTTTTGAGGACAACAATTCTGTATGCTTATGATGGATCAAAAGTGATAAAAGCCTTCCACTGTAAAAAAAACAAGTTGACTAGATGCTGTTGACCACTTGCATGAGCCACAGCAGTTCCAATTCTGCACCAATGTCTGCCTGTGTTCCCGGAACAACAGAAATGTGAAAATAGATGAACAGTCTGTATTTTAAAGTTCTTGTGAATTTAGAGCAATATCCTTAAATGTAAAATATTATTACTTTTAATAACAATTTCATCCTAAAATATAATTTTTTATTTTAAATTGCACAGCAAAAGCAGTTAAAGTATAACAGGCATCTGTAAACAGTGTATTTAATTTCCATGTTGAGAGTAACATTTAACTAGGATGGGACACCAACAGAACAGAAAGAAGAAACCATTAGTTTTTGTTATATTGACTTATTATATGTCTTTCTTTTGTCTGCCAGGCTATGGTTCGAGCAGGAGTGAAGCTAAAGAAAAAGCATCCTGGTCCCAAAAGTACACAGACAGGGAGTCCTGGTTCTGCTACTCCTGAAAATGGTAGGTGATTTACAAATGTTATTAGGATGGCTGAAATATGTTCTTGTTCCAACCACAGCTCACAAACTTGGTCAACTTGGTTGACCCTTTATGGATACAGTGCTGCTATTTATTTAAATGACACTTTCATGGTTTAGAGTGGACTTGAACTCTTCATCACACTGATGGTCTCTGCAGGTCTCTGCAGAGCGCTGGAATATCCCAGTGCTCTGCTTCATTCAGAACTGGAAAGTAGTAAGCAGCAGCACTGCAAGATCCACTTAAGTCTGGGGCCATGGCAAGGACGCCTAAGGCTGCGCTAGTGCAAAGTAATAGATTTTGTTTTAGATTAGATTGTTTTACATACTTTATTACTAAGCCAATGTGATTTTTATCAGCTAGCATTCTGGTCAATAAAGAATAATCTATCATAGTGGTGTATTCACTAAGAAGTTGAGTTGTCAGTCAAGTTAAGGGTTAACTTAAAAAACTTGACTCGCTATCTGTTTTTGCAAGGGCATGCAACTTTAAATTTGTTGACATGCAATTTCAATGTGTACTTGTATGTACTCACCTAAAGCTTGCAACATTTAATAATAATATTGATAAAATATATATTTAAAAACATCCAGGACCCCTTTTATCCAAGGGAGGCAAATGATTGCCCCTCCTTCCCCTAGCCCTTATGGTGTGAGGTATTTTAATGAAAGAATCCTTAGTGGGTATATTAACATAAATAAATTTCACCAAAAACAACACAAAGTGTATCCAACAAAAAATAAATTTTAATAATACTTATATTTCTCTCAGTTGTTAAACTGGACATCCATCCGTTGTATCACAAGAGCATATTAACATGCGGAAAAGTGAAAAACAAACAGAAATCATAGTGCTTTCCGTATTCAAATGTATATCAAGTGTTTCCCCCTAGGTAGTATCACACTCACATAAGGTAGAGCAAAACAGTTTGCTCAGACTTTTTCAAACACACGGCAAGAGATTCTGGCTCTGTATTATCGATCGTGTTTTTCTGGAGGGTCTTCCCCCTGATTCTGTGTCTCAAACGATTATCCGTCCACACGGTAATTTATCGCAAAGGAGGATATGAATGGAGAGGCAAAAGGTAAACTATATGAAGAATTTATTATATAAAATAAAGTAACATAGTAACATAGTAACATAGTTCATAAGGTTGAAAAAAGACCAAAGTCCATCAAGTTCAACCTATATACATAGTGTCCCTACTGTTTTGATCCAGAGGAAGGCAAAAAACCCTTATGAAGCAGATGCCAATTGCCCCATACCAGGGGGAAAATTCCTTCCCGACTCCAAATATGGCAATCAGAATAAATCCCTGGATCAACGTTCTGTCCCTATTAATCTAATATCCATAACTTGTAATATTATTGCTTTCGAGAAACACGTCCAGGCTCCTTTTGAACTCTTTTATTGAGTTTACCATCACCACTTCCTCTGGCAGAGAGTTCCATAATCTCACCGCTCTTACTGTAAAGAACCCCCGTCTGTGCTGGTGTAGAAACCTTCTTTCCTCCAGCCGTAGAGGATGTCCCCTTATTATAGATACAGTCCTGTGTATAAATAGGTCCTGGGAGTGATCTCTGTACTGCCCCCTTATATATTTATACATAGTTATCAAGTCCCCCCTAAGCCGTCTTTTTTCCAAACTAAATAACCCCAATTCTGATAATCTTTCTGGGTACTGTAGTCCTCCCATTCCCCTTATTACTCTGGTTGCCCGTCTTTGAACCCTCTCCAGCTCCACTATATCTTTCTTGTACACTGGTGCCCAGTACTGTACACAGTATTCCATGTGTGGTCTGACTAGTGACTTGTACAGTGGTAGAATTATTTCCTTGTCGTGGGCATCTATGCCCCTTTTGATGCACCCCATGATTTTATTTGCCTTAGCAGCAGCTGCCTGACACTGGTCGCTACAGGTAAATTTACTGTTAACTAAAACTCCTAAGTCCTTTTTCATGTCAGTCGTCCCCAGTGTTTTCCCATTTAATACATATTCCCAGCCTGGATTTTTCTTCCCCATGTGCATAACCTTACATTTATCTGTGTTGAACCTCATCTGCCACATCCCAGCCCAAGCCTCCAACCTATGCAGATCCATTTGTAAGCGTGCGCTGTCCTCTATTGTGTTAACCATGTTACAGAGCTTAGTATCGTCTGCAAAGATTGATACTTTACTATGCAATCCCTCTACAAGGTCATTAATAAATATATTAAAAAGAATAGGACCCAAAACTGACCCCTGTGGTACCCCACTAGCAACAGTCACCCACTCAGAGTATGTACCATTAATAACCACCCTCTGTTTCCTATCACTGAGCCAGTTACTTACCCACATACACACATTCTCCCCCAGCCCAAGCATTCTCATTTTATGTACCAGCCTTTTATGTGGCACCGTATCAAATGCTTTGGAAAAATCAAGATATACGACATCCAGCGATTCACCCCGATCCAGTCTTGAGCTCACCTCCTCATAAAAGCTGATCAGGTTAGTTTGACAGGACCGATCCCTTGTAAACCCATGCTGATATGGAGTCATACATTTATTTTCATTGAGATACTCCAAAATAGCATCTCTTAGGAAACCCTCAAACAGTTTACACACAACAGAAGTTAAACTAACAGGCCTATAATTCCCCGGGTCACTTTTTGTCCCCTTTTTGAATATTGGCACAACATTTGCTATGCGCCAGTCCTGGGGAACAGACCCTGTCACTATAGAGTCCTTGAATATTAGAAATAGGGGTCTGTCTATTACATTACTTAACTCCCTTAGAACGCGGGGGTGAATGCCATCTGGACCTGGTGATTTGTCTATTTTGATTTTTTTTAGGCGGCACTGCACTTCTTCCTGCGTTAGACAGGCGACATGTACTGAGGCATTTATCTCATCCTGCTGTATATTACCTGGCATTTCATTTTCCTCTGTGAATACAGCAGAGAAGAATATATTTAATAGATTAGCTTTTTCCTGATCCCCATCTATAACTTCTCCCTCATTACTTTTTAAGGGGCCAACGCTTTCATTTTTAACCTTTTTACTATTTATATAGTTAAAGAACATTTTGGGGTTTGTTTTACTCTCTTTGGCAATGAGTCTTTCTGTCTCCAATTTTGCTGCTTTTATCTGATTTTTACATATTTTATTTTTTTCCCGATAGCTTTTTAGTGCTTCCTCACTGCCTTCCTGTTTTAGTAGCTTAAATGCCTTTTTTTTGCCATTTATTGCCCCCTTTACATTTTTATTTATCCACATTGGTTTTCTCTTGTTCCTGACTCTTTTATTCCCATACGGTATGTACCTTTCACAGTGAGAATTTAAGATATTCTTAAAAATCTCCCATTGAGTGTCTGTACTCTTGTTTTTGAGGACATTTTCCCAATTTACAGTGTTAAGGGCTTCTCTTAGTTGATCAAACTTTGCCCTCCTAAAGTTCATAGTTCTTGTGGCTCCTCTAAGAGTTCCCTTATTGAAGGACAAGTTATAATGTATCATATTGTGATCACTATTTCCTAGATGCCCCCTGACCTGCACATTAGTTACTCTGTCAGGTCTGTTGGTTAATATTAAGTCCAGTAGGGCGCCCCCTCTGGTCGGGTCCTGTACCATTTGGGACAGATAATTATCCTTACTTATAGTCAGAAACCGGTTTCCTTTATGAGATTCACAGGTCTCGCTTTCCCAGTTTATGTCGGGATAGTTAAAGTCCCCCATAATAACCACCTCATTGTGATTAGCTGCCTTGTTTATTTGCTTTAATAATTGATCTTCTCCTGCTTCCATTATATTTGGTGGCTTATAGCAAACCCCGATCAGTATTTTATTATTTTTCTTTCCATATATTTCTACCCATAATGACTCCACATTATCATTTCCCTCACTTATATTCTCCCGCAGTGTGGCCTTTAGGCTGGACTTTACATAAAGGCAAACTCCTCCCCCTTTTAGTTTTTTCCGATCCTTCCTGAATAGACTATACCCCTGTATGTTAACCGCCCAGTCATAGCTATCATCCAACCATGTCTCTGTTATACCCACTATGTCATAATTTTCTTCAGACATTATTAACTCCAGTTCGTCAGTTTTATTGGTCAGACTTCTGGCATTAGTAAGCATACAATTTAGAGGTGTATGGTTTTTTTACCTATGAAGCCTATCCCTATTAACTATTCTAACCCCTCCCTCCGCTCCACCCCCAGGTACATTTGTAAGCCCCAGTTCTCTATCTACACTATCTTCCCCTTCTATATTGTAGTTTCCCTCCCCCCCTTTCCCTAGTTTAAACACTCCTCCACCCTTCTGACCATCTTCTCCCCAAGCACAGCTGCACCCTCCCCATTGAGGTGCAGCCCGTCCCTACCGTAGAGCCTGTATCCGACAGAGAAGTCGGCCCAGTTCTCCATGAACCCAAACCCCTCCTTCCTACACCAGCTTCTGAGCCACTTGTTTAGCTCCCTAATCTCCCGCTGCCTCTCTGGAGCAGACACCCCTCTGGTGGTCAGAGGCAGTGACTTGCTGCAGTACTGCTAACTCTGAACTAACATCCCCCTTATCTGCCAGCCGGGCAAACTTGTTGGGGTGTGCTAGATCAGGACTAGCCTCCCTGGCGCTTTTCCCCCTACCCCGCCTTCTAACTGTAACCCAGCTAGCTGCCTGACTGTCCTGTACCTCCATCCCACTATCCTCCCCCACCTCTACCTGCGAGAGAGCTTGCTCAGTGAGCAGCAGACTCCTCTCCAAGTTGTCAATAGATCTCAGTGTTGCCAGTTGCTCCTCTAGACTCAGGATTTGTGCTTCCAAATGAGCAACCCGCACACATCTCGCACAGCAATATGCACCCTCGAAGCGCTGCTCAAGGATTGCATACATTGAGCAAGATGTACATTGTCAAACATGGAGGACATCTTGGCAATGTGGATAGCTCAAATAACTGGCAAAAACAGACAGTAAGGCGCAAAATATATATAAATATATTATATGCAATCACAAGGATTTATACTTTACCCTCCTTCTTGCTTTTTAACTCCTTTTTGCTTTTTAACTCCTTCTTTGCTTGTAACTCCTCACTTAGAGATGTCACTTAGGAGATTCGCCCCAGCTCAGGATTCGCTTGTGTGTCCAAGCTAAATGCAACTGCAAAAGCCAAAGTGTATGCTCACATTAAAGATCTATCCCTCGAGTGTCAGAGTCTCTCTGATTTTCTCCAACCGAACCGGCTTCCGGATACAACGCAGTGACGTTGAAACGCAGACGCGTTTCGCCCAATCAGGCTTCCTCAGTATACTGAGGAAAGCACTATGATTTCTGTTTGTTTTTCACTTTCCACATGTTAATATGCTCTCATGGATGGATGTCCAGTTTACCTATTGAGAGAAATATAAGTATTTAAATTTATTTTTTGTGGGATACACTTTGTGTTGTTTCAAAACAATCAATCAATTATTTGATTGTCACTCCATAAGTTGAAATTTACTTCTCTGCGCAACACTTTATTCTTCACTACTATTTATGGTATTTGGGGCTGTACCTCAAGTGTCTGCAGCACAGATTATATCATATTATTTTTTCACTATATATTTTTTCACTATAGATTTTGCTTGCATCAATTGATATATATATATATATATACTTTAGCGCTCTATCATCACTTTAATTATTAGTCTATATTACCATAAATACCCACAATAATCTCCTCAAGGGGATGGGAGGGGGTTCTAATATTATTAGGAAAATACCCTATTGGAGTCACAGACCCCAAGCTCTACCTCCGCCTCACCCCTCATTCCATTCCCGGGAGGATGGGGGAGTGAAGAGGTGGACAATCGGCATCCCCTGATTAAAAGGGATCATGGGGACCCCGTTTCTTGTTCTTTTACTATTTTTTTAAAGGTGAATTATATAAGTTGAAGATACAGTGAATAAAAATGTATCCAAGAGAGAAAAAAGTCTGCCCATTCAGTCCCCAAAATCATATGAACTGAAAATTTTATTTTTTGTTTCTGCTATGCTACAGGACATATGCAACCCTTTGATGTGTATGATGTACAGGAGAAGCCAAACAGCGGAGATATTATCTTGCCAGATATTGCATCTGGTGTCAAACTTACTGATCAGTTGGTGCAACAAGAAGATTTGGCTACTGAAACTACATGTGTCATAGGAGAAGTCCTCTCAGTGAAGCAGCTGGTACTCAGACGTGGCCTGGCAGTTGCTTCAGCTGTGGCAACACTCATTATAGGCATAATAGTTAAATGTCTGGTTGGTAGATGTTAAAGTAATGGCCTTAATGTCAAATATATTAAACACTACTTACTTGTGGTGTAGTCAGATTTCTTTGCCTAGGAAACTTTTTATTTAAGTATTATCAACATTTATTATACTGCATTATAGGTCAAAGGAGGCAGCCATCAATGAAGATGTGAAATTAATTTTTCTTGGAAAAGCATTTTGTTTACTTGTAAAGGGGACAATTATTTTTTTTTCTTGGTGAAGTTTTAAATATGTACTAAATACTTTAATTTAAGATGCCTGTTCAACATGTGTGATCAGTCACTGATTTTTGCAATAGAGATTAAAAGACACATTTAAAGTTTCTATTATGCTTTTAAACCTTTTGAAGAAATAATAAAATGTTGTAATAGCTATATATAAAGCAAGGTATAATTGCAGGTTGAAGCACTTCATTAACTGATACATTTTCAAAGTATCAAAGGTAAATAATGTTAAATTGTCAGTTAACAGTAACAATGATCAATGTTGAATATGCACTTTCCTCTACTATCCAGAAAAAAAGCCACAAGTAGTCTATAACTACACAAATGTCACTATTTTGGGAATCCTGTCAGGTTCTCGAGAACCCACTGGTATTCCTACAGTGTTTCAACTTTAAAAGCTGTGTATGCTCATACAGTATGTCTATGAAAATGTATGGGGATGTAACTCATTGATGTTGTAATATGATATCACTATGAAAGAGTAATACTGCCAATAAGACGAAATATAATTGTAAACAATTTTACCAGGTGTATTCATATGTTTTGTGAAAACTGTGAAAGTCTTTCAATAAACCTACAAGTAAGCATTGAGTTCAGCTCTAACCACGGTAGGTAGTTTACACCATGTCTCCCTTGCAGTTTGTATTACCCTGCTGCCGCATATCATGCGGTGGATTATTATTTGCCAATAAATAAGCAATAATTACATATTGTGAAGTTTGAATCTTTATTTTTTGACTCTCACGGAGACCACCAGCTTCCTGTTGTTTGTGTTCTTTTCTGATATGTCTAGAAAATGAAAAATAAATTAGAAGGACATAAATTGGTAGTGGAACCTACAGAATGGTTTACCAGCAGCCCTAAACAATTGATATGAACATTTAGGATAGTAGGGCCAATACTTTGGCTGTCCAATGTAAAGGCTAATGTTACAGAGTATACCACCCCTCTACCCTTTGGCAATCCTGAATTCCCTCCATGTTTGGTGGTTTGTAGCTTCAGCATGGATACTTCTACTCTGACATTAGAATTTGTGTCATAATGGTAGCCTTAGAGCTTGAGATACATTTAAGCTGGCTTTGTTTGGCACCAATTTCTGGCTTCTACAGTGTTCCTGAGACAGTAGAAACTTTACTGACATATGTTTATCCTTCGAAAATTTCATCATTTCACTGCAGGTCTCCCTCCCCATTATACAGAACGGTTTTGTTTAACATGTACACTTTTTCATGACTCTGCATAATGGCCCTTTTTTATTATTCTTTGTTCTCTACATGTTTAGGGTTTTATTGTTGTATGTTGTTGTTTCATTTATGATTCATAGGGAAATACATCGGTTGTATTATACCATTTACATCTTTGATGGCCCAACTATTTTACACATGTTCATGAAAGATGTATATCTACACTATTCTGAATCTTTTTATTCTTAAAATACAATAAAAATAGGTTCAAAAGAGAAAATCATTATTAAACCAGTTCCATTTCTGTTGCTTTGACTAAAGTCCCTAGAACTGTTGAAAAATTAATCCTTTGATCGCTCCCCAGGCTCCCACTCCTTCTATATTAGCAGATAACATGATGTGAAGTCAGACAATGCTTTCAGAAAAAAGAAGCATATTGATGGTCGTGGATTACACGGTATGACTGGTACCAATAAAATTATGGAATGCTGGCGGGTGAGGGCAATAGGAAAATATGTTCTTCAAATAATCACTTTAGAGCCTGTCAGTCAATTTTGGAGAGGTATTTCTCTATTAACGCTGTGAGGACAGTGTTGTTTCCTATTTTTTGTACCCTCCATGACAATGGCTGTTTTAACATTTCTGAGGTGCTCATGCTCAGCGGTAATTTTATTCTCTCTCATTTAGTGTACCCACACAAATTATATATAGACTGTTTCAGGACAATAAGGGCTTTCTTTAGATAACATTATTTTAACTAATTTATTTTAAAAAAAGATTGTGAAAATATTAAAAACTTTTTCTGACCTTTAGAAAAATATTTTGCTCAATACATTCTAATATTTGTCCTGAGCAGGGGCATAACTAGACGCCTCAGGGCCCGGGTGCGAGAATCTGTCAAGGGCCCCCCCACCCCCTCACCCCCCAAAAAAAACATGATTTTTACCCAACAATTTTTTTTCAACTAATTCAACAAATTCAATTTACATATTGAATCATATCTGTAAAAAAAATCTAAGAAAAACGGGCGCATGTACAAAGGGCATAATCCAGGGGTGTCCAAGTTTTTTCTGCAGTGGGCTACTTCATCAGAATTGTATACGTGCGAGGGCCGCACTCATTTTTCACTGTGACAAAAAATATGGCCTTTAATAAAATATGCAGATTAAAATAAAGTAAAATGACACAAAACCTTTACTCTTCCTCTCACTGATTTCTGGGCCTTGAAAGTTTTGCGACTACAAATTCAGGATTCCCTAGATTTATTCTAGGGATGAACTAAAATGAAAATTCTGGACCAAAACATTCAGGGTTCACTTAGCCAAAACCGAAAATGACCCCCACCTTTAAAAATAATAATAAAAACTCACATGTTTAATAAAAGTAGGTAACACACAATTGGACAAAATTAGCAATATGACTTGGCATGATAGGAGTGTGATTGCTGTTAGCCTAGGCAACCAGTAAATGCTGATACCTAGGCATGATGGGACTGTGCTCGCTGTGATTGCTGTTAGCAATCACACTCCTATCATGCCAAGTCAGCCAGTACATGCTGGTACAGGGTGGCTGTAAGTGATGTGCAGACCCCATACTGCTGGCAGCATCACTACACAAGGGGGGCAGCTAGCTAGGTTTCAGCATGTACTGGCTGACTTGGCATGATAGGAGTGTGATTGCTAACAGTAGTCACAGTCCCATCATGCCTAGGTTCCAGCACTTACACATCCATCCAGTAAATGCTGGAACCTAGGCATGATGGGACTCTGATTGCTGTTAGCAATCACACTCCTATCATGCCTAGGTTCCAGCACTTACACATCCATCCAGTAAATGCTGGAACCTAGGCATGATGGGACTCTGATTGCTGTTAGCAATCACACTCCTATCATGCCAAGTCAGCCAATACACGCTGGTACAGGATGGCTGTAAGTGATGTGCAGACCCCATACTGCTGGCAGCATCAATACACAAGGGGGGCAGCTAGCCAGGTTTCAGCATGTACTGGCTGACTTGGCATGATAGGAGTGTGATTGCTAACAGCAATCACAGTCCCATCATGCCTAGGTTCCAGCACTTACACATCCATCCAGTAAATGCTGGAACCTAGGCATTATGGGACTGTGATTGCTGTTAGCAATCACACTCCTATCATGCCACGTCAGCCAGTACATGCTGGTACAGGGTGGCTGTAAGTGCAGACCCCATACTGCTGGCAGCATCACTACACAAGGGGGGCAGCTGGCCAGGTTTCAGCATGTACTGGCTGACTTGGCATGATAGGAGTGTGATTGCTAACAGCAATCACAGTCCCATCATGCCTAGGTTCCAGCACTTACACATTCATGCTATCACACACACACACACACTCATTTATTCATATAATCATTAATTCACAGATTCATTCCCTCAATCACACACACTCATTCAAACACCCTCCCCACCCCCTTACCTGCACTGCAGCTCCTCGATGCCCCTCACAGACTTCAGCAGGGGGCGCGGCCTCCCTCTGCCTTCTCTGCTAAAGCACAGAGGAAGTAGGATGTCACGTGAACTCCGCTTCCTCTGTGCTGTCCAGAAGACCCTCCCACAAGTAAGTAGCAGGGCTTGAGGTGCGGCTCGTGTAAGATCGGTTGCCCTGGCTGCCGATCTTACGCGGGCCGCACCTCGAGGTCTCGCGGGCCGCGTTTGGCCCGCGGGCCGCATGTTGGACGCCCCTGCCTTATTTAAAAAAAAAAAAAATAAGATTTCGGGGGGCCCCTTGGCTTGGGCCCCCCTGCCGCCGGGGCCCGGTCGCAGTCGCGACCCCTGCGACCCCGGTAGATCCGCCACGGGTCCTGAGTTTAGAAATATCCAATGTTTTTATGTTTTGTGGGTTTTTTTGCAAGCTGTAGGGCAACTTGTAGCATATTGCTATTTTAAAACCTTTTGTTTCCAAAACCGGTCATTCTGCCCCACGTCCTATTTGAGACATCTTTGCCGCCGATCAGTTCAAGTTCAAACCACATAAAAATGCTGTTATTTTGTTTTTATTTTATTAATTTTCATAACATAGGAAAAGCAGTACATATCATTTTAGCGGAAATTGAACTGAGAAAACATGTTGTAAGCTACCAATGCTACCCACAGATACCACACCCCCTTTCTCCGATAATCGAAATGACAGAGAGCGGCAGGACAACCAACACCACTCAAAATGAAGTACAGTAACTCCATAACTCAGGGTTACCCCAAGACTTGCTGGACCTTTTGGAGAAGGGAAAAACCCAGTCCCCTGCCTCCGTTACCCACAGGAAGGTCAGGGAAGGTGGACAAGAACACCGATTGCTGATCCTTAAGAATAACTAAAAGCTTGTTTAATGAAATGACGTGCCAGGCACGTCATTGGTGTTACCTGAGCGTTTGTCTCTGACGTGCCTTGCCCCTCATTGGGCGTTAAGGGGTTAATAATGGTAAAAGGGATCAGGAGTGGCAGCATTTCAATCTTATAGCGAAACTGCGTGAAGGCGATCATTTTAATCAAATTTATCCTCCTTATATAGGATAGGGGAAGAGTCCAAACTTGAAAATGATGTTTGATTCTTTGAATTTGTATTTCTCTTTATTGATTACCTTATCGTTTAGAGCCCTATTTAGTAGTATTTCCAATTGTCTCATGAATGTTAATGTTGGGTCAAAACTTAATACTTTATAAAAACCTTATATGACAATAACCACCTAGTTTCCTCTATATAATCTCCTATATTTGCAGGATCACATCCTCGTCCTTATCAGCGCCCGTTACTATAAAATTTTCGCCGTCATATTCCGGCGCTCCGCATGAAATGCCGGCACTGCGACCGAGCTAGAGGCCTTGCGGTGGAGAGTGAGGGCCCCCGAGCAGTTGCTGAAAAGTTCATGAGCGACTGCTTGGCGCCCCTGTCTCTCCTCAGCCTCAAGTACAAAAAACGACGGCGGGACTGTCCCTGGCAATGCGGGACATGTGATCACCCTATATATCGTTGATCACTTCCTTGGCTCTCTTAAAGTAGGCAGCTGGGACTCTGCAGCAGTTTTCGGTGTTACTGAATGCCTCAATATCGAGGCATTACAGCAGAACCGTTGGGAGAAGAAAGTGAGCTTTGATTGCTTTCTAAACCCGTTTAACCCTATGGTGTTCCAGGCACGCCCCTTACGAAAAATTACTGCAGTTTTTTCTGAAGTAATACTGCAGTTTTTTGGACATGAAAAAACTGCAATACTGCACTTTTACTGCAATATTACTGCACATTTACTGCACTTTTACTGCAGTATTACTCCACATTTACTGTACTTTTTTATATTGCAAACCTACAGTTGTACTTCAATGTACTGCAGCATTATTGCATTTGTACTTCCTTACAAAGAAAACTGCAGTAAAACTGCAGTACAGTGAAGTAAAACTGCAGTAAAAGTGCAGTATTGCAGTTTTTTCATGTCCAAAAAACTGCAGTATTACTTCAGAAAAAACTGCAGTAATTTTTCGTAAGGGAATTGTACTTAAGGGGATGCAGTTCTGTGACATGTCTGGCATGTCAATTGTAGTCAAGGGGTTAAAGATGTGTTTGCATACATGTGTATATGTGTAAATTTGCGTGTATGTAAATTTGTGAGCATGTATATGTGTGTTTCTGGGTATATATGAATTTGAGTGTTTTTGTATTCTGTATAAAATAATGTAAGCAAGTGTAAAAGAAAACAGATTACAATACAAGGCTGGGAGAATTATGATTAAGGGCCCTTAATGACACAGGTCTGAGGGAAAAAACATCTGACAGGAGGAAGAGGATCTAAGAGGGGACTGATTTTTACACAGGGTCTTAATATATGACTGGGGCAACAGATTTGACAGGAGGCTAAGGCAAAATGCATGACAGCGGCAAGGAATCTGACAGGGTGGGTGGGAATATGACATGAAGGAAATGTAGTGGTGAGGTGTAAAACATGGGTAAGATAAAATGGTAATAGGTTAGCACTGAAAATTAAACCCCTTGCATGGCTTGTTTGAATTCCCTCGGTGGCAGTAGCAGTAATAATTCAATTTAGTTCTAGATTCCAAGTGTGTTTGAGTTGGGTCCTCATGTAAGTCCAATTTGTTGTAACGTAAAATTTGTTGTTTACAATCTCTTTACCTAATGTGTTGGTTTGCCTTAGTCTGTCTATTGTAGTCTCGTCATGCCCCTTAGATATATGTACTGTAAGAAGCACTGCTTATATATAATTAACCCCTTCAATCCCCTATGGACGTACGGGTGCGTCCAAAAAACGCATTCTAAGAATCCCCTATGGACATACCGGTACATCCAGCCCTTCTTGCTGTGTCAGGGACACATCGCGCAATCGGGCATTCCCTTCCGGGTTGTGTCACTGCTGACATAACCCAGAAGTTCATCGGAGGACAGGATATCCCCTGCAGGGGATATCCTGTCCTCCGATGAGACACAGACGCTGTGATCTCTATGCACGTCTGTGAGGACCTGCATAGAGATCACAGTGTGGTCGATGCAGGGGCATCGCGGGGAGGGGAGTGAGAAACCATGTCTCTCACCCCCCCTCCCGTCCTGAAACAGAAAAAAAACGGTTAGTCATTAAAAAAATAATAATAATAAAAAAATAATTAAAACAATAATATAAATAATAATAAAAAAAATAGTAATGTGAGCTAAGTGATGTCATTGTGACATCACTGGCATGTTCAGGAGGTCCCTAAGAGGACCTCTAACCATTTACAAAATATATATATATATAAAAAATAAATAAAATAAAAAAATGTAAAAAAAATATATAAAAAGATAATCATAAATTTTTTTAAAAACCTTACATCCCATTGCCCTAGCATAACATTTACCCAGTATAACCCTCCTGCCCCCCGTTCACAACCCCCAAACCCATTAAGCCATATGCATGTTCCCTGGTGCTGAGAAAGTATGGAAAATCTATATAAATTAGGTATTTCTGAAATCAGGACACCTGAATTGATAAACTTGGAGGGGATTTCCATCACTTTACCTAATTTTGTGAGGATTCAGAGGGAAAATGTAAAAGAAATTAGGTGTTTTTTTTTAATTTTCGCTAGTTTTTACTAAATTTCTCATTCTAAATTTTCAGCTAATCATCCAACTATGGTATCAAAAGAAAGCTCTATCTCTCCTTGAAAAAACAATATATAAACGGACATAGCGCAAAAATGGCAAAATTGCTCTGGGACTTGAGGTACCAAAAACCCCTGGGATTGAAGGGGTTAAATCAGTAAAACATAATAATAACATTGTGTGTCAGCCTGATATTTTGTCGCACAAATAAACACCTGCAAAACGGGAATTTTAGTAAGTGGAATAAGGCCATTGTGACTCTCCTGCCCCTGGGGCCCCATTTGGTTTTAATCCTCCCCCGTTTACATACTTTTCAATAGGTCATATAAAAAGTCTTAGGCCAGCCCTGCCGACTTCGTATTCCTGAAGCACATCCCTAGCTTCTGCAACAACCCGCCCTCCAAGTTATCTGTTTGCTTAGCTCCTCAGACTGTATTCAGTGGGCGGATCTGCCGCAGTCACACATATAGCGGGGATGATTGACACTGCCAGGGACAGCGATGAGTCCGTGGGGTAATGCGCAATGACCGGAATGGAGTCCAAAAGCGGAGCGGAGAGCTCGCCTCTAAGAGGAAAGTCTAGCTGTCTACCCTGGTGTCTTCTCCGGCTTCTGCCTGCTGGATTCGTGGGTGAAGTGAAGGAGTTATGTGCGATGGCTGGACCTTTGGTAATGGGAGTAGTAGACTTTGTTTAAATACGTTGTATTAGTTAATGCAGAATATTGGTTTATTTATATTCAAAGTATTATTTATACAGAATGCAAGGTAATTTACGAGGTCATGTTAACTTATTCAGACTGACAGTTCTGCCTGTTCTGTTCCCATGTGATTGCTGTAAAGCCCGTATAGCAACATTTTATGCTGTTGTCCTCTACAAGAGCTATTTGCCAGCAGCAATGCATGGAGAGAATGTGTGCAGTGCGGAGATACTAGATGTGTGACCACAGCCCGCACACGAATCATGTATGACAAATATACTTACAGATACTTTCAGTAGTTCAGCACTTTGTATGTGTTCCCAGTATTTATCTATCTATATAAAATATATAGGTACCTTGCAACGCATCCCCGTAATTGCCTATTTTTCAATGTATCTGTAGATAACTTACAGTTGAAACAAGAATAAAATGAATTATTTAAGCTACAAATTTCCATCTCTAAACGCCTTACATTTTGTTTTTCAGTTTCTGTCTAATATTCTGGTGTTCCTGGTGAATATAGTGAGCTCTATTTTCTGTGGACATTTAGGCAAGATTGAGCTGAACTCTGTGATACTCGCTATTGCTGTAGGTATTACTTCTTCATACAGTTTACATTGTAAATTACACTGGATTTACCATTTGTTCTGTCTGGGCTACCTTTGTCTCTAGGTATCTCTTTAGTAGAGTAAACCTCCATTATTGTATTTGAAATCAACCCAGAGCCACCTGATTAGGGAAAATCAGCCCTAGTAAGTGACCCAAGGGTAACATTTAAAGAAGTTGGAATGGTAGCAAGTTTGTATTTTTTGATATTTATTCTCATTTTTGGTTGGCTGCATCAAACTGAATTCTAGCAGTTGTCTGGTGACAACAACAAAACCATGCTTGGCACACAAAGGGTGCATGCATATGTCTGTTTAGCATACAGTCTGTTGTCTAACAGTGTATAATAGTCAATATTCTTACATATTTTAAAACAGAGTACTACGCAACATTATTCATGTTTTTGTGACCCCAAGCCATACCTTCATATTGTTTAGCATAAGTGACTGACCTATCTAGAAGGGTGATTTCAGATCAGTTATTTCCAACAGTTTGTGGATAGTCACAAGGCTTGGCTTGAAAACAAACTAATCAGGTTAAACTTAGCTTTTTTCTGCCATATCCTTACAAATAACTGGTATTACAAGCCTGACACCAAAAGCAACATGTTATATAAATGCATTTAAATTAGAAGATATGAATTTCATTCAGTAGTGGAAGAACAGGATTTAAGGCAAGTATTTTAGCCTACATATTTGGTGTCATATTGGAAGCCCAAGGGCGATTGAGACTAAGAAGATTTTTTACAGACAAAATCCTACCTGAAGAAAACATTACATTCATTCTATCAGGGTTTTACTAGATTTTTCCTTGTTCCCTGCTTCTAAATAGCATGAGTTCTTCCAGGTTAAAAAACTGGACATTATATGTCTAGACAAATACTTTCAGACATTAACCAATAATCTGTAACGGTGTGTGACTTTTTCTTTTAGGTCATAAATGTTACTGCAATGTCTGTTGGGACAGGCTTGGCCTCTGCACTTGATACACTCATATCTCAGGTATGATTAAAACAAAATTCTTAAGTGAAATGACCTGTATATTTGCATCAGTAGCCAAAAACAGTGCCTTCTTAACACATGGGTACACTAGGCAGTGGCCCAGGGGCCCCACATTCTTGGAGGCACATGGGGAATCAAAATGGGATTCACCACGGAGCCGCTAGAACAGTAGTGTATCTATGGGGGCGGGCTGTGAGGCTGCCCCAGGTGCACAAAGCAGTAGGCAAGGGATGTACTGGGATACCAGGAGATTTCCTGATAGGCCGCCACCTCTGGGCTGGTGCAGTGTGCAGACAAGGAACCATCAGGGCTGGTCTGGGTAGCAGGTGGCCACAGGGTGCCCGCTGCCCCATGAGCAGGGCCAGTTGGGGAAATCACTATCTTTCTGTAACCGGCCTAACATTAAGGGAGGGAAAGATTTGACAAAACCCTGCTTCCGTATTCTCTAATTACTATGTGCTGGCAATTAATGCCGAATGCCGGGATATGGCATTATATCCTGGCGCTCTACATCAATTGCTAACTCATAGTACATAGGGAGCACCAAAGCAGAGGTCTGGAGTGACAGAATTTGCACTCCAACTACAGAATGGAAGACATAGGATGAAATATAGAGAATGGGAGAAGAAAAGGAGAAAGGTAACAGATATGAGAAAAGGAGTAGTGGATGGGGAGAAAGGGATGTTGTAAGGTCAAGTGTGAGTATGTTTGTATGTATGGACAAGCCTCCATGTGTATGTATGTGTGTATGGGCAGCCGTGTGTAAGGGCAATGTATTTATGTGGATGGGCAGATGTGTATGGGGCAGTCTATGTGTATATGTGTGTACGATCACTTTCTTCGCTTAAACGGTGTTGCTGTAATGCCTTAATGTCGAGGCATTCAGCAACACCGAGATCGGCATCAGGGGCCATCTCTGGCCCCTCCCCAGTGCCGCTGTATTGTGGCGGACACCCTTTTTAAAAGAGGGTAAACTTCAATGGTGTTGCTGAAATGCCTCGATAACAAGGCATTGAGCAACCCCGAACACTCACTCCGTGCCCACTGCGAGTGATTTTGGCGTCCTTTGAAAAAAAAAAAGGTTGGAAAAAAAGAACCAACAACTCAGGCTTGCTTCCCCTAGCCAGCTAAATGTTTTCATATTGAAAGCATCATGGGGCAGCACCTGATGTGTACCCACACAGCGATAGGCATATCAAGTCAGTCTGTTCACGTCAATTTTTACAATCACTTACCTCTGAAGAAGGCAGTATTGGCAAAATGTACCAGGTTCCCCACAAAATCATTTTTGGTGTCAGTACATAAATTCAGAGACTACCAAAGTGTATTTTAACAAAATTGTACAATTCTTATTTTTATGTGCTTGTTTTTATTAAGTAATTTGTTTACAACAATATTGAACATAAAAATAATTGTTTTTATACTACCACTGTCCACCAACTACTGCCCACTCAAACACGCCACTAATGTACATTCTTTCCTCTGAGCATTAGGGAACTGCACTCTGGAGTTTGTAGCCGCAACAGGATTTCTCTTATTTTCCTGCTTCACTGGTTTCTTCTTTCTGCTGGTGCAAAGAAAGCCTTATCTTAGTCAAAAGACCTTAATGCAAGACAACTAGCATTTTCTAATTTGGTTTCCTCTCCTAATGTCATTTCACCTCACACACTCACAAATGCTGCTTGAATCAATCAACAGTTTTCAGAAACTTAATAAGAGGATGAAGATATGTTATTGGGAATGATTAGTTATGCACATCCAGAGAGCAGGGAGCCAAAATGGCACCCACAGAAGATGTGTTTTAATAACTATACGTTACTTATTTTTTTTTTATATTTATAAATATTTATTGGGGTTTGTGTGACGTTTTTTTTTTTTGTCAAGTCTCATTTATTTATAGTAATGCAAGAAAGAAGTGTCACAATGGAGCCGCAAAATACATGCAGAGGTGTAACAAAGACAATTCCAAATAAATCAGACTAAGATACATGTATACAAATTTTGCGAGACTTATGCTACACCTTACCAGATCGTGAATACATAGTGACAACCTTTACAGCATAAATGAGAATATGTTACTTATTTTAACCTGTAAACACAGATATGTGAGTTTATTTAGTTTATAGTAACTATTGTCTATGTAAAAATCCAAAGTATTGTGTAATAATTTACGTGTTCATTCCATCTTGTTTTAGACATATGGCGGTAAAAATATGAAACAAATTGGAATTATTTTACAGAGGGGGATTCTGATCCTGTCTCTGTTTTGTTTTCCATGCTCGGCCATCTTCATTAACACTGAATACATCTTGCTTCTCTTCAGACAGAACCCTGAAGTCGCCAGGTTAGATTACACTTCATTTATACCTTTATTTTACAAAATCAACTAAAATACATGTTAGCTTTTTGGATTGTAACACATTACTGAGCAAATGGTAGGGTTATAGCGTGCAACAGAGTCAAACGCAAAGGAACCACTATTTCATCTGTTTCCCCTTGAGAATAAACTACAGTTCTGTATACAGAAAAAAAGGTTAGAATTGTGGTTTTATCACACTTTGTTCCAATAAACTTCCTTTATCTTATTTAGATTGAAATTTTACTCAGTCATGTGATATTTTGGGTGATCCCCTGCTCAAACACCAAACTTAGCAGATTCTTTATGAAAATGCTAATGAATGAAATTCATTAGTCAGAGTGCGCAATTCAGTGATAACGACTGACCCATTGTAATTAATTGTGCTAACATAACACAAAAAAGTCTAAAATGCAGCTGCTAAAAAACATTATAGTGTGCAAAAACTAGAGCTGTTTTATGAAAGAAAACAACACAATATTTTAATAAACTGTTGCAAAGGACAAAGTGCTCCTGGACAGTGATTGGCCAGCATCTACTTCTGAATTTGAACACAGAAACTATTCAATTACTGCTTCTATAAAGGAATCCGTTGGTGTAACCAGCAGAATACTCTAGTTACCTGTCTCAATACTTAGTGCTACAAAAGCAAATGGTCCTGCATACTGGCAGCTGATCTGTAGCTGGATCAGCTTATCAGCATGCAGGAAAAAAGTATCGGAATCCTGTTTACATGACCACTAACTGATTAACCCCTTCACGACCATGCCCGTACATGTACGGGTTCACAATGCATTGTCACAATGCTAAATTTAGACTAGTCTGTATTAACATATCTGTATCTTTTTTAATGTCTTAAATTGGTGTTTCATTTGTGTCTTCTTAATAAAAAAACCTCTTAATATAACAGTGAAATGAATGACTAGGAGTAACTTTCAGTTTTCCTTGTAGGTTAACACAAGCATATGTGATGATATTTATCCCAGCACTTCCTGTAAGTGGGTATTTACTCTGGAAATATTAGTGTACTTTTGTCCCCCAAATTCATGTTTTGATTGTATTTATTAGGTTTTCCCAATAGAGGACACCCCTCTTGCATATTTATGTTATGGGGCAGAAAGGCAAAGTATTTGTGTGGCTCATTGATGCCCTGCAACAAGTTACAGCATCAAATTTCTTGCTTTCTGCATCCACAAGGTGTACAGTATGAAGGAAAACTGTGGAATGTCGAATACAAGAAATGGGGTGGGGGCTATTGTCATCTGATTCCTATAAAATGTCTATGCTTAAGGGCAGACCATCTTGCATCTTGCACTTTAGTGATATAAATAACTGCTGGTGGTCTATGAGTAGATTTAGAAAACTGTTAATGTATTTGCTTAAGAAAAAGGAGAAGGCCAGCAGGAGCTTGTTTGAGAAACTAATTTTGCTACATTTTCACTTATTATGGTCAGAGCAGGCCTTAGGTGTTCTGGCGCCCTGTGCAGACTACTCCTCTGGCGCCCCCCCCAACCCAAAAAAAGAAAGGAATAAAAACTTGTAACAAAACTCCCCTTTCTCACTATCTATCCCCCTGTATCACTATCTACCACCTCTGCCTCTTCTCACTGATCCCCCCCTCTTCTTACTGCCCCCCCCTGCCACTTCCCCTTACTTACCTTGTTGAGTCCAGCGGTGGGAGCAGGAGGCGTCCGTCTTCCCGTGGTGCGGGCTTCACAGCTGAGCGCCGGAATATTCTGGCGCTCAGCATAAAACGCGGCACCGCGATGGAGTCACGGAGAGTGAGGGGCGCCGAGCGGTTGCTGAAAACTTCACAAGCGACTGCTCGGCGCCCCTGCCCGGGACATAAATGAAAACATTGTTTTTTTTTCTTTGTTTTAACTTTATTTAACATCCTCCATGTTAAATAAAGTTAAAAAAACTTTATTTAACATGGAGGATGTTAAATAAAGTAAAAAAAAACAAAACAAAAAAACCCCCGATGTTTTAATTTAGGTGCAGAGGGGGCGGCAGCGGACGCGGCGGCGGCGGCTTCGGACCCCGCTGTGGCGGCGGCGCCCCCTGGAGTGTGGCGCCCTGTGCGGTCGCACAGGTCGCACACCCCAAAGGCCGGCCCTGATTATGGTTATATGCAAACCATATCTTTGTTATAGATCATCATAAGACAATTGACAGTCACAGTCCTTCTTTTTCTCCAAATAGTTTACATAGAATGTTAAGACCCATATGTCGTACAACTAGGCTGTGATGGCCATCTATTCTGCACATTATTACTGATGTATAGACATGTTGGGGTATCTATGTTGGGGTCAGGCCTCATGTATATGGAAGACATAGAATACTGCATAAATATGTCCAGACCTACATATACACCTCAGGAACCCTGTAGTTCTTTGTTTTAGACAGTGATCGAAAGGAAACTTTGTTTAAAATGGATATCATTCTAACAATACACGCTAAAGATACACCACAATCAACCTACAATTACCACCTATTTGTTACATCAAATATCAAATCACAAAGACAATTCTTTTATCCAAAGATCTCTGGGCAAACAAGGTTCCTAATTGTATATAATCTTACCACCTTACCACAATTAGACTACAATGCAAATCAATGAACAAATCCCAGCATATGCTGTATAGCCCATAATATTACACGGTTCAGAATATAATTATTTATCTAACAATCCTGCCAAGTGATACCAAGAAGACCAGTTATTACAATGCAACAATACTAGGCCAATACTTTTACTTACCGTTGGTAATCTACAACATATAATTTAAGGTCCCTTATTTGGTTATAAATGTAGAGAACTGATATCTATTATTAACAGTATTTCTTATTTCAGTTATATCTCACTGAGACTGCAGATAGAATAGGATATAACTATGCTACTATTATCTTGGGATGAGTTCAATCCACAATATAAATAAAACTAGACATCAATTAAAAATATTTAAAATAAAAGGAAACCTTAAGATGTTACCTAGGAACTCTGTGGGGAGTGTAGTTAATAAGCATCCTCAACCAGTCATAAATTCTCAGCTTCTAGGGGTTGTTCCGGTTCTCTCCTTTTTCTTCATTCTCCCTATTTAACGATTATCTCCCTCTTATCAGTTTCTTGCCCCATGTTTGTACGTGGGAAGAACTTTGGGTAAAGTCTGGGTTTTCATTTGTTACGGGTGTGTTTTAGTTAACAATAATTAACTTGGCCCCTGGGGACCCTAATCAGTAGATGGCACTCTTTCCCCATGTATGTATACCTTAACTGCCACATATTGATCCATTGAATACAAGAATTGACTTTAGATTAAAATATAATAATGCATGACTGAAATACTTTTATTGGTTATATTATTTCCCTAGATATAGAATTGTCATATTGAGTTTATCAATAGATATGATAATCAAATGGGATTGATTCCAAAATACAGGTAACATGTTGCACTGTTAATTAAGTACTTTTTGGTATTATGTATGGAATCAATTTGTATACATATTATTTGTATTTTGCTGATTCTACTAATGCTACAATATGTTAAGAGTTCAGACTTTGGCCCTTGCTGAAATAACAAACAGTTCAGTTTATGTTAAATGTTTATGCTCAGACAACTGCAATAAGTGATTTTCTTTAAAGGTCCTTGGTTGGTGGTGTCTCAGGTTGCAAAGTTCACCTCTTCTTGTTTACCCACCTGTTTTTGTATCCGTCTTTTGTAAACATATCAGGGTCTTCTATTGTCCCTCTCAGAGCCACCAAACATTAGTCTATCTTGACCCTTGCATATTGGAGTTAAAACAGTGTTTGGCAATATCCCGGCTGTCTATGGGACCTAAGGCATCAAATGTCATAACAGACTCAAACCATAATCAGTCCTTGGTTTTGTAAATTCAGGATATACACAAAAATGTGTGTGTCATCATTGGGCCACTCTAACGGTCTTTTTTTGATTGACCGAGCAAGCTCAATATGTATATAGATAGGTTGAACCCAGTGACTGGCACAGCAGGATGGGGAGAAATATATATCCTGCTTATCAGCACACATGCGCACTATACTCAATGTCAGCCAGCACCAGGGTGTCTAATATGACTGCACAAAGCATTCCTATTGATCTCCATGGGAGCACTTTCTTGACAGTGATTGGTTTTTAACAAGGTAAGTGTTGAATGCATAGTAAAGTGCTTGTAAAGTACATTAATATGCATTTTTCGTTAGCGGTGCTGTATGAGCTACAGGAATGTTAATTTAATAAGCAAATACATTGGAATTGCCCTTTTTTATTCTTTTTGTTGATTCCTGTTTTTGTTTTTTCAGGCTGTCTTCCTTTATCTGCTACAGACACAATACTTAAACAATCAGGTACAATCAATGCAGCTACATATATTTTATTGTAGTGCATGTATGCAGTTGATTTAATGCTTGTAACTACTTAACCTGGCATCTGTGTCATTTACCTTAAACCAGTGTCAAACAAGTGTGGATTAACCCCTTTAGGACTGGGTTTTTGCTGCCACTTTTCCAGGAATAGTGTACCCACACAACCTATAGTATTGTTTTGTTAAAGAACCCACAGTAGTTTTAATGCCATTTTATATGTGTAGTCCAACATTTAGTATGAATAATTTATAAAATAGAAAAACCGTTAAACTGACAAAATTACCTTTAAAATGCAAGAATTCAAGTGTCCTGCTTTTGTAAATATAACATTTTCTATAGGAATTCCATATATTTGTGTAAATTATAGGGCAAATATTAGAAAGTACATCACTGTTTCACAGATATTTTTTTTATTTAGTATGCTGGGTTTGTAACTGGAATATTTAACAAAGAAACCAAAAACACATGTAACAGAATTTACATAGAATATACACTCGTGTTATTTTTTTCTCATTTCTTTTGCTGCATATAAATATTTTGTATGTTTTAGGGCAGGGGTGGGCAATTAATTTTCCCATGGGGCCACATGAGAAATTGGAATGGTTTTAGAGGGCCAGACCTCTACAAACTACAAACTCCGAAGCCTTGTCCATTTTGTTAACTTATGTGCTGTTTAATAAAGTTATTCAAGCCTACGTCATTGGTAGAGGTGCTTGAATAAGTAAGGCCTGAATAACTATTAGCACAGCACAGAAGTGAACAAAATGAACAAGGCTTCGGAGTGCATACCGTATTTTTCGCTCTATAAGACGCACCTGCTGATAAGACGCACCTAGATTTTAGAGGAGAAAAAAAAGGAAAAAATATTTTGAGCTAAAAAATGGGCTAAAATATTTATTACAATAACTGAATAAGCTATGAACACAGTAAGACACACACAGACACAGTAAGACACACACAGACACAGTAAGACACACACAGACACAGTGAGACACACACAGACACAGTAAGACACACACAGACACAGTAAGACACACACAGACACAGTAAGACACACACAGACACAGTGAGACACACACAGACACAGTAAGACACACACAGACACAGTAAGACACACACAGACACAGTGAGACACACACAGACACAGTAAGACACACACAGACACAGTAAGACACACACAGACACAGTGAGACACACACAGACACAGTGAGACACACACAGACACAGTAAGACACACACAGACACAGTAAGACACACACAGACACAGTAAGACACACACAGACACAGTGAGACACACACAGACACAGTAAGACACACACAGACACAGTAAGACACACACAGACACAGTGAGACACACACAGACACAGTAAGATACACACACACACACAGTAAGACACACACACAAACACAGTAAGACACACACACACAGTAAGACCTCCCTCCCTTTGCCAAATCTTACTTGTTGGTATCATAATTGAAGACCCATAGAAATGCAGACAAGCTGTCCATGTTTTATTCTGCTCATACTACTATACTATATAAATAATGTGTCTTGATAAATGGTCTCATTGTTGCTTTTTCTCAGGTTGGTCTAGAAATTGCCTCCAAGAATGGGGAACCTTCATACACCTGGCGATTCCTAGCATGCTAATGATGTGTATAGTGTGGTGGAGCTTTGAAATAGGAGAATTCTTAGTAGGTTAGTTGCTACACAAAATGTAGACACATTTGTGGCATTTTTATGTTTAAATTGTGTGTCTTTGTAATAATTATGTTAGATAACCCTTACTGTGTGTGTGTGTCTATTTTGTAGAATGTCTGTACTGTCACAGTCATGAGCTTTGAGTGCAGTCTACAGGTATCTATAAGCACATACACCTATCAGCCATAACATTATGACCAGCGGCCTAATATCATCGAGGCATGGACTCCACTAGACCTCTAAAGGTGTGCAGATCCAGTAAGTCCTCTAAGTTGCGAGGCAGGGCCTCCATGGATGCATCCTGGTGCCGTGTATTCTACAGGTAAGTGAGGCGCACGCACCTGGCCATCCACGTTGTGTAAAAGAAAACGTGACTCATCAGACCAGGCCACCTTCTTCCATTGCTTCGTGGTCCAGTTCCCATGCTCACATGCCCATTGTAGGCCCTTTGACAGTGGACAGGGGTCAGCATAGGTACCCTGACTGGGCTGGGACTACGCAGCCCAATATGCAACAAACTGTTATGCACTGTGTTATGCACACCTTTCATCAGCAATTTGAGCTACAGTAGCTTGTCTGTTGGATTTGACCACACGGGCCAGCCTTCTCCCCACATATGTATCAATGACCCTTTGACTGCTCATGACCCTGTTCCCATTTCAATGTTTTTCCTTCCTTGGACCCATTTTGATAGGTGCTGACCACTGCAGACCGGGAACATCCCACAAGAGGTGCAGATGCTCTGACCCAGTCATCTAACCATCACAATTTGGTCCTTGTCAAAGTCACTCAGATCCTTACGCTTGCCCATTTTTCCTGCTTCTAACACATTAAGTTTAAGGATGAAATGTTCACTTGCTGCCTAATATATCCCGCCCACTGACAGGTACCATGATAACAAGATTATCAGTGTTATTCACTTCACCTGTCAGTGGTCATAATGTTATGGCTGATTGATGTATATATATATATATATATATATATATATATATATATACATACAACATTATGTTACATATTTGTGATTAGGTCTTATCAGTGTGGTGGAACTTGGAGCAGAAGCCATAATGCTGCAGCTGGTGACATCGTGTTACATGGTAAGAAATTTTGCTGGAGCTAACTGTGAGCTCTTTGAATTTTTATAGTCAGGATAAACCAGGATATAATTATTTTCCATCACTGATCCTTAAGCCAGTCGATATACACCAATAACGGCACATACATTTTATATTGTGTATCATTGCATAATATTGATATGCTAGGATAGCCCCCTGCTTTCTGTTTTGCTTGCAGAAGACCTCATCTATCAACTATCTTTTAATTTCCATTTACTAATAATCAACACAGGACACACATGACAGGACACACAGGAAATCTTCAGACTCCTTCCTCAAACATTTGCTTACACCTTATGTTTCACCATATTCTCGTACATATCTTTTCTCCACTCTGCATACTGGGAACACCTAACCAATAATTGCATAAATATGATGCCTCACATTGTTGTATCTTTCCAACCTGACATTATGTCCCTGTCTTCAAGCCAAGGTGGCAGGCATTATGTAAGCCTTCCTTTATTGTCTTCTCATCAAGCTATTTGTTTTATTGGCTCTTGGCTTTTTAAACTATTTTTCATGGTTTATCTTGTTTATGTTTACAACTGCCCCATGCTGATAATTTAAAATATATATATTTTCTTCACAGCTACCTGTTGGTTTTTCAGTGGCTGCCAGTATCAGAATAGGTAATGCTTTGGGTGCTGGACATGTGAACCAAGCCAAACTCATTGCTAAAGTTTCTGTTGTATGTACTGGTAAGAACATTTTTTTGTTACACACGTTTTATTGAATGCTGTAACAATTATACTATAAAACTAGTATCAGAATAACAGATACTATATGTTGAATGTTGCACAACTGTATAGCATTGCAAAGTTGTTTACACAACCCCACTTGCATAGTACTTAGTTATGTTCTTATAACCATAGCAGCCAATGGGTTGTTACACTGGTTGCTGTAGTGAGAAGACAAAATGTTGCACTAGAACAGGGGTGTCCAAATTTTTTCTGCAGTGGGCTACTTCATCAGAATTGTATACGTTCGAGGGCCACACTCATTTATATATAGCCTTTAATAAGATATGCAGATTAAAATAAAGTAAATGACACAAAGCCTTTACTTTTCCTCTCACTGATTTCTGGGCCTAGAAAGTTTTGTGACTACAAATTCAGGATTCAGGATAAATAAAAATGAAATAGTTCTATTTATTCTAGGGATGCACCAAAATGAAAGTTCTGGACCAAAACCGAAAATTCAGGGTTCACTTAGCCAAAAATGACCCCCCACCTTTAAAAGATAACAAATCCCACACTTTTAATAAAAGTATGTTACAAACCAAAATTGTACAAAAATGTTAATAACTATGTATGTGTCACGTACAAGTAGTTTGGAGACTCCGTGGTCAAGTAGGACTCCAGGAGAGAACAAGGTCAAACAAGCCGAGGTCAGGATTCCGGAGAGCAGGATAGTCGTATAACGTAGCCGAGGTCAGGATTCAGGAGATCAGGATAAACGGTAAACGTAGCGGAGGTCAGGATTCAGGAAAACCAAGAAGTCAGACGAGCCAGTATCAAACACGGGAAACAGTAATCAAAACGTTATCTGGGAGCTAGCACAAGGCATAGACAACCATCAGAAGGCAAGGCATAACTGAACTGAGCAGGTTTAAATAGTGAACCCCAACAAAACGTCATGACGTCACTTCCAGTGTCCGGGACTCGCGGCCATCATGAGTGTGGCATAACCTCCCTTCATATAGCCTTGCAGTTTGGGAGTTTGCGAGCGCTGGCGCAAGACGCCGTGTACCCAGAGGTCTGCCTCTCCTGCGTGGCACTTCCGAGGACGGTAGCAGTAGCGGCTGTGCGGTACAGGGGGGTCTCCCTCTTCCTCGAGGCGGCTGCTGCGGAGGTGGCTGTGCGTTGGAGGGGGGTCTCCCTCTCCTGCGTGGCGGCTGCTGTGGAGGTGGCCGTGCGTTGGAGGGGGGTCTCCCTCTCCTGCGTGGTGGCTGCTGTGGAGGTGACCGTGCATAGGAGGGGGGTCTCCCTCTCCTTCGTGGTGGCTGCTGTGGAGGTGGCCGTGCGTTGGAGGGGGGTCTCCCTTTCCTTCGTGGCGGCTGTTGCGGCAACGTGGGAACCGAGGACGGGTAAGTAACAGTATGTATATAATCTCTCTCTCTATCTATATATATATAATTATATATATATAAACAGCAATCTCAGGCATAACCAGATTCCAGCATGTACTGGTTGGCTGGGCATGATAGGAGTGTGACTGCTGTCAACAATCATATATAAATTAATATTGTTATATTTTTTTTCTCCAATGTTGGTGTGTTAACCACACTTTTATTAAAAGTAAGTAACACACCAAAATTGGACAAAAAATTCAACAATATGACTTGGCATGACGCTCCTATCATACCCAGGCAACCAGTAAATGCTGGAACCTAGGCATGATGGGACTGTGATTTCTATTAGAAATCACACTCCTATCATGCCAAGTCAGCCAGTACATGCTGAAAACTTGCTAGCTGCCGCCATTATGTATTGATGCTGCCAGCATGATGGGGTCTGCACATCACTTACAGCCACCCTGTACCATGCCCCCCAGTTACACATCCATGCTATCCCACACACTCATTCATATACTCATTCATTCACAGATTCATTTCCTCAATCATGCATACTCATTCAAACACCCTCCCCCACGCCCTTACCTGCACTGCAGCTCAATGCCGCTCACAGACTTCAGCGGGGGCTGCGGCCTCCCTCTACGTTCTCTTGTACTGCACAGAGGAAGCAGGAATGGAGCAGAGTCATGTGATGTCACGTACATTCACGTGACTCTGCTGGGTTCTGCTGACAAAAGACCCTCCCACATGTAAACAGCAGGGCCCTTGTGATCCTGGTTGCCCTGGCTGCTGATCTCACGCGGGTCACACCTCGAGGGCCGCATGTTGGACGCCCCTGCACTAGAATGTCAATATTGCCTTCCAATACTGTTAAGTGATTATCTTAATGTACTCACAGAGTTACTAAAGACAAAGACAGATGCTCCTGGAACAGAACTGATATACACTAGTTTCTACAGACAGTCCACACAGTGATTACTGGCTCCTTGAGAATATATAAATGCTCATGAAGGGAGTATTAAGCCTGATGTTTTATCTCAGAGCCAGTCAGGCTATTTCATTATTTGTTATTCTGGTGAATGCATATACTTGAGTAAGACACTTAACATTAGCAGTCATGCTATATCATATTACACTATTTAGAATTGGTTTGTGACCTTTTTGTTGGGGAAAATATACTGTTTTACTTTAAATATATGAAAAAGCATTGGATGTTGATGTGACCACAACATTTTAAGATCTTATGAAAGGTCCACTATAATATGCTTTAATCATTGCCCCATTGCCCCCCTCCTGTTTATTCCTGCCCTTATTCGTGTTTTGGTGCTGATAAACAGTTTTCTTTACTCTAGTTTTGCTTATTACAATGTGAAAAAAGATTTATTTTTTTTACTAATCCACTCTTCTTGTTTCATATTAGTGTTTATTTCTGTGCTGACTGCTGCTCTTGTCGTTGGATTGAAAGAATACGTTCCATTCATATTTACTTCAAATAGGTTGGTATTTACCTTTCTAATGTAAGCAATGATTTTACTAAGAATACATTAACCCCTTTGTGACAATGGCACATTTTATTTTTTGTACCCTTTGTGACAGTGTCTGTTTTAACATTTCTGTGGTGTTTGTGTTTAGTTGTAAATTTTCTTCTCTCTCATTTACTGTTCTCACACAAATTATATATCATTGATCGCTTTCTACACTTGTTGAAAGTCAGGATGTGCCAGATACATCAATCGTCATCAACTGGATGTTTTTCCGTCATATGCCTGCCACGTCAATTGTCGTCCAGGGGTTAAAAAGCAACGACAGTTTACAGGCAACAGGATTCCTAACCTGCATACAGGTTCTTTCGCTAAAAACGTGCCATCAAAATTTTTATCCAAGTTCATTGTTTTGCCACATTCAAGCCACTTTGTTTTAATTCCACTAACAACACGATTTACTCATGCCCTCTCATACTAATAATGCAAATAATATTTGTTAACAATTGCTTGAGAATATTATGCAAGAATTTTGCAAGTTTTTGGTGAGGGTATGTAAGCTGAATGAAAGCACATTCATCTTTTGCCATTTGTCTGAAATTCTCAAAATGAAGTAAAGAACATCAAACTCCTCCCCTGCAAAACAAATGATAAAAAAGACAGGAGTCTCCAGGACTCCCAAATAACCAAGGGACCCCTTCCAGCTCCCACCCTATGTGCTGTTGCGCAGAGGTAATACAATAAACCTCATGGGGATGCCTCAAGTAAACTCCCACCCCTGTGATTTTATCTTAACCATCCAATGCCTCGTTTTATGTTGGACAAAAAAATATTTTAAACCCCTTAGAAGTATTTAGTTCTCCTGCATATTGGGATGAGAGGGTTAAAGTTTTCAAAAACTCTTTATAGAGCCACAAAACCCCATCCTGTGCCTCTCCCCTTCTCTGTCCTGTGGGATTGAGGGGTATAGTATTGATTTAAATAGATATAAAAATCCTACCTCCACAAGCCTCGTCACTTTTTTTTTTTCTTGACACAGAGGAGAGAGAGGGACGCCCAGCAACCGCTAGGCGCCCCTCAGTCTCCTTCGCGAGGCCTCTAACTCCGTCGCGGTGCCAGCCTGTCATGCTGAGCGCCAGAATATGACGTCAGGGAAAGAGAGGGGGTTATATAGTGAGAAGGAAGGGAGAGGGGGGTAGATAGTGAGAAGGAAGGGAGAGGGGGGTAAGATAGTGAGGAGGGGGAGGGGGTAGATGGTGAGAAAGGAGAGGGGGTAGATGTGAGAAGGGAGGGAGAGGGGGTAGATAGTGAGAAGGGAGGGAGAAGGGGGTGGATAGTGAGAAGGGAGGGAGAAGGGGGTGGATAGTGAGAAGGGAGGGAGGGAGAGGGGGGTGGATAGTGAGAAGGGAGGGATAGGGGGTAGATAGTGAGAGGGGGTAATGGGTTTGTGAGAATGCATTAATGAATGTGTAAATTTGTGTGAATGGGTGAGAGAATAAATGATGTGAATTAATTAGATGACACAAGCAGGATGTTTGAGCCTTGGGGACCAAGATGACACAGGCATGATGTTTATGGGACAAAAATGGCACAGGCTGAGCTGTTTGGGGCCAAAGATGGTAAGTCCTATGTGTGTAATTTGGGTGCTGGTCAGGTTCTATATGGGCAGTGTGGACGCAGGTTTTTATGTGATTTCCAGTTGATCTATACCTGCAATGCTATGTTTCCATACATTATTATTGTATACCTGCAAATATGGGATTTGTATGTCTGATGCTATGCCTCCAGTGCTGAGTTCACATGTGAACAATAATAATAACAATATTAAATATATATATATGAGAGCTAACAGCAACCACACTCCTATCATGCCCAGGCAACCAGTACATGCTAGAAGCTGGGCATGATAGGAGTGTGCTTGCTGTTAGCAATCACACTCCTATCATGCCAAGTCAGCTAGTACATGCTGGAATCTGGGCATGATAGAAGTGTGATTGCTGTTAACAATCATATTTATATATATATATATATTAATATTGTTATTGATTTTTTTTGTCCAATTTTGGCGTGTTACTTACTTTAAATAAAAGTGTGAGTTTTTTTGTATGGTGGGGGTTCGTTTTCGGTTTCGGCCAAGTAAATGCTGAATTTTCGTTTTTTTCGGCTTAGTATATAGTGATAGGGGTTATGCTGCACTATTGTCAATGTCTGGCTCAATGTATAGTGATAGGGCTTACGATGTACCAGCGTCAATGTCTGCCTCAGTATATAGTGACAGGTGTTATGCTGTACCCCCGTCAATGTCTGCCTCAGTATATAGTGATAGGTGTTATGCTGTACCCCTGTAATGTCTGCCTCAGTACATAGTGATAGGTGTTATGCCGTACCACCGTCAGTGTCTGCCTTAGTATATAATAACAGTAATGCCGTACCACCTTCAATGTGTGCGCCAGTATATAAAACGATAGAAGCTATGCAGTTTTAAAGTATGTGTGTGTGTGTGTGTGCCACATAAGGATCCGCCCCAGGTGCCAAAATACACTAGGTATGCCCCTGTGTAAAACTCCCTTTGTGAACTAATCCCCAATTTGGCCTAGATTGAATATATAGTATTATACCTATGGTTAAAATATGCTTCTAAATATATAGAAATAATATATATTTTATACACAGAGATATTACTCACCTGGTTTCAAGGCTCTTGCTGCTCTTTTGCCCCATTTCATGTACTCGAAGCTATTTCCGTAAGTATACACACATTTTTTTACATGCCTTGTCCTTCCAATGAGTATCACATACTGTAGTATAGGGGTATAAATTTCCACAAATTTGCTTATTTATATAATAAAATAAAAATAAATTAAAGCTCCAACATCCTTATTAAATAAAAATGGAATCATGTTTTTGAAGCTCCAACATCCTTATTAAATACTGTATATTAATATAGTTGTATACACATGTGGATTGCACACATTTCCACAAGTACAATAGGCAACATGATGGCAAGTAGACACACATAAGGTGGTGGTAAATGCCATCAATAGAGTAAATAAAGACACTATAAGTGAATATACACATTTACTTACAGTAAATAATATACCCTTTCTACATTGCTAGTGAATCCACTTTTGTAGACTACAACTCCCACGATCCTTATGATCATCCTGCCTATGGAACACTTGAATTTTGGCCCATAAAAATGTACTTATATTGTTTATGTATGCCCTGATGGAAACTCTATGGTGAAGTGTAAGCACATTGAGCCAAATGGTTCTTATCTGCCTTCAAATGTTTTGCCTGAAGGATTGCTGGAATGTGCATTGTAATATTCTGCAAAATTTTGTAGAGTCAATGCCAGTGTTAAAGTATATGGTGGTCATACCAAATATTGTGAGCTTTGGTTTTAATGAAAATTATGTATTTTTGTTTGAGAAGTACCGTATATTTTGTCACACAAATTTGTTTTTCAGAAATGCCAAAATAAAAACAGGTTGTGTTAATAGACTTTTCGACACTATTGTGTATGTATACTTAGGTATAGCAAGATTAGGTTATGTCTACACACACCAACTAAATTTTTAGGGCACTAGAGAGGTAGTAGTAGTACGTAGCTGGCCACCTAAGCTTACGTATGACATATGTATCAGCAGAGGCGTAACTAGAAACCATGGGGCCCTGGTGTGAAAAATTGACACAGGCCCCCAACTTCAACAGCTGGTCTGTGCCTTCTTTGCCCCCAACATACATATGTAAGCATACTTACACAAATTACACACACTTACACAGTCTCACTAACACACACCATCTCACCCCACTTACACAATTACACATCCATGCTCATACAAACACACAATTACACATCCATGCTCATACAAACACACAATTACACATCCATGCTCATGCACACATACACAATTTTACATCCGTGCTCACACACACACAAATACACATGTATGCTCACTCACACACACAAGTATACATGCATGCTCACACACAGAAGAACGCATGCTTACACACACACAGAAGTAAACATGCATGCTCACACCTCCCACCTCCGCATACCTCTCAATGCTCCTGCAGCTTTCTCTCTGGCTGGTCGTGCACACTGTGCTTTCCTGTCTCCCTGTGCCAGTTCAACATAGTTTATATCAGTGCGGTCCAGGTCGAAAGGGCTCTTTTTAAACTATTTTGAACCGGTACGAGGAGACAGGAAGAAGGGGGTTGCAGAGGTCACACCGGGCCCCCTAGAGGCACTAACCCCTGTAGTTACGTCAGTGTGTATCAGGCACTTTAAAGGTTACCATAAATCATAGTTGTGTGTAGGTTGCCTAGTAACATATTTCACTATTGCTTTTAGATCACCTGTGGTGGAATATTACGGGGAACAGGAAAGCAGAAGATTGGTGCTACTGTGAATGCTGTTGTGTATTACATTATCGGTTTGCCTATAGGAATATCCCTGATGTTTGTTGTGAAACTGGGTGTTATAGGTAAAATCTGTATGATTAAAAGAGAGAAAGAAAAGCCAATTTGTGTGTGTGTAAAAACATCTACAAAAATCTAGCTAACCTCTGTATAATCTTAGATGGTAGCTGGTAACTATAGAATGACACACCTTTGTCCAGTCACTCTGGTTACTGATGTGCAAATGGTTTCATTTATTTTATTGAATTCCTGCACAAATTAGTGCTAGTTTATGGAAGAGCTTGGCATTTTATGTTATTACCATGTTTAAGACTGTGTTGTCTTTTCAAGGCCTTTGGTGTGGAATGATTAGCTGTGTTTTCCTTCAAGCCTCTATATTTGGAACGTATATTGTACAGTTAAATTGGGACAAAGTATGTCAAGAGGTAATGTCTATTTTTTCCTCACAATTGACGTTGGGTAAACTGTGCCTCTTGCAAACCAAATTTCTCTTAAATCCCTTTATATCAGGGATTTGTATATTTTCACGTTGTTTCAGAAGCACTTTTCCTCTCCTGTTGCTCCTCCCTGCTTTCATGTTTGTTTACTTAGCTTTTGCAACATTTTACACCAATATATATATTCACACCAATATATATTTTCACTGTAAATTTATGGCAAAAAAAAATTAAAGGAGCTTTAGAAAAGACAAAATGAACATCAAAAATGTTGCCTCACAAACAGTATAGTGCTTCTTGACAACATATCAGCTATAAAAAGTGCTGTAATTTATTTATTTATTTGTGTTGGCTTTTTTATTTTTCAGTCTGGCTTTTTTTCATTTGTATTTTTTTGGATGGCTCCTTGGCATCCTATATTGGGCAAAATATAGTTTCTTTGCTGATCATCTTTAGATTGACCCATGGCACCCAAAGGGTTCTTGGATGGATCTCATCCCCCCTTAGGTGGTCATGGGCTAGGTAGGATTATTTCATTTTGTTTAATCTCTATCCCAGAGAGCAAGGATGGAGGCAGAGGGCATGAGGTCTGGTCTTAATAAATGGCACTTAAATAACCTCCAGGGGATTAGATGGAGGGTGATACTCAGGCTTTTGATTGGCACCTCCCACAGATTTATTTTATAGCTGGCTCTCTCATCACCTGAGCAGAACACAGAAAAGGAGATGGGGCTATAATTGGATAGTATGCTTTTACAGTATTGTGACATAATTTTTGCACGTTTCATGCCTATAGGTATGTAAACGCTGAGTACACAAAAAGCGTGTGCAGAGTGGGGGGTGAGATAAAGGCTTGGGACACCATAATATGACATTTGTCTATAGTGTATTACAAGAATCCATATACCACAAAAACAGACACTACATCAAGTTCAGTGACTTCTATATTTACATAATAGTTTTTTATGACTCTAGGGTACTGGAAACTTTTTCTTTTGCTATGGGAGGTACTGGCACCCTCCATCAGCCAGACAGAAGACAACATGTTTTGATTTATCATATACTTCACCTTTAAGTGTTTATTTCTCATAATTATTTTCTTCAGGCTCAAATTCGAGCTGGAGTAAAACTAAAGAGAAAGGTTCCTGGTCCTTTCACTGCACAGACAGTGAGTCTCAATTCAGATGTGGATAAAAATGGTAGGTGATTTGTACAAAAAAACACTCATAAATTCCTAAAAGTTTCCATTACAGTCATAGTGTCTGGCTGCAGTGGCATTAGTCATATTTGGGTGAGCCGACTATGGTGAAGTAGTCCAATATAATTCCTACTGTCTCTTATATTGAAACAGATTTTGACTCGTGTGGTGTACAGGATAAAAACGATACTGGAAATATTATTTTGTCAGATATTTGTTCTGGTGACAAACCCACAGAAAAGTTGGAACAGAAAGAAGATTGTGTTACAGAAGTAGTTCTCTCGGTGAAGCAGCTGATAATTCGACGTGGGCTGGCAGTGGCTTGTGCTGTGACATCACTGGTTGTAGGTGTAATAGTTAAATGTTTAGTTAGCATTAAATAAATTATTAATGTTAATTTGAGATATCAGTGTAAACTGGAAATGGCAATATGTAACAAACTATTGTGTGAAATGCATTTTGATATTTGTCATAAAGAAAAATGAGATTTCACCTTCAAAGATTTGGGAGTTGGGCAAGAATGGGGCACAAGGGGTTTAATGGACACACACATACACTATATGGGCAAAAGTATTGGGACACCTGACCATTATACCATCAGGGACTTTTATGACATTGCTTTTTAAATACACAGCCATTATTATGTAGTTGGTCCTACCTTTGCATTTATAACAGCTTCTGGAAAGGCTCTTCCAGTTCCTCCTACAGGTCTTCGATGGGGTTGAGGTCAGGGCTCTGTGCGGACCAATCAAGTGCTTCCACACACCAATCTCATCGAACCATGTTTTTATGGACCTGGGGCATGGTAATGCTTAAACAGAAAAAGGGCATTCCCCAAACTGTTCCCACAAAGTTGGAAGCATAGCATTGTCCAAAATGTCTGGGTATGTCCCCTCCACTCTTTATCTCTCTTCATCTTTCTCTTTACCTCACCTTTTCCCTGTATTCGTCTTTTTTGTATATCGCCTCTCCTCTTTCTCTTATATCCTGTTTATCTCTCCTCCTCTTTCTCTCTCCTCCTCTTTTACTTTATCTCTCCATTTTTTTCCCTACACCTGTTTTTGTTTATCCCCTTTTCTTTGATACCACCTTTCTCATTATCTATACCCTTTTTGTCTATCTCATCTGTTCCATTTCTCTTATCTCCCCCATTCTTCATTATATCCCTGCTTTCTCATTATCTCCTCCGCTTCACATCTGTTTTTTCAATCTCTCATCCTTTGTCTCTCTCTTTATCTAACTTATTTCCCTTTAGCTATCTTCTTTTGTCCGGATCTCTTCTACTTTTCCACATCTCTCCCCTTTCTTGTCATCTTTCCTTTTCCCCCAATATTTCATATTTCCCCTTTCTTGTCTTCTATCATATTTCTCAATATCTCCCTCTTCTCTCTATCTTTCTTATCTTTCATATCTACATTTACTTGCAGAAGCACACACCATACTTTCCATACATTCACTCACAGTAGCACACACCATTCTTTCCCCTTACAAATCCAAAGAAATTATGGTAAAGGGAGAAAAAAAAAATCACTTTTACAGCAAAAATAAGTTTTGCAGTAAAAATGCAAGGAGCTCCAGGGATGAGATGGTTACTCACCTACCACACAGGCTAAAATCAGCCATTTAATAATATTTGCAGTTCATCAGGATTTCAAAAATTGCCTCCCTCTACCATTGGCTAAATTTAACCCCATCATCAAAGGGAACCCCATCATCAAAGGGATTAAAATTTATTATCGGGCATTTTTAAAAAGGGAATGTGACTTTTCATAGCTATATGATCACTGTAATAACATTGGCTACCACAGTGATCATTTAGCTTTTTTTTTTTAAACTAGTTTGTGTTTAGATGATTTCATTTATTCTCTAGGCAATTTTGATCTTTATTTATCTGCCTTTAGAGACCCCCCCAAATCATTTTTTTCACTTTAACTTAATATTTTTTATTCTTTTACAAGCTTTATACCATTGGAAAGGTGAGGCGATTACCTTTCCTACGGTATATGTTGGGGGGTCTGTAGCTGCTTAGATGCCTGAGATACAGGCATCTAAGCAGCATGCCCCCATACCTATTTAACTGACAATTGTCGGTTAATAAAGTTGCCCGATGATGTCATCGCTGGAGGACGAAGCCCCGGCGATGCCTGTACTGCAATCAACCATGCAAGTCATTGGTAAAATATTTTAAAAAAGCTAAAAAAAATGGGAAAAAAAGCTAAAAATAAAAGTGGTAACATTTAAAAATAATTATGCATCCTTTTTGTTTTAAAGGCAGAAGTTGATGCTGAACTGAGAAAGTTAGAGGCATTAAATATTATATCACCAGTTTATCGTAGTGAGTGGGCCTCTCCTATTGTACCAGTACGGAAGAAAGATGGACAGATTTGAATATGTGGAGACTTTAGGATGGTGTTGAATGAAAAATTAGGAGTGGAAAAGTATCCTTTACCAAGAACGGAAGTGATTTTTGCTAACATAGCTGGGGGACAACATTTCACAAAACTTGATTTGAAGAATGCTTACCTTCAACTTGAAGTACATCCAGGATCTCACAAATTACTCACCATCAACACTCAGTGGTTTATTTCAATATAATGAAATGATCTTTGGAATCGCTCCTGCACCAGCCATTTGGCAATGTACCATGGAGGAATTGTTAATCTCTTAATGTCCATTGACAGGTCAGGCATGTCACGCAAAAACGGTCAGGTGACTACCAATGATTTGCCTGGCACGTCATTTCATTAAAAAAGCTTAGAAAGTGATCTATGATCACTTTCTTCGATTAAACGGTGTGTGTGCTGTGATGCCTCGATGGTAAACTTCAATGGTATCGCTGAAATGCCTCAATAACGAGGCATTCAGCAACACCAAACACTCACCCAGGACGCGCTGGAGAGTGGTCACAACCGACACTGCAAGTGATTTTGCCACTCGCAAGATGACAGCGCATTCTTTAAAATAAATAACAAAAAAAAAAGGAATAAATAAAGTTTATTATTATGAGCAAGTGCTAAAATTAGCTGTATCTTCCCAAAAATCTCGACATGGAAAGAGTTAAAGTAAAAGCATTTCAAATACCGAAAGAGTATCTAATTAAAAGAAAATGAATGATTTGATGGGGTACATTGGAGTGGACGGACTCAAAGACAGGGCATAGGCAGAGACTGACCAAAATGAGGGGAAAAAAGCGCACTTCATAAATATGGCCTTGCATGGGTGGTATCACTATACTCAGGAGATGTTGCTGAACACACATAGAAAGGGTTAAAATACTTGCATTTGAAATACCTTGGGGTGTCTAGTTTTCAAAAAGATATGGTTTGATGGGGTACATTGAATTGGGACATGGGGCAGTAGGTCCAGATATAAAAGTTCCAAATTAAAAAATGCACACATCTTAAATGTACCTCCCAAACAACCCAACAAACCCATGCATGGGGGGTATCAATGTACTCTGGAGATGTTGCAGAACATTGGGGTCTTGTTTGAAAGTGACATACACCAGGAGTTGTAAATCCATACCTGAAGCGCAATTATAGTGATAAAAAACACTAAATAAATTACTACCACAAAGTTTGACAAAGGGTGGTAGTAGAATTAGTGCTTGGAAAGGGTTAAAATACCAGCATTTGAAATACCTTGAGGTGTCTAGTTTTCAAAAATATATGGTTTGATGGGGTAAATTGCATTAGCCAGCTTCAAAGATACCCAAAATAGCACATGGGGCAGAATGACCAGATTTGAAAAAAAAAAAAAGGTTTTGAAATAGCAAAACGCTACTTATTGCCCAATAACTTGCAGAAAAAAGCAAAAAACATAAAAACATTGGGTATTTCTGAACTCAGGACAAATATTTAGCAGGTTTTTTTCATTAGCTTTTTTTGGATGAGTAAAAGATTTTTCAAATAAAAATTTGAACTGTGACACCAGTCGAGAAGAATTATTCTCAATTACGGCAGATAATTTACTCTGTTAACAGACCATAAACCGTTATTAACCATTTTTAATCCAAGAAAGGGAATTTCAACTAAAACAGCCGTCAGATTACAACCCTGAGTGCATATCACTACTCAAATATTGGGCCCATGACTTCCATAGTAATACTGATGCCATGTCAAGGCTTCCACTAAAGAGTTCCTCACCAGTTGTACAGAAAAGTCTTCCAGGTGTGTGTTTTACCGGCGTAATACATGCTAGAGGGATTGCCAAAGAGACAGCTTGTGATACTGAATTACAGTTTGTATCAAAATATTTGAGAGAAGGCTGGCCAAGGAAAAATCTGTGAAATACAGCAAGCATACATATAACGAGCCAAAGAACTCTCAGTACGTGATGATGTATTTTATGGGGCGAAAAAGTTCTAATACATAATACATAAATTACTTCAAGCCACATTACAACTCTTTCATGGCATTGTCAGAATGAAACAGTAGGCTAGGGATATGTTTGGTGGCCATCAGTCGATAAAGATATTGAGGAATATGTCATGTCATGCAAAGGATGCATTCAAGTCCAAGGACACCTGCCACGAGAAGCTGTACAACCATGGGACTGGCCTAATACACCTTGGGAGAGACTACATTTGGACTTTGCTGGTCCTTGTAAGGATCGTCTTACCAGAAGGAATCCGGGATGCTGGAAAGGAACACGCTTGCTCAGTACAGGACACGCACAAGGGGCCTGAGATGGATAACAGGGCACTTGGCGGTGTTGCTGTAAGCACGGGTGATCAGGACAGCGCCGTTAAGCAGACCAGGGTCAGGATACCGGAGGTTCTCAGAGTCGTTAGGAAAGCCAGGGTCAGGATACCAGAAATACACAGGAGCCGAATGGAAAGCCAGGGTCAGGATACCAGAAATACACAGGAGCCGAATGGAAAGCCGAGGTCAGGATGCCAGAGGTACACAATAACCGTTTAGCGGACCGGGGTCAGGATGCCAGAGATACACAAGTCGTAAGAATAGCCAGGGTCAGGATTCCAGAAGTTCACGATAGCCGTTGAGCAGACCAGGGTCAGGATACCAGCAATAGTAACAAGATACAGGAAAAATACGAGGGGCTCAATAGGTACGGAAGCACCAGTACAACTGAGCACCGGTGGATAGGTTAGAGAAGTTTAAATAGCCCGGGGAGGCGTTCCCCGGCGTCCCTGACGTAACCGCGCCCACCGTCGCCATAGCGACGCAGCGGAATCCAGGCGGCGGTCAGCCGCATAAATATTCATGAAGCGGTCGCGCGTGCGAGTGGCTGCTTCATGTAGCAGGGAACGGTGCCGGCGTTTCTGCCGGGAGGATGGAGAGGAACTTCCCCGCGTCTGCCAGGTAAGTGCCTTACAGGATCCCCCCTGCAAGACGCGACCTCTGGGGGCGTGGAGAACCCGGCTTGAGAGGATGCAGCTTGTGGAATCTGCGAACACAGACGGGGGCATGCACCTGATCTGCCGGTTCCCAGGTTCTTTCTTCTGGGCTATACCCCTTCCAGTGTATCAGGTATTCCAAGTGTCCACGATGGATCCTGGAGTCAACAATCTTTTGTACCACATATTCCTCCACCCCATTGATGACAACAGGAGCAGGCGGAGGAGGTACACAGCCAGGAAAGGGGTTAGCTACCCATGGCTTGACTAGAGATACGTGGAACACGGGATGGATCCGACATGTAGCGGGCAGTTTCAGCTGCACTGTTACTGGATTGATGATCCTGGTGATGACATAAGGACCGATAAACTTGGGTCCTAATTTTTTCGATGGCACCTGCAGGCGCAGGTTACTTGTGGACAACCAGACTTTGTCACCGCAACGGTAGGTTGGTGGGCTGGATCTATGACGATCTGCATATAATTTGTATGTTTTACGAGCCTTGCTCAGGTTCTCTTTCAGGGTTCGAAATTGTCTGGCGAGAGCGGTGACTCGGTCCGTAATTCCAGGAACCGTAGGTCCGGTGGGTAGGCCCGGAATCATGGTAGGATGGTAGCCGTAATTTGCAAAAAATGGTGACATTTGTATGGAACGTTGTTTTTGGTTGTTGTAGGTAAATTCCGCAGAGGGGAGGAACTGGAGCCAGTCAGTCTGGAGGTGAGTGGTGTAACATCTCAAATATTGTTCCAATATTTGGTTTAAACGTTCTGTTTGACCGTTGGTTTGAGGATGAAAGGCCGTGGACAGCGTGGGACGAATGTGCAAATTTCGACAGAAGATCTTCCAGAAGCGTGATGTGAATTGTACCCCCCGGTCAGAAGTGATGGTCTGTGGTAGTCCATGGAGCCGAAAAACGGTATTCAGGAACAAGGTGGCCGTGGTCGCTGCTGAGGGAATACCAATGGTGGGAATAAAATGTGCCATCTTAGTAAATCTGTCTACCACCACCATTATTGTGTCGTGTTTCTTTGAGGGTGGTAGATCCACAATAAAGTCCATAGAAATTTTCGACCAGGGGGCCGATGGGATAGGTAACGGGCGGAGGAGGCCTACCGGTTTCTTGCGTGTGGTCTTGGTTCGGGCACAGGTGGTACACGAGCGGACAAACGAGGTAACGTCTCGATCCAGTGAAGGCCACCAAAAATGACGTCGGACGAGATCTAGGGTCTTCTTAATGCCCCCATGTCCAGAAAGGAGGGAGTCATGACAGGTTTGTAATACCCTTAGACGGGCCGGTCGTGGTACAAATATCATGTTACGGTAATAGAGAAGGTTCCTGGTACGACGGATAGGAGGATGTGTTCTTGGTATTGGCACGCCGCGGGATGAAGTACGGATGTAGTCCATAAGGGGTGGTTGGTGAGTGAGAAACAAATTGGATGGGAGAATGGTATCGGACTGACTCTTAGGGTGATGTGAAGTAACTGGTATTCGGGACAAGGCATCTGCTTTAATATTTCGGGATCCAGGGCGGTAGGTGATGTGTAAATTAAATCTTGTAAAGAAGAGAGCCCACCTTGCCTGTCTCGGGCACAACCTACGTGCAGAACGGAGATACTCGAGGTTCCGATGGTCGGTATAAACCGTCACGGGGTGTATGGTACCTTCAAGAAGATGACGCCAAGCTTCTAGTGCCTGCTTGATGGCCAACAATTCTCTATCCCCCACACTGTAGTTCATTTCTGAAGGGGTGAGTTTGCGAGAGTAATAGGCTACTGGGTGTAGACTCTGTTTTTCTCCATGTCTCTGAGATAAGATTGCCCCTACGGCTACATCCGAAGCGTCTACCTCCACATAAAAGGGTTCAGCAACGTTAGGTTGGATGAGAATAGGAGCCGTGGTAAAATACCGTTTCAAGATGTCAAATGCCTTCTGAGCGTCAGGTGACCATGCGAAATGAGAGGACTGGCGAGTAAGTCTCGTGATGGGTGCGATGACATGAGAGAAATTTCGAATGAATTTGCGATAGTAATTCGCGAAGCCGATGAAGCGCTGGATCGCTTTTTTATCAGAGGGTATCGGCCATTCCAATATTGCTGACACTTTCTTAGGATCCATTTGTAGACTCCCCGGCGTGATAATGAACCCCAGGAATTCTACTCGGGAGGATTCGAATTGGCATTTCTCTAGTTTAGCATAGAGATGATGTGAGCGTAGGCGTTTGAGGACCAGTTTAACCTGGTACCGATGTTCAGACAAAGTTGATGAGAAAATGAGGATGTCATCCAAATAGACTACCAGGAAGATGTCAAGGTAGTCCCGGAACACGTCATTTAGGAAATGTTGAAACGTCGCGGGGGCGTTACATAAACCGAAAGGCATTACGAGGTACTCAAAGTGTCCATAGCGACTTCGAAAGGCGGTCTTCCACTCGTCTCCCTCCCGTATGCGAACTAGATTGTAAGCCCCCCGGAGATCAATTTTAGTGAAGATGTGTGCATCTTTCAGTCGGTCCAGAAGTTCAGGAATAAGGGGCAACGGATATCTGTTCTTTATAGTGATTTTGTTTAATTCACGATAGTCGATGCAAGGGCGTAAACTGCCATCTTTTTTTTCTACAAAGAAGATTCCTGCACCGGCGGGGGAGGTAGACGGACGAATAAAACCCTTGGCTAAATTTTCTTGGATATAGTCTTTGAGGTAACGTAGTTCAGGTTCCGACAATGGAAATATTCTGCCAAAGGGAATGGGAGCTCCTGGGAGAAGATCGACAGGACAATCATAAGTCCTTTGGGGAGGAAGAGAGTCGGCTCCCTTCTTATCGAACACGTCGCTGAATTCTGCATATTGCTTGGGGAGACGTAGGACCGGAGAAGAGGATGAATCGTCAGGGAGTAGCAGGAGTGATTGGCGATTGGAGAGACAACGAGTGCGACAAAAAAAAGATTGGAAGGAGAGGGTGCCTGTGGCCCAGTTTATCGTAGGATTATGAAGCCTCAGCCAGGATAGTCCGAGAATAATTGGGAACATAGGTGATGGGATCAAGTCAAAGTTCAGATGTTCCATATGATTATTTCCCAGTAGTACCTGGAGTCGTGGTGTTTCTTGGGTGATGGGTCCAGAGGATAGCGGAGTGCCATCTACCACTTGGATATGTATTGGAGCTGCTTTGGTCAATGTTGGTATGTGCAATTGCTTGGCAAAGTCTTGATCCATAAAGCAGCTACTGGCACCGGAGTCAATGATGGCAGACACTGTAGTAGAATTACTGGTCCACTGCAGAAACAAAGGAATGGAAAGGTGAGGAGACCCGTCTCTAGGAAAGGAACTCAAGCAAACTGTAGTATGTGTGGGCTTACCCTTAGGAGGGCGTCGAGGACAGGAGTGGATCAGATGCCCGGGTTCACCACAGTATAGGCACAGATTGTTCCTCCGACGACGGGTTTTCTCAGCTTCGGATAGTGGGCCGCGTGCCAATCCGATCTGCATCGGTTCTTCCGGAGGGGGCATGATCGCTGGTAATTGGAGAGGAGGAAGGGTAGGAGCCGTAGGAGCAGTATGAGCCACAGGAGGGAAGTGGCGTCTCGGGGCAGGAACGGCTGAAGCAGCGCGTTCCAGGCGTCTTTCCCGAAACCTGCGGTCAAGCTGGATAGTCAGATATATTAAATCCTCTAATGAATTGGGGATACCCACACGGGCCAGTTCATCCTTTAAGCTCTCGGATAAACCCAGACGGAATTGGTCCAGAAGTGCTGGTTCGTTCCATGTACTTTCAAAAGCCAGGCTCCGGAATTCTGTGACGTATTCCTCCACAGGCCTTTTGCCTTGGTGTAACGCACGTATGGCTGCTTGTGCAGAGGTGGAACGAAACGGGTCATCAAACAAGGTATCCATAGCATGACTGAAATCAGCCCAGGAATTCAGGACGGAGTTATTAGTGTGAAGCAAATGATGGGCCCACAGTTGGGGTTCACCAGAGAGCAAGGAGATCACAGTTCGTACTTTAACATGGTCAGAGGCGTACGTTCTAGGTTGTAGTGAGAACAGGATCTGGCAGGATGTCATGAATGTGCGATAACGAGTTCTGTCCCCAGAGAAACGTTCAGGTAAAGGCACCTTAGGTTCAGGAGCCGTAGCACCGATTTCCTCCATCACCGGGGGCGGAGCTGTTCCCGAAGGGGATCCCCCGGAGGCAGGTAGATTTGTCTGGAGTTCCTGAAGTTGACGCTGCATGTGTGCGTGGCTAGTTTGGAGGTCTTGAAGAGAACGAGTAAGGGAGGCAATTTGTCCCGTGAGAGCCGAGAGTGCGTCAGCAATTCCTGCGGATTCCATGTTTGGCTCAGTTGTTCTGTAAGGATCGTCTTACCAGAAGGAATCCGGGATGCAGGAAAGGAACACGCTTGCTCAGTACAGGACACGCACAAGGGGCCTGAGATGGATAACAGGGCACTTGGCGGTGTTGCTGTAAGCACGGGTGATCAGGACAGCGCCGTTAACCAGACCAGGGTCAGGATACCGGAGGTTCTCAGAGTCGTTAGGAAAGCCAGGGTCAGGATACCAGAAATACACAGGAGCCGAATGGAAAGCCGAGGTCAGGATGCCAGAGATACACAATAACCGTTTAGCGGACCGGGGTCAGGATGCCAGAGATACACAAGTCGTAAGAATAGCCAGGGTCAGGATTCCAGAAGTTCACGATAGCCGTTGAGCAGACCAGGGTCAGGATACCAGCAATAGTAACAAGATACAGGAAAAATACGAGGGGCTCAATAGGTACGGAAGCACCAGTACAACTGAGCACCGGTGGATAGGTTAGAGAAGTTTAAATAGCCCGGGGAGGCGTTCCCCGGCGTCCCTGACGTAACCGCGCCCACCGTCGCCATAGCGACGCAGCGGAATCCAGGCGGCGGTCAGCCGCATAAATATTCATGAAGCGGTCGCGCGTGCGAGCGGCTGCTTCATGTAGCAGGGAACGGTGCCGGCGTTTCTGCCGGGAGGATGGAGAGGAACTTCCCCGCGTCTGCCAGGTAAGTGCCTTACAGTCCTATTGATGGAATTTCATACTTAATAATAATTGATGCACACTCTAAGTGGCCAGAAGTCATTCCAATGACATGGACTACAACTACTGAAGTCATATCAGCATTAGAAAGATTATTCTCGGTATTTGGACTACCAAGGAAATCAGTCACAGATAATGTGTCACATAACTTTGTATCACATAACTTTTTACATGATAATGGAATTAATCATCATCAGCATTAGAAAGATTATTCCCGGTATTTGGACTACCAAGGAAATCAGTCACAGATAATGTGTCACATAACTTTGTATCACATAACTTTTTACATGATAATGGAATTCATCATCATCGGACAGCACCCTATCATCCTGCCACAAATGGACAAGCAGAGAGATTTGTCCGAACTTTTAAAAGGGCATTGAAAGCTCTGAAATGAAAAACAGTAAAAATTGTAAAATGTTCTTAGTATTTAACAACAATATAGAGTTACTCAACACCCCACCAGAGGAGTGGCACCTGGCAGGAAGATCTGTAAAAAGCTAGATTTAGTCACACCAGATGTCACAGAAACAGCCCGCATTATGCAAGATAAAATGAGAGTGGGAAAACCTTTGAGAACCTATACTTAAGGACTTGTTATGGTATAGGTTGTATCATAAAAATGAAAGATGGGCACCAGGCGTAGTTGGCCAGGTTGTAGGCCCAAAGATGTACAGTGGGGCAAAAAAAGTATTTAGTCAGCCACCAATTGTGCAAGTTCTCCCACTTACAAAGATGAGAGAGGCCTGTAATTTTCACCATAGTGTCAGGAACCACTTTTTCACTGCCTGAACCATCGTTTTTTCATACCTGTTGTATAGAACTCTGCTACCACTAGTGGCCACCCTCCGCCCTCTGGAGCACTCAGAACTCAATTACTGGGATCAGGTGTGCCTTGTTACCTGGGTTGAACCCTAGTCCATACATCCAGCTGGGCCTTGTTATCTGGATTACCCTGCCTTTATGAACCTGCCCTGCCCTTCAGTCAGAGCCTTTGTATTGAAGTCTATGGACCTTCCTACTGTGGCTCTGGACCTGTACTGTTCCTGGTTCCCTGCTTTGTGTCTCTCCAAGTAGACTCTCTGCTTTGTGTCCTTCCAAGTGGACCCCCTGCTTTGTGTCCTTCCAAGTGGACCCCCTGCTTTGTGTCCTTCCAAGTGGACCCCCTGCTTTGTGTCCTTCCAAGTGGACCCCCTGCTTTGTGTCCTTCCAAGTGGACTCCCTGCTTTGTGTCCTTCCAAGTGGACTCCCTGCTTTGTGTCCTTCCAAGCGGGCTGTGTGCCTTTCCGTGCCCTTCCAAGCGGGCTCCCTGCCAAAAGACTTATTACCGGTATTTATTTTGCCATACGTCTGGTTTCTTGCTTAGACTGTATTACCCTTATTTGCTGGTCCTGTTATACATAAAATTCACTGCATTACCTGGATTTCTGCTTGTGGTGTCTTTGTTTGCATAATCATGCACCGTGGGTTACAGACTGAACCCCAAGTATCCCCTGCGCATGGGCTCCTACCCGACCTGATCACCCGAGTCCTGACACATAGGTACACTTCAACTATGAGGGACAGAATGAGACAACAAAGTCCATAAATCACATTGTCAATATTGGTCAATAACAAAAGTTCATATCAATACTTTGTTATATACACCCTTTGTTGGCAAGGACAGAGGTCAAACGTTTTCTGTAAGTCTTCGCAAGGTTTTCACACACTGTTGCTGGTATTTTGGACCATTCCTCCATGCAGATCTCCTCTAGAGCAGTGATGTTTTGGGGCTGTCGCTGGGCAACACAGACTTTCAACTCCCTCCAAAGGTTTTCTATGGGGTTGAGATCTGGAGACTGGCTAGGCCACTCCAGGACCTTGAAATGCTTCTTACGAAGCCACTCCTTCGTTGCCCGGGCGGTGTGTTTGGGATCACTGTCATGCTGAAAGACCCAGCCACATTTCATCTTCAATGCCCTTGCTGATGGAAGGAGGTTTTCACTCAAAATCTCACGATACATGGCCCCATTCATTCTTTCCTTTACACGGATCAGTCGTCCTGGTCCCTTTGCAGAAAAACAGCCCCAAAGCATGATGTTTCCACCCCCATGCTTCACCGAAGGTATGGTGTTCTTTGGATGCAACTCAGCATTCTTTCTCCTCCAAACACGACGAGTGGAGTTTCTACCAATAAGTTCTACCTTGGTTTCACCTGTGTTACTGATGGTAGCCTTTGTTACTTTGGTCCTAGCTCTCTGCAGGTCATTCACTAGGTCACCCCGTGTGGTTCTGGGATTTTTGCTCACCGTTCTTGTGATCATTTTGACAGTACGGCGTGAGATCTTGCGTGGAGCCCCAGATCGAGGGAGATTATCAGTGGTCCTGTATGTCTTCCATTTTCGAATAATTGCTCCCACAGTTGAATTCTTCACACCAAGCTGCTTGCCTATTGCAGATTCAGTCTTCCCAGCCTGGTGCAGGTCTACAATTTTGTTTTTGGTGTCCTTCGACAGCTCTTTGGTCTTGGCTATAGTGGGGTTTGGAGTGTGATTGTTTGAGGTTGTGGACAGGTGTCTTTTAAACTGATAACAAGTTCAAACAGGTGCCATTAATACAGGTAACGAGTGGAGGACAGAGGAGACTCTTAAAGAAGATGTTACAGGACTGTGAGAGCCAGATATCTTGCTTGTTTGTAGGTGACCAAATACTTATTTTACCGAGGAATTTACCAATGAATTCATTAGAAATCCTACAATGTGATTTCCTGTATTCTTTCCCCCCATTCTGCCTCTCATAGTTGAAGTATACCTATGGTGAGAATCTTTTTAAGTGGGAGAACTTGCACAATTGGTGGCTGACTAAATACTTTTTTGCCCCACTGTATGTGATAACCACTCAATCAGGTGTTTGTTGACGTCATATAAATCAGTTACGACCAAGGTCTGATGAGGCTCCTCAAATACTCAAAAAATCGGATAACAAATTAGATTTTTGGGGTGGGGTTTGGCATGATCTAACAACAGACTCCGACTCAACTGAAAATGAGGACACAGAGATACCAACCAGTAATGAAGAACATTGTAATGCCAGTAATAAAGAAATCCGTAATGATCAGTCAAAAATTTCTAACCAGGACCGGACTTCTCATATTCGTACCCCCAGAAAAAGAATTCCTGTTGCTCGCTGGTCTCCAGAAGCGAATCTCAGAAACAACATGCCATATACCAAGGGAAACTTTTTTCAAAAGAAGAAACAAGAAACAGCTCTCACGTTAAGAGGATACTGCAGATGACTGATTATTTTGTTGTATAAGTTATTGTTGTTATAGTTATTATTTATTTAATTTAACCAAACAAAAAAAAGATGTAGTGTTGTGCTTGCTGCCTGGCTTCCGCACAAGCCTCTAATGCTCCCCGCACAAATGCGGAAGTCAGAGCATCAGAGTTGGCAAGGTGTCTGACTGGACTGCCTGCCACTGGAGGAACAGGGCCAATTGGTGGAGATAATGCATCTCCCCTTGATGGCCCAAAATAAAGGGAGCATGAGGTCTGTTTATACAGACCTCTTTTTTTTACTGCTCCCTCCTTTGCAAAGTGTGCTGGCAATTAATGCTGAGGGCTGGGATATGATGTCACTGAAGCACTGAAACAGAGCTTTGTAGGAATACATTTTGTGCCCACCACCACAGAGCTACAGAAAGGTTTATAGTGAGGAAGAGGAGACGTAAGGAGAGGTAGATTTAGAAGAGATATAATTTGGAAGAAAGAGAAGCTATATAAAGAAAAAGGAGATCATGAGAAACAGGAGAGATGGGGAGAAAGGGGAGAGATAGTGAGAAGGGGGGATAAGGAGAACGAACAGAGGTTTGAAGGGGAGAGAGAAAGAGAAAAGTTAGAGATGGGAAAAGGGGGAGAGAAAGGTGGATAAATAAAAAGAAAGGTAAGAGTTATAGCGAAAGATAATGAGAAATAATGAAAACGATGGATCAAAAAGATGGGGAACATAAGAGAAAGGGTAGGGGTTGGGAGAAAATGGAGAAGGGAAGATAGATAAAGAGATAAAAAGAGATGAGATGAGAGGGAGAAAAGAGAGACGAAGAGAAAGAAAGATAAAGAGAAATGAGATAAAAAATGGGAGAGATAATGATACAGGGGAGAATCAAACGAGAAAGGGGAGGGATAAATGGGATAATGGGAAAAGGACAGAAAGGAGAGAGTGTTATGCAAGCCTAGGCACCACAGGATAACGGACCCACTAAGCAGGAGCGGCGGAGTACACGCAGCTGGACGGTACGTAATCCGAGGCAACATCGCCAACACAACAAGCAGTTCTTCTTGCAGGAAAGTCTGTGACGTGCATTAGGGGCACCAGATTTAAAAACCTAAAGTTGCTATTCTAAAGAACTCAGCGTATCTAGTGAATCTGTTCCTGAACCTGTGTTTTAACTCCTTGCCTTGTTTGACTACTCTACTTCCCTTGTGATTTTGTACATGCTGACCTGATTTCTGTACCATACCTGGCTATCGTGGCTGCCTACTCTGTGTACTGACATTGGCTATGTCTGACAACCTGTTCTGCATACCTGACCCTTCTTCCTGTGGTTACCTGTCCTGGGCACCTAGCTCTGGCATTTCCTCTATACAGGTATCTGGCACCTCCGGCCAGATGTGCTTTGCTACTCAGTACCTGTATGTGTATGTTTAATATATATATATATATATATATATATATATATATATATATATATATATATATACCTCAGCCTCCACACTTTTGGGATCAAAGCCCCAGGTTTCCTTTCTTAGGGCTTAAGCCCTCAATGGATGGATATATGGGTTAAGAAACTCTGTGGTATATGCTCCTAGGTTACAGCAGTTTGTGACACAGTAAATATGATGCATATGTGCAGGACACAATCATCAACAGCCTAGCCAAGTATATTCAGTCACAGCATTTGTATAGTATTAAAATATAAAAGGGTACACCTGGAAATAATAAACAGATAGGAAAACAGGAATGATTTGGGAAAATACTCTCCTAAATTCAATGTCCAACAAATTTCCATTTACCCAATAGTACTAGAAAATAAAGTAATCACAGTGGACAGGATGATAATGCCTTCGGATGAAAAATCTCTTTGTTAACAACATTTACGCTATACATTGTTTTATTTATGGATACCAAGCAAACCTGAGTAAAGGTATGAAGACTTTTCACCTTGACTGCATATTTTGGTGTAGCTCTAGAAAAAAAGACATACAATTGTCCATGACTAAAAAAACTGAAATTTAGCTTTAACCCCTTAAGGACCGGGCTCATTTTTCGTTTTGTACCCTGTGGGACCGAGGCTGTTTTGACACTTTTGTGGTGCTTGTGTTCAGCTGTAATTTTCTCCTCACCCATTTAGTGTACCCACATAAGTTATATATTGTTTTTTTCAGGACAAGATGGGCTTTCTTCAGATACCATTTTGATCGTATCATCTTATTTACTATAATAAAATTAAAAAAACATGGTGAAAAATTGAAAAAAAACACATTTTATGACTTTTATTTGAAAAATCTTTTACTCACCTAAAAAAGCAAGTAAAAAAACTAGCTAAATAGATTCTACTACTTGTCCTGAGTTTAGAAATACCCAATGTTTTTATGTTTTTTTGCTGTTTTTTGTAAGTTATAGGGCAATAAGTACAAGCAGCGTTTTATGATTTCCAAACCTTTTTTAACAAATCTGGTCAGTCTGCCTCCATCTCCTCTTTGGAACATCATTGAAGCCGGTTAACTCAATTTAACCCATTCAAACCATATATTTTTGAAAACTAGACACCCCAGGGTATTCCAAATGCTGTTATTTTAACCCTTTCCATGCACCAATTATACAACTACACTTTGTCAAACTTTGTAATAGTAATTTTTTTTATTTTTTTTCCCACACAAATTGTACTTTAGTTATAGATATACAGGTGCTGGTATATGTCACTGTCAAACAACACCCCAATGTGTGTTCAGCAACATCTCCTGAGTACAGCGATACCCCACATGCATGGGTTTGTCAGATTGTTTGGCTGGTAAAAGGCTACTTTTGGGGCATGCGTAATTCAGGTGGTCATTTGGTCATTGTGCCTCCCTCTCCTCTTTGGAATATCTTTGAAGCCGGTTAACTCAATTTAACCCATTCAAACCATATATTTTTGAAAACTAGACACCCCAGGGTATTCCAAATGCTGTTATTGTAACCCTTTCCATGCACCAATTATAGAACTACACTTTGTCAAACTTTGTAATAGTAATTTTTTTTATTTTTTTTTCACACAAATTGTACTTTAGTTATAGATATACAGGTTCTGGTATATGCCACTGTCAAACAACACCCCAATGTGTGTTCAGGAACATCTCCTGAGTGCAGTGATACCCGACATGCATGGGTTTGTCGGGTTGTTTCAGATTTAAAATGCCACATTTGGGAAGTGCGCTTTTTTTCTCCATTTTGGTCAGTCTGTACCTATGCCCTATCTTTGAGCTAGGCCACTCCAATTTACCCCATCAGCCATTTTTTTTATATATTAGACACCCCTTGGGTATTTGAAGTGCTTTTTTTTTAACTCTTTGTTGAGATTTTTGAGAAATTTTAGCACTTGCTCAAAATAATAAACTTTATTTTTTAATTTTATTTTATTTTTTTAATACTTTTTTTATATTTTTTTTTACACATTTTTCTGGTACTGGATGGTTCATCTAGTGACATCACTGCATAATAATTTTTAAATGTTAGCACATTTTTTTTAAATTTTTTTTTCCATTTTTTATTTATTTTTATTTTTTTTGAATATTTTACTAATCACATAGTGATTAGAAAGCTGGGCTCCATTGACTTGCATGGTTGAATGCAGTACCTGTATTCAACCAGCAACTGGAGCCAGTTCTCTAGAGGGTCTGGAGACCCTCTAGCGAACTTTTTCGTCTCTATTGTTTTATTTCCCGGGCCGCCGCCATCTTGCTTGATGGCGAAGATCACCGGCAGCGGCGGCTGTGACCGCTCTCCGGAGCGGTCACAGCCCACCCAGAGGTAAGTGTTTGGTGTCGCTGGATGCCTCCTGATCGAGGCATTCCAGCGACACCATTTAAGTTTAGGAGGCGATCGTTGATCGCCTCCTAAACGCTTTTAAAACGGGCGCCCGCCGCCATACAATGTATGGCGGCTGTTGACGCCTCCGGGAGGGGCCAGACATGGCCCCCGATGCCGATCTCAGCCTTGCTGAATGCCTCGACATCGAGGCATTACAGTAACGCCGTTTAAGCGAAGAAAGTGATCGTTGATCACTTTCTAAGCTTATTTTACTTTTTGACGGTTCAGGACCGTCAAAGGTCATTTAGTGACCTTCATGTCATGACGGTCCTGAACCGGCAAAGGTCGCGAAGGGGTTAACAAGCTGGTAAAGCTGTTACTGGTCTCCTCTGTTTGAAAACAATGCAATGACATATTGTGTTTCCCAAGTCTGTCTTATAATATAGATGTGTCACCATTAGGAATCAAGTCAGTACATGTGATTGTATGGGATATACAGTGGGCAAAAAAGTATTTAGTCAGCCACCAATTGTGCAAGTTCTCCCACTTAAAAAGATGAGAGAGGCCTGTAATTCTCACCATAGGTACACTTCAACTATGAGAGACAGAATGGGGGGAAAGAATACAGGAAATCACACTGTAGGATTTCTAATGAATTCATTGGTAAATTCCTCGGTAAAATAAGTATTTGGTCACCTACAAACAAGCAAGATATCTGGCTCTCACAGACCTGTAACATCTTCTTTAACCCCTTAAGGACCAGGCTCATTTTTTCTTTTTGTACCCTGTGGGACCGAGGCTGTTTTAATACTTTTGTGGTGCCTGCGTTCAGCTGTAACTTTCTCCTCACCCATTTAGTGTACCCACATAAGTTATATATTGTTTTTTTCAGGACAAGATACCATATGTTTTGATCATATCACCTTATTTACTATAAAAAAATAAAAAAAACCATGGTGAAAATTTGAAAAAAAAACACATTTTATAAAAAAAAAAGCAAGTAAAAAAACTAGCTAAATAGATTCTACTACTTGTCCTGAGTTTAGAAATACCCAATGTTTTTATGGTTTTTTTTGTAAGTTATAGGGCAATAAGTACAAGCAGCGTTTTATGATTTCCAAACCTTTTTTAACAAATCTGGTCAGTCTGCCTCCATCTCCTCTTTGGAACATCTTTGAAGCCGGTTAACTCAATTTAACCCCGTCAAACCATATATTTTTGAAAACTAGACACCCCAGGGTATTTCAAATGCTGTTATTTTAACCCTTTCCATGCACCAATTATACAACCACACTTTGTCAAACTTTGTAATAGTAATTATTTTTATTTATTTTTTCACACAATTTGTAATTTAGTTATAAATATATAGGTTCTGGTATATGTCACTGTCAAACAACACCCCAATGTGGGTTCAGGAACATCTCCTGAGTACAGCGATACCCCACATGCATGGGTTTGTTAGATTGTTTGGCTGGTAAAAGGCTACTTTTGAGGCAACACAGACTTTTAGCATCTGGTCATTCTCCTCTCCTCTTTGGAATATCTTTGAATCCGGCTAACTCAATTTAACCCCGTCAAACCATATATTTTTGAAAACTAGACACCCCAGGGTATTTCAAATGCTGTTATTTTAACCCTTTCCATGCACCCATTATACAATCACACTTTGTCAAACGTTGTAATAGTAATTTTTTTTATTTTTACACAAATTGTACTTTAGTTATAGATATACAGGTGCTGGTATATGTCACTGTCAAAAAACACCCCAATGTGTGTTCAGGAACATCTCCTGAGTGCAGTGATACCCCACATGCATGGGTTTGTCGTGTTGTTTGAGATTTAAAATGCCACATTTGGGAAGTGCGCTTTTTTTCTCCATTTTGGTCAGTCTGTACCTATGCCCTATCTTTGAGCTCGGCCACTCCAATTTACCCCATCATCCATTTTTTTTTTATATTAGACACCCCTTGGGTATTTGAAGTGCTTTTATTTTAACTCTTTGTTGAGATTTTTGAGACATTTTAGCACTTGCTCAAAATAATAAACTTTATTTTTTATATTTTTTTTTACACATTTTGCTGGTACTGGATGGTTCCTCTAGTGACATCACTGCATAATTATTTTTAAATGTTAGCACATTTTTTTACATTTTTTTATTATTATTTTTTGAATATTTTACAGACACCCCCTTGGGTATTTGAAGTGCTTTTTTTTTAACTCTTTGTTGAGATTTTTGAGAAATTTTAGCACTTGCTCAAAATAATAAACTTTATTTTTTAATTTTATTTTATTTTTTTAATACTTTTTTTATATTTTTTTTTACACATTTTTCTGGTACTGGATGGTTCATCTAGTGACATCACTGCATAATAATTATTTTTAAATGTATTCAACCTGCAAGTGGAGCCAGAGTTCTCTAGAGGGTCTGGAGACCCTCTAGCGAACTTTTAAAACTTGATTGTTTTTTTTACAGGGCGGCCGCCATCTTGCTGATGGTGAAGATCACCAGCAGTGGCGGCTGTGACCGCTCTCCGGAGCGGTCACAGCCCGTCTTGAGGTAAGTGTTTGGTGTCACTGGATGCCTCCTGATCGAGGCATTCCAGCGACACCATTTAAGTTTAGGAGGTGATCGTTGATTGCCTCCTAAACAATTTTAAAATGTATGGCGGCTGTTGACGCCCCGGGGAGGGGCCAGGCATGGCCCCCGATGCCGATCTCGGCGTTACTGAATGCCTCGACATCGAGGCATTACAGCAACGCCGTTTAAGCGAAGAAAGTGATCGTTGATCACTTTCTAAGCTTATTTAATTTTTTGACGGTTCAGGACCGTCAAAGGTCGTTAAGTGACCGTTTTTCCGTGACGGTCCTGAACCGGCAAAGGTCGTTAAGGGGTTAAGAGTCTCCTCTGCCCTCCACTCGTTACCTGTATTAATGGCACCTGTTTGAACTTGTTATCAGTATAAAAGACACCTGTCCAAAACAGTCACACTCCAAACCCCACTATGGCCAAGACCAAAGAGCTGTCGAAGGACACCAGAAACAAAATTGTAGACCTGCACCAGGCTGGGAAGACTGAATCTGCAATAGGCAAGCAGCTTGGTGTGAAGAAATCAACTGTGGGAGCAATTATTCAAAAATGGAAGACATACAGGACCACGGGGGGACCTAGTGAATGACCTGCAGAGAGCTGGGACCAAAGTAACAAAGGCTACCATCAGTAACACACTACGCCCCAGGGACTCAAATCATGCAGTGCCAGACGTGTCCCCCTGCTTAAGCACATGTCCGGGCACGTCTGAAGTTTGCTAGAGCATTTGGATGATCCAGAAGAGGATTGGGGCGAATGTCATATGGTCAGATGAAACCAAGGTATCAGGGGCGTAACTAGACTCCTCAGGGCCCGGGTGCGAGAATCTGTTAAGGGTCCCCCCACCCCCCCCCAAATTTTTTTTTTTTCAACAAATTCCATTTACATATTGAATCATATCTGTAAAAAAATCAAAGAAAAAGGGGCGCATGTACAAAGGGCATAATCCAGGGGTGTCCAAGTTTTTTCTACAGTGGGCCATTTCATCAGAATTGTATACGTGCGCGGGCCGCACTCATTTTTCACTGTGACAAAAAATATGGCCTTTAATAAAATATGCAGATTAAAATAAAGTAAATTGACACAAAACCTTTACTCTTCCTCTCACTGATTTCTGGGCCTTCAAAGTTTTGCGACTACAAATTCAGGATTCCCTAGATTTATTCTAGGGATGAACTAAAATGAAAATTCTGGACCAAAACATTCAGGGTTCACTTAGCCAAAACCGAAAATGACCCCCACCTTTAAAAATAATAATAAAAACTCACATGTTTAATAAATGTAGGTAACACACAATTGGACAAAATTAGCAATATGACTTGGCATGATAGGAGTGTGATTGCTAACAGCAATCACACTCCTATCATACCCAGGCAACCAGTAAATGCTGGTACCTAGGCATGATGGGACTGTGCTTGCTGTTAGCAATCACACTCCTATCATGCCAAGTCAGCCAGTACATGCTGGTACAGGGTGGCTGTAAGTGATGTGCAGACCCCATACTGCTGGCAGCATCAATACACAAGAGGGGCAGCTAGCTAGGTTTCAGCATGTACTGGCTGACTTGGCATGATAGGAGTGTGATTGCTAACAGTACTCACAGTCCCATCATGCCTAGGTTCCAGCACTTACACATCCATCCAGTAAATGCTGGAACCTAGGCATGATGGGACTGTGATTGCTGTTAGCAATCACACTCCTATCATGCCAAGTCAGCCAATACACGCTGGTACAGGGTGGCTGTAAGTGATGTGCAGACCCCATACTGCTGGCAGCATCAATACACAAGGGGGCAGCTAGCCAGGTTTCAGCATGTACTGGCTGACTTGGCATGATAGGAGTGTGATTGCTAACAGCAATCACAGTCCCATCATGCCTAGGTTCCAGCACTTACACATCCATCCAGTAAATGCTGGAACCTAGGCATTATGGGACTGTGATTGCTGTTAGCAATCACACTCCTATCATGCCAAGTCAGCCAGTACATGCTGGTACAGGGTGGCTGTAAGTGCAGACCCCATACTGCTGGCAGCATCACTACACAAGGGGGGCAGCTGGCCAGGTTTCAGCATGCACTGGCTGACTTGGCATGATAGGAGTGTGATTCCTAACAGCAATCACAGTCCCATCATGCCTAGGTTCCAGCACTTACACATCCATGCTATCACACACACACACACTCATTTATTCATATAATCATTCATTCACAGATTAATTCCCTCAATCACACACACTCATTCAAACACCCTCCCCACCCCCTTACCTGCACTGCAGCTCCTCGATGCCGCTCACAGACTTCAGCTAAAGCACAGAGGAAGTAGGATGTCACGTGAACTCCGGTTCCTCTGTGCAGTCCAGAAGACCCTCCCACAAGTAAGTAGCAGGGCTTGAGGTGCGGCTCGTGTAAGATCGGTTGTCCTGGCTGCCGATCTTACGCGGGCCGCACCTCGAGGTCTCGCGGGCCGCATTTGGCCCGCGGGCCGCATGTTGGCTTATTTAAAAAAACAAAAAAAACGGAAAAAAGATTTCGGGCGGCCCCTTGGCTTGGGCCCCCCTGCCACCGGGGCCCGGTCGCAGTCGCGACCCCTGCGACCCCGATTGTTCCGCCACTGCAAGGTAGAACTTTTTGGTAGAAACTCAACTCGTCGTGTTTGGAGGAGAAAGAATGCTGAGTTGCATCCAAAGAACACCATACCTACAGTGAAGCATGGGGGTGGAAACATCATGCTTTGGGGCTGTTTTTCTGCAAAGGGACCAGAACGACTGATCCGTGTAAAGGAAAGAATGAATGGGGCCATGTATCGTGAGATTTTGAGTGAAAACCTCCTTCCATCAGCAAGGGCATTGAAGATGAAACGTGGCTGTATCTTTCAGCATGACAATGATCCCAAACACACCGCCCGGGCAACGAAGGGGGTGGCTTCGTAAGAAGCATTTCAAGGTCCTGGAGTGGCCTAGCCAGTCTCCAGATCTCAACCCCATAGAAAACCTTTGGAGGGAGTTGAAAGTCCGTGTTGCCCAGCGACAGCCCCAAAACATCACTGCTCTAGAGGAGATCTGCATGGAGGAATGGTCCAAAATACCAGCAACAGTGTGTGAAAACCTTGTGAAGACCTCTGTCATTGCCAACAAACAAATGTATATAACAAAGTATTGATATGAACTTTTGTTATTGACCAAATACTTATTTTCCACCATAATTTGCAAATAAATTCTTAAAAAATCAGACAATGTGATTTATGGACTTTGTTGTCTCATTCTGTCTCTCATAGTTGAAGTGTACCTATGGTGAAAATTACAGGCCTCTCTCATCTTTGTAAGTGGGAGAACTTGCACAATTGACAGCTGACGAAATACTTTTTTGCCCCACTGTACCGTATTTGCTCGATTATAAGACAAGTTTTTTTTTAGAACAAATGCTCTGAAAAATAGCCATCATCTTATATTCAAAGTCGTCTCCTAATCAGACTTCAAATAGAGGTCTCATCACAAGAATAAGATGCAGATCCCCCGCAGGCTTGCAGAAGGCCTGGATCCTCCTCTCCTGCAGCCAGCGGAGGTCTGTGCGATGTGCGCAGACAACCTCCGCTGCTGCCGCGACTTCTATGACGGAGCGCCGACGCTACATGACCTTCCGGTGCTCTTTCATAGAAGCCCCGGTGTAAGTGCCGGCAGCGGAGGTTGTCTGTGCACATCGCGCAGACCTCGACCAGCTGCCCCACTACACACCAAGGAATCTGAAGCACGGAGAGAAGTCTAGGGAAGCACTGGTAAGTCGGGGGAGGGTAAGAGTGGCATACGGGGGATATAAGGGCTTTCTAGAGGCAGAGTGGCATATAGGGGGTTAAAAGGAATATCAGAGAGGGAGAGTAGCATATAGTGGATTAAAAGGAATATCAGGGAGGCAGAGTGGCACATGCGGGGTTAAAATGAATATCTAGGAGGCAGAGAGGCATATAGGGGGTATAAGGCATATCTGGGGGGGCAGAGTGGCAAATAGGGGGTCAAGAGGCATATCTGGCAGCAGAGTGGCATATAGGGGGTATAAGGCATTTCGGGGAGGGGCAGAATGGCATATAAGCATAACTGGGGGCAGGTTTGCAAATAAAATATGTATTTTTCTCAATCATAGTTTCTTTAAATATGAAAAACAGTTTACATGTGAATTAATATTTACTAGTAAAACAGTTTTCATATAGGGTAGTCTTATATTCAGGCTCTTTTTTCCCTAAATTAATATTCAAATTTTGGGGGGGGCGTCTTAAAATCGAGCAGTATAACCAGCCTGTGGCAGCACACTAAAATGATATAAAGCAGAAGACACCAATTTGAGTGAAAACAGGTCGTGGTCTGTAATTTCGTTTTGAAACGCTGCAATAATAACCAGAGTACCAAAACGTAAATTAAATCCAGCCAATCGCCCTTTAAACCATTATATCAAATTTGTATATCAACCAGTTCACTTCCCCTTTAAAGCGAGGCAACTATTACCCCAATAAGTCACAACAAATAACTTTTTTTTTATCTATAAATAAAACTATAAAAGCGTTTTCCTTTCATTAAACAAATATTCATTACGTAATGGGCGGCTATTAAGCCTCAGCAGCTCTTCCATGCCGCTACACGCGGCCATCCTGCTTAACTGCTGTTCAGCAGACTCTGCGGTCCGTACAGATTACAGACAGATAACCGTTTGCCTTGGGCACTGCCTACACACGTTATACCCCATATATTTATACCCTAAACTCCCGCCAATAGTGGGGCAAGAGCTAGTGAAGTACCAAAAGCACGGGCAGCGGGGCAGTGCCAGCGTAATCCAGAATTATTTTGTATTATCCTTGTGCCATTAAGCCGTTTATCCCTATCCTCACAACCACATGTCACCTTGTGCCAATGGTACAAAGCCGTTGCGAAAACTTCTCATAAGTGTTGAAGTACTAAAGCAGCATCCTTATTCTTCTTGCACATAAATATTTGTGACCCCCATCGAAGACCCCGCCCCTTAAGGCTTGTGGCATCTTCCATTCCTCTGTTTTCAATGGGCGGCACTTCAGAGCATATATACAGGGAATGTGACTGACAGGAACGCATACGGCACTGGGCCTTCTCCCTGGGAGGAAATGAACGGACGAGCGAACGGCGGAGTGGAGCGGCCAGCGGAGGGCTTACCGTTCAACGGTAAGTCCGACTGGCTTCCTCGCGGTCTCCGCCGGCTGCTGCCTGCTGGCTTCACGAGTGAAGTGAAAGAACAGTGTGTGCTGGCCGGACCGGTGGTAAGAGGGGCTTGCGACCTATATATGTTAACGGGAATTATCTTATTCTCTGAGTTTCTTCTTCTCCTCCCTGGTGTTCATATAGAACGGTATTTATTCGGTGTGTAATTGCTCCGTAAGAATATATATATATATGTATATATATATGTATATATATGTATGTGTGTGTGTGTGTATATATATGTGTGTGTGTGTGTGTATATATATGTATGTGTGTGTGTGTGTGTATATATATATATGTGTGTGTGTGTGTATATATATATATATATGTGTGTGTGTGTATATATATGCATGTATATGTGTATATATATGTATGTATGTGTGTATATATATATGTATGTGTGTGTGTGTGTGTGTGTATATATATATATATATATATACACACATACATATATATGTATGTGTGTATATATATATATGTATGTGTGTATATATATATATATATATATATATATATATGTGTGTGTATATATATATATATATATATGTGTTTATGTATACATACACACACACATATATATATCTATATGTGTGTTTGTGTGTGTGTGTATATATATATATATATATGTATATGTGTGTGTGTGTATATATATACACACACACATACATATATATATACACACACACACATATATATACACACACATACACATATATATATATATATATATATATATATATATATATATATATCAAATAACAGATGGAATAAGTATCTTGTGATAATACCTTTTTTATTGGACTAACAGAATTTTGGAATGACAAGCTTTCGGGAGCTCTTCTCCCTTTCTCAAGTCTAAAACATTTCTGCTCCCACGGGGCAGGGGGGGGCAGTGAGAAGGGGCAGAGGGGGGGAGGCAGTGAGAAGGAGCAGAGGGGGGGAGGCAGTGAGAAGGGGCAGAGGGGGGGAAGGCAGTGAGAAGGGGCAGAGGGGGGGAGACAGTGAGAAGGGGCAGAGGGGGGAGGCAGTGAGAAGGAGCAGAGGGGGGGAAGGCAGTGAGAAGGGGGAGAGGGAATAGATAGAAAGGGGGAGAGGGGATAGATAGTGAGAAGGAGGAGATGGGGTACATAGTAAGAAGGAGATGGGGAGAGGGGGTAGTGTGAATGCGTACGGGAATGAATGTGTGGATGAATTGCTTAAATGATTTGTGAGACTGCATTAATGATTTGTGTGAATGAGTGAGTAACTGTGTAAGTGTTTGTGTCTATCATGGATGTTTAAGTGATTTGGGGAAATGCAAAGATGGCACATGAAGGGTGGGCTGTTTGCCAACAAAGATGTCTTACACTGAGCTGTTAGGGGACAAAGTTGGCTCAGGCTGGGCTGTAATATGTGTATAATCTGGGTGCTGATCAGGTTCTATGTGGGCATTGTGGACACCAGGGCTGGCTTTGGGTGTGCAACCTGTGATCTATGCCTGTAATTTAGGGGGTTTTAAATATACCTTTTTTATGTGAATTCCAATTGATCTATACCTGCAAAGCTGGGTTTTTGTGTTATTCCGTAGATCCATATCTGCTATGATATGTTTCCATACATTATTATTATTATTATTTATGTATACCTGCAAATACAGGGTTAATATGTCTTATTCAGTTGATTAATACCTGCAATGCTGTTTCCATGTATTTATTTGATCAATACCTGCAATGCTACGTTTCATATATTATTATTGTATACCTGCAAATACAGGATTTGTATGTCTGATTCTGTTTATTTGATCTATACCTTCAACGCTGAGTTAACGTGATTTTCAATTGATTTATACCTGCAAAGCTTGGTTTCTGTGTTGATTCTGTTGATCGATACCAGATATAGGGTTTGTATGTGATATACCGTATTTGCTCGATTATAAGACGAGGTTTTTTTCAGAGCAAATGCTCTGAAAAATACCCCTCGTCTTCTAATCGGGGTCGTCTTCTAATCAGACCTCAAATAGAGGTCTGATTAGGAGACTAAGATCCAGATCCCCCGCACCGCTGCAGGGGACCTGGATCCTCCTGTCTCACCCGACTCCCCCCCCCCCATCATACACACACTTACCGGTGCTTCCTGCTGTGTTGCCGGGGCAGCGGGTTGACGTCTACGCGATCCGCGTAGACAACGTCCGCTGCAGCCGGAAGGAGGTGTGGCTAGCAGCGGGGGTTGTCTGCGTCCGTCGCATAGACCTTCCCCGATTGTCAGAGATCAGAGTTCCCCGCACCGGTGCGGGGAACTCTGATCTCTGACAGCCGGGGAAAGTATACGCGACGGACGCATACAAACCCCCGCTGCTAGCCACACCTCCTTCTGGCTGCAGCAGAAGGCGACGTCAACCCGCTGCCCCGGCTGGAAGCACCGGTAAGAGAGGGGGGAGAGCGGGGGAAGGGGGGGGGGAGTGTGTGTGTGTGTTAGTTAGTTAGTTAAATGGGGGTATAGGGTGTGTGTGTTAAATGGGGGCATAGGGCATTTCTGGAGTGGCGTTAAGGGGGCATTTAATAGAGCACTCTGCCTCCTGAAATGCCTTATATCTCCCTATATGCCACTCTGCCCCATAATATGCCTTTTAACCCCCTAAATGGCAGAGTGGCATATAGTGGTATAAGGCATTTCTGGAGGCAGAGTGCTCTATACAATGCCTTTTAACTCCCTTAATGCCACTCTGCCTCCTGAAATGCCTTATACCTCCCTATATGCCACTCTGCCCCATAATATGCATTTTAACCCCCTAAATGCCAGAATGGGATATAGGGGTATAAGGCATTTCTGGAGGCAGAGTGGCACATAGGGGGTCAAAAGGCATACCATGGGGCACAGTGGCATATAGAGGGTTAAAAGGCATATCATGGGCCACAGTGCCATATTGGAGTGGCAAGCCTGGGGGCAGATGTGCGTAACTGGGGGACAGGTTGGAAAATACAAGAAATAAAAACAAAAAAAATCTTTTTCTCAATCATAGCTTTTATTAAAAAAAATTGTTTACATGAATTAACATTTACTGGTAAAACTTTTTTCCTTTGGGGTCGTCTTATATTCAGGCTTTTTCTTTTTTTCCTAAGTTAATATTCAGATTTTGGGGGGTCGTCTTATAATCAGGGTCGTCTTATAATCGAGCAAATACGGTATACATGCAAGTGCTGTTTATATGTGTTTGATCTATAGTTCCGCAGGGAGGAAGGAAAGGAGAGGTATGGCTTAGTGAATGAGGGACAAAGGGACTGGGAATGATTTCAGGGGAGAGGACCTCTCAAAGTCATGGTCAGGGTGAGAAGGAGGGAAGACTGCACTGACTATCACAGTCTTCGCCTAATCTGCAGTCAGTGTGGCAATTTTTTTTTTGGTGTGGTAGCGGAGGGAGTGATTGCATGCTAGGCGTTTTTGTTACAGAAGATTAGCTGTTTTTTCCTTGTATTTAATGTATATTATTGTTTCCAGTTATATATTACTGTTCTTGGTTGCACTTCCACATAAACTATCTTTAATGAAAGCTAGTTGTTTGTTACAAGATTTTTTTTGGGGGGGACAGGGGGCGCCAGAGGAGTAGTCCACACAGGGCGCCAGAACACTTAAGGCCGGCTCTGATTAAGGTCTGAGTCTTTACATCACTAGGAAATGGGCAGATGGTTCATGTTTCTTTTTGTATGATTGCTTAGTAGAATTGCATCTGAAAGGGAGTTGACAACTTTAGAACAGTTGATAGTATTGAGGTGTCTAATTTTATCACTCCCCAGAGGGCAATCACAAGGAGCAATGTGATTTTGTTTCATTCATTCTTTTGCTGAACCTGAAGCTTAACTTGCAGTTGTTGTGCAGTTCTTGTACTAGTAACTGTATTCTCAGTGGTACAATGTAGTCCATTGAGTGTTTATGGGCTTACAGTACTTTATTGTAATGTCGATGTTTTTTTATGATGACGAAAGCCAGCATACAGCTGTGAAACAACAGTTAACTAAATACCTCATGAACAAGTTGTAAGGGCAGACACCTTCTAAGTTGTAGGGTTCACTGGCAGGTGGTACCCCATGTTGGTCGAATTTTCGCTTCAAGATCCATTTCAAGGCAAGGATTCTGTTTGAGCTGTATAGTCTGATTTTTTTGTGTGGATTAAGTTTCAGAGAAAGTGTTGGACAGCCCTATGCATTTGTATACTTTTATGTGGATACATAACCATGGACACCACAGTGAACAGCAAACCTCCTGATATGGCATTTATTGACTGTATTGGCTTAATTATGACATGTAGGGCTGCAACTAACGATTATTTTAATAATCGATTAGTTGGCCGATTATTTTTTCGATTAATCGGATAAAAAAAAACTTTTTTATTTAAAATAATGTAATAAAAAACTTACAATTTACACTTTCATCTCTTTATCGCATTGGCATTTCTCTATTCACCTTCTTATTTTACTGACATAATAATAAAAGCTACAAGAACCCAAACACAGTGTTTCTCAAACTAGGTTTCAATACAAAGTTATTAGTAAGTATTAATTCATATGTTAACTATTTTTCATATTTAATAAAAACTGAGAAAAAAGCCTTGTTAAAATTTTCTTTTATTTACCAAACTGCCCCCAGTTATGCACATCTGACCCCAGCTTGCCACTCTGCCCCTAGATATGCCTTATACCTCCTATATGCCAGAGATTCCACTGTGCCCCCACATATGTCTTTTGCCCCCCTCATATGCCTAATATCGATATGCCTTATATCCCCTATATGCCACTGTGCCCCCTGATATGCCACTCCACCCCCATAAATGCCCTGGACCACCCTGAAATTCATTATACTCCCTGATTCACCACTCTACCTCCCCCAGATATGCCACTCTGAAATTCATTATACCCCCTATACACCACTCTACCTCCCCTATACACCACTCTAACTCCCCCAGATATGCCAGTCTGCCTCCCTGAAATTCATTACACCCCCATACACCACTCTGCTACCCTGAAATTCATTATACCCCCCATACACCACTATAACTCACCCATACACCACTCTGCCTCTCTCCCCCCTCCCATTCACCACTCTGCCTCTCTCCCCCCTCCCATTCACCACTCTGCCTCTCTCCCCCCTCCCATTCACCACTCTGCCTCTCTCCCCCCTCCCATTCACCACTCTGTCTCTCTCCCCCCTCCCATACACCACTCTGCCTCTCTCCCCCCCTCCCATACACCACTCTGCCTCTCTCCCCCTCCCATACACCACTCTGCCTCCTGTCAGCAACGGAGGTTCACAAGACACCAGGGAGTCGGGTAGAGAGGCAGAGTGGTGTATGGGAGGGGGAGGAGCCAGAGTGCCTCCCCCCCATACACCACTCTGCCTCTCTCCCGACTCCCTGGTGTTTTGTGAACCTCCGTTGCTGACAGGAACTTTCACTGGATTCATAGAAGCCTCAGCATAAGTGAAGGGGAGTAACGGAGGCTGTCTGTGGGCATCGCGCAGACCCCCACCAGCTGACAGAGAGGATGATCCTCTGCAGGAGACCTTGATTCTCTGTCAGCCGGTGGGGGTCTGCACGATGTGCACAGGCGGCCTCCATTACTCCCTTTCACTTCCGCTGGGGCTTCTACATCATGTGATGCTGCCACTGCATCGTAGGAGCATAAGTGGAGGGGAGAGGCGGAAGTTGTCTGTGCGCATCGCACGGACACCCACCGGCTGACAGTGAGGGGAATCCAGGTCCCCTGCAGTGTTGCGGGGGATCTGGATTCTAGTGTTATAATCCGATCTCTGTTTGAGGTCGGATTATATAAGGAGAGGAGTTTTTCAGAGCATTTGCTCTGAAATTTTTTTTTATAATCGATAAAAATCGATTCGACTAATCGATAATGAAAATCGCTGTCAACGATTTTCATTATCGATTATTATAGATTTTATCGATTAGTTGTTTCAGCCCTAATGACATGCAATCTTTATTAGCCTATAGATTAATGGTATCAGGTCATTTTTCCTGTCTGTGAGGTAACGTGTGTAGGCATGTGCCAGTAGTCGGTATAGCAGGTACAGAAGAAAGAGAGAATAAAAGAAAAGAAAGAAGGGGAGGGGGAAAAGGCAGCTTAATACCAATTGAGGCTCTTCCCAGATGCCCCCAAGAAAACAATAGAGCTATTGGTACAGTGCCAAAGACAGGTTATAAAATTACAATTTTAATCACAATCAATATAATACACAGTGAAATCGCATTTTTGTTCTTAACAACTTTTCTTGAGTTGCCCTAATGCATTTTTGCCTTTGACTTTTTTACAATATCATATACAGCTTTTACTGACCTTAATTGTATAGGGATTAAAGGGCTCTCGTGATTGTGCAAATTCAATAAGCAAAAGGTCAAAGAACAATGAGATAAAATGCTACAATCTAAACAAATTACCCTACCCTGTATGAGCAGATTTACAGGTAACTTATTTTCACCAAATGCAGGGTGAAAGTCCTTTCCACATATTTTATCAGGAGGATATTTGTATCTCAAAATTCTCCATATGGTGGCTATAGTTATATTTTAGCCTTAACCGTCTCTATAAACACAAGTCTCAAGAGCTCTTAGCACTATCAGAGCATCTTTACCATAAAAATGTTTTCTGCAAAAAATACTTTTAAAAGAATCAGTTAAATGTAAAAAGTAATATTCAACCTCAGAGTTAAAATGCAAATCACAAAGTTTCTATTACGCATATGCTAAATACCGTATTGTAGGCAGCTGTCTATTGATTGTTAGATACTTATTAAGTGTTAGATAAATGTCTGTTGATTTAACAAGAATGCTTAATCTGGTAAAATGGCAGGGAGCATGGGTTTGCTTTAGGGATCCAGATTAGGGAAGAGAAACCTGGTTGGCATCCACATTTGGTTGGAGTCCACATTTCCAGCCACATATCACATATTTGGTTGGAACTGAAAGGATTAAGGCCAGAAGATAAAGTGTTTCTCTTCTCAAATATACTACATCTTACCCTTAAGGACAAGTAGCTACTTGTACTTTTAAGGCATTTAGATAGAAAATGTACATTTTCATTTTGGCAAGTTCATTTCAATTTAATTTATTATTTGTCTGCTGTTTCAGACTGTACAACACTGAGATTCACTGAGACCCAGCAAACATTCTGAGTTCCTATGCTAGAGATGACAATATTTGTCAGATATTCTTCATAAATATTGTTTAACCTTAAGCGATGCAATTTACAGGAAACCTTGCTTGCAGACAATGCATGCAGTCATCATCTACCCATAGCACCCGATGTATTTTTACAGCCACCTTTAAAGGTGTGCCAGTTGTAACTTGTGCCATGTGTAATGGGCCCTTAAAACACCTGGTACAAGTTACAACTGGCACACCTATTGCTTTGAAAGAGGATGCCACCATTTTATCTGCATTATGGAGGGCTAACGTTAATCCTTTATTGTTCAGAAGGAACCTAAACAACTACATAATGCAGGGGTGGGCAATTAATTTTCCCATGGGGCCACATGAGAAATTGGAATGGTTTTAGAGGGCCAGACCTCTACAAACTACAAACTCCGAAGCCTTGTCCATTTTGTTAACTTATGTGCTGTTTAATAAAGTTATTCAAGCCTACGTCATTGGTAGAGGTGCTTGAATAAGTAAGGCCTGAATAACTATTAGCACAGCACAGAAGTGAACAAAATGAACAAGGCTTCGGAGTGCATACCGTATTTTTCGCTCTATAAGACGCACCTGCTGATAAGACGCACCTAGATTTTAGAGGAGAAAAAAAAGGAAAAAATATTTTGAGCTAAAAAATGGGCTAAAATATTTATTACAATAACTGAATAAGCTATGAACACAGTAAGACACACACACAGACACAGTAAGACACACACAGACACAGTAAGACACACACAGACACAGTGAGACACACACAGACACAGTAAGACACACACAGACACAGTAAGACACACACAGACACAGTGAGACACACACAGACACAGTGAGACACACACAGACACAGTGAGACACACACAGACACAGTAAGACACACACAGACACAGTAAGACACACACAGACACAGTGAGACACACACAGACACAGTAAGACACACACAGACACAGTAAGACACACACAGACACAGTGAGACACACACAGACACAGTAAGACACACACAGACACAGTAAGACACACACAGACACAGTGAGACACACACAGACACAGTAAGACACACACAGACACAGTAAGACACACACAGACACAGTGAGACACACACAGACACAGTAAGATACACACACACACAGTAAGACACACACACACAAACACAGTAAGACACACACACACAGTAAGACCTCCCTCCCTAACCCCCCTTCTCAGTATCTCCCCTCTAACTCCCTAACCCCCCCTTCTCAGTATCTCCCCTCTAACTCCCTAACCCCCCCTTCTCAGGATCTCCCCCCCCCCGCCCCGGTCACTTACCTTAAACTCCTGTGTTGGAAGCGTGAGGCGTTTGTCTCGGGTGCCGGCGCTTCACTGCTGATCGCCGGCGTCTGACGTCATATGCCGGCGCCCAGCGTAAAGCGCCGGCACCCGAGACAAACGCTTCCAACACAGGAGTTTAAGGTAAGTGACCGGGGCGGGGGGGGACACCGGACTCATTGGTGAGTCACCAGGACACTCTTTGCGGGCCGGTCCGAGCTATTCAGCGGGCCGGATGTGGCCCGCGGGCCGTGCTTTGCCCCGGTCTGACATAATGAATGTGAATGGATATGCTTTCTTTAGTATAATATGGAAAGCTACCTTGTTAGATATATATGTGCATTGAAAAATATACTAAACTTTTTTTTTTGTTTTTCAGTTCCTGTCTCAAATTATGGTGTTCCTCGTGAATATTGTAAGCTCTATTTTCTGTGGACATCTGGGAAAAATTGAGTTGGACTCTGTGGTACTTGCTATTGCTGTAAGTGTTGTTTTGCACACTAAATTTAGTTTGATAATGCACTGTATGTAGCCCAATGTGTATGTAAAACTTTATATTAACAGAACAAGACCATGTCTACACTGTTTTGGATGTAAGGTGAATTGTAGCTAATTTAGTACAGGGCTTGACAAATCTGTTTTGAATCTAGGAGCCAGCTAAAAAAGTTAGCCAGGATTTTTTTTAAACTAACAGTTTTATTTTCAAGGACAAAAATAACATCTTTAATTTACACATAAAAAAGACTAGAACCAAAGTCATGGGCATTTAAATTATGCAGATAATTGAATATATTCTTATGTGACACACCAAATTTTCTATATAATAGTGTTTTTCACTTGCCTTTTTGTGGCTTTTTTGTGTCTGCCACACCGACGCCCAAACACACACACCAGGACAGGCTCTGCCACACCGACACCCAAACACACACACCAGGACAGGCTCTGCCACACCGACACCCAAACACACACACCAGGACAGGCTCTGCCACACCGAAACCCAAATGCGCACACACACCAGCACAGGCTCTGCCACACTAACACACACACACACCAGGCACTGCCACACCGACACCCAAACACACACACACACACCAGGACAGGCTCTGCCACACCGACACCCAAACACACACACCAGGACAGGCTCTGCCACACCGACACCCAAACACACACACCAGGACAGGCTCTGCCACACCGAAACCCAAATGCGCACACACACCAGCACAGGCTCTGCCACACTAACACACACACACACCAGGCACTGCCACACCGACACCCAAACACACACACACACACCAGGACAGGCTCTGACACACCGGCACCCAGACACACACACCAGGACAGGGTAAGCCACTACGAAGCATAGAAGATGTATTTTCTACACTGCTTTGTCATTAAACCCCCTTTATATTTTTGCCCCGTGTGTATTAATGCCCCAGCCAGCCCCCCCTTTAGTATTGATTAATGTGTTTCTGCCCCACAGCCTTGTGTATTGCGCCCCTTTGTGCATTTATGCCATTGATTTATGTGTTGCCCCCAGCCAACCCTCCTCCCTTGTGTATTGATGCCCCCACCCTTTTATAGTGGTTAATGTGATGCCCCCCTTTAGTATTAATTTATTTGATGCCCAACCACCCTTTTGTCTATTGATGCCCCCACTGCCATGTGTATTAGCCCCAGCCACACACACCCCTGTTTATATTGATTTTGTAATTTCAAAACCCAGCCAATCCCCCTTTTGTATTATTTAAGTTTTAATGATGTCCCAAGGGAATTCCCCCCCCCTCCCCTAAATATAGGTCCACTTTCCTCAAATTTTTTTTATACTTACATCTTCGCTTTTTTTTCCCCCCTGCTCTCCTCCGGCGTGAAGATTCTCTCCCCTCCCCGTCACGAGGAACTCTTCTCTGAGCCCTGCCCCCTTGAGCGGCACGTCCTGAAAGTTGGACGCCCCTGACCTAGGCGCCAGGACAAAATTCTCAGGCGCCTGGGATTTGTCGAGCCCTGATTTAGTATATCTGGTGAATTTAGTGGTGCACTTTATAAACTATATGTTATCTCCCGTTTTAAATTGCCTGCTATGCATGTCATATTATGGCTTGTGCCTTGGGCGAAATTAGGGCCAGATTAAGTGATATAAGGTAAATCATCATCCCTCCAAGTTTGTTATATAGGATCTCTGCCCGAGACCCCAACGGAACCACTCACCTGAGTACCCTCCTCTGCTGCCTCTCGCATGGCTGTTCGTGTGCGCACTCTCACTCAACTTTATTCGTGTTGTTTAACTCTCCTCGAGTGGAGAAGACGGGCAATGCGCTTGGATGATGTCATGCATGGGGGGGGGTTCCAGGAGCGGCAAGTTTAAAAATCAGCACTGAGTATGTGCCGTATTGAGCTCCTCACTGCTGTGTTTTCTACTTTGATCCCCTTGAGCCTGACCCTGGCATGTCTTACTGGACTTTGCTGATCTCTGTGAACCTGACCCTGGCTATTCTTACTGGACTTTGCTGATCTCCGTGAACCTGCCTATCCTTGTTTGACCTTGTTGTATTGTGCTTCATGGATTGGTGTCTTCCTGCATTCCGGACTCCTCCTCATTAACCCCGACAGTGATGTACCATTTAGTCAAGGATTTCTTATAAGATATTAGCAATCTGTTACTAGATTTCAGTAATAAAGTTGTGTACAGATAACACTGTTTGTAGTTGAATTATTATTATAGGGATGGTTACCAGAGCTTAGTCAGACAAAATGGCTTCTTAACCATTTGTCATATACCTTTTTGTTTTTTAGGTCATCAATGTTACAGGAATATCTATTGGTTCAGGCTTGTCGAATGCATGCGACACACTCATTTCTCAGGTAGAGTTACAGCAAAATAAATTCATGAAAATATTGTGTGTTTTTAATATAGGGTGGAAATGCATATCAGTTAGCATCAAGTCTTCATTTGTTAGGATTATGATATGTCAAACATAGGTTGCGTATATGCAACTAAAAAACAATTGTCATTGTGTTGTAATTTTGTCTCTATTATTTCCTTATAGACGTATGGTGGTAAAAATATGAAACGCATTGGAATTATCTTACAGAGGGGGATTCTGATCCTGTTACTGTGCTGCTTACCTTGCTGGGCCATCTTCATTAACACTGAACACATCCTGCTGCTCTTCAGACAGAATCCGGATGTTGCCAGGTTAATATTACACATAATTTCTGACAAACACAAATGATAGCTGCTAATCTCTGTATAACCACTGATCAAAGTACAAATAAGGCACAGTTAAAATGCAAGCTATAAGACACTTTTCTGTTATTATTACATTGTTGTCACATTATGAATTAACAGGACAAACAGTCCGTTAATTTAGTAAACCAGTTTATACTGAAAAAGTACTGAATAATAGAAACATAGAAGCAAGTTGGCCCATTTAGTCTGCACTTTTTTCCTCATCTAAAGACTTTAATCAGTCCTCGCCTTTGTATTATATGCAGGATAGACGTGTTTAATGATTAGCAACTTGATTTGGTGTTAACTTTAAGCTGTTGAGTCCACTTAGGATGTACCTGTAGGTTGTTAAAACTTGTAGCAAGATGCTCATTAGGACGTACAGGTAAGACATCTCTCTGCTGCTACACAGGAGATCAGGCTGACTAACAACAAGAGTTTCCCCTATTGGTGATCAGGTATTCCCTTTCTGTACGTGTCACTACTGACACCCACTGGAAGGACAGAAGAGACTCAGCACTGTCTTTCTAGACCTCTAACCTCTACCATTGCTTCCCCCTTTTGGCTGGTTGCAGTTATTGTAATCTGGAGCCCAGCATAAACAGATCAGGAGGAGGAGAGGAAGAAAAAAATGTTTCCCCCTTTCAAAAAAAGGTAAAAATAAATGGGTGCCCAGTGATGTCACCATGACACCGCTGGTAAGGATGCACCGAAATGAAAATGTAACATTGACTTGGCCGAAACAGAAAATGACCCCCCCACACACACCTTTTTAAAAAAAAAAAAAATAACCACACTTTTATTAAAAGTAACACACCACAATTTGACAAAAAAATCAATAACAAAATTAATATATATGATTGATTGCTAACCGCAATCACACTCATGCCCAGGTTCTGGTTTTGGTGTGTTACTTACTTTTATTAAAAGTGTGGTTAGCACACCAAAATTGGACAAAAAATCAACGATATATATGCCCAGGTTCCACCATGTACTAGCTGCCTGGGCATGATGGGCGTGTGATTACAGCCTCCTTATGCCATGCTACTCCCCCACTTACACATCCATGCTATAACACACACTCTCATTCACAAACATTCCTTCACTCATTCATATACTCATATTCATTCCCTTTATCACACATACTTGCTCATATAACCTCCCCCACCCCCTTACCTGAAGGGGCCCTGCTGCTTTCCTTTATCGCTCTGTGCGAACAATTTCTCTTTTCCCGCCCCAAGGGGAAGAAGGAGCGGAGCGAAGTCATGCGATGTGCATTCACGTGACTCCACTAGGTTCCAGCTCAGGTAAGCAACAGGGCCCCTCCGGACACTTATTTTCGCCCACCAATATATCGCTAGGCAGAATTGTTATCCGGACAGGAACGCAGAATATCTAGAACAGCAACATCCCATAGCGTATAATAGCATCTAGATAAACTACGACCCCTCAGCAGACGAGAGACCACAGGATCCTTATGGACTGGTTCCCTTGCAACGTCTACATGGCTTCTAGAGCAAGCCGACGGAATCAAAATAATGGAACAGTGGGATTTACCTTTCGAAACGAGGTGTTTGTAGCCAGGGTCCCCGGATCTGTAGAGATCTTTGGTTTGGTAGTTGGCCCTGGACAAGAAAATTCCCCTCGTCAGTCCCCCAGCTGGTGGATGTATCTCACTGCTGAAATGTTGTCCATCCTCAGCAAGAGACAACAATCTGTACGATCCTTAGCATGGCTCTTGATGGCGAAAAAGGCTGTAATGAGTTCAAGTCAATTTATGTGCAAAGAGCACAGACCGCCCATTGCTTCCATGTAGGGCTGCAACAACTAATCGATAAAAACAATAATAATCGATAATGAAAATCATTGCCAACGGATTTCATTATTGATTAGTTGAATCGATTTTATTGAATATAAGATGAAGATTTTTTCTGAGCAAAAGATGTGGGCTGGCGGGGCCAATTCTAGGGTGCCGCATATATTTGGGTTCGAATAGAAAGTAACCGTCTGGGTCCAAACTTGGAGTGTCCTCGGGAGAAGGTGTAGTGGGGTTAGGAATGGTAGAGTCCAGGATATCTGAAAACTCTGAAATAATAGGAGAATCTGGCACGACATTCAACTAAAAGGGTGAGAGCACTCTCAGTAGCCTTATCTTCCCCACTGAAGGGGTGAACCTATATAAGGAAGATAGGTTGTATACATTTTGGATGGTTTCAGGGGCAGGCTGAACCGGGATGCTTTGAGTCACATTGGCTGTCATTTTAGAAATAAATGACTCCATGGAGCTGAGAAATTTCGACTCCAGCCAGAAAAGGAAAGCCTGTGATGGACTGGTCCCTTCCGACATTATGGTGCTGGATAACAGGTAGCCCAAGTAGACACTTCCTGCGCTAAGCAGGGAACTAAAATTTAAATGGGCTCACCCTTATAAATCAGGCAAGACAGCACTGACACGGGTTCAGCCTGTGAAAATCTAAATAGCTGAATAGAACTATGAGACAGCCTAGAAGTTGGACCGCAGGCAGTTGCAATTTTCCTAATGTGAAACACAAAAAAGAATAGCTGGAAAAACACAGAAAGAGAGCAGATGATCGTGAGCTGACCATAACATCCGACACTGCGTTTCTGCCCAGTGACAGAGGGAAAACAAGATGGCGCCAGCCTCCAGCGGGAAACGGGAGTCCACTGTAAACAGGGCTAATTTGTGGCACTGGTGGAGAAAACAAAATGCCTGAATGGCGCAGGAGGAGGGGGACCCCAGAGAAGCAAAGGAAGAGAGCCTCAGACCTACTGAAAACCAAAGCAGATACTGCAAGGAGGAGAAGGGGACACAGAACAAGCAGCTCCAACAGAAATGGTACCCTGTTACAGAGAAGAAACACATGGGGGAGTGAAAACAAAACCAGTAGGACTGAGCAAACTCTCTAATAGTAGGAGGAACAAATACAAGGGGAAATCCTGGAAGAAACAAAATATCCATAACCATGAAAGCAGGTCTGAGGTCTGACAGTCAGGTGAGCAGCAAAGAAAGAGGGAGGGGATGTTTTAGCTTATATGGTTAAAGGCTGTTTTCTGATTGGTTTACTGTTTCTCTTATTTGCTGCTGTTTGTTGACAGTAAAGGAAGTAATTGTTACCTTTCGCCGGCGGGTCTGTCCAGGGAGCTCCTCTGCTGCCGTCCTCGGTGCTATGGAAGTGCACACACGTGCACGCTGTCATGGCGGCCAGGAATCCTTACCCAGCAACTGCGTACGTCACGCTAGGGGGCGGGTCCTCCGCTTTTTATCTGATTGGCTGATTATTGCCTGCAGCTGTTTGGCACCAAATTTAAGCCCACTGCTCACTCTAATCCGAGCCCTTGTGTGGTACATTCGTTATCACTGTCTCAGTGTGCTATATATCTGATATTCTGGTTTTCTGACTCCTGCTTTGTTCCTGACTACTCTTTGATCGCCGCCTGGATTGACTTCGGATTGCTTTTTGAACTTTGCCTGTTTGCTGCCTGCCTTGACCTTGGACTGTGACCTGTTTTTGCTATTTGTACTGTTCCGCTGCTGTCCCACTATTCCTCCTACAACTACTTGTCCGGATAGCTCACCACTCTGCATACGGGACCCGTCCCTTGTCGGATTGTTACAGTAATGCAAATATGAGCCTCCTGTCTTGCCTTAAAATATTACTGACAACATTAATCTGCGATAATAGAGACTGCCCTCTCAAAAGTTCTTTGTCAATCATTGTTTCAAATATCATAGCATACCGTGTCCTAGATTTTAACTCATATGGGTTTGTTAACTTTAAACTGTGCATGTTTTTTTGAAAGTGACAATTTATTTTTCTCCTAGGCTGGCACAGACATACGTAATGATTTTTATTCCAGCTCTGCCAGTAAGTTGTCTTTTCACATTTGTGACATTATCCTTTTTGATCTGCTTTTATGGTTTCTTGGTTAGAGAAAAAGTCATGACACTTTTTACAAGAATCATTTCTCCAGAAATATTAAGTCTGTGTGGATAGGATTACAGGATAGTAAAGTAACATGGAACATCTACCTACAGAATTGCTAGTTAGCAGTACTGCTACTGTTTGCTTCTCTAAACCACTATTCTCCAGAGCACTCTAGAGAATGAAATTATCTTGATACGGAAATGTTATGTTTTGGGTGTCTGATGGAGTTCAATACTTTTTTCATTCTTTTTTTGTGATTATTTTAGGCTGTATTTCTTTACCAGTTGCAGACGCGGTACTTACAAAATCAGGTATGCATCAACTTTGCCACATGCACATTATTGTTGTTATTAAGATAGGTAGTAGAACCTTATTCTGTGGCGTACATGCATGTTTCATGATGTCAGATGCCGATGCTTAGCACGTAGACGGCAGCCAAGGGGAAGGGGTAATTGGTAGGGGGTCAGTCAAGACCTGTCTTTGACCATGATCTACAAATAGTACTCATGGCCATGGCCTTTAGGGAAAAAACTGCCATTGCTATTATCAATCAAGGTCAATCACTTATTTGTAAAGGAAATGATTTGTTAATAAAGCTTTACAGGAGGGGCGTGGCTAGCACTCGATGGAACTGCACGTGTAGCTGCTGAGCTCCGAGGCTTTCGCTTGTTTACACCGCTCGTAGGGTGTCCCACTCAGACATGGGCAAACACTCGAGGACCACGACTACTCCTAAACCCTCCGGGGCTAAGGAGAAACACTCCAATTCTTCGGTTAGGTCGTTTTTCCACGCTTTTACCGATGCGGAAAACCGGGGCCTACCTGACAAGATGGCGTCGCCGCCTCCAAGTCCGAGAAGCGCTCGTTCCGGATCTCCTTCCGTGGCCGACTCTGACGCTTTGATGCCATCCCAGGCACATTCTTCGTGGCAAGAAGCGGTGCAAGCTTTGCCTACTAAGGCTGAGATGTCGGACTTGCTTCGTTCGGCACTCTCTGGGGTCCGCGAAGACCTGCATGACATAAAGGAAAACCTTTCACAACTTGGCGATCGTGTGGTGGCCTTGGAAGAGGAGCGGGAGAAGGTGCACACCACGTTGGACGACTTCTCTGCAACGCTCTCCCACCAGCATGATACAGTCTCTCGACTGCTCCGACAGGTAGAAGACCTTGATAATAGAGGCCGGAGGTCTAACCTTCGTATTCGGGGCCTCCCGGAGTCTGTCCCGCCGGCGGACATTGTGGCCACTCTCACATCGATTTTTAATAAGCTCCTGGATAGGCCGGTGGACTCTCCAATTGCCCTTGATCGCGCTCATAGAGCGCTTCGCCCTAGGGGTCCTGACGCGCAGCCTCCACGCGACGTCATATGTTGCCTTCATGAATACCGTACTAAAGAACTGATTCTCCAAAGATGCAGGGCGAAGGCGCCTCTCCAGTATGAAGAGCACACCATCTCCATATTCCAGGATTTATCGCCCATCACACTTCAGACGAGACGAATGCTGCGCCCCCTTACCTCAGTGCTTCGGGAGGCTTCTATTCCCTATCAGTGGGGCTTCCCATTCGCCTTGATCGCCCGCAAGGGTACTCAGGCAGTGATTTTGCGCCATCCTGAAGACTTACCTGGTTTCTTGGGCTCTCTAGATCTCCCTCCTCTGGACCTGCCGGAGTGGTCGTCTTCCTCGAGCAGGCCTTCCATTGCGCCTTTGCCGAAGTCCAGCTGGTCGTCCCTGCCTCAACGCCGCCATCGTCGCAGACGGAACGTCCAGATGGACTCGGGAAATGTTCCCCCCCCCCCTTTTTTTTTTTTTTTTTTTTTTTTTCTTTTTCTTTTTTCATACCTGGCTATTTACATGACATGGCCCATGTCTACTCTTACACACTTACATGTTTCCACCTGGGACTGTTACGGTCCCGCGTCCACACACCCTTTACATGCACTTACACGCTCGAAGGCCTCACTCAGGGTTCGCGTGCTTACCTGATTTCACACATTTTTATTTTCTTTTATTGTTCTTATTGCTGCCTTACCCGCAGTGATTGTATGTACCATGTGTTCTGGTGATCCCCCCCCAGAGCTTACCATGCAGGGTCCTGACGGCCTCTGCCTTTTGGTCTATGTCCATATTTTTGGACATGATGCTCATTCCTTGATGCTATGGCATCCAGCTCTTGTTGCTTTAATAAGAGTATGTTTTTGTCTGTTGTTTGTTGTTTTGTTTATTGCTCCGACACTGTTGCTCCTGCTGATTTTTATTGATGATTATCCTACATTGCTCATGTATTCGCGTAGTCCTGCCAGACGTCGTCCATATGGCTCTTGATCCTATTACATTAATTTCCCTCAACATCAGGGGCCTTAATAAACCCGAACAGAGATCCAAATTGTTTACTGAACTTCGCCGCACCAAATCCAAAATAGCTTTTATTCAAGAAACACATTTTAAAGCCACTAAGGAACCCAAATTGACTAATAAACATTTTACCACCTCTTTTACGTCTAGTAACCCGGATTCTAAATCTAAAGGGGTGGCTATCCTCTTGCACAAACATTTACCCTTTCGCAAATTGGATAGCTGGCAGGACTCCGAAGGCAGGTGTATTTTTGTTAAGGGGTTTTTGGGTACCCATAGGGTTACCTTTGCAAATGTTTACGCTCCTAATTGTCGCCAGTCTACATTTTTGGTTATGATTTTGAAAAAATTGATGGATTTCCAAGAGGGCATGACGATCTTAGGGGGCGACTTCAACATGACTTTCCTCCCGGCTCTTGATAACTCATCTGGTACTTCCTCTATCCCACATACTCAAATCAACCGGGTTAAGAGACTGCTCCACAGGGCACAGCTTATAGATGTTTGGCGGACGCAACACCCTGCTACGAGGGACTACACGTTTTACTCTGCCCTTCATGACCGTTATACCCGTATTGACTCTTTTTTTCTTTCCCATCACCACCTCCCCGTTCTCCACGCCTCCTCTATTGGCCCTAGTGTACTCAGTGATCATGCCCCGGTTTTTATGACTATTAAGCTTGCTTCGTTCCCTGCCCGACCATGGGTGTGGCGTCTGAATGAAAATATTCTTTCTGATCCGATGCTTTCCTCAGAGGTCTCTGACCATTTACGCCTCTATCTCTCTGAGAACTCTACCCCTGATATGCCGTTGCCCACCATCTGGGAGGCCCATAAAGCGGTGGTACGGGGAAAGTTTATACAAATTGGCTCTCGGCTTAAGAGAGTGGCGTTAGCCGCTACTCTTGACTTAATTAAGAAAATAGCTGTTTTGGAAGCACTTCATAAATCCCACCAGGACCCCTCTATTTTGATCCAGCTGGACTCTCTGCGCTCCCAATTAGCCTCTCTCACAAATCGTCGCCTAAAGCGGCAGTTTCTTTTGACTAAACGACACTTCTATGAATATGGGGATAAGCCCGGTAAGCTGCTAGCTAGGGCTCTCAGGACTCAGACGGCCAAACATTTTATAGCCCGGATCCGCACTGCCAAGGGTACTCATGTCTCCTCCACCCCTGAGATCGCAGATTGTTTCCACAAGTTTTATCAGGACCTTTATAATTTACCCTCTGTTCAGGAGTCCTGTCCTGACTTTATGACAGTTCTGGACGCTTATCTAGATAAACATCTACCTCGCCCCCTACGGCCGGAGGATTCGGACCTACTTAATTCCCCCATTACGCTGGAGGAGGTCAGGGATGCTATCAAATCCACCAAACAGGGAAAATGTCCAGGGCCGGATGGCCTTCCCATTACTTATTATAAGAAGTTCCTACCTATCCTGGGCCCACATTTAGTGAATACGTTCAACTCCCTTACCTCGGGTTCCCAGTTTGCCCCCCAATCTAACATGGCTCATATTTCCTTGATTTTGAAACCAAATAAGCCCTCTGACATTTGTAGTAGTTATCGTCCCATTTCTTTACTCAATTCGGATATTAAACTCCTTGCTAAAATCTTGGCCATGCGATTGTCACCTTATATCCCCCGCTTTATCCATAGAGATCAGGTGGGCTTTGTCCCCGGCAGGGAGGCTAGGGATAATACCACGAAAGTTATTGACCTTATTGATTTGGCTAACCGGACATGCCTTCCGCTTACTTTGACCTCGCTAGACGCGGAGAAGGCCTTCGACAGGGTGGCCTGGCCCTACCTATTTCGTGTCCTGGAGCGACTGCATCTCGGCCAACGTTTTCTGTGTTGGACTAGGGCCCTGTATCATAACCCTACGGCGTTGATTAAGGTCAATGGGCTTGTGTCTCATCAGGTCACCCTGTCGAATGGCACTAGGCAGGGTTGTCCGCTCTCGCCTCTTCTTTTCGTGCTGGGGATGGAGCCCTTGGCGAACGCTATCCGGGCGAACGCCTCTATATCTGGCATTCCTATGGCTGGGGTCCAACACAAACTGGCAATATATGCTGATGACATGCTTTGTATTAATTTGAACCCTCTGGATTCTCTCTCCCACATGCTTCGGGAGTTGCGAACCTTCGGTGCGCTCTCCAATTATAAAATAAATCTCTCTAAGTCCGAGATGTTATGCTGTAATGTCCCAGTGGATCTGTTGGCAGACTTGAAGCGCGATTTTCCGTTCAAGATTTGTGATCAGGCCCTTACTTACCTAGGTTTGCGGATTCCCGTGGATCTTTCCCTTCTCTTCTCGCTGAATTTCACCCCATTATTTGCGGCCGTGTCTTCGGACCTGCGGAGGTGGGATTACACACACGTTTCCTGGTTCGGCAGGGTGGCCGTTATTAAAATGAATATTCTTCCCCGGTTTTTATACTTATTCCAAACCTTACCTATTTTTCTTCCTCGCTTATTTTTTAAGAAGTGTCGCCGTCTTTTTCGTTCCTATGTCTGGTGCTCTAGATCGCCCAGACTTTCCCATGCCCACTTAATTAGAGCTAAACTTAAAGGTGGTCTGGGGTTACCAGATCTGGAGAAGTACTGGCGGGCGGCACATCTCCGTAGGATTACGGAGTGGTCCATCTCGGTGCCTAAGCAGTGGTTGGAGGTTGAGGGGTTGCTGGTGGGCATCCCTCTTTCTTGCCTTCCTTGGCTACCGGATTTTAAAAAACACTTTGTTTCTGGGTCCTCGCTTACTGTCTGCGTTACTTTACGTGTGTTTGCCAGTGTCGTGAAGGAGGGCGTTTTGTCCTCCAGTCCGTGCCCCCTCTATCCGATCATTCCTAACCCGAATTTCCCCCTTAGTATGTCTGTTCACCGGTCCCCTCTGCAACCTTCTCTCCCATGGCGTATTAAGCGTTTTCATTCCATGTTTGTGGGTGATAGGCTTGTGTCGGCCGAGATCTTCTATGGTAAGCAATCCTTGTCTTCGGCAGAACTTCTGTTTTACATTCAGACTCGGCATTTTGTACTGTCTATTCCCAGGGGCCCCCTCCTGTCCCGCCCGTTGTCCCCCTTTGAGTTGCTATGTTCTTCTACCTCAGAGACCCCGCATCTGTTGTCGGTGCTCTATGCCCTGCTGTTGGATTCCGCATCCAGGTCGAAACCCTATTTTATGAGCATGTGGGAGGGAGATCTCTCCGTCTCACCATCCCTTCAGGACTGGGATAAGGTTTTGTTTGCTATTCATCGGGGCTCCATCTCCAGCAGGATTCAGGAGTGCTCGTACAAGCTTTTGACGAGATGGTACAGGACGCCCGTGGACCTCCATAGGTTCTTTCCCTCGGTCTCTGATACTTGTTGGAGGTGCGGGTCCGACAGGGGAACTTTGTACCACATATGGTGGCAATGTTCGGTGGTTCAGTCCTTCTGGCGAGTGGTTTTGCGGGTGGTGGAGCGTGTAGGTGGCATGGATCTCTGGGATAAACCAGAAGCAGTTTTGTTACACCTTACCTCCCTTGCACCTCAAGCTTACAAGCGCACACTTACCATACACCTCCTCAATGCGGCCAAGGCCGTGATACCCAAGTTTTGGCGTACACCCGCTCCCCCGCCAATCTCTGTGTGGCTTCAGAAGGTAACTCTTATTGAACAAATGGAGGAGTTAGTCTGGACGTCCAGGGGAAAGGGTTACCAGCATACCAGGCGCTGGTTCTGGTGGCATGAATTTGTTGCCTCAGCGGATTTTAGGGACGTTTTGGGTCAGTACCTCACGGCTACTCCTCCCCCGCGCTCCCCTCACTAGCTATGCTCAGTCGCGACGACTCACTACGCTCTTCGGATGACGGGTAGGGATGGTCGAAGCAGGTCCTTACTCTGTTGTATGTGTCCTCCTTATGCATTTTTTATTTTTACCGTCTCACCTCTTTTATGTATCTATGTTTATCCGGAGCAACTGCTTGTGGAGCTGTTTTCTAGTTCTGTTATACATGTTTATTTTCCTTTTTCGGCTCCGTTTATTTGATGTATGCAGAATGTGTTGTCACCTTGCCTCTGCTGGTTTTTCCACGATTCTCTGCCTCTTGTGGCCGGGCTGGATCGACCTGGTGGCATCCATTGTTCTTTTTACACTCAGGAGACTTTATGTAATAGTATCGTCTGTGACATCTATGCTATGTGATGGTTTGTTTACCCTCATTTGGATCTGTGTTTGGTATGCTGCCTGCTACCATCTACTTTTATACCTGCATATTGTTTATGGTCTCTGTATTTTACACTGCTCAATAAACGGTGAATTTAAAAAAAATAAAGCTTTACAGGAAAAGTGAAATATACAAATTGTGCTTAAATTATATAGGGAAAGATCATTAGAACAAAATACCTTGAAGACCAGTGAGACATTAAACAACACTGAAAACCCACCTGAGGGCGCACTGTGACTGCTCTAGAGAGCTGTCACAATCGCCACTACAAAAGACTTTGCCTACCACAAGATGGTGGCATCCTTTAAAAAAGATAAACAAGTTTCCAAGAGGGTCTCTCCAGACCCTCCTGAGAACTCTGGGCTCCCCCTGTAGGTTGAATACAGGTACTGCATTCAGCCATGCAAGTCAATGGAGCCCAGCTTTTTAATCAAAATGTAAAATTTAAATTTAACAAAATTGAAGAAAAATTTAAATAACAAAAAAAATTTGGTTACATTTAAAAATAATTAAACTATCTACTTCCCACAAAACGTTAAAGTCCAAAAATATATTTAAAAAAGTTTATTTTTATGGGTAAATCAAATTTTATTCGTTTTCAAAAGTTTTGGGGAGGGATACAAAAAGGAAAAAAGGGAAGGGTGGGAAGGACAAGGTACAATGCAATAAAGTACAGTACAGGACATTACAGCATCCAACACAACACCAAGTGTGAGAGGGCCCGAGAGGCAACAACAAGCCCCGGGACTAGGCACAAGTCCGGCGTAGATGAAATATACAGGCAAAAATGGAGAAGTCGCAGCTCGGAAAGGCGCTCCACTATGGGAGTGGCAGCACTCACAGAGGGCCCGCAATGGTGCTAAAATCACGGGAAGCAGCAGCGACAAAGCGTACCGTGGGTTGTGGAGGCGTGAGAGAGGAGAAAAGAGGACTGGAAAGACCAATCGAGATGGCCAACTAATGGTATCGAGTCCATGCTCGGACCAAGCATAGGCCAGACCAGGTGAGTATACGGCCATAACCAGTCAGGGTAGGCCAAGGGAAGTAACCTGTACAATGCATCGCAGGGCACAACTGCGGTAGTAAGCCGAAAACCTGAAACGCATAAAGGGACGGTAAGTATCATGGGCAGGGGGGGGAGGAGAAGGGGTAAGAAAGGGAAGGAAGGGTGGACAACAAAGGGACGGGGGCGACAGGACCAAGGGAAAACAAGAGGGGAGAGTAAGAGAGAGAGAGAGAAGAAAAAAAAAAAAAGAGGGGAGGGGAAGGGAAGAAAAGGACAGGAGGCATAATCACAGAGGAGAGGGCGAGACAGAAGAGCACAAGGACTAGGTAAGGAGAGAACGGGCCAGAGGACCAGACACAAATCCCAACCAGTAGAACCATGTCTGTTGATATCGCTCAGTTGCCCCGATCGCAGTGAGGTGGAACTCCTCAAATACCCGGGTCTGTTCCACTCGGAGAATCCATTCCTTAAGAGTAGGCGGGGCGGAGCAGCCCCAATGTAGGGGTATCAACGCCTTGGCCGCAGTGAGAAGATGGCGAAGGACCGACTTCCGGAACCAGGAGGCAGAATACTGCATGTGAAAAAGAAGAAAAAATTCCGGCGTGAACGGTATGGCCCTATCCGTAAAGTGCTGAAGGTGGATGGAAGACCAGAAGGGAACGATACGTGGACAGAGCCACCACAAATGAAGAAGAGAGCCTGGGACCGCGTCACATCTCCAGCAGGTGTTTGGTACATCCGGGCGGTAAGCGGAGAGAACAGAGGGAGGCCGATACCAAAGGGCCAGCAATTTATAACATATCTCTTGGTCCCCGTTACTCCTAGAGCAACGATGAGTAAGGACACAGACCTTCTCCCATTCCTCGGGAGAGAGGACAATCTGTAGGTCAGACTCCCAACGCCCCATAACGGGGGGAGAGCCAGAGCTGAAGGCCTCGAGAAGTAAGCCATAAAGACGTGATATGCCATGAGGTGGGAGGGAGGGCGCACACACAAAGGTCCTCAAACGTAGTTAAATCCCGTAGCACATTATGCTTTGGAACCAGGGACCGAAAGAAACTATGAAGCTGAGCATGGTGAAGCACATCAGTAAGAGAAGGAGGAGAACGCGTGGCAAGCTGAGCCAGTGGTTTGACACCAGCCTTAGTCACGTACAAGCGGATGTCGGACCGCACCATAGGGGGGGAGGAGGGAAAGAGGGGGGCGAGCAATCCAGGAGGGAAATCAGGGTTATTGCGAATGGACGTCAGGGGAGAGGGAATAGTGGACAACCTGGTCCGTCGCACGATGGAGAGCCAGGTGTCCAAGGTAGCCTTAATGAAAGGATGGGGCAGCGCAACCCCCCGGGCCGTCGGGATCGAAAGCCAGGGCAACACACCGGCAGGAAGACCCAGCAATGCAGACTCAACCCCCACCCATTGCTTATGACCAGGATTATGGGACCATTCCAGGACTCGGAGTAAGTGACAAGCCCTGTAGTAAGAGCGGGGGCAAGGCAAAGCTAAACCGCCTTGAGACTTAGGAAGGATCAAAGTGGAGAAGCGGATCCGAGGGGCCCGAGAATTCCATACAAATCGCAGAAACAAAGTTCGAAGAGAGGCAAAAAAGGAAGGGGGGACAGCAATAGGGAGGGTCTGGAACAAATACAGTAAACGGGGCATGATGTTCATTTTAATGATATTAACCTTACCGACCCAGGAGACCGACAACCGCCTCCAGGACCGAAAATCATCGGAAAGCGCGGTGAGAAGGGGTAAGAAATTATTGCCGAAGAGGTGGGAGAAGTCAGGAGAAAGCCAAACCCCTAGGTATCGAAGTTTAGCGTCGCACCACGCAAAGGGAAAAGAGGACCGCAGGTGAGACGAGACAGTCTGGGAGAGAGTGACATTGAGGATCTCCGATTTGGAATTATTAATTTTAAAATTGGTGAGCATACCGTAGGTCGAAAATTCCCGGATAATATTAGGGAGGGTGACCGGAGGACAGGTGACTACAAACAGTAGATCGTCGGCATAGCTCAGCACATTATGGTGAGCACCCCCGATGCGAAGACCACTGATGTCAGGGTTCAGCCTGATAGCCTGGAGTAGGGGCTCCAGGGCAAGCATGAAAAGAAGAGGGGATAACGGGCAACCCTGCCGGGTCCTATTACGAATATAAAAAGGGTCAGAAAAGGAACCGTTAACGCGAACACGAGCAGAGGGAGTGGTGTACAAGGAGTTCACCCAGGAGAGCAGCCCAGGACCAAAGCCCATATGAGTGAGGGTGGACATCAAGAAGCCCCAGTCCACCCTGTCAAATGCTTTCTCCGCATCAGTGGCCAGCAGGATGGCTGGCGTGGAGGTGTGTTGGGCATAATGCATGAGGGATAAGGCCCTAATAGTGCTATCCCTAGCTTCCCGGCCTGGAATGAAGCCGGTCTGATCGGGATGAACCAGCAGGGGCATGAGAGGCTTCATTCTGTTGGCCAGGATCTTTGCAAAAATCTTCAAATCGGCGTTCAGTAAGGAGATAGGGCGATAGCTACTGCACAACGCGGGGTCCTTACCATCCTTAGGAATCACGGCGATTGAGGCCGCCAGAGTATGTTCATGGATACGGCCACCATCTAGAATGGAATTAAAGGCCCTCACAAAGTGAGGACCCAAAAGCTCCTGGAAGACGGTGTAATACCTCAAAGGGAACCCATCGGGGCCAGGGCATTTACCAGGTGGAGAGGAGCGGAGGGCCAGTGTAAATTCTGATAAGGTGATTGGGGAATCCAGAGGAGAAGATTCCTCCGCCGTCAATTTCCTACCAATCGCCCTCTCCAGGTAGGAGCGGGCCGGGGAGACACCAGTGGGGGAGCGCGAAGTGCCGGCGTCTGAGCGAAGGTTGTACAAGCCCTCATAGTAATCCCTAAAACACTCGGCAATGTCTGCTGGGAGACTTAGAAACGCCATCAGAGGAGCGGATCGTGGAAACATAGGTAGATTTCCGACTAGCACGAAGAGCCCGTGCCAAATACTTACCCGGTTTGTTGCCATGCTCGTAAAACAAGGCCCTCGTTTTCAGAAAGGAACGCTGCATGTTATAGTTAAGAAGGGAGGCCAATTCCCCCCGCAAAGCCAATAGACGTTGGAGGTCCTCACCCGACAGGGAGGATTTGTGAGCCTGCTCAGCTACAGCGATTTGCCCATAGAGCTCCTCAATCCTCTTTGCCTCACGGCGGCGACGATGGGAACAGGCGCTAATAAGGTGGCCCCGAACCACACATTTGTGCGCCTCCCACACAGTCAATAAGGGGGTCCCCGACACTAAGTTGTCAGCAAAGTATCCCTCAAGGACGCGGGAAGTCTCCTCGCGGAGCGCGGCATCCGTTAGGACAGACTCATTAAGACGCCAGGAACGCCCAGAGGGGCGGGTCAGAGAAGAGGAGGGAGAGAGGGGCATGATCGGACCAAGTGGCGATCCCGATAGCGGAGCTACGGAGAAACGGGGCAAACTGACATGGAATGAAAAAATAATCAATGCGAGAGTAGGAGCAGTGAGCCGCAGAAAAGAAAGTGTAGTCCTTAACAGCGGGGTGTAAAGCCCTCCAGCAATCAACCAATTTACGATCCGTGAGAAGAGAGAGAAGCTTCCGCAAGACATGTCGAGGAGTCCGCGTGCAACCCGCGGAAGCGTCAAGCGCCGGGTGCAGAGCCACATTAAAGTCCCCTCCCAAAACCAATAAACCCTCTTGGAAAAGGTCAAGCTCACGCAGGACCGCACGGAGAGCAACATGTTGTCCCCGATTAGGGAGATAAACGTTCGCAAAGGTGTACACCTGCTGCAAAATTGTCCCCTTCACCAACAGAAATCTCCCCTCAGGATCAACACGAGTGTCCAGCACCGTAAAGGGAACACGGCTGGAGAAAAGCACCGCTACTCCTTTAGATTTGGACAGGGGGTTGTTGCTCACGAAAACGGTGGGATAGAGCCGATGTTGACGCTTGGGAGCCTTAGGCCCAAAAAAGTGAGTCTCCTGTAGAAAGGCAACATCAATCCGATTCTTTTTCAAGTCCCGGAAAAGGGAGGAACGTTTCTCAGGGGTGTTAAGACCACGGGCATTGAGAGACAGGAAAGCGAGCTCGGAACAGGCCGGAGGCGCCATAGTACAGAAAAAGGAAAATCAGAGAGAAGGAGACGTGAAAGAGAAGGAATAACGAAGGCGAGAGAGAGAAAGAAGAAAGAAGAAAAAAATAAATAAATAAATAAAAAAGGGGGGGGGACGAGGGGGAAACACACAAGAACAGGACCAGGGGGGGAACGAGGAGGAAACGCACAAGAACAGGACCGGGGGGAACAAGGAAAGAGCGAGGGAGGAGGGGGGAAAGAGGCCGGAAGGGAAGCGAAGGAAAGGCGGGAAAGAAAACAGACACAAACTACGCCTGCCGGGGACCACTACCCGGCAACGAATGGCGTCACTGTGTAGGGGCAAGACCCACCACAGAGGGAGAACCGCGAACAAAAACTAGAGAAAAGAAAACCGTAAAAACCAAAACAAACCGACGCGAGCCGCCGCTCGCAACTCCAATAACACAAAAAGTAGGGCAGCTATAAATAATCTGGGCACAAGGGAAACCATGAAGAGGGGAGGGGACACCCATTGCGTAGTCAACGGGCGCCACAGGGGAAGGCATTGCCAGACACGCGACCAAAGTCGCAGCATATATAGGAAAGGGCCGGGGGGGGGGGAACAGGGGAGGAACAAAAAGAGAGAAAAGAAAGGAAAAGAGAACCGAAAGGACAGATGTGCAGGAGTGTAAGGGTGCACCGGCCAGGAAATCCCGCTACTAGAGCGGGTCCCCGCATAAGCGACTAAAACCACACCGGCGAAAGGTATAGCAGGAACATGCGCAGATTAGGGCCACAGCACACAGTGGGTTTAAAGCCACAAAGTACACTATTCACATAGGTAGCGGGACAAATAAGGGAGGAGCAAGGCAATGCGCGCACCCGAGTGAGGTAGCATCATGCATCGGTATACAAGGAAACAGGAGAAAGTACAATCACAGCCACACCCGAGATATAAAACAGTGTGCAAGAAAACAGTCGTCAAACCAAAAACCCCCCCGCCCCTCCCCCGAAACAGCAGGTGCGTAGAGGCGAAAGGGAGCCCACCAGGGCGGGTCCCCACACATGCGGAGAAACCGCACCAGCGGAAGGCATACCAGAAACAGTTACCTGTGAGGCCACAGCACATAGAGGATATAGCGCCCCACAGTGCACAGGCGCCACAGACAGTGGGACCAGAGCAAGGAATGGGGGCTAAGGCAATATGTACACACAAATGAGGCGGTGGCAAACAGCGATAGTCAGGGAAGCATGAGAGTGCATAACCACAGCCCCGTCCGGAGTAGAAGAGCAAACAAAAAAAAAAAAAACCCCAACCCCCCCAAAACAACCCCCCCCAAGACCCACAACGCCCCCCCCCGAAACGACAGATGTGTAGAGGTGTAAGAGTGCATAGGCCAGGGAACACCGCAACCAGAGCGAAAGGCAGAACATAAACAGTTACATTTGAGGGCCACAGCACATAGAAGATATAACGCCACACAGTACGCAAATCCCATATGCAGCGAAGCCAGAGCAATAAGCGGTGGCCCAGGCAATATGAACCCTCAGAGTGGAATATGAAACCATAGGCACCCCCCCCCCGCCCCCCAGAAACCACTAGTAGTAGCGTCGTCAACCGTAAAGGAAACTCAACAGAAAGGCGACGGGAAACAGAAACAAATAAACAAATAAACCAGGATGTGACCGAGCAGCAGTCCAACGAAGCCCAGTGACGCGGAGAGTGGAAGCCACTGCACGGTGTAGAGGTGAGGCAGTGCAACTAGACAGTCCATCCAGGTAAGAGGACCCGCCAGGGCGAAGTTGTGATACTCACGACCACTCATTCCTCAACACGTGGGACACGAGGACATATTTGAGTCACAAAATCTCAGTTATAATTGTTATTGTATCTCTATTGTTGCATAGATATATTGTTTTGAACAACAAATATGTTTTTTGAATGGCTACAGATAACAGGAAATTACTCTTTATGTTCTCTAGACAATATGACTCTGTAAAAATCAGGGAGATGATTTGTTTGGCTTTTTGGCAGAAGTGCTGGACAATTCATGTATATGGGTCCCTGGGGTGGAGCAATTAAAGAAAATGTGGCCCAATGCTCCAATGATCCAGTCCGGGATCCCAATGAAGTCTGCGTCAGGTACAGGTCCCAGGCATTAAAATACCCTGGAGCATGACAGTCAAGGAGACTGTTCAAAGGGGAGATTGAGAAGTTCCTCTCTGCTCTCATGGCAAGGAGAGGCCCTGAAGACAACTGATGATGAAGACATTACCTGCCTGGAAGTGTGTGTGCTGTCTGGGGGAGGTCTGGTTTAGCTTGGTCTGGCAGGGAGATATACTTAGTGGCTGCTGAGTCTAAACCAGCAAAGTATAGTCCGAGAGGGCTCAACTTGGGAGCTAGGATTTTCTTTTATGATTTTTTTTGAGATTTGGTGTTTGATTTGCGCACTTGCATATAAAGAGCACAGTTTACTGCAAATTGGTGTTCCTGAGCCTTAATGCCCTAGAGGACAGTCCTTAGGATTCCTAAAAGCGACATACAGGGCCCAACGGGGTTTGTCACATCATATATTAGATGAGCTATAAGAATGATTTAATGACTTGTATTCAATTGTTTTTCTGTTATGTTGTGTTTTTCAGGGTATAATTTGGCCTCAAGTTTTTACTGGAGCTGTTGTAAATATTTTTAATGCTGCTGTCAATGCTGTCTTGCTCTACGCCTTTAATCTCGGAGTTGTGTGAGTAATTTTACTTTTAAATGTCATAGTTTATGGTCCTGTTTATTTACTGCATATTAGATGCAATTTTTTACTTGGGTACCTTCCTATTGATCTGTGGGTCTTCATAAAAGCTACTTTTTGTTAAGTTGATGCCATTGATTTGAAAAGGAACGCCAATGCAATGCCCTGAGGCAATGACTTCCCCAGGAGTTAATTTACTTGCAGCCACTTATAAGACTTGTCCTAATACTTAAATCCAATAGGTCATTAACACTGCCTATCCACAAATCATCCACTGGATGCACACCAGTATACAAATATTCTTTATTTAGACTTTCATAATCGGCAGGAAAACAAACTGGATACTCTTAAAACATATGTGCATCTCACATTAAGCTTGTCCAGTTTGTTGTCCTGCTGTTTGAATGTCTGAATAAAGAATATATTTATACTCACCTATTGGTATGGATGACTTGTGGTTGTGTAGTGTTGCTGACTCATTGGATTTTTGTATTGCTTCAGAGGGTGCCAGAGGGAGATTTCTATGCACCTGCTGTCCATGCTTAACTTGGAATGAGTTGATGTTCATGGACTGGAGGAGTGTGACGTTTATAAGATCTTGACCTAAAACTTGGCATTGATGCCTTCTTTCAATATCAAGCTAAACGAGCATTTTGAGCATTGGTCACTAGAATGAGCTTGGTAATCAAAGCTGGAGCGTTATTTTCAAAATCATGGTTTCATATTGAGGATTAAAGCTTACTTGTCTGTTTGCCTCTTTTACATATATTATAAACAATATTGTTTAAGTCAGGGCTTGACAAATTTGTTGTGAATCTAGGCGCCAGCTAAAAAAGTTAGGAGCCAGGATTTTTTTTTAAACTAACAGTTGGTTAGGAGTGATCTGATCATCATCAGCTCACTTACTAAACTCACAGCATTTAACCTGGAAGCACCCTGGACTTTCAGGTCAGTGCTGTTTTTTGTTGGTTTTTGTTATTTTTTTTTATATATATATATATTATTTTTTTTAACGCTTTCAATGCTGATGTTCCATTGGAGCATTAGTCCCCACAAGTTTGTGGGAACAAATGTTAACCCCTGCAATGCGACGAATGAATTGAAGGGGTTAACGCTGCACTGTCGCTCTCATGGAGCAATCAGGCAGCAGGGGGGTGTTGGGGCTGGTCTCCACACTCATGTGGAGACTGAAGAACCCTCTCCCCTGTCTGGCAGCTGGGAAGCAATTGCTGGTCTATAGACCAGCCGTTGCAGGGGGGAGTCTCTGATGACTACTGTAGGCTTCCATGCCTATACTAATCATCAAAGGGCTTGTGGGGGCTCGTTTTTGCTGTTGCTGGCCTGCCTGGGCTTCCAGGCAGACCACCAGCAGCAGAGCCCCATACAAAACGGGAATTAACCCCTAAAATGCCGCGGCATTGAAGGGGTTAACGCTGCCCTGTCGCTCTCATGGAGCGATCAGGCAGCAGGGGGATGTTGTGTCAGGTCCCCACAGTGTGGGGACCCAATCAACACTGAACCCCCTTTTCCTGAAGCTGCCTGTGGCAGCTGAAAACGCTATTGCAGGTTTTCCTGCAATCGCGGTTTCAGCCTACAGGATCACTCCGTGGGAGACTCCTGGGACATTTTTTTGTGGATGTAAGAGGCTGGCAAACTCCTAGGCGCCAGGACAAAATTCTGAGTCGCCATGGCGACCTGGCGCCTGGGATTTGTCGAGCCCTGGTTTAAGTGTTAGATCAAAAGATCATGATCTAAAGCTAGAACGTCTACTATTTAGATATAATCCAGGGGAGGTCTGGCACTTTCTGAGCTGGTGCCTGGGTAAAGCCAAGTGGCCCCTTCCATCCTCTGAGAGTTATAGTTACACACACACACACACTAACACACACTTATACACTCATGCTACACCCACCCCATCTGACATACTTATGCGAACACACATACAGATACTCCCTCCCTTAGCCTCTCACTATGTTACTCTCTTAGTTTCAGTAGCAGTAGCATAGGATGAAGTTAAAATAAATGAAGTCTTCATTTTCTAAAGAATGCATGTACAATTTTCCATGAAGTAAAATACATTAGAGTCTATGCAAAATAAAAACACGATTTTCAGGGCTAGACTGTTCGTTTTTAATGGACAGTAGGATGTAGTAAACTAGCCCTCAGCACGTATTCAACCCCTAGAGTGCCAGTTATGTAAGAAATACTTAGGAGGCAGACTGAGCACAGGACGCAGCTTCTAAGTAGCAGCACTCTGCACCCTGTGCTAAGGCATTGCCAGGAGGTGCCCTCTCCCACCAGTAAAAACAATATACAAGAAGGGCTGAACAGCTCTCATCATGCCCAGCCAGAATATAGGGCATTTTTGCCCTCAAAAAGACTGCCATACTTATGGCATATATGTATTTTCTACCTAGAGTTTGTTTCTTTAGCATGATTATGGAATTTAACTACCGTATTTGCTCGATTATAAGACAAGGTTTTTTTCAGAGCAAATGCTCTGAAAAATACCCCTCGTCTTCTAATCGGGGTCGTCTTCTAATCAGACCTCAAATAGAGGTCTGATTATGAGACTAAGATCCAGATCCCCCGCACCGCTGCAGGGGACCTGGATCCTCCCCCCCACACACACACACACTTACCGGTGCTTCCTGCTGTATTGCCGGGGCAGCGGGTTGACGTCTACGCGATCCGCGCAGACAACGTCCGCTGCAGCCGGAAGGAGGTGTGGCTAGCAGCGGGGGTTGTCTGCGTCCGTCGCGGATACCGTCCCCGACTGTCAGAGATCAGAGTTCCCCGCACCGGTGCGGGGAACTCTGATCTCTGACAGCCGGGGACGGTATCCGCGACGGACGCAGACAAACCCCCGCTGCCAACTCCACCTCCTTCCGGCTGCAGCGGAATGAGACGTCAACCCGCTGCCCCGGCAATACAGCAGGAAATTGGAAGCACCGGTAAGTGTGTGCGCGTGTGTGCGCGCGCGCGCGTGTGTGTGTGTGTGTGTGGGGGGGTGTTAAACGGGGGCATAGGGCATTTCTGGAATGCCTTATACCCCTATATGCCACTCTGGCACTTAGGGGGTTAAAAGGCATATTATGGGGCAGAGTGGCATATAGGGAGGTATAAGGCATTTCAGGAGGCAGAGTGGCGTTAAAGGGGCATTTAATAGAGCACTCTGCCTCCTGAAATGCCTTATACCTCCCTATATGCCACTCTGCCCCATAATATGTCTTTTAACCCCCTAAATGCCAGAGTGGCATATAGAGGTATAAGGCATTTCTGGAGGCAGAGTGCTCTATACAATGCCTTTTAACTCCCTTAATGCCACTCTGCCTCCTGGAATGCCTTATACCTCCCTATATGCCACTCTGCCCCATAATATGCATTTTAACCCCCTAAATGCCAGAATGGGATATAGGGGTATAAGGCATTTCTGGAGGCAGAGTGGCACATAGGGGGTCAAAAGGCATACCATGGGGCACAGTGGCATATAGAGGGTTAAAATGCATATCATGGGCCACAGTGCCATATTGGTGTGGCAAGCCTGGGGGCAGATGTGCGTAACTGGGGGACAGGTTGGAAAATACAAGGAAATAAAAACAAAAAAAATATTTTTCTCAATCATAGCTTTTATTTAAAAAAAATAGTTTACATGAATTAACATTTACTGGTAAAACTTTTTTCCTTTAGGGTCGTCTTATATTCAGGCTTTTTCTTTTTTTCCTAAGTTAATATTCAGATTTTGGGGGGTCGTCTTATAATCAGGGTCGTCTTATAATCGAGCAAATACGGTATATCTAATTTGTCTACCCTGTGATATGTTGTGTACTGTGACTTACATATGTATGTAAGTGAAAGTTGCGGGGGTTCATTTTTAATTCATACTACAAAAAAGTGGTATACTGTGAACAGTATGTGTGTTGGCGGGTTCAGTCTAAGATTGTTTGTGGTTTTTTATCGTTTAGGGGCTCAGCTTGGGCAAATACAATTTCTCAGATTGCAATGTGTTCCCTGCTTTTCATCTATATATATGTGAGAAAACTGCACGTGGGTACTTGGGGAGGTGAGTGATCATTTGTAACAAATGTATGCTTAATTATCTAACCAATCTCTAACCAACATCCCCTGCTGCACTACAAAAAATTAATTCTTTATATATTAAAAAGGATTTATAAATCATTTACTGTACTGGTTAATCCATGTAATCTTTCTTACTAGTTTTATAACCACTATGAGGAAGGGAAGATCATTGCAGGCATGGAATTGCAAAGAATAGAGTGAAGTAAAATAAAAAGTGTTTTAGGAACTTGCCTAAGCGAAATCACGTACCTTGCCTATTAACATAACTTACATCCACTCTATATTTTTTATACTTGTGTAAGCGCTCATCAAACCCAAATCTCAAACATTTTCCAAATTTCACAAAAAAAACACAAAAACTAATAGCACTTCATGAACATAAATACAATTGGCATAAAAACCAAATTTAAGGTCCCTTTACTTCTACTAAACATACAAAGAGCCTGGTAAAGAAGTTACTGTTCCAGATGTAGTCATTTAAATAGTTATGTGTGGATATAACCCAGCTATAACCCAGATATCTATTAATCTTATTCTAAGACTCAAATATTTTTTAAATATTTAGCTATTTTAATAACACCGTAGGATTATTTAGTAAAATATCTTTAAAAAATCCTCTTTGCAATATTATGGCAATAAATTGTATAAGGCAAGCACAATAAAGGCCACATAGACATCAGCGTTGCATATAAAAATATGTATATTTGTAAAAATGATGCAATAAGACAAGTGCAAAATACATAGAATATACAAAATAATATACCCAATGCAGTAGTGAGGCTGGATTTTAAATGTGTCTGTTATATAAAACTTAAAATCATAGTACTAGAGCAGAGGGGGTTGTATTAAGGTAATAGAACCCTTATTGATCAATACAGTATAAGCACTTGACATGTTTTAAATTATATAGCGATTGAATGACCAGCTAATCACTGTTCAGTGTAAAATACTAAACTTAAACAGTAATCAACCCATAAAACATTATCCGCTTCATCAATGTAATGTAATCTTATTGATACCAAAATTATACTTTTCCTGTTTCTCCAGCTCTGGTTCTCCTTAATTGTGCTTCAGTTAATTGGTGGGAACAGAAGCTCATTGTGGAAGTGGTGCTTTTTGGGTTTGGTTGAATAGTAGAAGAAAATGTTTTTTGCTTTATGATCTTCTTATGCTTCTTTCTTCTTAGGGTGGTCTAAAGATTGCCTGCAGGAGTGGGGATCCTTCATCCGTCTAGCCATTCCCAGCATGCTCATGGTCTGTATAGAATGGTGGAGCTTCGAATTGGGAGGCTTCTTGGCAGGTTAGTTTCAAGATCCTGCTTCCTGCAAACTGTCCCCAGTAATAAAAATATATAGTAATTTTGTACGCAGTTAGATTTTTTTTTAATGTATCTAGGTGTGTGCCTTTTGTACCCTTTTTGTGTAGTGTCACCATGTGATTCAATTTTACAGCAATGTGGCTAGTTTATTATTTTTGCTGGGGGGAGAAGTATTTTCACCTATCATGTTCAAGAGAATTTCAGATGTTTAATTGCTGTACAATCTTTTTTATTGATGCATACTACCTTGTAATCTCCAATTGAGTTAATAAGCCAACTCATGAGAATGTCCAGGCAAATGCATGACTTGCCAATTAGCATTAGGTAGGGCAATGACTTTAAGCCAGCGACCAGGAAGTGAGGGACACTTATGGAAGAATATATGTATTTTTCTCCAGTTTTATCTGTAATGAAAAATAACCAACCTAGGCTTTTCTACAAGGGTCATTCAAACACTTTCCTTGCAGTTGTTTCCCAATCAAATTCTTCCAAACAATGTAAAAAAATGCCCTATATTTCTCAAAGTTCAATAATAACTTGCATGCATTGTTTTTGTGGCAGACCGTTTTTATTTTAGTCTGTCATTTTTTTATTTTATTATGTCTCCTGGGTGAGGTAAGGGGATGTTAAAAGACATTTTGTTACTTTTGTTTACCTTTTTTCAACTGTTTTGCACAAGAGGAACTGCAACATCATTGGATAACCCAGTGGAGTGCTTGTAAGACCCAGGAATCTCTCTTATATCTAACATCACAGGGGCCCTTTTAAGTAATTTTTTACATTTGTATTTTTTGTTACATTTTCAAATGTATGTTTATTTAGAGTTAAGTTACTGATGTGAGATAGATGTGGAAAAGTAATACATGGAATACATGATATACATACACAAATCAACCTTTTATTTTGTGGCATACATGTACTGTAGATAGACAGATATAAACACTTAATATTACTTAACATAATTTATTAATTAAGGTGCCCAGTTCTTTCTTCCCCGAAGGTCTTATAAGTGTGGTGGAACTTGGAGCACAGGCGATAATGCTGGAGTTGGCAACAGCAGCTTACATGGTGAGTAGGATAACAAGGGTTCAGTGAGATCATGACAAAGTTATTATTTTGTGATTTTGGGGCTATCCCAAAACCAATCATCCAAACTGTTCCAAAAGTTGTGAAAATATGAAATGCTGACAGACAGCCTTTATGATAAAGTATAATAGGAAGCACCAAAAAACACATTTTTTATTTCTTTCCCCTCTTGTGTTTTGCTCTTTTGTTCTTGGTTATATGTAGAATTCAAGCTGGGAGGTGCAAAGTGTGAAGAAAGTTTCCAGTTTAATGGGTTTTATCTGATATACTGCTACACTGCTAATGTGGGCATTAAGCCATTTTTATCAGTAACTATAACATATCTTTTCCCCACCCTTTCCCCACAGATACCTGTTGGTTTCTCAGTTGCTGCCAGTGTCAGGGTAGGAAATGCTTTAGGTGCTGGAGATATCAGCCAGGCCAAACTCTCTACTAAAGTCTCTCTTATATGCACAGGTAAGAGTAATAGAACCTTAAAAATATTCCGGTTAAGTAGTCGGTAGTAGACGTATGTCCGATTTTCCTTCTACACCTACTGAAGCAGGCAGTGCACTGATGGATGCCGTCCAAGTATGCGCTTTGGTGTGTTTCAGCTCTACTTACATACATGGATGTACAACCAACTCCATTAGAACCAGACAGGGGGGTCTTCTTTTCTAACTTACTACATGTGGTAAAAAAAGTTATAGGACTGTCCCTTCAATAAATGTTTGTTTGGCTAATGGAACAGCATTGACTGTACACATCATTGTCACAATCACAAGGTAATGTAAAACACATTACTCTTAAAATTATCGTACTGAGCAGCTGGTAGAGGAGGTTAATTGAATGCAGATAAATGCAGTATATGATGGGATGAGATGACACTGACTTCACAGTAAAATCGTTTGCAAGTGTCACGTGAGCTAGGGAACAGGGTAGTTCCTTTTTGCAGGAAACAAATGAACACGTAGAAGCCAGGTGAGATAACAAAGGGTTAAATCCAAAAAGCAATGTCAGGTCACAAAGCAGAGATCTAGGCAGGCTGCAAAAATCACAGGTCAAAAATTACAAAAGAGGGTCTGGTACACGGTTAGTCAAAACTTTAATCAACGCTATAGTATAGGGAACAAAACAGCTGATACCTGAGCAAAGGGTATAGGGAGGTCAGGGTTTAAATTAGTTTCAATTTACCGCCACTGTGACGTCACCATAAGAGACGCATCACCATAGAAATGCTTGATCGCGTTCCTCTTCTTGACGGTTTCCGTCGGCAGCGGGGAGGATGTGTCGCCCTGCTCGCTTCCGTGTCAGTGAACAGGGTAGGAGAGGAGGCAGAGCCTCCGCTCACCTTGGGATCGAGGTAGCGGGTGAATAGCGGCTCTGTGACAGCGAGCTCCTGCAAACAAGACTGCTTTTTGCCATTTTAAAAGGTATCAGTTGGCAAAATCATCCTCTTCTTACCCTTTTTTTTTTGGTCCACAGTGCTTTTGGCATTGGTAACTGGTGTTTTAGTGGCCGGATTGAAAGATCATGTTGCCTACATTTTTACCTCAGACAGGTAAGTAAGTAAACAGTGTCCCCACAATGTTACACAGAGAGTTTGAAGTTATAGAAACCAAGCCCTGCATCAACATTATACTGGTATGACCCTTTCAGGGCTTAAACTAGCAGCAAATAATTTGCTGTAAGATAGTGACCTTGACATGATACTGCACATACTACACACAAATGTGCCACTCACTCTTCACACTATACATTTACACACACTATCTCACTATTCTCCATCGCATCACTAACCCTAGGCTCACCCTTGACATACACTTACACACACTCACTCACAATAGCACCATACACTTACACATAAATACATACATATACATACAGACACTCACTCTCTTATTACCCATGCAGCTTGCCAGCTCTTATTCCACTCTTACTGCATGCAAATCCCTGTCTTCACTGCTGTATGCACTCTCTGTGCAAGAGACTGGGGCACCATGGTGGTGTGTCACCATGGCACCCACCTTAGCACTTCCCTGACTTAAGGACTAGAATTAGATCTCATTTGGATTTAAGTTATGTGATCTGTATTTTTACTATGTACAAAAATGTAACTTAGGTAGTGTTCTGTTTTATCTGCAGTGAAATTGTCCTACTGGTTTCACGTCTTTTGCTTATCTTTGCACCATTTCATGCGCTTGATGCGATTGCTGTGAGTATTGAAACATGTTACTGAATTTCTGATATTATGTCCAGTTTAAAGCATAACCTATTTAATTGTTGCTTTTAGTGTACCTGTGGGGGAGTGTTGCGGGGAACTGGAAAGCAAACGATTGGTGCCATTTTGAATGCAGTTGGATATTACGTCATTGGTTTACCAGTAGGAATATCCCTGATGTTTGCTCTGAAACTTGGAGTAGTGGGTAAGAATTTTACAGAGTGAAAATCTGACAGAAAGAGCTAGAGAAAAGTTGTATTCTGTATTAAAAGTAGTATATGTAATTTTTAGAACTTATTTCTTATAGATGGATATACAAGACAGAATCAAAACACAAAACTCTTTCTTGTCCTTGTGTATCGAATTGTCATACAATAGTTCCCTGAGTCAATAAAAAAACTATGCAAACTAGTGAGAGGTCAGAAATAGACAAGCTTGTACACTGAAGTATTATCCTGCTCCCCCTCTAAACAATAAGGTACAGGAGTCTGAGCATCTTACTCCTGAACCACAGTGGTCTCACTAGAAGTTACAGCACTAGCCTCTAAGGAACCTATCAGAGTGACGATTTCTGATTGCTCCATCCTTTTTATATGAATAATAATATTTTGGATTGTTTGTAATCTTGTATACATTCTTTTAAAATAAAAAAATTAAAAATGACGCAAACTGCCTTCTTCCTCTGTGAGCTGACATTTCTTGACACTGATTAAAATGCATATGATGGCTGTGCGCAGTTTAAGAAAACAGTATTTATATATATCATGTGACATAAGTTCCCTAATAGATTAGAAGAGGTTGTTGTCACAGAAACCAAAATAAAGAAGCAGAGGCTCAGCACTCAAATGGTGAGGTGAGTTTATTTCACACAGTAAATGTTTCGACACACAGGTCTTTGTCAAGCTTGAGAAAGACCTGTGTGTCGAAACGTTTACTGTGTGAAATAAACTCACCTTACCATTTGAGTGCTGAGCCTCTGCTTCTTTATTTTGGATTTATTGAAGGACTTGGTGGTACCCTGGCTCGTGCATATCTCACTACTGAATGCTGTATTCCAACCTTTTGTTTCTGTGTTGTCACAGAAACATGAAAAACTTTTCAAATGTTTCCCTGTTCTTTTTATATGATTGGGCAAAACTAATATGACAAATGTGCTTAAGTTTTGCAGAAACTAAGAGAAATGTTAATGGTTCAGAATAAATTTCTTCGTTTCTGAAGTTCATTACTTATGTCTCCCATACATCTGTTTGCTCATACAGAACAACTGAAACATTTTAGTGTAGAATTCTAGTGTATAATTTATTATACTTTACAATACTTTTGACCTTCAGATCATGTGCTACAATATTTCAGTAACATGCTTTTTTTCTCAAGGTTTGTGGTCTGGAATGATTATTTGTGTCTTCCTACAAGCCACCTTTTTTGCTACATTCGTTTTACGACTGAATTGGAACAAGGCTTGTGAAGAGGTAATGTTTCCTTCATTAAAATGTATATAAAGGTTATATCCAAAATCTCGTGTAAAAGTGTGAAATATAAGTGGGTCCAACTCCAGAGAAAAAACATGTTAAAGGGAGAGTTTCGTGTCCCATGCAGCCTCACCAAGGAAGAATGCGTATTAAAGTACTTTAATATGCATTTTATTTACCTTGGGGTGGGAGAGCCACTTATTGCTGTGAGCATAGCTTTCTGGAGATAACACTATGTAATGAAATTGAAATATTTAGAAAGAGTTTGCTGTCCTAATCCTAATAGTGATAAACTCGTGAGAGCATCTGAAAATAGAGACCAGACACGGATCTAGTCTTTATAAATCAATAAATAATTATAATGAAAATAAAGTGTCATATTTCGCAATGCTATACATAGGGTATTAGAAGTTGTAATTTTCACTTACAGAAACAAAAGGTAAGGAGGGCCCTGCTCTAGAAGGAGTTATATTAAAAAGAATGTAAAAGTGCTATTTGTTTTGATAGGCTAACCTTGTGTAAATACCCAGTGTAAATACTATATGAATAAATAATATTGCTGTACACAGGGGCGTACCTAGAGTATTTGGCACCTGGGGCGGATCCTGTATGTGGCACCCCCCCACACACACAAACACTTTAAAACTGCATAGCTTCTGTCGTTATATACTGGCGAAGACATTAAAGGTGATACAGCATTACTGTTATCATTATATACTGAGGCAGACATTGACGGTGGTACAGCATAACACCTATCACTATATACTAAGGCAGACATTGACGGGGTACAGCATAACACCTATCACTATATACTGAGACAGACGTTGACAGTGGTACAGCATAACTGTTATCATTATATACCGTATTTGCTCGATTATAAGACTAGGTTTTTTCCAGAGCAAATGCTCTGAAAAATACCCCTCGTCTTATAATCGGGGTCGTCTTATAATCAGACCTCAAATAGGTCTGACTAAGATCCAGATCCCGCGCAGCGATGCAGGGGACCTGGATCCTCCTGTGTTATGCCCCCCAACTTACCGGTGCTTCTGAGTCCCCGGTGCTTAGTGCGGGCAGCGTGTAGAGCTCTACGCGATTCGCGTGTGTTCATATGTGTTCATATGTTCATATGTGTAGTATATAAACTGAGATCATAAAAAATAAATCCTGAAACTTGAGTAAGCGCCATTAGATGTGAAGATATAAATAAATAAATAAGATGTGTGCCTAGTTAATCAAGTATGTTATTTGTTTGTATATTATATTATTTGTCTAAAAAAAAGCTGCACTCCTGCTGTCAGCTGTACTAGTAATGAACCATGGATTGTATGTTTTATCAGGCTCAGGTTCGAGCAGGAGTCAAACAAGACAGGAAGGATGTTAACCCCATAACTTTGCAGCCACAGAGTCCCAGTGTTGATGTGGCTAACAATGGTAGGTGGATTGGATATAAATATTCAAATACATATTCAGTATTCAGTCAGGTTACCAGAATCTGATGGATGCTGCATCCTTGTCCTCATTCCAGGCGTTGGGCTGTGTCTGGGATGGTGTCCTCACTTAGTCTGTCCGTGACTGGTTTGTCCTCAACATGTAGTTAAGAAATCTAACATTGGGGCACATCGTGCAAGGCCTTTTTGCCTTCTAACTTTGAATAGCTTTTTGGTATGTATATCATGTACCATGAATTATGTATATAATAACAGTTTTTAGTTTAGAGCAGATTGGCTCATATGGTATTAAATATACTGTAGTTGCACGATTATAAGGCAAGGTTTTTTTCAGAGCAAATGCTCTGAAAAATACCCCTCGTCTTATAATCGGGGTCGTCTTATAATCAGACCTCAGATAGGTCTGACTATGAGACAGATCCAGATCCCCTGCAGCACTGCAGGGGACCTGGATCCTCCTGTATTATGCCCCCCATTTAACCCCCCCCCCCAATCTTATCGGTGCTTCTGACTCCCCGGTCATGTAGCCGGGGCAGCTGGTAGACGTCTACGCGATTCGCGTAGACAACTTCCACTGCAGCTGGAAGGAACTGCGGATAGTAGCGGGGGTTGTCTGCGTCCATCGCGCAGACCTTCAATAGCTGTCAGAGATCAGAGTTCCCCGCACCGGTGTCAGAGATCAGAATTCTCTCTGACAGTTGGGGAAGGTCTGCGCGATGGACGCAGACAACCCCCGCTGCTAACCGCACCTCCTTCCGGCTGCAGCGGAAGTTGCCTACGCGAATCGCGTAGACGTCTGCCCGGACAACACACCGGGGAGTCAGAAGAACCGGTAAGTTGGGCGGGGGTGTTAAATAGGGGGCATAAGGCATTTCTGTAGGCGGAGTGCTCTATGAAATGCCTTTTAACCCCCTTAATGCCACTCTGCCTTCAGAAATGCCTTTTAACCCTCTATATGCCACTCTGCCTCCTGAAATGCCTTATACCTCCCTATATTCCACTCTGCCCCATAATATGCCTCTTAACCCCCTAAATGCCAGAGTGGCATATAGGGGTATAAGGCCTTTCTGGGGCAGATGTGCATAACTGGGGGGCAGGTTGGAAAATAAAAGGAAATAAAAACAAAATATTTTTCTCAATCATAGCTTTTATTAAAAACATAGTTTACATGAATTAACATTTACTGGGATTTACCAGGGCTGTCTTATATTCAGGCTTTCTTTTTTTCCTAAATTAATTTTCAGATTTTGGGGGGTCGTCTTATAATCGAACAAATATGTCGAGAGTTTTACACCCAATCTGTAATCACTTGACTATTTATATTTTAATATTTTGGTTGTATTGTGCCCTCTTACCTGATTTGTGTAAGTATATTGTCCACAAAATGTGCCAGGTTAGATGTTTACAGCACTCTGTTTTCACACTCAAGTATGTGCTAGGCCCACTTGCGTCAACGGCACATTCCTTTCTTGATATTAGTGGTTACTGTTTAAACATGTTGCACTATTCGTCTGCCCCCCCTTCCCCATGGTGTCTACCTGGCATTACAGGATATGTGCCTGACCTTGTCTTGCTCTTAACCCCTTAGCGACAATCCGTGTACATGTACGGGGTTGCCTTGCAACGAGATAACGACAATGCCCATACATGTACGGGCTGCCATTAAATAGCTGCATCGCATTTTGGCCGCGATAGGCGGCTTTGCAGCATCCACGGAAGCCTCACAAGTGAGGCTGACCGTGGATCCGGGGAGGAAAGCCCTCCCTGGAAGAAAAATGGCGGCGCCCGACTAAAACGGCTAAGGAAGCGATCGGAGTCGCTTCCTAAGCATAAACTGTGTTGCTGACATGCCTCGAGATAGAGGCATGTCAGTAACACTACCCCCGTACCCCGATCGCCTTGTGATTGCTCCGTGGAGCAACCACAAGTGCCATCCTGTAAATGACGTTGCCGTCATTCACAGGATGTCATCAACAATAGATATGAGCTCATCCAGACCCTCTTGAGAACTCTCGAGCCCCTCCTGCAGGTTGAATGCAGGTACTGCATCCAACCATGCAAGGTCAATGGAGCCCAGCTCACTAATGAGAGAGAGAAAAAAAAAATTATTATTCAAAAATGTTTTTTAAAAAAATAAATAAAACAATTGAAAAAAATATGGTAACATGTAAAAAGCCCCACTGTCACCAAAAAAAATAATTTTTAATAAGCAAGTCCTAAAATTCTTTATCTTTACAAAAATTCCAGCATGGAAAGAGTTAAAATATTGGCATTACAAATGCCTATAGAGTGTCTCTTATTAAAAAATGCATGAGTGGATGGGGTAAATTAAATTGGCCGGCTTCAAAGATGTCCCAAATATGGGACATGGGGGCAGTAGGATCAGATGTCTAAATGGCATAACAATACACACCTCACAAAGGCGGCCTTTTACCTCCCAAATAACCCAACAAACCCATGCATGTGGGGTATCAATGCGCTCAGGAAATGTTGCTGAACACATATTGGGCATATACCAGGAGCGATAATTTTATACCTGAAGTACAACATGTGTGAAAAAAATAAAAAATAAATGTACTACCATAAAGTTTCACAAAGGCTGGTGGTAAAATTAGTGCATGGAAAGGGTTAAAATACCAGCATTTCAAATACCTTGGGGTGTCTAGTTTTTAAAAATATATGATTTGATGGGGTAAATTGCATTGGCCGGCTTCAAAGATACCCAAACACATGGGGGTATCACACATTCACACATACTTAGCTACCAGTTCACCAAAATTATGCTGTTGTCGATAGGTTGCGATAGTTTTACTTATTGCGAGGGTTTCAAGTATAAAGAGCTATTCTGTTGCAAAGTCAGAAAACTGGAGAAATCACTAGAAATGCTTCTCAATACATTATCCACTGTATATGAGATGTCTCGCTCTATCTTTGATGTCCTGTAATTCTGTTTGCTGCTGCTTTATAAATGTACATTTCCATTTTTATAACTATTATATTTTATTTAAAGAGCGCCCGCAGATTTCCTAGCTCTGACAATGAGGAGAGAATTAAAAAGTATAAAAATAACATTAAAACTAACAATATACACAATAAACTCCTGCTGACTTTCTTTTCTGTCTTAATATAGGAGAAATGCAGACTTCATATCGTGTACAGGATCAAGATTTTACTGGATATATAATCTTGCCAGATGTTGGTGCTGTTGATAGACACACAGACCAGTTGGTTAAGGAAGATGATTTATTTGCTGAAACTACTAATGTCGTAGGAGAAGTCCTCTCAGTAAAGAAGCTGATTATTTGGCGTGGGCTGGTAGTGATTTCTGCCGTGGCTACTCTTATTATTGGAGTAATAGTTAAACTGCTGGCTGGAAACGGGTAGATCACTCCTCTTCATATTTGAGAACTTGTTAAAAAAAACTATTGTACTCTCTGCAGGGCAACATCATATGTATGGTGATCTCATTACAGAAGAGCAGCTAGTTATTCAGTATGTATCAAGGAGTCTTCTTTGTTATGAGTAGGCAGAAAACATTTCAGTAAACAAAACACCTTGTGAAATATACAGACTATTATGTAATTTACAAATTCTTATAAAAATAATATAAATTTAGCAAATGGATAATTTACTTTAATATAACATTACAGGGCTCCCATTATAGGTAAATTACAAGCCAGTGACTTGTATGTCACCATTGCCTATGATTCAGACAAGGATAATTACATTGCTCATCTTTTACCACAAGAATTTCCGACAGAATGAGAGCACATGTGCGTATCCACACTGATCATTGTTAGAAGACTTGACTAGTGTATATAATATATGGTATATATTTTATAATTATGTGCTATATATTTTATATAGCTTATATAGTAAATATAAAAACCCATCCAAAGAAGAAAGACATTGATTGAGATAATTACTTTCCCATTCTATGTAGCAGAGACGTGTTCAAAGGACACTTTAGCCATCGTTTGCACTTAAGTGCATACAGGGAAAAGAAAAAAACACTAATTTATATTATGTTTATATATTTTTTGCCAACTTTATTAGGGTGAGAAGCACAGACAGTTTTTGTTTTTTTGTATACTTTAGTGCATATGATAAATGTGTGGACCATTTACATTTTTGTGATGTCCCTCCCTAAAATCCTCTCATATTCATTTGCCCACCTCTGCTATAGTGCCCTCCACTAATATTGGCATCCTTGGTAAATATAAGCAAAGAAGGCCGTGGAAATATATCTTTATTGTTTAAACTTTGTATCTTTTCTTCACAGAATACACAAAGATGCTCTGCTCTCATGGATATCAAACAATTGCAAAAACACAGGTTTATAAAAAAAAAAGAAGAAAGAAAACGTTAAAAAAAAAAAATATATATATATATATATGTAAATGTGTGTGTGTGTGTGGGGCACAATTTTTGCACCTTTTAACTTTGTGTTATTTCCCTTTGCCAATATAACAGCTCTTCTCCTATAATACCTGATGAGGTTGGAGTATACATGGCAAGGGACCATTCCTCCATACAGAGTCTATCCAGATCCTTCAAATTTCAAGGTTGACTCTTCCCTTCAAAAAACACAAAATACAGCGCTTAATTTAATGTGTGAGAAATATTTCACGAGAGAAAAAAAAGAGAAAAAACTCCCACACCAATTAATAGTAATTATATGTGAATGGTATAAAATACTTATATTTACAATTGATATCTAACAGCCATAAATGGACGAGGTAATATTGGGCTTTTGTATAAAAGATAATTAGTAACCAATAGAGAGCAAAGCAGCTAGTCTTGGGACTCCCCAAGAAATAGGGAAAACCTATTAAAGCAAAAATAAACTCAAAAGACAGTGCTAAGATCAGTATAGAAACAAATGTATGTTTTAGATCATTGTCATGCTGGAAGGTCCAACCACAGCCCATTTTAAGCTTTCTAGCAGAGGTAGTGAGGTGTTTATTTAATATCTGTTGATATCATGTATCCTACCAAAATGTCCAGGTCCTCTGGGAGAAAAACACCCCCAAAACATTAAAGAGCCTCCTCCATATTTAACCATGGGCATGTGGTACTTCTCATATGGCTACCTCTCTGTGTGTGCCAAACCCACCTATGGCATTTCTTGCCAAAAAGCTCTATTTTCATTTAATCTGACCATAAAACTCAATCACATTTGAAGTTCCAGTAGTGTCTGGCAAACAAAATGAGTTGAGGTTTGTTTTTTTCTTGAAACCCTTCCAAAGAACTTGTAGGTAATGTCAGATTGTAGTTTTGGAGACTTTCTGAACCCAAGATGCAACTAGCTTCTGCAATTTTCCAACTGTGATCCTTGGAGATTTTTTGGCATTTCAAACTATCCTCTCCACATTGCATAGAGACATTATAGACACATGTCCTCTTCCAGGTTGACTGGAACTTCATAATTATTGCACTGACGGTGGAAATGGGCATTTTCATTGTTTTGCTATTTTCTTATAACCACTTCTCGTTTTGTGAAGCTCAACAACCTTTTGCCGCACATAACAGCTATATTCCTTGGTCGGGCCTATTGCAATGTGTTGCCATATCTATATCTAATGAAATGGGAAGTCTGTGTTGAACAATTTCCTGCTGCTAGTCACCCAAGTGTACTATAAAATATGAAATATCAATGGGAATATACTATATTTTTCACATATGAATTCATAGGGTTGCCAATAATTGTGCCACAAGTACCGTATTTGCTCAATTATAAGACAAGGTTTTTTTCAGAGCAAATGCTCTGAAAAATACTCCTCGTCTTCTAATCGGGGTCGTCTTCTAATCAGACCTCAAATAGAGGTCTGATTATGAGACTAAGATCCAGATCCCCCGCACCGCTGCAGGGGACCTGGATCCTCCTGTCTCCCCCCACACACACACACACTTACCGGTGCTTCCTGCTGTATTGCCGGGGCAGCGGGTTGAGGTCTACACGATTCGCGTAGACAACGTCTGCTGCAGCCGGAAGGAGATGTGGCTAGCAGCAGGGGTTGTCTGCGTCCGTCGCGGATACCTTCCCCGACTGTCAGAGATCAGAGTTCGCCACGCCGGTGCGGGGAACTCTGATCTCTGACAGCCGGGGAAGGTATCCGCGACGGACGCAAACAAACCCCTGCTGCCAACTCCACCTCCTTCCGGCTGCAGCGGAAGGAGACGTCAACCCGCTTCCCCGGCAATACAGCAGGAAATTGGAAGCCGTGTGTGTGCGTGTGTGTGTGTGTGTGTGTGTGTGTTAAATGGGGGCATAGGGCATTTCTGGAATGCCTTATACCCCTATATGCTACTCTGGCACTTAGGGGGTTAAAAGGCATATTATGGGGCAGAGTGGCATATAGGGAGGTATAAGGCATTTCAGGAGGCAGAGTGGCGTTAAAGGGGCATTTAATAGAGCACTCTGCCTCCTGAAATGCCTTATACCTCGCTATATGCCACTCTGCCCCATAATATGCCTTTTAACCCCCTAAATGCCAGAGTGGCATATAGGGGTATAAGGCATTTCTGGAGGCAGAGTGCTCTATACAATGCCTTTTAACTCCCTTAATGCCACTCTGCCTCCTGGAATGCCTTATACCTCCCTATATGCCACTCTGCCCCATAATATGCATTTTAACCCCCTAAATGCCAGAATGGGATATAGGGGTATAAGGCATTTCTGGAGGCAGAGTGGCACATAGGGGGTCAAAAGGCATACCATGGGGCACAGTGGCATATAGAGGGTTAAAAGGCATATCATGGGCCACAGTGCCATATTGGTGTGGCAAGCCTGGGGGCAGATGTGTGTAACTGGGGGACAGGTTGGAAAATACAAGGAAATAAAAACAAAAAAAATATTTTTCTCAATCATAGCTTTTATTTAAAAAAAATAGTTTACATGCATTAACATTTACTGGTAAAACTTTTAGGGTCGTCTTATATTCAGGCTTTTTCTTTTTTTTCCTAAGTTAATATTCAGATTTTGGGGGGTCGTCTTATAATCAGGGTCGTCTTATAATCAAGCAAATACGGTATTTCATTTTTCTTTTTTGGATAAACCTGTGTTGTGTGTGCAATTGTTTGGTATCCACTAAGAGAAATTAAACGATAAATACAATTTTTCACAGCCTTTTTTGCTCATATTTACCAAGAGTATCAATATTAGTGCAGGGCACTGTATTTTCTGTGCAGGAGATGAGTTCTGTGCATTCTGCCAGGGCTGGCATAGTTTTGCAGACAGTCTGTTGAAACCCCTATGCATGTGTGTAAAAAATGCCTTATTGATTTGAGTGGGAGCACTTTCCTGCCACTGATTAGCTGCTTCAAGTTTCATCAAACCATAGAGGAGGAGGGCAGCTCAAGATTCTAACTTATTTTTTTGTACCCACAGAGTATGCATTCTTATTTAGTGTAACAATTATTTACATTAAACTGTTACTTTAAGTTGTGTCTCGCTCCTCCCTTGCCAAAGAGACCCAAGAACCAGTTTTCATGTGTTGAAGAATGTGAATCGAAACAAAACATTTTTGGTTCTAAATAAAAATAAATATGTTTAAAAACAAAAACATATGTATGTTTTTGTGCGTAGATTATGCATTATTTCTACCTCAATATTAAATGTAACTTTAGTGAATATATTGTTACTGCATATAATATTGAACCGTTTCTTGCTATCTTTGTACCAAATGATAGCAGTCCCTAACAAGAATTAAAGGTTGGAATCTGATAACACTTGTCTGCTTTTTCCTACTTTCTAAATCTATAGAATAAAATTAGTTACAATATGCTGTTGATGAACTGAAAAAATTTACTTTTGAATGTTTTAGTTTTACATCACTGATCTCCAATGAAATACTTGGATATGAACATGACAAAGAGACCATATATCCATTATAGATGCAATACCTAAAGGGCAGTGTGCTACCCTGTGCAAAAATGGGATAGGCTTGATGGTGTTAAACTTTCATATTCTGGAATAGTTCTACACATAGCCCAGTGGAGATTGTGGAGAAATTCTGGGGAAGAAAGAGTGATCAAAAAGTTTTAGAGATAAATGTTGTGAGAGACTGTATAATGAGTTGTTACCTTCAAAGTAATCTTCCACAGATTAAATGCATTTATGTCGGCAACTCTCAAGCTATACTGGAACTCTTGTGCTGGAAGTAATTCTTGATGGTTGTAATGTCAGTTTTGATCTTTGGGAACACATTCTACCAAGGAACCATACTACTATCAATGGGAATGGGCATAGTTTATATGGTCACTTTACCATATAAATTGACAAACACAAGAAACAAGAAAGTGACAGACAACATCGGCACCAGATTAAGCTCATCACACATTTAACAAATGTAAATACACAAAAGTGGTCGAGGGATTAGGGAAATAACACTTGTAGACTAGACATTGAGGAAATATTAATTAGGGCTGAAACAACTAATCGATAAAATCAATAATGAAAATCATTGTCAATGATTTTCATTATCGATTAATCGAATCGATTTTTATCGATTATAAAAAGAGGTTTTTTTCAGAGCAAATGCTCTGAAAAACTCCTCTCTTTATATAATCCGACCTCAGAGATCGGATTATAATACTAGAATCCAGATCCCCCGCAACGCTGCAGGGGACCTGGATTCCCCTCACTGTCGGCCGGTCTCTCACTTCCATTCAGAGTGGTGTATGGGAGGGGGAGGAGCCAGAGTGGTGTATGGGAGGGGGAGGAGCCAGAGTGGTGTATGGGGGGTATTATGAATTTCAGGTCATATAGGGGGTATAAGGCATATCGATATTAGGCATATCAGGGGGGCATAAAACATATCTGGGGGTAAAAGGTATATCGGGGCTCAGTGGCATATAGGGGGTATAAGGCATATCGATATTAGGCATATCAGGGGGGCATAAAACATCTGGGGGTAAAAGGTATATCAGGGGGCTCGGTTGCATATCACTGGCATATAAGGAGTATAAGGCATATCAGGGGCACAGTGGCATATCAGGGGGCACAGTGGAATCTGGCATATAAGAGGTATAAGGCATATATGGGGGCAGAGTGGCAAGCTGGGGGTCAGATGTGCATAACCGGGGGCAGTTTGGTAAATAAAAAAAAATTTAAACAAGGCTTTCTTCTCATAGTTTTTATTAAATATGAAAAATAGTTAACATATGAATTAATATTTACTAATAACTGCATTAAAACCTAGTTTGAGAAACACCGTGTTTGGGTTCTTGTAGCTTTTATTATTATGTCAGTAAAATAAGAAGGTGAATAGAGAGAGAGAGGCCATTGCAATAAAGAGATTAAAGTGTAAATTGTACGTTTTTTATTACATTATTTTAAAATGAAAAAAAATTGCATTTTTTTATCTGATTAATCGATTAATCGAAAAAATAATCGGCCAACTAATCGATTATTAAAATAATCGTTAGTTGCAGCCGTAATATTAATACATACAGAAATGGAAATGAAGCACTCCTTAAATTGAATAGAACCTTAGCCTCTATGAAACATTCCATCGCCATGATCCCGGTATATTGGAGGGGCTGCAAGGTTCCCACCCTCTGCACTTGAGTGTCCAGGGTGGAGAAAATTAGGGTGATGGAGGAACTGGTCCACATGGCCTCTGACCATTTGAATGCATACACTGGCACTTGGGCATGTTGGCTGGATTTCATATCATCTTGGTAAGCGAGGTCACTTACGAATTAGGCCACCCTCTAAATCTGAGCAGTACTAGCACTGGGCCACCATCTCCACTCCCCCACTTTTCCCTTCCCTTTTTTTTTTCTCCTATCTTGCTTTCCCTCTGTCCTGAGAAACGCATCTGAATTTCACTTGTATTCCTCTATGTTGAAAATATAATTTATGTCTATTAAAAACCCTGTGTGTGACTCTGAATAAATAGTTCTTGTACTTCACCCTGCATTAAGCTTTGGCTAGTGATTCGGGTGCCTGGAGAGGTGGTGCTCTGGAGTGTGCCCGCATACAGTTCTTGTAAGAGCTAGAAGGCAGCTATTTGTCAAATTCTATGTTTCTATCCCCTGGCCTATTGGAAGTGTGGTATTACATTTAGAGGCGTATCTACTGAAAATAGCGACTATGGCAAGCACTGAAATTGCTCCAAATATCTAAAACCCATTTAATAGCCCTTGCTGCCCATATATATATAAATATATATATATATATATATATAGTGGGGCAAAAAAGTATTTAGTCAGCCACCAATTGTGCAAGTTCTCCCACTTAAGATGAGAGAGGCCTGTAATTCTCACCATAGGTACACTTCAACTATGAGAGACAGAATGGGGGGAAAGAATACAGGAAATCACATTGTAGGTTTTCTAATGAATTCATTGGTAACTTCCTCAGTAAAATAAGTATTTGGTCACCTACAAACAAGCAAGATATCTGGCTCTCACAGACCTGTAACATCTTCTTTAACAGTCTCCTCTGTCCTCCACTCGTTGCCTGTATTAATGGCACCTGTTTGAACTTGTTATCAGTATAAAAGACACCTGTCCACAACCTCAAACAGTCACACTCCAAACCCCACTATGGCCAAGACCAAAGAGCTCTCGAAGGACACCAGAAACAAAATTGTAGACCTGCACCAGGCTGGGAAGACTGAATCTGCAATAGGCAAGCAGCTTGGTGTGAATAAATCAACTGTGGGAGCAATTATTCGAAAATGGAAGACATACAGGACCACTGATAATCTCCCTCGATCTGGGGCTCCACGCAAGATCTCACCCCGTGGTGTCAAAATGATCACAAGAACGGTGAGCAAAAATCCCAGAACCACACGGGTGAACCTAGTGAATGACCTGCAGAGAGTTGGGACCAAAGTAACAAAGGCTACCATCAGTAACACACTAAGCCGCCAGGGACTCAAATCATGCAGTGCCAGACGTGTCCCCTTGCTTAAGCCAGTACATGTCCGGGCCCGTCTGAAGTTTGCTAGAGCATTTGGATGATCCAGAAGAAGATTGGGCGAATGTCATATGGTCAGATGAAACCAAGGTAGAACTTTTTGGTAGAAACTCAACTCGTCGTGTTTGGAGGAGAAAGAATGCTGAGTTGCATCCAACGAACACCATACCTACGGTGAAGCATGGGGGTGGAAACATCATGCTTTGAGGCTGTTTTTCTGCAAAGGGACCAGGACAACTGATCCATGTAAAGGAAAGAATGAATGGGGCCATGTATCGTGAGATTTTGAGTGAAAACCTCCTTCCATCAGCAAGGACACTGAAAATGAAACGTGGCTGGGTCTTTCAGCATTACAATGATCCCAAACACACCGCCCGGGCAACGAAGGAGTGGCTTCGTAAGAAGCATTTCAAGGTCCTGGAGTGGCCTAGCCAGTCTCCAGATCTCAACCCCATAGAAAACCTTTGGAGGGAGTTGAAAGTCCGTGTTGCCCAGCGGCAGCCCCAAAACATCACTGCTCTAGAGGAGATCTGCATGGAGGAATGGTCCAAAATACCAGCAACAGTGTGTGAAAACCTTGTGAAGACTTACAGAAAACGTTTGACCTCTGTCATTGCCAACAAAGGGTATATAACAAAGTATTGATATGAACTTTTGTTATCGACCAAATACTTATTTTCCACCATAATTTGCAAATAAATTCTTTAAAAATCAGACAATGTGATTTATGGACTTTGTAGTCTCATTCTGTCTCTCATAGTTGAAATGTACCTATAGTGAAAATTACAGGGCTTTCTCATCTTTGTAAGTGGGAGAACTTGCACAATTCGTGGCTGACTAAATACTTTTTTGCCCCACTGTATATATATATATATTAGATCCTGCTGCCGATAGCAGGTATAGATGAACGCATTAACACACAAACCCAGCTTTGCATTTATAGATCAATTGAAATTCACTTGTGATCTCAGCACTGAAGGTATATATCAAATAAACAGAATCAGACATACAAATCCTGTATTTGCAGGCATACAATAATAATATATGAAACGTAGCATTGCAGGTATAGATCAAATAAATACATGGAAACAGCATTGCAGGTATTAACCCCTTCGTGACAAAGGCTGATTTTACTTTTTGTACCCTTCGTGACAATGGCCGTTTTAACATTTCTGCGCTGCTCGTGTTTAGCTGTAATTTTCTTCTTTCCCGTTTACTGAACCCACACACATTAGATATTGTTTTTTTCAGGACAAGAAGGGCTTTCTTTAGATGACATTTTTTTGATTGTATCATATTATTTACTATTAAAAAAAGTATAAAATATGGTGAAAAATTTAGAAAAAAATGACTGTTTCTAACTTTTAGTTGAAAAATCTTTTACTCATCTATAAAAGGTAATAAAAAAACCTGCTAAATAGATTCTACTATTTGTCCTGAGTTTAGAAATACCCAATGTTTTTATGTTTTTTTGCTTTTTTCTGCACGTTATGGAGCAATAAGTACAGGTAGCGTTTTGCTATTTCAAAGCCATTTTTTCCAAATCTGGTAATTCTTCCCCCCATGTGCCATTTCGGGTATCTTTGAAGCCGGCCAATGCAATTTACCCCATCAAGTCATATATTTTTGAAAACTAGACAGCCCAGGGTATTCCAAATGCTGGTATTTTAACCCTTTCCAAGCACTTATTCTACCATCAGCCTTTGTCAAACTTTATGGTAGTAATTTTTTTGCATTTGTTTTTTCACACACATTTTACTTTAGGTATAAATAAACAGGTTCTGGTATATGTCACTATCACAAAACACCCCAATATGTGTTCAGCAACATCTCCTGAGCGCAGTGATACCCCACATGAATGATTTTGCCTGGCTGTTCGGGGGCAAAAGAGCCACATTTGGGGCATGCACATTTTTCAATGTTGAACTTTGGCATTTGGGGATCCACTGCCTGTGCCCTATTTGGTACATCTTTGAGCCGGGCCATATATTTTTGAAAACTAGACACCCCAGGGTATTTTAAATGCTGGTATTTTAACTCTTTGCATGCACACATTTTACCACCAGCATTTTTTCAGTAGTATTCAGTAGTATTTTTGTGTGTGTATTTTTCCCACACACACCTACTTTATGTATGAATTTACAGCTCCTGGTATATGCGGCTGTCACATGACACCCCAATATGTGTTCAGCAACATCTCCTGAGTACAGTGATACCCCACATGCATGGGTTTGTCATTTTTGGGGGGAACTAAAAGGCCACATTGGGTACGTGTGCATTTTTCTAATTGGAAATTAGATGTGTGGCCATCCTTCCCCCCGTGTTAATTGGGACCTTGTTGAACCCGGCCAATTCAATTTACCCCATCAAATCATACATTTTTTAAAAGTAGACACCCCATGGGCATTTAATATGCCAGTATTTTAACTCTTTCCATGCGAGAATTGTTTTAAGCTAATAGACTTGCTCACAAAAATATATTTTTTATATATATATTTTTTTTTGCCTTTTTTTTTATTTTTTTAACATTTTTTTTCAACTTGAAGGTTCCCCTGATAGTGACATCAGTGGGAAATTATTTTTACATTTTACTGGTTTTTTTATATTTTTTTTCTAATTATTATTAATTTTATTTTATTTTTAATTTATTTTTTCTAATCACACTGTGATTAGAAAGCTGAGCTCCATTGACTTGCATGGTTGAATGCAGTACCTGTATTCAACCTGCAAGTGGAGCCAGAGTTCTCTAGAGGGTCTGGAGACCGTCTAGCGAACTTTTTAGACTTTATTGTTTTTCTTTATTGAATTTTCCCGGACCGCCGCCATCTTGCAGATGGCGAAGATCACCGGCAGCTGCGGCTGTGACCGCTCTCCGGAGCGGTCACAGTCCATCCCAGGTAAGTGTTTGGTGTCGCTGGATGCCTCCTGATCGAGGCATTCCAGCGACACCATTTAAGTTTAGGAGGTGATCGTTGATCGCCTTCTAAACGCTTTTAAAACGGGCGTCCGCCGCCATACAAAGTATGGCGGATGTTGACGCCCCGGGGAGGGGCCAGAGATGGCCCCTTTGTGCCGATAATGGCGTTGCTGAATGCCTCGAGGTCGAGGCATTACAGCAACGCCGTTTCGGTGCAGAAAGCGAAAATAGATCGCTTTCTGCACCCGTTTAATGACGTGCCGGTCCTGGCACGTCATTTGTCGTTATCGACATGAATTTCCGTGACGTGCCCGGACCGGCTTAAGGGGTTAATCAACTGAATATGACATAAAAACCCTGTATTTGCAGGTATACATAAATTATGTATGGAAACATAGCATAGCAAATATGGATCTACAGAATAACACAAAAACCCAGCTTTGCCAGTATAGATCAACTGGAATCCACATAAAAACACAGCATTAAAGGTATATTTAAAAACCCCTAAATTACAGGCATAGATCAAAGGTTGCACACCCCAAAGCCAGCCCTGGCATCCACACTGCCCACATAGAACCTTACCAGCAACCAGATAACACACATAAGATTTGCCATCTTTGTCCCCAAATTACCCAGCACAAGTCAACTTTGTCCCCAAACAGTCCAGCCTGTGCCATTTTTGTCTCATATACACCCTGCCTGTGCCATCTTGGTCCCCAAGGCTCAAACATCCTGCTAGTGCCATCTTTGCCCTTCCACAATTATACATCTATGATACACACAAACACTTTTACAGTCACTCACTAATTCACACTTTCATTCAGACAATTCATCCACACATTAACTCATCCTCTCCCTCATTCAATTCATCCACACATTAACTCATGCTCTCCCTCATTCAGACAATTCATCCACATATTAACTCATGCTCTCCCTCATTCAGACAACTCATGCTTTCCCTCATTCAGACAATGCATCCACATATTAACTCATGCTCTCCCTCATTCAGACAATACATCCACATATTAACTCATGCTCTCCTTCATTCAGACAATTCATCCACATATTAACGTATGCTCTCCCTCATTCACTCAATGCATTAATTCACACTCTTTACTTATTTCAATACTCTTACTACCCTCTTCCTCACTATATAACCCCTCTCCCTCCCTTGTCACTTTCTAACCCCTCTCCCTCCCCTTTTCCTACCACCATCTTCCTCAATATCTACCCCCTCTCCTTCCCTTATCACTTTCTACCCCCTCTCCCTCCCTTATCACTTTCTACCCCCTCTCCCTTCCTTATCACTTTCTACCCCCTCTCCCTTCCTTATCACTTTCTAACCCCTCTCCCTCCCCCTACTCACTATCTACCCTCTCCCTCTTTGTAGTTCTCTCACCTTTAGGTCCAGCAACGGGAGCACGAGGCTTCTGTCTTCCTGCTCTGCTGAGGTGCCCGCTGCTTCACTGCTGAGTGCCGAAATATGACATCATATTCTGGCGCTCAGCATGAAATGCCGGCACCGGGACGGAGGTAGAGGCCTCGTGGAGGACAATGAGGGGCGCCGAGCGATTGCTAGGCACCCCTCTCTCTCCTCCGCATAAAAAAAAAAAGACGGCGTTTAAAAGGCCCTTACTGGCGCCCCCCTTTCAAATGGCGCCAATGGCACGAGCCATAGGTACCATACCTTAGATACGCCTCTGATTACATTGTCATGTCACTGGAACTCATTTTCACAGTACAGTACAGAATAGCTAGAAGAATGTGAATTTCATGGTTCAGTGATTCCCCATACTAGTCAGACTGTTGCATTATTTTTATAATGCAGGCACATTGAGTTTTAATAGATGATGTATCATTTGTTAAATTATACATTCTAAAGTTCAAATTTCATGTAGCTAGTAAGCAAGTAGATGTAGTTTGTCAATTTAGTCCAAATGGAGCATGATGGTAGCAGTCAGAGGGAAAATAGAAATGCATTGGTTCCAGCTATGCAGAATGGTTTTCTCAACCTGTTACGAAGGATATATCAATGTATCATAGATAACCCTACCGCAGAGGTGAAGGAGCTGTGTGGATTGGCAGGTCCCTTGGTGAGTGGTTATTACAGCTAATGTTTCCTGACAGGCACAACACCATTAATCATGTGTTAAGGATTTAATGTAATGTCATCTAGGCATTATTAAAATCTTGAGGTCAACAGAGCTTTGTCAGAAAATACAATATGAATAGAAGCATGTGAAAAATCTTTAGTGTTTCGAGAGTTTTACGCCATTGGCCTCATAGCTCAAGACTGCTCAGTTTTCCATGGCATCCATCTTAACTGGAGTTGCAAGCTTATTCCTTTCCATTCATGTGAGGGATACTAACATAGGTTTTAGTTGGGAAAAGGCAGGGGAGCTCAGGATAGATTTCATAATTATAAACTTTGACCCCAAACATCCCTCTGCAGAAGGAAAATAGCTATTTAACTTTAAATGTTTTAAAACCATTACATTGTTTAAATTATAAAGACAAAATAAATGTTTAGTTCACAAACATTTAATGAGACAGCAATCTTAAACATTTAATTAAAATTGTTTTATTCTTAGTACATTACTGAATTTCTGTTTTTATTTTAATAGATTCTGTCACAACTACTTTGTTTTTCTATAAACATTGTCAGCTCCATATTCTGTGGTCACCTGGGAAAAGAGGAATTGGATGCAGTGACTCTTGCAAATGCAGTAAGTTTCTTACTAGATATGTCTTTCTTGGATGGCACATGTTCTGAGCATATATACAGGAAACTCTATTAATAATTTGAGTAAAACAGTGATCCAATTTTTCATATCTACATAGCCTTCGGGTGAGTTGATAGCTTAAATCAGGACAAACGTATCATGTCTATGGCATGTCTTTATTGTCTGGTCCATAACGCTAGTCTATAATGCCAGGTTTAACCAAGGATACTGCACACCCCAAAGACCAGAGATTTTCGGCATTTATATCATATGTTATTTTGTGTACATACACAAATTCTATATTGTTTTCGTAAGGACAAGTAGGACTTTTGTCTGAAACCATATTCATACAGTGAGTACTGAATATAGTACCTGTAATACTAATACCCTCTCATACAATACAGTTATAAATACTCTATATTGACAAAAGTATTGGGACACCTTACTGTTACACCAACAGGGACTTTTATGACACTGCATTCTAAATACCTAGACATTAATATATAAATGGTCTCCTCTTTGCAGCTTCCACTCTTCTGGCAAGGCTTTCTACAAGATTTTGGAATGTTTTTTAGGGACTTTTTGTCCATTCAACCAGTATAGAATTTGGGAGGTCATGCACTGATGTCCCTCTCTTCATTCCAGTTCACCCCAAAGGTGTTTCATGGGGTGGAGGTCAGGGCTCTGTGCTGGCCAGTCAAGTTCTTTCACAACAAAATCATCCAACAATGTCTTTATGGACCTTGCTTTGTGCACTGGGGCACAGTCATACTGTAATAGAAAAGGGTGGAAGCATAGCATTGCCCAAAATGTCTTGCTATGCCAAAACATTTAGATTTTCATTTACTGGAAATAAGAGGTCTAGCCCAATCCCTTAAAAACAGCCTCATACCATTATGGCCATGGAAACCCATTCCATGAAGCTCTCGCCGCACAGTTTTTGTGCTGATATTAATGCTAGTGGAAGCTTGGAACGCTTTAGCTATGGAATCAGCAGAGCACTGGCAACATTTATGCACCATATGCCTCAGCTTCATGGCTGAGTTGCCACTGTTCCTAAATGCTTCCACTTTCCGATCTTACCACGTACAGTTTATATCTAGCAGGGATAATTAAGAGGTGTGTCCCAAAACTTTTGATGTGTATATATGTATATATATATATATATATATATATATATATATATATATATATATATATATTGATATATGTGTTTTATTTTCATTATACTATATATATATATATATATATACACATTTTCTTTTTTTTCTGCACTGCTGTCTGTCAGACACTGCGTGTGTTTTTTGTACACCTCAGGGGTTGGTCCTGTATCTAAAGGATACCCCTGTTTTTGCCATGGTGACATCAACGGGTTTCCATTACTTATTTTTAACTTTATTACATTTGTATAACTTTTTTGGGGCACTTTATGTTGTCCTGGTGTCACATCTTGTAGCATCTCCTGCCTCAAGCTTGCTGGGATCACAATCTTGTCCTGGAGAAGAATAAGATGGACCTGCAGCTTAGTCAACCCTGAATGAACTGGACAATATCCTGGAGCAGGGGCGTACCTAGAGTATTTGGCACCTGGGGCGGATCCTGTATGTGGCACCCCCCCCCACACACATACACTTTAAAACTGCATAACTTCTACTGTTATATACTGGCGCAGACACTGAAGGTGGTACAGCATTACTGTTATCATTATATACTGAGGCAGACACTGATGGTGGTACAGCATAACACCTATCACTATATACTGAGGCAGACATTGACGGTGGTACAGCATAACACCTATCACTATATACTGAGGCACACATTGACGGTGGTACAGAGTAATCCTTATCACTATACATCGAGCCAGACATTGACAATAGTGCAGCATAACTCCTATCACTATATACTAAGCCAAACATTGATGTGGTGTAGGCCTACCACTTCATTGTCTGGCTTAGGGATGCCCCGAAACGAATTCTGGACTGAAACCGAAAATGCAGCATTTACCTGGCCGAAACCGAATATGACCCCCCGACACCATAAAAAAAATCTAACACTTTTATTTAAAGTAAGTAACACACCAAAATAGGACAAAACTATTAAATAACAATATTAATATATATATATATATATATATATATATATATATTTTGTTAACAGCAATCACATTCCTATCATGCCCAGGCATACCCAGATTCCAGGATATACTCGCAGACTTGGCATGATAGGAGTATGATTGCCCTATCTACCCCTTCTCACTCCCTTCTGCCCTATCTACCCCCTATCCCCGTCTCACCCCCTTCTCCCTATCTACCCCCTCCTAACTATCTACCCTCTCCCTCTTTGAAGTTCACTTACCTTTCAGGAGTCCTGCTGTGGGGGTGCAAGGCCTCTGTCTCCCAGCTCTGCCACTGTATGGAACAGTATAGAGTGATGGGAGTTATGATCTACATAAGACCATAATTATAAAATGAAAAATTCATTGGAAATGGTACAGCATAACACCCATCACTCTCACACATTTACCAATCCACACATACCAATCCACACATATACCAATCCACACATATACTAATCCACACATACCAATCCACACATATACTAATCCACACATATACTAATCCACACATATACTAATCCACACATATACTAATCCACACATATACTAATCCACACATATATACCAATCCACACATATATACCAATCCACACATATATACCAATCCACACATATACTAATCCACACATATACCAATTCACTCTCACTCTCACTTAATGATTTTCTACCTTTCCTCTTTTCTCCTTACAGCTCCTTTTCCTTCTCTTCGCTCCTCTTCTTCAGTTCTTCTGTCTTCTTCCGGTTCAGAGGGCACGGACAGTGGTGGGCGCGGCTTCAGTGTTGTGCGCCAGGAACTGACAACAAAGCACAGCAGCTGTTGGCGCGCGGATCGCAAGAGAGCAAGGGAGATCCTTGAACCGGCTTAAAATCACTCAAGGGAGCCGGAGGTCTGTTAAAGACCTCCGATACCGCTCCCTTGCGAGCCTGCTCCTCCAGCGGCGGACATTACTGTCCGTCTCTGGAGGGGTGCCGGCAAATTGGCACCCCCCTGATGAGCGGCACCTGGTGCGGACCGCCCCCCCCCGCCCCTGCTAGGTACGCTACTGTCCTGGAGATCAACATCCCGCAAAGTCTCTTGTTTAATTCTCCGGTTCTGAGACCAGATGCAATGTTGAACCTTATAGTCTGCATTTTATTCACCATGCAATCAGGCCTCATTGTCACATTCTGTGCTTTCACCAACTTACATTGTCATGCTATTCGGATAGCCACATCTAGGGTCGATTCAGGCTCTAGCTGTATCTCCTGCGACACATCAGCATCAGCTATACCAATCACAATTGAATTTTGAGAAAAACTAATGCCATGCTGCAGCGTGGGAGAAATCAAAGGCCTCAGGAGGCTGAAAGTTGGACATACCAGCAAATTTGCAGACTGGAAACACAGGGTAAGCACTTCTGAAACCATATCATGAAAGGTACACTCCAGTCTTGAGCCAGTCCTAGTTGTAGCTCCTCCCACTCCCTGTAACTTTTGAAAATAGTAGAATTAGAGCTAAAATGGTGTTGCACGATTTGACTACTGACAAGCAGTGCGGACAGCTGCTGGTGCACAATACCTTTTAGAGTTGCAGATGGCACCACACATACATTAGTGGTGTTGGATGCTATAGGGGCTCTTAGAGGGGGGTGGCATTGGCAGAGGAGCATCAAGGCAGGTGCACCTCAGAGTAGCATAGCAGTGCAGCTCTGTAGCTAGAACACTGCTGCTGACCAAATGAGAACCACATGGAAACATAGTCAACTGAATAACATGCGCAAACCCTTCACTCGGGGTATAGCTCAAATGAGAAACACATGGAAAGATGGATCAACTGAAAATTGCATGGAAACCCTGCATTGCATGTTAAAAACATACAGATTAACAGCAATGCCTATAACATGTTTTTAAAGAAATATTCTAACAAGATCTACAATTGTAATAAAACATGTATGTGCAAGTGTAGAGCTGCCCCGACCATCATCACACCCACATCATAATTCATATTACATGTCCCCAACCACCATATTCATACCTTCTATCATCATTGTCATCATATTCCTCCCCACCATCATTTCTATCCATTATCATTATTATTTCTTAGTGCACCAAAATCACTCCCTTCCATCTACACATTAACGTATTTAGAATGCAATGTCATAAAAGTCCCTGTTGATGTAATGGTCAGGTGTTCCAATACTTTTGTCCATATAGTGTGTATATATATGTATATATACACAACAGCCCTGACCCGTCGAGGCATGGACTCCACTAGGCCTCTGAAGGTGTTCTGTTGTATCTGGCACCGTTAGCAGCAGTTTCAGTTGTGCAAGTTTCGAGGGCCTCCATTTAAGGGCTCTTTAATCATACTAGGTCTTAAGTCGAGAGGACCATGCTTTCACTCTTTCACAAGATATATTCTTTTCCTTTTACAACTTTACCTTTAGGTTATTTCTGTGACTGGGCTCTCTGTGGGACTAGGATTGTCTTCAGCATGTGACACAATCATATCACAGGTAGGCTTATGGAAAGAAGAACGTCAACAACAAAAATATTAAGAAGTGACATAAGTTTTATTGAATTCTATTGTAATTCTGATGAAACAATAACAACAAAAAGAAGTGACATATGTGAATATGGTACAAATTATCCAAAATAGACTCTGTAATAAAACAGATGCCATTGAAATTGGTTGAAATTACATTTCAGGCAATTCAAATCTGTATGTGTAATGAGAGGCCATCTGGGTATCGGCAATGAGACAATTGACTTATTCTACATTCATACATTAACCAGAAGATCTTAAAATATTTAAACTAAAGAAAAAACGTCCTAACCGGTCCATGTTTCCCATCATGTATACCACAAGGTAAGCTAGTGGAGTATTCTAGCCTAGGGGGATTAGGCCTAGAGTGGCAGGACTGCATCAGTAGCCCCTCCGCCTCATAACGAAGGACTGATCAACCTACTGGATACTCAGTTTCCCTGGAACCTTACTCACTCATTGGGCCAGTTATAGAGATAAGAGATCTCCCTTTAATACTATCCTTTTATACTATGAAATTATGTGCCTATTCAGCACCTCCTGGCTTGGCAAATTACCCAAACATTTATTTCCTTCAGTAGGTTTGGAAAACAAATTGAGTAAACTAAAATAAAGACTGTTTTTTTAGAAAATTGGATTGGGATCCTGCTAGAAGGCATTTAGATGAAAATAGTGTACATAAACTGCACATTTTGTCATATCTTTCAGATATTTGGGGGCACAAACTTGAAGCTAATTGGCATTGTGATGCAACGAGCAATCCTTATCCTGCTGCTGGCTTGTTTTCCATGCTGGGCATTATTTCTAAACACAGAAAATATTCTATTATTTTTCAGACAGGACCCCAAGGTAGCCCGGTAAGTCATGTTTCAGCATTCCAAAATGTGATATGAGGAGAAGGTTTACACACATATGAATAGGAGAATGCCCCTTCAAAAAAAACAACTGACCTTGTAGTACACCCTCCATCTGTGTTTGGGACCAATTTTGATCGTTTGAAGTATTTGCTAGATTTCAATGAAAGCATTTTGTGTGCATGTTCACAATAGTCTTTTTTAGATCCCTGGAAATCGCACATGCTGAATTTGATTGGCCGTGTTAGCACTGTAATTGCGCGCTGGTAGGGTGATTAATTGAATGCATCTCCTACAATCCAATGAATTGGAGCGAGGGAAAACATTTGACGTTTCTGAATGCCTCCATGTATTTGCACAAGGAAACATAAATAAATATTTATTCAACACAGCAACAGGGTCTGTCATGCAAAATATCAACTTATATCTATGCATTTGATACCTTATGATTAAATTGCGTTATTAATATTGTCATTATTATTGTTATTTCAATGACATATGGATTTGTATTTTTACAGATTGGCAGAAGACTATGTTCTTGTTTTCATCCCTGCTCTCCCTGTAAGTACTCATATCTAATTTTATTCTGGAATTTACAGATTTATGCTGGCTCATTAGGTTTATTAACTAAGATTCGTGTTTTCAGTTGCTTTAACTAAAGTAACTCATCTGATTTAACAAAACAAGTCACAGGCACTTGACAACTTCCTTGTTGTTTTATTTATTATTTTATATATTTACAGGGTTTTCTTTATGTAAATGATATTATGTCCTATACATTCCCTTTTGTTTCCTTGCCGCATTTCCCTGTTTTTCCTGCTGTTTGGCCTGACCAGGTCCTAGCCGCGATTTCCTGGAACTGTATGGCGTCTGGGCCCCGCGGGAATACCTGCTGAACTTTGAGGATGGTCACTACAGCTGCCTGCTTCCCTACATCTTCTTTTGGGGATGTTGGACTCGCGTTGAGGCACAGGTTGGCGTGGCTCCGGAGAGGGAGCTTATTTGGGAACCCTGGATTTCCCTCGTCATCTGAAGTCTGGTGTTTTGTATTATTATTATTATTATTATTAGTCGGGCCATGGAACTCTGGTCCAGCTACATTTTGGCCCGGGCCCAGGTAACTTTCCGTTACTGGTGCTTGGAGGCCCACCCTCAGATCAGAGCACTTTTGAAACCGAGTTACCCTGGGTTTGCCGTTACTGCCCCAGAAACACCCCAAAATCAGTGACTTTTTGTTGTGCTAGTATTGCTGGCCAATGGTGTGGAGTAAGGCTGCCTGGGCAGGGCATTGTTTACTAATGGGAACATGCTTTTATCAAGATTACTGTATGTATATAAGTTGGTGTGTTTTCAATAAAACTCAGTCCCTGATTTACCTCAACACCAGTACTGTCTGGTGCTTGGGGTAATATGCAAAGAGCTCTATTTGTTAAACCCTTCGTATACCAGTTCTCTGGTTCCTGTCCTGGGCTGGGCTTAAGGAGCAGCTTCTGACGGTGTTTCTGTAGTAAAGCCAATGTGAACAACAACTTACCTATTCACAGGACGTTCAGTTGATGCCAGTTGAGGCTGTCATTTGACCCAGTCAGTAGAGTCATGGCATGAGTTTGTCAGTTGAGTCACGGCTGAGTTCATCATCACGTTTGGCAGTGCAGTTAATTAAGTTTTGCGCTAACTCTTGTGCGGTGTGGAGCTGATTTTGTCATGGTGCAGCCCCTTTTACAAGTCAACTGCCAACTTGACCCAACTAACTTCCCTTACTGTGCTACACCTCCCCCCTATGTAGTTCAGGTATATGACATACAAACCCTATATTTGCAGGCTGCTTCAGGGGCAGGGGTGGCACAGGCATGCTGCTTTAGGGGCAGAGGTGGCACAGGCAGGCTGTTTTAGGGGCAGCGGTGGCATGGGGAGGCTGTTTTAGGGGCAGCGGTGGCACTGCCAGGCTACTTCAGGGGCAGCGGTGGCACAGGCAGGATGTTTTTGGGGCAGCGGTGGCACAGACAGGCTGCTTCAGGGGCAGCGGTGGCACAAGCAGGCTGTTTTAGGGGCAGCGGTGGCACAGACAGGCTGTTTTAGGAGCAGTGGCGGCACAGGTGGCACAGGCAGGCTGTTTTAGGGGCAGTTTTGGCACAAGCAGGCTGCTTCAGGGGCAGCGTTGACACGGGCAGGCTGCTTCAAGGGCAGCGTTGACACAGGCAGGCTGCTTAAGGGGCAGCGTTGACACAGGCAGGCTGTTTTAGGGACAGTGTGGCACAGGCAGGCTGTTTTAGAGGCAATGGTGGCACAGGCAGGTTATTTTAAGGACAGCGGTGGCACAGACAGGCTGTTTCAGGGGCATGGCACAGGCAGCTGTGGCATGGAGAGTCTGTTTTAGAGGCAATGGTGGCATGGGCCGGCTGTTTTAGGGGCAGAGGCCTACCACATCTAAGCCTGGCTTACCAGATAGTAAAGGGAGTTATGCTGTACCATATCTGTTCAGTAAATGTTATTTATTTAACCTTATTTAATTTATTTATAAGTTGATTTATTTTTCCAGATTTCTAGTTTTTTCCAGTTTTTTTTTTTTTTTGGGGGGGTGCCACATACAGGCTCCGCCCCAGGTGCCAAATACTCTAGGTGCGCCCTACGTAAGGTGTCACCCCTGTATTTTTGTTGCTTCATGCAATAAATACATTAATTCTCAATTCCCTCTTTGTGATTTTCTGGACCCTTTTTGTCAACGGTGGTTCTTCTGCCTGGCTTCATCCGTTTCACACCAGATTGCACACAGACACAGGATTTGCCCAGGTTGTATCCACAGGAATTACCCAGCACTCAGATTACACCCACAGTGGCCCCTTCTGAGAGTCTTGGGTCTCCTCTCAGTCAGGGCTCCTCTTAGTCTGGGGCACATGCAACCTTTATTAATTATCAGGTCCAAAACAGTAATGGATAGGCTACAATATCAAAATACACACATATACAAATGCCTTGCAAAAGTACCCTTACAAATGCCTGCTCATAAACGCACACTTGTACCCATACATATATATATACACGCATTCACGCTTGCCCTTACACATAATCATCCTAGCTTACACTTGCTTGCCGTTAAACACACTTGTTCTAATGTACAAACATTTTCAAAACACAAACACACTCTCTCTCTCCACTTTCTCATAATTTCTCCCCATATAATTTTCTCCCCCTTTCTGCCCATTTCGCTTTGATCCTCCTATTTTTATTTATCTCACCCCTTTCTTGTTATCTCTTCTTTCACTGTATCTCTCCCCCTTTGTCCCTTTCTACTTGTTCTCTATTTGATCCCACTTGTTATTACTGTTCCCCTTTCGCTTTATCTCTCCTCTTCTCTTTCCCTTTCTCTGTATTTGTCCCCCTTTCTTTAATTTTACTTCATCTTTTTCCATATGTCCCCCTGCTTGCTCTATTTAATTCTCCTTTCTTTGATTCCCTCTGTCATTAGTGATCCTCTTTTACCTTATCATATCCCTTCCATTTCTCTGTCTGTTCTCCCATGTCTCTTTATCTCTCCTTTTAACATTAACTCTCCCCCCTCTCCCCATCTCTTGTTATGTAATCTCTCCATTTTCTCTTTATCTCTCCCTTTGTCCCCATCTCTCCTTCTCATTATCTCTCCCCTTACTCAATATCTCTCCCCTTTCTTGTTATCTATGCAACTTTTCCCTATTTCTAACTATAACTCCCCTTTCTTATTATCTCCCCTTTTCTATCTCTCCCCCCTTTCTCGCCTTTGTCTCACTCCTCCATTGTGGGGATGTCATATGTCGGCACCCACAGCATCGTGAGGGAGCAGTGAGCCACATGCTCCCTTTATTTAGGGCTGGTTAGTCTATTATCTCCCTGACCGACCTTCCTTCTCCAGTGGATCTACAAGGAGGCACCCCCACATAGGCCGGCACCTACCTTGCCTATAGGTAGCGCTGGTCCTGAATAGGCGTAAGCTATTCTGAATCTCTAATACTAGACAAAGGACTGATTAAGGGCCGAGCCAAATTGTTTTTATCTGCCGACAAATACTATGTTTCTAATGCTGTGACATTGCTCTGTAAAATGAAGTGGAAGTTATGCATAAAATAGAAATGTATTACGTGGCTAAAGTAACAAATATATAGCAAATATAAACTGTCCTTATGTACCATTTTCTTCACAGGCTGCATTTATTTACCAACTGGAAGCACGATACTTACAAAATCAGGTACATATCTTTTGTTTTTCTGAATATGAATGCTTAATGTACAGTGGAATAAATAATGCAATGTACCAAGATTACATAGAAAAACGAGTGTGAGAGACTTAATGAGAGTGTGAAAGGGTGTCAGTGTGAGAGAGCATGATAGAGTGAGTGTGTGATAGAGCATGGGTGAGGTCCGAATAAAAGACGTCCTTGATTTTTGGAATAAACTAATCGAGCAAATATGGCAATATGAAAACAATAGAAGTAACAAATAAATGCATGATGACACGCACACTTATACATACACATGCTTGCTTACACACAAACACTTACATAGACACATCCATGCTCACACATTTACACAAATACATCCATGCTGACACACAAATACACACACAATACAGTTGTACATGCATAATGCATCACTTATCCTCTCTCTACTTCCCTCACTCACCCCCTTACCTCACCTGCAGATTTATTTCACTGCTCACACATGTGCGATCAGCCTTATGTTTAATTGTGGAGTCATGTTACCTCATATAACACGGCCCTGCTGCGTTCCTGCCTCCTTGGGCTGGTCTGAATTTGTTCACAAAAGGCTTGTCCAACCTGGATCGGCCCAGACCCGATCGGCCCTTTTTGAGCATTCCCCTGATAAGTAGTTTATAAATGTCATTATGCCACAAGCTGGCCGTGTGGTCAAATCCAACAGACAAGCTACTCTAGCTCAAATCGCATAAGAACTGGACCACAATGGAAAAAGGTGGTCTGATAAATCACGTTTTCTTTTACATCATGTGGATTGCAGGGTGCATGTGTGTTGCTTACCTGGAGAACACATGGCATCATGATGCATCCATGGAAGCCCCACCTCGCAACTTGCAGGACCTAAAGGATCTGCTGCTAATGTCTTGGTGTCAGATACCACAGAACACCTTCAGAGGTCTAGTGCAGTCCATATCTAGATGGGTAGGGCTGTTTTGGGGGAAAATGGGGACCTACACAATATTAGGCAGGTGGTCATAATGGTATGGCTGATCGGTGTACATCTCCCTTACTGAATTTAAAGAAGCATAATGATCGAAAAACAGGTTTTCTTTTAAAAAATGTAAGCAACTTGTCAAAGTAAAATTTGTGTGCAATCTAAAATAATAAAACCTGCTAAACATTAATGGGATCCTAAATGTTTGTTACAGGGCATAGTCAAAACTCAGATCATTGCCAGCATTTTAGCGAACATCATAAACGTCATGGTGAACTACGTATTCCTGTTTGTACTGGGGTTTGGAGTTATGTGAGTCCGTTTTTAATGTAATCAAAATTGTTAATGTTGTTAAGGACATAACAGGACAAAGATGGGACAAGAGTTCCATATAGTTCATGAATGTCTCATTATTTAGGTAATATTACTGTTTCCATGGAAAGCCATGCAGCTATGCTAAGATTAGGTATTGCACAGCAAAATATATTAGTTAAGTGATAAGATCACATAGTGTTGTGTATATGTGGCATGTTAGACATCAATGCATTTCTTTACTTGGCGATGTTAGTTCTTTGAATTAGTATTTGTGAAAACAAATATTTTGTACTTTGGACCACCATAATTTGCATGTTTAATTTTCCTTGTTGTATTCGGCTCCGAAGGAAAACTCTAGCTCTTACACTTATCTAAAATATCTCCTTAAGGACATAGAGAAATAGCCAAGTATGTGTTTTGTTTTAATATTATAACTACAGTTTTGCATTACAGAGGATCAGCTTGGGCCAACACCATTGCTCAATTCTCACAAGCTCTGCTACTGTTCCTATATATTCGTGTGAAGAAGCTTCATGTAAAAACTTGGGGAGGTACTGTTTGTTTATTAAAGCATCAGGCGATGTACACTTAAAAAACAGCAAAGCAAAAAATCCTTTGGTTTCTAGGCTCTAGTAGCATCACCATTCCTCATCAAAAAGTAGTTGAGGTGGCCTACATATCACTAGCACAATTAACAGATTCTCTTGTGTTCTGCCAGGATGGTCCATGGAATGCTTACAAGACTGGAACTCCTTTGTAGCATTAGCTGTGCCTAGTATGTTAATGGTATGCATTGAATGGTGGACCTATGAAATTGGAAGCTTTCTTGTTGGTGAGTTAAGATATACTGTGCTGACTAAAGCACTTCAAATACCAGCATTTGTAGAGATGCTAACTAGTACCAACATTCTGATGAAAGGAGATTAATACAATGCAGCTAAAGATTTCTCATCTAGCTGTAGTAATTAATTGATTAAATAAACCTTTTATAAAAATATTACTTCTCTTGTATATCTCTCACATTTTATCATATGACTGTTCTTTTTTTTCTCACAGGCCTTGTTAGTGTGGTGGAGCTTGGAGCCCAATCTGTCATCTATCAGGTTGTGAGCATCGCATATATGGTAAAGTAAAAAAACAAAAACAGTAACTCAGTTGGGCTGTGCTATAAGTACAAAATAAAGAGGACCTCCTATAATGATGATCATGATGATATCATGATGAGAAAATCACCATCATGATGAGAAAATCACCATCATGATGAGAAAATCACCATCATGGATCAGTACATTTTAAGCAATATCTATACTAAACATGGTTTATTTTAAGTTGGGTCAAATGTACTTCTACCCCTTTGTGTCACTTTCACTAATTGGTTTGGCTTTTCAGATTCCCTTTGGCATAAGTATGGCCACCAGCGTCAGAGTGGGCAATGCACTGGGTGCTGGAAATATAGAACAAGCCAAAAGGTCTATGAAAATTGGTTTTCTGGTCACAGGTGCAACTTTTTTTGCATTATTTCTCCTCCAGTCACTCTACCTTACAAATTAAAATGAAAGCTCCCAAAGTTATATTAATATATGATGAGTCCATAATGACTAGGAAGGTTGTGTTGACACTAGACATTCGCAGATTTAACCTAGTGAAACTCAACCATTTTAGATTACTCTGAAAGCTCAGTTTACCTAGACAACTTAAATTAGCCAAGCATAAAAAGAAAAACAAAAAATATCCATCATTGTTGTCACACAGAGGTGGTGCCACCATATACCGTAAACAAATTAAGCAGTTGCACAGGCCAACTATGATACATGTAATAGAGTGTTGTATAACAAAAAATGCATTCCTCATAACGTAATCACTGGCAGTACCTACAGGAACTTTACTACATATAGCAGGTAGAGGGCAGCAGCTGTTATAGAATGTGTATATCCAACAGGTGTCAAGTCCACCACTAGTGGTCCTCAGCACTATTTAAGATGATCCCATGGATGACACAGAGTATGAAAGACAAAACATCCCTGAAAATGTTGGTGTAAGACTACACGCAGCTAGAACTGTACGCTTTGTATAGCACAGGGTTGAGACTTGGTTATGGTTTATCCACAAATTGATTCAGAATAGTGCCCACAGGAGTAAGACATTTATACTTGTGGTCCACAATTTATAATTCTTGTTCCTAGGTGTTTTCATCATTGTGGACATAATCCTGCTGGCCTCCTTAAAGAATGTGTTTTCATATGTTTTTACCAGTGATAGGTATGTATCCTGATATTATGTTTTTAATATATTTCCAATATTTTACTTTTCAAAATGGAAAGTGAAATAACTGTGATTAGCTTGTAGTCTCTTCTAAAATGTGTAGTTTCTCTACCTAGATTAATTAAATGTCAAAACCTATAGAGAGTGCATTTAAATTTTTTTGCTTTGTTAATGGAATGGCAACTGTGCATAGAGCCTTATAACAAGTGACAAGCTATTGATGTGGCCCCCTGTATCGGTCACACATTCAAATTGACATTAATGAAAATTATTGATCTTCCTTTATCCAAAGGAATTCAAACAATAATGTTTTTTGTCACCTAGATACGATTTCACTGATAGCTTAAAATGGAACCTGGACCTCTATGTGTAATCAGTTTCTTGGAATTGCCATTATTTAGTAATTTACTTCCATTTTAGCAGTGGTAGATCTACAGATAAAAAATCTGGTATTAAAGTGCAATCCTTGGTGTCAGTAATACACAAGGGGTAGTTTTCAGCAATAACAGTGTCTAAGTTTGCTTATGTGTTTGTGTATAATCTTCAGTGCATTAGAACAGCAGTCCCCAACCTTTTTGGCACCAGGGACAGGTTTAGTGGATGACAATTTTTCCACGGACCGGGGGTAGGGTGTTTTGGGTTTGATTCAAGTGCATTACATTTATTGTGCATTTTACTTCTATTATTATTAAATTTAAAATATAATGAAATACTTATACAACTCACCATAATGCAGAATCAATGGGAGCCCCCAGTTTCCCATAGGCATCTTTGTCACTAAACATGGGACTATGGGAGTGCCAGCCCCGTTCAGTGAGGTGGGTGGAGCCAGTTTGGCAGAGATCCACATCTACGTAGATGTCTCAGTCCGAGACAATGCCTGGATTGAAGCTGCCCGGGACACAGGACATGTAGTCCCATTCCGAGACTGTACCGGGGAATCTGGGACGTGTGTTTACCCTACTGCCGGCCCACGGACCGGTAAGCCTACTGGAAAATTTAACGGTTTCCCAGTTGGCCATGCAGCCCAGTTGCTTATAGGCCACGGTGGTTGGGGACCTATTGATTTATCTTTAATATGTTTTTTATTCTTACAGGGAGATAGCTGGCCTTGTTTCTGAAGTTATCCCTATATACATCATGTTCCATTTATTTGAATCTATTGCTGTAAGTAAAAATACATTATTATTAAGCAAATAAGTTGTAGACATACTCATTGCTGTAATTATTTGCATGCTTACCCACAACTGCCAAATACAAAATGGCTGCTATTTGTAAACAGGAATCATATTTTTCTCCAAGGTGTACTTGACACATAGCCATCACACCAAAGAAGTTGATTCCAAGAAAGTACATATTTAATTTGTTCAGATGTTTATTATCTATTTGAACCTTTAGAGAGAGTAAAACTTACAATGTTCCTTTATGATAAGTGACATTTAATATTTTTGCCATCATCAAGCAATATAATTGAAAGCTCTTCACCTAATCTTTAACAGGAACACTATAACAAAGCATTATTATTATTATTATTATTATTATTATTATTTAGTGATGACTGTGATGTGGTCATACCCAACAAAAGTTTTTTGTGTAGTGTGTTTCAGGTGGAGTACTCAGAGGCACTGGAAGGCAGAAAGTTGGTGCTATTGTATACACAATTGGATACTATATAATTGGACTACCATCTGCTGCTGCCTTAATGTTTGCAGCCAAACTGGGTATAAAAGGTATAAACCATCATATTTATATCACTCTTTGTAGTAGAAGGGTTGAGCAAATACCAGTAAACCAGTGGGCCTCAGTTTATTTACAGTTGCAGAAACTATTTAAGCATCTTAACTGTATTAACTGTATTTTTGGTCCTAGTCTGGCTGCTATGCTATCTACTTGCTGAATTCCGGTAGGTTTTGAAAATGCTTATTGGTTTATGAATTTAATTGTCTATTATATAATCCATTAGAATTATGTGATAATGGAGTTAGTACAGCCAGTAGAAGACCCAGGTATGGGTATCTCTGCAGAAGCCTGAACCTGCACAATGCTGATTGATGAGCCAAATTTGGGTACCCAGTGCATATTGTTTTAGAAAATTACCGTATTTGCTCGATTATAAGATGACCCCCCCAAATCAAAATATTAATTTAGGAAAAAAACAAAAAGCCTGAATATAAGGGTACCCTATAGGAAAAAAGTTTTACTAGTAAATATTAATTCATGTAAACAATTTCTTCATATTTAACAAAAGCTATGATTGAGAAAAATATATATTTTTTTAATTTCCTTTTATTTGCCAACCTGCCCCCCCCCAGTTATGCACATCTGCCCCCAGGCTTGCCACTCTGCCCCCAGAAATGCCTTATACCCCCCTATTTGCCACTCTGCCCCATGATGTGCCTTTTAACCCCCTATATGCCCCTCTGCCCCATGATATGCCTTATATCCCTATTTCCACTCTGGCATATAGGGGGTTAAAAGGCATATCATGGGGCTGAGTGGCATATAGGGGGTTAAAATGCATTTCTGGAGGTATATCAAGCACTCCTATCAAGCCAAGGCAGCCAGTACATGCTGGAACCTGGGGATGATAGTAGTGTGATTACAGCCTCCCTATGCCATGCTACAACCCCCACCCCCCTTACACATCCATGCTATCACACACACACACACTCATTCACAAACATTTAAATACTTATTCATTCCATTAATCACACATACTTACTCAAAAACCCTCCCCCACCCCCTTACCTGAACTGCAGATCTCCCACTCGCAGACGTCTGCAGGGGCCCGGCTGTGCGAGCAACTTCTCTGGCCCCGCCCCCAGAGGAAGGAGGGGGGAGGTAGAGTTATGTGAGGACTTTGCTAGCTTCCTGTTCTCCTGCTGCTAGTAGCAGAGACGCTGCTCGCGACCAAAGCCCGGTAAGCAGCATGGCCGCAGCAGACATTTTTTTAAGGTCTGATTAGAAGACGACCTCGATTATAAGACGAGGGGTATTTTTCAGAGCATTTGCTCTGGAAAAAAACCTCGTCTTATAATAGAGCAAATACGGTAGCTTTGCCAGTAATATAGCTATAGCAACATGTCCCCAGTTAGATTTGTGGAGGAGAAGTGTTTCTTCTCTTTCTCCCTGAATCTATCTACCTGGCATTTTGTGCACGTCTGCAAAAAAGATGGTCCCACAGAGAATCAGAGAGGCAGGTTATGTGAGGTTATGTGACCTCCAACAGATAAATGCCAAGCTGCTCACACCTGGGGCAAAAGCTGGGGTTAAGCTAAGACTGTGGGACTATGCATACATGGGTGTGTGTGAGAGCATGGATGTGTGTGTGTGTGAACATGAATGTGTATAGTTAAATATGTCAGCATGGGTGTTTATGTGTTTGTGTAAGTGTTTGTGTTTCAGCATTAATGTGTATGTGTGGGCATAAGTGTGTATATGTGAGCATGAATGTGTAAATGTTGGTGAGCATTTATGTGTATGTGTGTGGCAGCATGGAGGTGTGTGTTTTGGGCATAGATGTGTAAGCATGGATGTTTATGTGTAAGTGTGTATGAGCATGGTTATGTGTGGGAGCATTGAAGTGTATGAGCATGGATGTGTAAGTGTTTATGGTCTAGCATGGATGTGTAAATGTTAGTGCGCTAGCATGGATGTATAAATATAGATGTGTGAGCAGGGATGTGTATGTGTGAGCATAGAAGTATGTGTGAAAGAAAGTGTACTTTAACATAATTGTGTAGGATGTTCGTGTGCATGTGTGTTGGCATTATTATTATTTATTGTTTTATATAGCGCCATCAAATTCCATAGCGCTGTACAATAGGTAGACAGGACATAACAAGTAGTAAGTAACATAACAAATTGACTTACAGAGGCAACAGGTGAGGAGGGCCCTGCTCAAACGAGTTTACAATCTAGAGGGATTTAGGGTGTATTACACATAAGATAAAACGTAAAAGTGCCATAGTAAGGGATGGACCAGCCACACTAGTGTAAGTATTGCATAAGAGGGACTAGGAGAGGTGAGCTAAGGGAATATGGGGAGTGTTAATGTGCAATATTATAAGCGTGCTTAAAGAAGTGGGTCTTGAGGGATTTTTGGAAGGACTGAAGGCAGGGCGAGAGACAGATAGACCGGGGGAGGGCATTCCAGAGGATAGAGACAGCCCTGGAAAAATCTTGTAAGCGTGCATGAGAGCTAGAAATCAGAGGCGAGGATAGAAGGAGATTATTGGATGAGCGGAGAGACCGGTTAGGTGTGTATTTAGAGATAAGTGAGGAGATGTAGGGAGGAGAACCACTGTGAAGGGCTTTGGAAGTGAGGATTTTGAAAGGGATCCATGTATATAGTGGATATAGAGGCAAAGGTGATAATTGTTAACCTTATTTGCATGCACTTACCCAGAATCACTTGTGGTTGTGGCAGCACCATGAGATTTCTGAGGGAAAAGCAAGCCTCCTGGCTTGTCTGGTGTCTGTAGATGAGTGTTTAATAATGCTTCCACTACCCTTTAAATTTAAGTGGAAGGGTATTCCATCACCTTTACCCACCATAACTTATGTAATGAAATGAATCCTGAAGCGCACAACCAGCCAGAAGAGACTGACAGAGGGGAGAAACGTTAGTAAAGCAATGGGAGAGGAAGATAAGTCTGGCAGCAGCATTCATGGTGGATTATAGAGAGGTGAGAGGTTAAGAGGGAGACCAGCTAAGACAGAGTTACAGTAATCAAGACGGGAGATAATCAGGGCATGGACAAGAGCCTTAGTGGCATGCTGTGTTAGGAAGGGACGGATGCAGGCAATGTTTTTAAGATGGAGACAGCCGTTTTTAGAGACAGACTGAATGTGGGTGGTGAACGAATGGTCAGAGTCAAGGGTGACACCAAGACAGTGTGCATGAGTAGAGGGGGAGATGATGGCACCATTAACAATGAGGGAAATTGATATGGGAATCTTAGCATGGGGGGGAGGGAAGATGAGAAGTTCTGTTTTGGAGAGGTTAAGTTTCAAGAAACGTGCAGACATCCATGAGTGTGTAAGTTTGTTCAAATGTGAGAGTTTGTGTAAAAATGTGTGCCAGTGTGTATGTGAGTTACTAGGGGGCGAAGGGGTACCAAAATATAGGATCTGGGAGGCCATATACACCAATATACATGGGAAGAAGTAGACAAAGAAAGAAGGCGGAAGAATAAGAAGAGGCGAGAGAAGAAGTGTGATGCGGGAAAGGGGCTGAGAATAAATGAAGAGCATGAATGAGTGTGTGTGAGAGACCGTGAGTTTGTTAATCGTGATTTAGAATAATGGAGGTGGATGTGGTTTTAGTGGTTGGGGGGGCAACATTTCATCCTTGGTCCCAGGCAGCACAATGTCTTGGGCCGGCCCTGACTGCATAATATAAATAGTGTCCCTGAGCAATGAGCATAGAAACTATTTTATGTGAAGATGCTTCCTGCAGTATGGAATGATGGAGATTTTTCTTCCAGTTTGTGTTGATAACATCATAAAAATTAATCTTTAGCCTTCATAAGGGATTATCTAATTCTATGATACCTCCTTATAGCCTTGTCTGGAATAAGCTCAGCCCAACAACAAGAAACACTATTTAATATGACTATAAGTAGGCTACAAGAGTTGGAAGAAATGGTTTCCTTCTTGCCAGTATGCAATGGCACCATGTCATGTGTTACACAGAGCAAATGTAGGAACATTACCTTTTAGCTATTATGAACACTAACCATCTGTTTACGGAACTAACCCTTGTGGTCTTTCTATTCTATGTCAAGTGGAATTATTGTCCCATCATTGAAAAAAATGTCTGGGTGTAAATATGCCTGCAGTTAGAATTAAGAGATCCCTTTGAGTGAGGACACTTCACTAGGGCTGAAATGAAAGCTGTGTTTTATATTATTGCTATGTTTTTTGTTTTGCTTGATGTCTGAGCTTCAGGCATTGTATCTCATGCTACCTTGTCTTTGTGTGAAGATGAGTGTCAGTGTCCCAAAGTAATGTGGCTGCAGTAGAAACCCAGTCTTCCTCTTCTAGATCAGTACTCCAGACATAGGCATATGCAGCCCCTTCCTTTCCATGCCAAAGCCTAAAAGAGGCACCCATCTTCTAGGACCCCCACTCTCAAAGGAGGGGCCAAATCATTCTTCATGGATTGAGCTCCATAGCAAAATGTTCAAGGCATAAAATCCAGAGCATACAATTTAAAAAACAAAAAAATGAGCAAATAATTCACAAATAATTAAAAAATCTAATTGTAAAAATTACAAGTGTAAGTGTGTTTACATATGTGTGTCAGAGTGTATGTTGGAGGTGGGGAAAGGAGCAGAGAAGGCAGAGACTGTTTGGGGGAATGATGGCACAGTCAAGATGTTTGAGGGCAATTATGACACGTTTCAGGTGTTTGGAGGCAAAGATGGCAAAGGCAAGATGTTTGAGGATTAGGGTGGCACCGATAGGGTGCTTGAGGGCAACAATTGTACTCACAAGCTGTTTGGGGGCAAAGGTGGTACTGTGGGGCTTGTTTCTTGGTGAAGAAAACTTTCACATCAGGGCTCTGTGGTTTTGGTTACGTCCCTAACTTTTAGTTTTGTTCATAATACAGAGTGTGCAGTTTAGAATACATGCTAATATTTCCTGCCACTGATTGCATATTCACATGTAGCCCATCACAATATCCATAAGATGTAAGGTACCATTTGCGCTTGTGTTAAAAAAAAACTATTAATGCCTTATGATAAGTTATTTCAGAATTTTCTACACTAAAAAAACACAATTGTCAATGCTTTTAAAGTGTTAATTAGGATGTCTTGCACAGGCCTGTGGAGTGGAATGACCCTGTGTGGAATCTCCCTGTCTGGTTTCTTTACAGTCTACCTTCTAAGAATAGATTGGAAGAATATCTCACTTGAGGTACATCTTGTGTTTTGTTTTTAAGGGAAGTGGAATTTAAACACAAATACTTGCATTTTGTTCTCCACTTTCAAATTGAAAGTGGACAGCTAAAAAATGGCACTGACCCCATCTTAAGGTCATAACATCAATCCAGGTCTTTTTTCTGAATTGTTTATAATTATGATAAAGGGATATGCAAAGTGTTTTATGAATTAACATACTCAAAGGTTAACAATTTTTTGAGCCTTATCCTTCCTTGAATTTGTTTATGCAGATGTATTTAGAATAATGTGCATGCATATGTCTTGTGTTATACATTTTGAAACACTTTATTTAATGAACATAGATGATCTTGATTGGCTTTAGTTTATGGTTTTTAGAATGTTCTTCATTAACTTAAATGGGTAATAATGTAGTATAAAGAATTAAAGAGTTAACTTTAATTCTAGACATTAATACATTTTCCGTGCATCTCATAGAAAAACAGAGTTTACAGGATATTTACTACCAGATCTGGGCCATAATCATATCTTTGAAAGAACATCGTTAAATGTTTGACATTCATACACATACTCTAGATGTGTCTCCACATTTACTAGTTTGCTAGCTCATAATCCCAGAAATACAAATTCAATCATCTCCATTTATTAAAGTATGAAGCATCCTAGTTGGACAATGTAATCAAGTCGGGTGATTGGAATAATGTGTGCTATTAGGCGTATTATCCTGGTCTAGTGAGCAGTTCTAATAACTATTGATATTGATAATAATATTTATATATATATAATATACATAATATATATAATTGATATATAATAATATTGATAATAACTATTGATATTTGCAACTACTGATAAGTCTAGTCAAGTAACCCATTGCGCCACCGAATCAGACCACCATTCATAACCATCTTTTCCTGATTTTTTTAACGCATATTGATGTAATGTGATGGGGAGTACAGCAGTACACTAAAAAAAATCATACACAGGATTGCCAGTAATCCTTTTTAATAACAAATGCAGAATTCAATAGAGTAAATAACACAATACCTTTACTATTGCGACCCCTGCAATTACAGTTGCTGCTGGCTTTTGCCCCACATCAAAGATGGCCCTGGCGGTCGTACGCCTGCATCAGCCATTTTGTTTAGATTTAGGGCAGAGAGGCAGTACCTCTGTTCATGAAGAAGTTGACAAGACATACACACATATTACTTAAACAGGCTTTTTTCAGATGTGTAAGCAGCTCTCTGTTTTTAATAACATCAACTACTGATTTCTTTCATAATGTAAATCATACAAATTTATAATTATACCTTTTTAAATTTTTTCCACCTTTCATTAACTTAGGCCCAAGAACGAGCAGGAATGAATGCTAACGAAACAGTTTGCTCAGGTATGTGTTCTCGATGTTTTCTAGTAGACTAAAATATTGTCCTGAGGACAATCTAAGAATTTATGTAGAACACATTTTAGTAGCACAACAAGATGAAGAGATGGAATGGCTTAATAAGAAGTAGACTTGTGCAAGGCAAGCATAATCGATTATGAAATTTTCATTTTGGCCGCATCCATTTTTTTTTCAACGATCACCTCCTAAAAACTTTAATGGTGTTGCTGAAATGCCTCGATCACGAGGTATTCAGTGACACCGAACACTTGCCCCAGGACACCCTGGAGAGTGGTCACAACCGCCACTGTGATTTTGCCACTCGCAAGATAGCAGGCACCCTGGAAAAAAAGAACGAAGTTGGAAATGTTTGCCAGAGGGTCTCCAGACCCTCTATAGAACTCTGGCTCCACTTGCAGGTTGAATACAGGTACTGCATTCAACCATGCAAGTCAATGGAGCCCAGCTTTCTAATCACTATGTGATTAGTAAAATATGGGGAAAAATGGGGGGGGGGAAATCCCAAACTCCCAAAATGTGGCCTTTTAACCCTAAACACCATAGAAACCCATGCATGGGGGGTGTCACTGTACCCCGAAGATGTTGCTGAACACACATTGGGGTGTTTGATAGTGGGAAAAAATGACAGAAAAAATTACTGCCACAAACTGTGGCAAAGGCTGGTGCTAGAATCTCATGCATGGAAAGGGTTAAAATACTACCATTTGAAATACCTTGGGATGTCTAGTTTTCAAAAATATATGGTTTGATTGGGGTAAATTGAATTAGCTGGCTTTAAAGATGGTCCTATTAGGACATGGGGCAGTAGGACCAGATGTAAAGTTCCAAGTTAAAAAATGTGCACTTCCTAAATGTGGCATTTTACCCCCAAAACCCATGCATGGGGGGTATCACTGTACTCGGGAGATGTTAATGAACATATATTTGGGTCTTGTTTGAAAGTAACATATACCAGGAGTCCATACCTGAAGCACAATTTTAGTGATTAAAAAAAAACCACAAAATAAATTACTACCACAAAGTTTGACAAAGGGTAATAGCAGAATTAGTGTCTAGTTTTCAAAAATATATGGGTTCATGGGGTAAATTGCATTGGCCAGCTTCAAAGATACCCAAAATAGCAAATGGGGCAGAATAACCAGCTTTGGGGAAAAAAATGGTTTTAAAGTGTGGGTACACTAAATGAGTGAGGAGAAAATGACATCTAAACACGAGCACTGCAAAAGTGTTAAAACAGCCTCGGTCCCAAAGGGTACAAAAGGTAAAACACAGCCTGGTCCTTAAGGGGTCAAACAACTAAAGCACACAATGACTATGTGCAAGTACAATGCATCTTCTGGGACCCTCCCTGTTATTGGATATTTATACAAAAGCACTAAACAGGCAAATTTTGTTTAATATAAAGTTTGTTCAAATTTGTATGAATCCTTCTAATAAAAAATACACACATTTTGACCAACATTTTATTATTTAAAATATTATTCTGAATATAAAATCATATTCTATTATGATTCCATATTCAGAGAACTAAAAGGAAGTGTGATAAAGGAGGCCTACATCTCAATATATTTATGTTTTATTTTGCTTTTTGCAGTGCAGCCGAGTACACAAGGCAGTATCAAATTATCAGAGATCTGTACTACAAGTCAACCAGGCCACATGCCATTCAATGAAAGTGCAACACCAGCTGGCAAAAGCCTCCCAGTGGTGGAACTAATAATTCGTAGAGGTCTTACTCTAGCTGGAGGAGTTGTTGTGCTACTCACTGGATTGCTGGTCAAACTTTGGATACAAAGCGGATAGAGTAACATAAATGGATGACCAAATTTGCAATGTGTGGCTTACTCAATGGTTCGCATGTTAACAGTATGTGAAAACAGATCTTCAAAAACTTGAAAGAATGTTCTAAAAAAAACATAAACAAATGAGATACATACATATTTCAAAATGAAAAATACATTAAATAAAAATGAGAACAAGATGGCATGTATCAAATGTCTGATGTTTTTCTTTTTCCTTTAAAAAATGTATTACTGTTTTTCAATGTCCTTTTTCATTCACACAGCCAACAGTAGCATGACCACACATTGAAGCACCTGGGAGTTTAGTGTACTCTGTTTGGACCCACTTCCGACTTTATATTGCAGTGGATTAAGAATAGAGTTGTCACCTGAGTCATGGAACTCATGAATTATATACAGTGGCATACTTGGCTGCCAGCCCTGGGTGTGTCGGCAGATAGTGACCATTTGGCCCACCTAGACTGCCCAATTTCTGAATACTTTCATTAGTCCCTGGCATTATCTTATATCTAGGATAGCCATATGCCTATTCCATGCATGCTTAACCTCCTTTACTGTATTAACCTCTACGACTTCTGCTGGAAGGCTATTATTAGGGACCGCCCATTGTCCTTAAGGGGTTAATGTTGTGTAGGCTGTTACATCTAATCTTTATCAGCCATGTGAAGGTGGCTCGCTGTACTGTGTGCTGGCCAGAATGTACATAACAGGCGATCGGTAACGCAGTAGAGATTGTGTAGGTTGGTATTACAGTCACCTGATTTATTAAATAGTAGACTTGGGCACCGGCCAACTCTTCGTGTTCGTCTTTGTGTTCTCTTTCTTGGGGGAAAAAGTCTTCGTTTTCCACGGATATTCGCCCGTTCCTGTGTTCGGGCAAATATTCATGTACATTCTTTGTGTTGGTTGTTTTCTTCGTTTTTTGTAGAAGGGTTTAATATGGGGTTAACGCGTTACGCAGCAGCTTTGGCGCCAGGATTTTAAATGTCTGTACAAGCAATTCTACTGGCCGCTGACAGGGGCCTCCTCTGCCATCAACCAATTGAATTGGTATACGTTTTGCCGCTGCCATGTTTGTATGTTCGGTATTCGGGCTGAACAACGAAAATGCACCCTTCGTGTTCGTTTTCATGTTCACCCGAATACAAATGCACATGTCTAGTATTTACTAGCTCCCTGAGACTATATATAAACATTCATGAAGAGAGCATGTATTTGAGAAGCACATAGGTGCTTCAACAATGAACCTACTCATGTTTCTTATGGAACTGAAACAAAAATAACATTACATTTGAAGTCACACTACATCAGATTACACTATTTAGAGTTTGTTTAGTGGTTTGTGACAATTTTTTGTTCAGTGGCATATTTTAAAAAAATATATACTGTTGCTTTACATATATATAAAAACATTGCATTCCAGAACATTTTGGAATCCTTTGAAAGGTCCAGGATAATGTACTTCAATCATTTCCCCTCTGTTTATATCTGCCCTCATTCATGTTTGGGTGCTGATAAATAGTTTTCGATATAATAATTTTCTAGATTTAACATCAATAATGTCAAGTGTGTCAATACCGTAAATATATTTGCTTTCTCCCTGTGTCTTCTTGTCTCTCAGTGATCATTTTTAAACTTGTTGTTGGATTGAAAGATTATGCTGCATTCATTTTTAGTTTACACTAAAGGTAAACACCAAACTATTTAAACAATGATTTTACTGAGAACACATAAAAAGCATTGACAGTTTACAGCTACAGGCAACAGGATTCAGGGGCTGCATACAGGTTCCTTGGCTATAAAAATGTGTTGCCATCCACACAATATTTTTCTTTCCAAATTCATTGGAACAACACAGCTGCCTCTAACAAGTTAACTCGACCAGACTAAACAAGACTACATTCCCTCTCATGTTAACAACATATATTCACTAATATTTGTTAATACTGTTTGTGATTATCCTAAGAGAATTCTGCAAGGTTCCAGTGGGGAGATGTGAGTTGAATTAAAACACATTTGTCTTTTGCCCTGTCTAAAATTATCAAAATTAAAAAAAAAAAAACATCAAACTCCCCCTACCATATAAATTATATACGGTATGGCAGTCGGCGGGCTATCCCGGCGCAGAGGAGGCACCCCCACCATGCTGAGGGTACGCTATAGGCTGGGAAAGGTACGCGTGTAGACAACCTTCGCTGCTGCCCGCGCTTTCGTCGGCGCTCGATGATAGATACCCGGTGGAAGTGCTGTCAGCAGCTGAGGTTACCAGACCGGAGGATCCTATTTGAGGTCTGATCAGAAGACGACTTCGATTATAAGATGAGGGGTATTTTTCAGAGCATTTGCTCCGAAAGAAACCTTGTCTTATAATCGAGCAAATACGATCTATATGTATAAAATAGAAGTAAAATAATACAATGAAAAACAAGACAGAGATCTCCAACCCTTACCCTATGGGCTGTTGGGCAAGGGTAATATAATAAGCTTCAGGTGGATAGAGCTTGAGTAAACCCTGTGCTTCTACTTCCATCCTCATCCCATGAACAAAAAAAAACATTAGCAGCATGTTTTTTTCCCTGCACATTGACATGAGGGTATTAAAATATTCAAACATTTTTTGGAGAGGCGCAAAATCAATTCTGTGCCTCTCCTCATCATGCCTGTCCTTTGGGATTGAGGAATATAGTGCAGATTTAAATAAATAAATAAAATATAAAATTTCTACCTACACCCTCTATTCTACCTTAACCACCATTATTCACATGCACTTTAGTTTGGTGCATAGACCTCAGTTTATGTGTTTTACCATCACTTGAAAGTGTATCTTTTATAGAACTTTCCCTTTGTGACCTAATCCCCAATTTAGCCTAGATTATAAATAAATAGTATACGTATTATGGTTAAAATAGTCTTCTAAATATAGATTAAATAATATTTTTTATACACAGAAATATTACCCACCTGGTTTCAAGGCTCTTGCTGCACTTTGCCTTATTCATGTACTCAAAGCTATTTCTGTATGCACACAGTTTTTAATATGCCTGGTCCTTCAAATGAGTATCACATGGTATTGTGGTATAAATAAATAAAAAAATAACTTCTCAAAGTTGAGTATCACATGGTATTGTGCTATAAATAAAAAAAAGAGCTTCTCAAATTTGCTTATTCATATAAAAAAAATTTAATGTCAATTGAAAAATTTTCTTAGAAGTTCCAACATCCTTTTTAAATATATCAATGTAGTTGTATATGCAGTACATGTGGATTGCACACGTCTACTATTTCATATAGGTTACAGCAGGCAACATGATGCAGAGTAGACACACATAAGGTGATGTTAAATGCCATCAACAAACTAAATACACTATAGGAGGAATATATATATATATATATATATATATATATATATATATATATATATATATATATATATATATAGCACTCTCAGAGGATGGTCAGCACTCCAGGTCTTTAAGTTAACAACTCCTCTTTATTCAAACAAAGTCGACGTTTCAGTCATTGCTGACTTTCAGGGCTTGACAAATTTGTTGTGAATCTAGGCGCCAGGTAAAAAAGTTAGAAGCCAGGATTTTTTTAAACTAACAGTTGGTCAGGAGTGATCTGATCATCATCAGCCCACTTACTAAACTCACAGCATTTGACCTGGAAGCACCCTGGACTTTCAGGTCAGTGCTGTTTTGTTTTTTTTTATTATTATTTTTTAACCCTTTCAATGCTGATGTTCCATTGGAGCACAGCATTGACTGATATTTAGTCCCCACAAGCTTGTGGGAACAAATGTTAACCCCTGCAATGCCACGAATGTGTCATACACAATTGTGGCATTGAAGGAGTTAACGCTGCACTGTCGCTCTCAGGCAGCAGGGGGTGTTGGGACTGCTCCCCACACTCATGGGGAGACCAAAGAACCCTCTCCCCTGTCCCTGAAGCTGCCTCTGGCAGCTGGGACTCAAATTGCTGGTCTATAGACCAGCCATTGCAGGGGGGAGTCTCTGATGACTGCTGTAGGCTTCCATGCCTACAGGAATCATTAAAGGGCTTGTGCTGGCTCGTTTTTGTTGTTGCTGGTCTGCCAGCAGCAGAGCCCCGCAGATACCTAGCTAACTGGTACAAATTGACCCGGCTCAGTCAGCTGTGCTGCTGCTTAATAGTACAGGCAGTTTTAGGGTGCGCCCTATAATAAATGAAACACACGTGAAGCAACCGACACTGCACATAATTGCATACTGCAAGGTTAAAATTATTGCAAATCTGAGCCTTCCCTAAATAACGAATGGGCCTGCCCAACTTATCCACCTGTGGTGTCGCTGAAGAGGATGGTTGAAGTTGTGCCCCTCCCCTATCCAAGCTGGTAGAAGCTGCCAGAGCAGCTGTAGGACACCAGTTGGTGGTGTGAGCTGAAGACTGGCAATTGGAGCAAAGCGGGGCCTTAATGCCCGCAAAGTGTCTACAAAACAGCTCCATATCAAGCACAGCCCAATTAGTAGTGCACCGGAACTGGGAGAGAGCCGCCGCTGCTTTGGCCGAAAATGAATGGTGATAGTCATAAAAACATGAACCCCCGTACTTGTAACCCAGATCTACCACTTTGTACAAATAGAGGTCCAGCTCTTCTCTCCTATCCGGGTGCACCGAGCAGATTATATCCCTAAATAGACTAAACGCCAGCACAAACTCAGGGATAGAGAGTTTCGTGTTCAACCTGAGATCCTTAGACTTAAGAACCACTGACACATCCCCGCAAGCATACAACTTATTGTCGGCAACATCATGCGTGGTGATCAAAAGAGGAGCAAGGTTAACATCTTTGCCTTCCAATATATCCCTCCTAATACTAGCCGACACAAAATGATCCAGGGTGACAGCAGGGTTAGTGGGGCCCATACCTAAAGGCGGAGGGGCTGTCGGCTGTTGGCTAGGACCAGGCTGCACGACATGGTGGCCAGTATACGACTACCGGTGTTCATTCTCTCCAAAGCTTCCGTACGTTGTTGAAGCTGAAGCATAGAGGTAGAATTCAACACTTTATGAATCTGCAATGGTGAGGTATTAACGGACTGCAGAGACACAGCCTCCGAAGTTGAGGCTTGTGCCGTAGTGCGAAACAAAAGTCTGAATAGTTCAGCCTTCCTGGATGTGGCTGGGTAAGCTATCCCCCGTTTCTGTAACTCTGCTGCAAGCTTGGGAATAGTCAAGGCCCTGAAGGACTGATTGCTACCTCGGTCAGACCCTCTGGTGGGAGTCTCGGGAACGGAGTCCAAATCTTGAAGGTCCGAGAAGTTAGACATGAAGGCTGGGAGAAAACAACTGCGGTCACTATGAGAAAATACAATAGCGGAGAAGGGGCAGGGAGTGAAGACCACCTGGACAGAGCCGTGCAAGATGAGTCTAGAATGAGGTGGGACCCCCACAACCGTACGGTAACAAGCTGGACATGCAGCTACCTAGGGGAAATGTACCTGCGAGGGCCCGGTATGCCAACCGGATCCATGTGGGCTGGATGGATCAATTAAAAACGGAGAGTCTAGGCATACAAGTCTGAAAGACGTGTCAGACTTTGATTACAAAGGCGGAGGATGCCTGTGGCGAGAACAGGCTAATAATACCATCTGCCTAGTTTGGTTGAAGACGAGTAAGAATGTTATGAGTATTGCACGTGTGATGTATGTAGTACGGGCGAGTAGACTGAACGCCAGTCAATTAAAAAATGAAGTCTCAGCCCATATGGACCCATAGGCGTGATAGGTCTGGAACAACTGGAGCTCACCTACCCTGACTATAATGGAAGCCACGGTAGGTTATGTAAGGTACGTACAAGCAGTTCAACTCACCAAGGCTTATAACGGACAACAATGGAAACCGTAAAATATTACCAGCCCCCCCCAGGAACCTAATACAACATAAAATATCTATGCACATATATGTGGCAAAGTACACAACCCCTCAGGACCAGCGGTGACGCATACTTCCCACGTAAAGCAAGTAATTTGGATCGGTAGCAGAAGTTGGAGCACTAAGGGTTAAAAGCCATTCTAACACTTAACCAACAGCCAATCCGACATAAAGAGTGGACAAACCGGCGTTTGTCCATTTACCTGGTAGCTGAAAGAGGTATTGAGCGAAGCAACGTGTAGGATACCGGAAGCACGCTGACACAGCTGACTACTCACTTGGCCGTCCGCCAAAACTTCAGGCTGCTACTCAGGAAAAGTGTGATCCTGACTCAACGCATCGCACCTGAAGGTGAGCTGTAGGGGGTTAAGTAGTTCCCCAAACTCCGCCCCCCAAAAAACGGCCATTGCCATAGCCGCTAACATATATATATACTCAGCTGATCTAACAAGTGGCCTTTTTTTCCAACTGTGTCAGACAACTGTGTTGTACTTCAATCATTTCTCCTCTGTTTATACCTGCTCTCATTCATGTTTGGGTGCTGATAAATAGTTTTCAATATAATAATTTTCTAGATTTAACATCAATAATGTCAAGTGTGTCAATACTGGAATTATATTTGCTTATAATAAATGGCTTTTCTTCCTGTGTCTTCTTGTCTAAGTGTTCATTTTTATACTGATGTTCTTGTTGTTGGAGTGAAAGATTATGCTGCATTCATTTTTAGTTTACACAATAAAGGTAAACACCAAACTATTTAAACAATGATTTTACTGAGAACACATAAAAAGCAATGACAGTTTACAGCTACAGGCAACAGGATTCAGGGGCTGCATACAGGTTCCTTGGCTATAAAAATGTGTTGCCATCCAAACTATTTTTTTATTTCCAAATTAATAGTTTTGTCGCATCAAAAACACATTGCTTTAATTCCCCAATCAACACAGCTGCCTCTAACAATTCAACTCGACCAGACTAAGGAAGGCTACATTCCCTCTCATGTTAACAACACATATATTCACTAATATTTTATAATATTCCTTTTGATTATCCTAAAAGAATCCTGCCAATCCCCAATCTAGCCTAGATTATAAATATAGTATATGTATTATGGTTAAAATAGTCTTCTAAATATAGATTCAATAATATTTTTATACACAGAAATATTACTCAGCTGGTTTCAAGAATCTTGCTGCGTTTTGCCCCATTCATGTACTTGAAGCTATTTATGTACACACATAGTTTTTAATATGCCTAGTCCTTCAAAGGAGTATCACATGGTATTGTGGTATAAATAAAAAAAATAACTTCTCAAATTTGCTTATTCACATAATAAAATTAATGGAAATTGAATATATTTCTTAGAAGCGTCAACATCCTTTTTAAATATTTCAATGTAGTTGTATATGCAGAACATGTGGATTGCACACGTTTACTAGTCCATATAGGTTACAGCAGGCAACATGATGCAGAGTAGACACACAGAAGCACATAAGCATAGCTGGGAACTCTCCGGGTTTGACCCGGAGATTGCCGGGTGAGCACTGCTTCTCCGGGTCAAGACCTGAATCCTCCGGGTCACGGTGTCTTAACACGCACCGCTCCCCGCCCATTTTCCCTTCAAAAGGTTTTTTTTCCTGCTGCCGTCAGCAGGAACGCCCCCAACATCAGCGGGAACTCACACTCGGGTCAGCGGGAACGCCCCAAGGTCAGTGGGAACTCCCACTAACATCAGGGGGACCCACTGATATCAGTGGGAACTCCTACCGACATCACGGGACCGCCTGCTGACATCAGTGGGCAGTCCTGGCCACGTCCTGCAAGGGAAGTCTCTGGGTAGCCGGAGACCAGAAGTTCCCAGGTATGCACATGGTGGTGTTAAATGCCATCAACAAACTAAAAAAGATACTATAGGAGGAATATATTTAACACGCACCCTATAAGCCACTCTGCCTCACCCCAGACCAGCTGGTGAACATCTGCAATAGGGCTGATTAGTTGGCCGATTATTTTTTCGATTAATCGGATAAAAAATTAATGTAAATTTTTCATTTATTTAAAATAATTTAATAAACAAATGACGTTAAATACAAACAGCAGAATAAAAAAAACTTTGATAAAATGCATTTCTTGTCTTTATTTCCCAACCAGCCCCCCCCCCCCGAATTTATGCACATTTGAGCTTGCCGTGCTGCCTCCCAGACATGCCACTCCACTCTACCGAACATATGTCACTCTACCCCCACATATGCCACTGTGGCCCCTCATATGCCACTCCATCCTCCCAGACATGCCATGCTGCCTCCCAGACATGCCACGCTGCCTCCCACATATGCCACGCTGCCTCCCACATATGCCACGCTGCCTCCCACATATGCCACTCCACTCTACCCCCACATATGCCACTCCACTCTACCCCCACATATGCCACTGTGGCCCCAGATATGCCTTATACAGCCTGATACATCACTTCGTCCTCCCTAGACATGCCACACTGCCCTCCCCACATATGCCTTATATACCCTATATGCCTTATACCCCCAGATATGTCACTCCGTCCTCCCCAGACATGCCTTATACCCCCCCAGATATCTCATAGTCCCCTCAGAGTAACAGACCAGTTCGCATCACACTTACATCATACTTTTATAAATAAGTACTGAGTTAATCTTCACTGCCCCCAGGATTTAGATCCCCCTTAGTTTGCCCCCCTTTACCTCTGCACCTTAAGTTAACTTTATATAAATTAATTAAATTAACCCTCAGTCCTCATCATTAAATTAACCCTAAGCACCCCATTAACCATAACTACCCCTAAATTTACCCTAAATACCCCATCTACCACAACTACCCTAAATTAACCCTAAACACCCCATCAACCACAACTACCCTAAATTAACCCTAAACACCCCATTAACCATAACTGCCCCTAAATTAACCCTAAACACCCCATTAACCACAGCATCCCCTAAATTAACCCTAAATACCCCATCAACTACAGCATCCCCTAAATTAACCCTAAAGACCCCATCAACCACAACTGCCCCTAAATTAACCCTAAACACACCATTAACCACAACTGCCCCAAATTAACCCTAAACATCCCATTAACCACAGCTGCCCTTAAATTAACCCTAAACACCCCATTAACCATAACTGCCCCTAAATTAACCCCCACCTCCCCTAACTTTCAGCAGCACAAATAATAATTTTATACTTACAATTAGATGAGTGTCACAGCCATGTGGTTCTGGGAGAAGGAAGGGGCGAGGCCAGTTGTCACAGTGATTACAGGGAGGGACTGGTAAGTAGGAACTGCTGCTGTGAATCACTGAAACGGATTATATAATGAGGGGTATTTTTCAGAGCGTTTGCTCTGAAAAAACCCTCATTTTATAATCGATAAAAATTGATTCAACTAATCGATAATGAAATTCGTTGGCAACGATTTTCATTATCGATTATTATTAGTTGTTGCAGCCCTAATCTGCATGATGTGTGTAGACAACCTCCACTGCTACCTGTCACACCTGCACTCCGTCATAAAAGCCCCGGTGGAAGTGTCAGGCTGCAGCAGAGGTTGTCAGAAAGGAGGATCCAGGTCCCCTGCAGCCCTGCGGGGGAACCTGATCTCTGGCCAGCACTTCCGTTGGGGCTTCTATGATGGAGCACTGGAAGGTCATGTCACGCCGGAGCCAGGGCCGGCCCGACAATGGTGCCCCAAGCCCTTTTTTTTTTTTTAAAGCGAAAGAGAGAGAAAGGGACGCCGCTGTCAGTACCCGCTCGGCGCCCCTCGCTCTCTCCTCTGCGGCGAGTCTCCCTGTTCGGTCTCGGTGCTGGCTTGTAATGCTGAGGAAGGGTAGATGGGGGGGGTGGCAGGGGACGGAGGGAGAGGAAGGGTAGATAAGGGGGGGCGGCATTTTAAAATTCGTCCCAGGCGGCATTTTGCCTTTGGCCGGCCCTGGCCGGAGCCCTAACGGAAGTGCTGTGCAGTAGCAGAGGTTGTCAGTCACCGGCTGCCAGAGAGGAGATCCAGGTCCCCTGCAGTGCTGTGGGGGATCTGGATCTTAGTCTTGTAGTCAGACCTCTACAGTCCCTACAGTATTCAAAAAGAGGCAGAGCCATGACTTCATCCCATTTTACTTTACAACACCGAGAACATAACAAACTATTATTTTTTGTGTTGTGCTGCAGGAACATGCACGTGTACAGGATAAAAACTATACTGGACATATAATTTTGTCATATATTTGATCTGGTGACAAACCTACAGAAACATTAGGATAGGGGGGAAGATTCTGTTACTGATTCTGTTCACTAAAAAGTGAAAACCATGCATGCCACGATGGAGCTGTGAAACAGACGTCTTCAGGAACAGACCTTGCACCCCAATACAAGACTTAAACGATGTGGAGAAAATGAAGAGAAAGGTAATAAAATGGAGAGGTAAAGAGAAAAAATGAGGGGATAGATAAAAAAGGAGGAGGAGTTAAGAGAACAAAGGGGAGCGATAAAGAGAAAGACAAGAGATAGTGATAAAGAGAAAATGTGGGGAGATAAAAGAAAGAGAGATAAGACAGATAAGGGAAAGAAAAGAGAAAGGGTAGAGATAGGGAGGAAAGGGAAATATAATGAAACATAGAAGGAGAGCTAATGGGAAAAGGGAGAGATACAAAAGAAATAGGAGTTTTAATAATAACACTGGTAATGAGAAAGGGGAGAGACAATGACAAAGAGGAGACGTAATAAGCCAGTGGAGAAATTATAAGAAAAGGGTGAGAATGTCTACTTGTGTTTTGAAGGTGTTTGTATGTAAGGGCAAGAAGTGTGTGGATGCAAGGGCAAGTGTAAGCCAAGATATTTATGTGTATGGGCAAGCGTGAATATGTATGTATGTATGGGCAGGCGTGTGTATTTATGGGCAGGCATTTGTAAGGGTAGTGTCTACCCATTACTGTTTTGGGCCTAGAAGGTACTATTTAGTATTGTTTTAAATAAATAAAAAAGTGTCCTTTGCTACGTTCAGCAACTGTGAAAATATCTGCCATGTCCATGCCTATGAGACACTCTGAGGATGCATATTTAGTAGGTGAAACGCGTACGTGCTAATTTTATATTTTTACTGACCTTTTAATGATTTTTAACCAGAAAGCTGAAAATAAATATATATTTTTTTAAAAACCATCCTTTTCTGCTCCTGGTATCCTTTTAATGTTTTAAACACGCAAGTTCCAACATCTGACCTGCGACCACTATATCCTTGGTGGAAATCATTCCACCTACACCAGAAGGTGTGAGCAATCCATTTATTGCTCACCATATTGTGAGTACATAGTGAACTGTTTTTATTTGTTTTTCATTTTACATATACAGAAAGCACTATGTCTATTTCTGTTTAACTTTTCATGTGCACCTTATCCTGAGAACGAAAGAAAGAACGAAACAGGACTGCTGTTAAAGACATCCCCAGGCGAGGATTGTATCGCCCATACAAGTATTGTGGGACTAATTGCTAAAGTCCCCTAAAAATGTGAATACCCATTCTTTAACTCTTTACCACACAGAGCCAGCCACATATTATACTACTGTGACTTTCTTCTCGTCTATGCGCAACCACTATCCCCTGTGATCTCCAAGTTATTTATCATGCCAAGAAGAGGAAACCTTGGCGAGTGGGCTACTGCTATTTATAGGACTTGCATTTTAAGACATTTTATTTTGTCCAAGTGTACTTAAGGACATTTTATTGCTGTTTTTCCTGTTCTTAGCGCTTTTACCTTCTTATTTTTTGTTGCCATGTCCGTGCCTATGCCTGGTCGGGGACTACGTGACCTCTCAGTGCTCAGGCTCCAGACAGCGTGGAGCATGCATGTGCACACGAGCCTGACTGAGAGGAGACCCGAGACCCTGAGTGGAGACCACTGTGGGTGCAATCTGGGTGCTGGGTAAATCCTATTGATGCAACATGGGCAAGTCCTGTGTCTGTGTGTAGTCTGGGCATTGGGGTAAATCCAATTGGTGCAATCTAGATGCTAGAGCAAGTCCTATCTGTACAATCTGGGTGCAGGCATGGGCGTAGGAACCGGGGAGATAGATCCCCCCCAGTAACTCATGCGGGGGGGGTCCATTAATGAAGAAATCCCCCCCAGGTCCGTAGGAACACCCCCAATAGAAACGCCGCAGGAGGAGAGAGAGGTGCCGAGCGGTCGTTTTCAGCAACCGCTCGGCATCCTGTCTCCTCTCCTCCCTGCCGCCGCTGACTGCAGTGGTGGGAGCGTGAGCCGTCTTTCTCGGTGCCGGCGCTTCACGCTGAGCGCCGACATATGACGTCATATGCCGGCGCTCAGCAGTGAAGCCGCGCGTATCGCGCCAGAGCTGCGAGACAGAGGCCTTGCGCTCCCACCACAGAGCTGCACGGTAAGTCACCTACAAAGGGGGTAGGGAGAGGGTAGCTAGCAAGAAGGGGGGGTAGGGAGAGGGTACCTAGCGAGAAAGGGGGTTAGATAGTGTGAGAAGGGGGTAGGGAGGGGGTAGATAGTGTGAGAAGGGGAGAGGGGGTAGATAGTGTGAGAAGGGGGCGAAGTTGGGATAAAAGTAACAAAAGGGGGGTAGTAAGCATATTGAAATAAAGAGTGATAATGAATGAATTAATATGTGGATGAATTGTGTGAATCAGTGAAGTAATGAATTAATGTGTGGGTGAATTGCTTTAATTATTTGTGAGCTGGGCTGTTTAGGGACAAAGTTGGCTCACGCTGGGCTGTTTAGGGACAAAGTTGGCTCACGCTGGGCTGTTTGGGGACAAAGTTGGCTCACGCTGGGCTGTACTGTAATTAGTTTGTGTAATCTGAGTGCTCATCAGGTTCTGTGTGGGCAGTGTGGATGCCAGGGCTGGCTTTGGGGTGTGCAACCTGTGAGCTATGCCTGTAATTTAGGGTGTTTCTATCTTTAATGCTGACTTTTTATGTGAATTCCAGTTGATTTATACCTGCAAAGCTGGGCTTATGTGTTATTCTGTTGATCCATATCTGCTATGCTTTGTTTCCATACATTACACCTGCAAATATAGGGTTTGTATGTCTTATTCAGTTAATCTATACATGCATGTGGGGATCTGATGGGGGAAAATGCTGCCCCCCCAGATTTTTAGGGATTCCTACGCCCATGGTTGCAGGATAAGTTCTATGTCTGCAACTTGGGTGCCCGGACTTGTCTTTGGGGTGTGCGACCTTTGATCTATGCCTGCAGTTTAGGGTTTGCATGCATTATATATTTGATCTATACCTTCAAAGCTACATTTTCATGTGATTTTTCACTTAATCTATAAATGCAATGCTGTGTTCCTACAAGTTGTTTATTTGATATATCATTGAACTACATGGGGAGGAAAAGATAAGTTTGGCACAGTGAAGGAGGGGAGAGAGGGACTCTTGGGGTGATGATGGGGGGCATGAGGGTTAAACACCTAGGACCAGTGTCAGATTCCTACAAGGGTAGGCATGCTGTACTATAGTAAATCTCTGGCTTGCTATATAATGATGGGAATTATAAAATTAAGCCCTGGTCGGGACTGTTTTTTTAATCCCGCTCCCACTGATTTTGTGACCGCTCCCGCCCGCTCCCGCAATGTGTGTGTTCCATATGTGGTCGATCCTGCCTGCTCCCACCACATATGTGGTCAATCCCACCTGCCCCCTTACCTGAACTACATTTTTCCGCACAGTCCCGCAAGACTACCTTCACATTGCTCCCTCACAGCCTCATCCACATATTAACTCATGCTCTCCCTCATTCAGACAACTCATCCACATATTAACTCATGCTCTCCCTCATTCAGACAATTCATCCACACATTAACTCATGCTCTCCCTCATTCAGACAACTCATCCACATATTAACTCATGCTCTCCCTCATTCAGAGGGAAAGGCTCATCTTCTAATCAAGCAAATACAGTAATACTTTTTTATGCCCTGTCTACCCATTGTACAGCAATGCAAGATATCAGTGCTCTATAAAGCAATAAATAATATAAGTAACAGACCACTAAAGAACTTCTTTGCTCCTGCACCGATCTGTGGCAAAAAAATTCAATCAAAAATATTGGAAGTAATAAACACATATGGAAGCAGGAGTGATTTTGGACGATACCCCTCTGATTTTAATGTTCAACAAATGTGCATTTACTTTATTTAATAGTTATAGTATGTTCAGTGGCGTCTCCAGCTTTCATATTTAGGGGGGGCACATGGGGGGCCAGGAACCAAAGTATGGGGGCCAATTATAAAACGGTACATATACACTATATATATATATATATATATATATATATATACACACACATATACACACACACGTTAGGCAGTTATTTCTCATTCTTTAATATTAGCCCCTGCTGATGACAATATATAGAAATATTACACCCTGCTTCTGATATATATTAATATTAACCCCTGCTGCGGATATATATTGATATTAGCCCCTGCTGCGGATATATACTTATATTATACCCTGCTGCCGATATACATAAAAATTATACCCTGCTGCCGATATATATTAATATTTGACCCTGCTACCAGTATATATTAATATTAGCCCCTACTGCCAATATATATTATTAGTCCCTGCAGCCAATATATATATAAACTTAGCCCCTGCAGCCAATATATATTAATATTAGCCCCTGCTGCCGATATATATATAAATACTAGACCCTGCTGCCAATATGAATATAAATACTAGACCCTGCTGCCAATTAATATTAATATTAGCCCCTGCTGCCAATATATGTTAATATCTCCCTCTCCCTCCCAAACTATCCTAACTACCCCCTCTCCCTCCCAATCTATCCTAACTACCCCCTCTCCCTCCCAATCTATCCTAACTACCCCCTCTCCCTCCCAATCTATCCTAACTACCCCCTCTCCCTCCCAATCTATCCTATCTACCCCCTCTCTCCCTCCCAATGTATCCCTATCTAACTCTTCTCACTTCCTATCTACCTCTTTTCACTCTCTAACCCCCTCCTAACTTTCTACCCTCCTCCCCCCCCTTTGAAGTTCACTTACCTTGGGCTTGTAGAAGTCCAGCGGCGGGATCGCGAGGTCTCTGTCTTCCTGGCTCTGCCGCAGTGTGCGCGGCTTCATTGCTGAGCGCCGGATATGACATCATATACCGGCGCTCAGCTTGAAATGCCGGCACTGCGACCAAGGCAGAGGCCTCGCGGTCGCGGAAAAGAGTGAGAGGCGCCGAACGGTCGCTGAGAACTTATTCCTCAGCGACCGCTCGGCGCCTCTCTCTCTCTCCTCCGGATCTATTAAAAAAAAAAAAAAAAAGACGGCGTTTCAATTGGGGGGGCACACCGGGGGGCACAGCATGATTTAGGGGGGCCATGGCCCCCTCTGGCCCCCCCCTGCCGACGCCACTGAGTATGTTGCGCTGGCAATTGGAATCAACTCAGTTCAAATCCGTCTCATAAGCTTTATTGTTCTTAGCTAGATGTGTTACGCATAAATACTGTGACCCCCTTTGAAGACCCCCGCCCCTTAATGCTTGCGGCACCTTCCATTCCTCTATTTTCAATGCAGTGGGCGGCGCTTCAGAGCAGATGTAACAGACGCTGACAGTACTGTGACTTCTCCCTGGGAGAAAATGAACGCACGAGAGAACAGCGGAGCGGAGCGGCCAGCGGAGGGCTTACCGTTCAACGGTAAGTCCAACTGGCTTCCTCGCGGTCTCCGCCGGCTGCTGCCTGCTGGCTTCATGAGTGAAGTGAAAGAACAGTGTGTGCTGGCCGGACCGCTGGTAAGAGGGACCTATATATGTTAACGGGAATTATCTTATTCTCTGAGTTTTTTGTAAGTCTTCCCCTCCCTGGTGTTCATATAGTGGGTATAGAACAGTATTTATTCAGTGTGTAATTTCTCCGGAAGAATATATATATATATATATATATATATATATATATATATATATATATATATATATATATTATATATATATTTTAATGCATCATAATGATAAACCAGATACGTACACTTATACAAATTCAGTTTGTAACACAAAAGTTCTTCTCTTGGTATGAAAGGGAGTTAACAACTGCACAACAGTTGCTTTTTTTGCAAGTTATAGGGCAATTTGTACAAGTAGTGTTTTGTTGTTTCCAAACCATTTTTTCCAAATCTGGTCATTCTGCCTCCATGTGCTATTTCAGGTATCTGAAGCTGGTCAATGCAATTTTTTCCATCAAACCATATATGTTTGATGACTAGACACCCCAGGGTATTTCAAATGCTAATATTTTAACTCTTTCTATGCACCAGTCTTTGTCCAACTTTTTTTTCTCACAAACATTTTCCTGCAGGTATAAATTAACAGGTCCTGGCATTTATCACTGCCACACAACACCCCAGTATGTGTTCAGTAATATCTCCTGAGTATAGTAATCCCATGCATGAGTTTCACTGGGTGTTTGAGGGCAAAAGGGACACATTTGGGGCATGCACATTTTTCAGTGTTGAACCACAGTCACACTCCTATCATGCTAAGTCAGCCAGTACATGTTGGAATCTGGGTATGCCTGGGCATGATAGGAGTATGACTGCTGTTAACAATAATATATATATATATATATATTACAGTATTTGTTCGATTATAAGATGACCCTGATTATAAGACGACCCCCCAAAATTTGAATATTAATTTAGGAAGAAAAGAAAAAGCCTGAATATAAAACTGCCCTATAAGAAACAAGTTTTACTAGTAAATCTTACTTCACATGTAAACTATTTTTTCTTATATAATAAAAACTATAATTGACATTTTTTTTATTATTTCCTTGTTTTCATTTCCTTTTATTGTTATTTTTCAGAGCATTTGCTCTGAAAAAAGCCTTATCTTATAATTGAGCAAATACGGTAATATTGCTATTGATTTTTTTTTTGTCAAATTTTGGTGTTACGTTTAATAAAACATTTTTTGGGGTTTTTTTTTAAATGTGGGGGGGTCATTTCCAGTTTCGGCCAAGTGAATCCTAAATTTTCAATTTCGGTCCAGAATTTTAATTTTGGTCCATCCCTATTGTAGGTACGTGTCTGTTGACACGTACCTGATTGTCACTTAAAGAGCCCAGAAGTTAAAGGGTTTCTATTCTCACAGATACTACTGTTGATCTTAGCCTGGAGGACCGGTAGCTAATTGTGCAGTTAAGGCATTTAAATGGTCCAACATGCGGCCCGCGGGCCAAATGCGGCCCACGGCACCTCGAGGTGCGACCCGCGTGAGATCGGCAACCAGGGCAACTGGGATCATATTTGAATGAGTGTGCGTGATTGAGGGAATGAATTTGTGAATGAATGAATGAATTTGTGTGTAATGGATGTGTAAGTGCTGGAACCTAGTGTTACCTTGCCGGCGGTTCCAGCGTTGCCACGAGCAGGGGAGCCGAGACGCAGCCCGCGCGTTCAGCCCCCTGCTCGTTCTGTTCGCGGGAAGACGCGTTCTGGTCCGTCCGGCCGTTAGACGCGCGCCCCCGTGTGGTGATCTAAGGTTAGACGGGATGCGCGTCTCATGAATATTTATGCCGCGTCTTAAAGGGGTACTTATCTCTTTTCCTCCCCCTAATTTAGGGGGTAGGAGGATCCTGAGCTAGAGGACTATTTAAACCTTCAGTCTGCATGTACCCCTTGCCTGTGATAGTGCCTTTATTGCCTTCACTAGCGTTCCAGAATCTTATTTGCCTTTTCGTTGCCTGAACTTTGCTTGAACCTGACCATCCGTTGTTTGCTGCCTGCCCTGACCTCTGCTCGTGACCCCGACTATCCGTTGTTTGCTGCCTGTCCTGACCTCTGCTTGTGACCCCGACTACCCGATTGCCAGCTCCTAGTACCATCTGGTTATTCCTGTACTGCTCGTCATCACCGCTTGGGGGCGCCTTTCCTTGTACTGCAGCGTGGATCCACAGCCTGAACCACCGTTAGTGACACCTAGACATGATAGGACTGTGATTGCTGTTAGCAATCACACTCCTATCATCCAAAGTCAGCCAGTAAATGCTGAAACCTGGCTAGCTGCCCCCCTTGTGTATTGATGCTGCCAGCGTTATGGGGTCTGCACATACAGCCACCCTGTACCAGCATGTACTGGCTGATTTGGGATGATAGGAGTATGATTGCTAGTAGCAATCACAGTCCCATCATGCCTAGGTTCCAGCATTTATTGGTTGCCTGGGTCATATTGTTTAATTTTTTGTCCAATTGTGGTGTGTACTTTTAATAAAAGTGTGGTTAACACACCAAAATTGGACAAAAAAATACAACAATATTGATTTATATATGATTGTTGACAGCAATCACACTCCTATCATGCCCAGCCATCCAGTACATGCTGGAATCTGGGAATGCCTGAGATTGCTGTTAACAATCATTATATATATATATATATATATATATATATATAAACATTGTTATTACATTTTTTGTGCATGTACTGCTCAAAATGCATTGTTTTCAATGGGTTTAGGGACCGTCCATTGTCCTTAAGGGGTTAAAAGTGTGGGATTTTTTATTATTTTGAAAGGTGGGGGGTTGTTTTCGGTTTCAGCTAAGTGAGCCCTGAATTTTCGGTTTTGGTCCAGAACTCTCATTCCGGTGTATCCCTAGGATAAATAGAACTATTTCATTTTTACTTATCCAGAATCCTGAATTTTTAGTCACAAAACTTTCTAGGCCCAGAAATCAGTGAGAGGAAAAATAAAGGTTTTTTGTCATTTACTTTATTTTAAGCTGCATATTTTATTAAAGGCCGTATTTTCTCACAGTGAAAAATCAGTGCGGCCCTTGCACGTATGCAATTCTGATGAAGTGGTCCACTGCAGAAAAACTTGGACACCCCTGCTCTATCTGCTAGAGATGACAATATTTATCAGATATTCTCCACAAATGATATTTAACCCATAACCTTCCAGAGGAAGCCAGTGATGCTCAATGCTCATCATCTTATTTGTTTAGGATTGTCAGGTCTTAATGGGGTATATCTGCTAAACTGCAATTTAAAGATTAGGTGAGATGAGAGGGAATACACTATCCTACACCATTTCCTCTGCATTATAGAGGGCTAATGCCAACAACCTTCTCCTATAGGAATGGATTAGTTGATCCTTTATTGTTCAGAAGGAACCTAAACAAATACATAGGGATTAATACTGAATGCGAATTGATCTGCTTTCTTTAGCATAATATGGAAAGCTACCTTCTGTTTAGCCATATATATGCATTGAAAATATACTAAACTTTTTCTCCTGCTTTTGTTTTTCAGTTCCTGTCCCAAATTATGGTGTTCCTTTTGAATATTGTAAGCTCTGTTTTCTGTGGACATTTGGGAAAGATTGAGTTGGACTCTGTGGTACTTGCTATTGTTGTAGGTGTTATTCCATCCTTGTTTTTTTTGCACTGTTTTTGTTTCAGAATCTATAGTTTTCGTTTTGATAATGTGCTGTATGTAACCCAATGTGTAGGTAAAACTTTATATTAACATAACAGGACCCTGTCTGCACTATTTTGAATGTAAGATGCATTGTAGGAAATCTGGTTTATTTAATGATGCATTTTATAAACTGTGTGTCATGCGTTTCATATATTGGCATGTGCCTTGGGAGAAAGTAAATGCCAGATTAACTACCGTAGTTGCTCGATTATAAGATGACCCTGATTAAAAGACGACCCCCCAAAATCTGAATATTAATTTATGAAAAGAAGAAAAAGCCTGAATATAAGACAACTCTATAGGAAAAAAGTTTTACCAGTAAATGTAAATTCATGTAAATTCAATTTTTTTTTAATAAAAGCTATGATTGAGAAAAATATTTAGTTTTTATTTCCATCACTGCGGGGGATCTGGATCTTAGTCTCATAGTCAGACCTAGTTGAGGTCTGATTATAAGATGACCCCGATTATAAGGCGAGGGGTATTTTTCTGGAAAAAACCTCATCTTATAATCGAGCAAATACGGTAATATGAGATGAATTATCAGGCCTCCAACTTTGGTAGATAGGAGTGATGTATGATTTAGTCAAGGATTTCTTATATGGTGTCAGTAATTTATTACTAGATTTCAGTAATAACGTGCAGATAACGCTGTTTTTTATTATTATAGGGATGGTTACTGGAGCTGAGTTACATAAGACATATGGGTTAGAATAGAAATAGTTTTAAATGTTTCATTTGTAATATGCCATTTGTTTTTTAGGTCATCAATGTTTCAGGAATATCTATTGGTTCAGGCTTGTCGAATGCATGCGACACCCTCATTTCTCAGGTAGAGTTACAGCAAAATCAAATCAAGATCGCTTTCTCCTCCCAAATGGAGGCATATCAGAGAAATTCATCCTATTGGCAACAATTGACATGCCTGACACGGGATGAGGTTAAACGGGTTCAAAGACCGCTTTCTTCTCCCAAGGCATTCAGCAACCCCGAAAACTGCAGCAGGGGCTCTGTCTGATTGCACCCCGAAGCATCACCATGCGCCATATTAAATATGGCACAGGCCGCCTGCTTTAAAAGAAGTTTTGGGAGGACATCAACAATAACCCACCCCAGGACGCACTGTGACTGCTCTGGAGATGTGATCACAAGTGCGTGAGATATTTTTCCTAAAAAATAAAAAAGTTCTCTAGGGTGTTTCTCAAGACACTTGTGAGAACCCTAAGGTACTGCATTCAACCATGCGGGTCAGTGGAGCCCAGCTTACTAATCACAATGTGATTATTAAAATATATTAAAAAAATGAATTAAGAATAGTTAACAGGGACAGCCTCTCTTCCTGTTCCTTTGCCCGACCCTCTTGTGAAAGCGCTCCAGGAATAAAAACTGAAAAAGCGGAATACTCTTAGCTTTCTAGTAATGTTTCTGTTAATTATATTTTCTTTAAGTTAACATTAAACTTTAGGGTTGCGGCCTATAATCAGCCACGGCCTATATTTTGGACAATACGGTATTATGATCTTTGCACCGGTGGGCAGTGGCGTCACTAGGGTTGGTGTCACCATCTCGATGTGCGTGGTGCCGTAATTCCTCCTCCGCCGTCCAGTGATGATCTGCCAGTGCCAGGTCTGCCTCCTTCGCTCCTGTTGTACTGCCACGGCCACGCTATGGTAGGGTGATCCCAGGCAGATTACACTCTCATAGAGTTCTCTGCCTGGTGTGGTGTCACCCCCTGTAACGTGTCACCCGGGTGCGGTCCCCCCCCGCACCCAGGTTGTGATGCCACTGCCGGTGGGGACCTCTTTTTGCTGATACACTGGACATCAGGTTTTCTTCCGGCAGCATGGAGTCTCCTCTGTCAGGTATATGATGTGTCAAACACATGTTGCATATATGTAAATAAAAAAACAGATTGAATTGTTACTAATTTGTAATTTTTCCTCTATTATTTACTTTCTTATAGACGTATGGTGGTAAAAATATGAAACGCATTGGAATAATCTTACAGAGGGGAATTCTGATCCTGTTACTGTTCTGCTTTCCTTGCTGGGGCATCTTCATTAATACTGAACACATTCTGCTGCTCTTCAGACAGAATCCGGATGTTGCCAGGTTAATATTACACGTAATTTCTGACAAACACAACTGATAGCAGCTAAACTCTGTATAACAGCTGATCAAAGTACGAATAACGCACAGTTAAAAAGCAAGCTATAAAACACTTTTCAGTTATTATTACATTATTGTCATTATCAATCAGTTTATACCGAAAAGGTACTGGATAATAGATACGTAAAACCAAGTTGGCCTATGTACAGTAGTCTTCTCCTTCCTGATGGTAAGACTCAGACCATAATCAGTCTCCGGTCTTATATTATATTCAGAATAGCAATATCGATTTGGTGATGTCTTGCTTTTTAACTAATGTACCATTTTATCCAGTAGGTAAAAACTGAAAAAATGCATTAAAAGTTTTAATAAAAGCTGCATATTAGCCATTGGATGTTTTCTAATCTCTGTTTATTTAGCCCATTTTACAGTGAAGGAAAACATTATTTGATTCCTGGCTGGTTTTGTATGTTTGCCCACTGACAAAGACATTATCAGTCAATAATTTTAATGGTAGGTTTATTTGAACAGTAAGAGACAGAATAACAATGCATTTCAAATAAATTAAAAATTGATTTGCATTTTATTCAGTGAAGTATTTGATCCCCTATCAATTAGCAAGATGTCTGTCTCCCAGGTGTCTTTTATACAGGTAACAAACTGAGATTAGGAGCACTCTCTTAAAGGGAGTGCTCCTAATCTCAGTTTGTTACCTGTATAAAAGACACCTGTCCACAGAAGCAATCAATCAGATTCCAAACTCTCCACCTTGGCCAAGAACAAAAAGCTGTCCAAAGATGTCAGGGACAAGATTGTAGACCTACACTGGAATGGGCTACAAGACCATCGCCAAGCAGCTTGGTGAGAAGGTGACAAAAGTTGATGTGATTATTTGCAAATGGAAGAAACACAAAATAACTGTCAATCTCCCTCGGTCTGGGTCTCCATGCAAGATGTCACCTCCTGGTGTTTCAATGATCATGAGAACTGTGAGAAATCAGTCCAGAACTACACGGGAGGACCTTGTCAATTATCTCAAGGCAGCTGGGACCATAGTCACCAGCAAAAAAAAGAAAACAATTGGTACACTACACCGTGAAGGACTGAAATCCTGCCGCGCCCGCAAGGACCCCCTGCTCATAAAAGCACATGTACAGGCCCATCTGAAGCCAATGAACATCTGAATGATTCAGAGGAGAACTGAGTGAAAATGTTGTGGTCAGACGAGGCCAAAATTTAGCTATTTGGCATCAGCTCAACTCGGCGTGTTTGGAGGAGGAGGAGGAATGCTGCCTATGACCCCAAGAACATTGCCCCAATTGTCAAACATGGAGGTGGAAACATTATGCTTTGGGGGTGTTTTTCAGCTAAGGTGACACGACAACTTCACTGCATCAAAGGGACGATCTTGGGTGAGAACCTCATTCCTTCAGCTAGGGCATTGAAAATGGGTCGTGGATGGGTATTCCAGCATGACATTGACAAACAGATGGCCAAGGCAACAAAGGAATGGCTCAAAAAGAAGCACATTAACGTCCTGGAGTGGCTTAGCCAGTCTCCAGACCTTAATCCCATAGACAATCTGTGGAGGAATCTAAAGGTTCGAGTGTCAAAACGTCAGCCTCGAAACCTTAATGACTTGGAGAGGATCTGCAAAGAGGAGTGGGACAAAATCCTTCCTGATATGTGTGCAAACTTGGTGGCCAACTACAAGAAACGTCTGACCTCTGTGATTGCCAACAAGGGTTTTGCCACCAAGTACATGTTTTGCAAAGGGGTCAAATACTTACTTTACTGAGTAAAATGCAAATCAATTTATAACTTATTTGATATGTGTTATTCTGTATTTTTTGCTGTTTTCTGTCTCTCATTATTCTAATAAACCTACCATTAAAATTATAGACTGATCATGTCAGTGGGCAAACGTACAAAATCAGCAGGGAATCAAATAATTTTTTCGTTTACTGTGTAGGCAAACATCCTGACCCTTTATATAATTAAACGCTGCATCAATTGTTGGCTCTATATAAATAAAAGATAATAATAATACTAATAATAATTATACTGTCTGTGGTAAACAATACAGTGGACCAACTGGACACTATAACTAATGAAGATCAAGAGAGAAATGGAGTCCATTAGCATTGTCATAAATAATCAGAATCAGCCCAGTGTTGTGGTTGAGCAGAGAAACTCTCCAAAAACATCATATGACTGACAGCAATGGTAGCCTCCAGGTCTGCAGATAATGCCTAAATGAACAAACTTAGATTTTCATCAGTACTAACATACATTAGTCTATACAACACTATATTGTATGCTCAAAGAGGAACATCGGTTTTTTCTATGGGACTTAAGTTTCATCTTGTGACTCAAAAATAAAATCTGCATAATCTCAAACCTTTTTTCCAGTTGTATAGCTGTGACATCAGTTATTTGTATCCACTCCAATAAAATACTAAATGTTTGAATGCATTGAGGATCATTATTATTATATTTAGTTAATTTGGACTGACATATACTGTTTGACCCATACACAGCATTCACTGAAATGGTTTTAGCGCTTGGTTTGTGAATGTATTTAAATGATCAATTTTTTATACAATGCTTCATCAAAAAAGGAGTATTTAAATGAACAATTTGTTATACGATGCTTCAGCAAAAAGGAGTTGAGTAAACTGTGTAAAGTATAACATCCATTACTGACAACATTCATGTAATCTGTAAAAGTAGATTGAACTGTGCATAATGCATGTTTTTGTTATGAAAAGTGACCAATTCTTTTTGTTTAAGGTTAGCACAGACATATGTGATGATTTTTATCCCAGCTGTGCCAGTAAGTTTCTTTTTTACATTTGTGACATTACCCTCTTTGGTCTACATATATGGTTTCTTGGTTAGAGAAAAGTCATGACATGTTCCTAAGAAGCATTGCTCCAGAAACATTGAACAGGTCTGTGTGGGACAAGGTAATAAAGAAACATGGAACGTCTACCAACAGAATTGGGATAATTTAAAGATAACATTTTAATCATCCACTACTTAACTGAGTCAATAGTCATCCATAGTTTGGTAGCACTACCATGTGTAATGCATAGAATACAAAAAGGTACATATAATGATATGAAAGGCACGAGCTAAAATGTATATTGCATTCTGCTCTAGTGCAATGGTAGCAAGTGTATAATGTGGCGTAAGAAGGGCTGTGAGTAAAGCACTTGTAGGATGCCCAGCATGATGAAACAATTTTAAAATAAGACTTAAACGACAAAACTATTAACTATAACTAATAGGGCTAAAAAGAGGTCTGTATCAGCTAGGAATGTTTTGTCTCTTCCCAACATTCCCTGTCATTGCAACCCTCCTATGACTGTATAAGATGCTTCACTTGTAGAGTCTTAGTATGTGGAAATGTACAAATGATCTGAGTACGGACATTAATATCCAATGTATTGATAAAGGTTTGCCATGTATTAATAACATGTTTTATTCTTAACTCCTTTTGGGTCACTGAGTTTGTCCAATCCATTTGAAACAAAATATATATTTTTTTTCTAAATAAAGATAGAAGATGAAAAATCTGGCCTCATCAAAGTATTCATATTACATTACATTTATTAATAAAGTGCCGGCAGATTCCGCAGCTCTGTTACAGTCAGTAGAACAATTTAGAATCACACACAATAACAAACTGGTACAAAGGAGAAGAGGGCCCTGCTCTTGCGAGCTTAAAATCTAGTCGGTGGTTGAGGGGGAAGTGAGACAATAGGAGAGGACTGCTTGGATGGGGATGAGTTGATCTGGTTCCGATGATATGTGAAAGCTGTTAATTATCCAGATGGCTTGATTATGATGATGGTTGAGAGTACTGGGAAGGAATGCTGTACGCTTCCTTGAACAGGTGGGTTTTCAGAGGGGTTTTGAAAGTTGTGTACAAGGTAGAAAGTCTGATGGAACTGTGAAGGGAACTCCACACGAGGGGTACGGCGCGGGTGAAATCCAGAATACGGGAGTGGGAAGAGGTAACAACAGTAGAAGATAGCCGCAGGTCGTGAGAGGAGCGAAGAGGGCGGGTAGGGGTGTATTTGGATAGGAGGATAGAGATGTAAGGGGGTGCCGAGTTGTTGAGGGCTCTATAGGTCAGGGTCAGAAGTTTAAATTTGATTCTGAAAGTTATGAGATGCCAATGAAGTGATTGGCATAGTGGAGCAGCGGCTGAGGAACGGCAGCATAGAAAAATTAATCTAGCTGCAATGTTGAGGATGGATTGAAGCAGGGGAAAGGCGGGACAGGGAGAGACCGGTTAGTAGAGAGCTGCAATAATCCAGGTGGGATATCACAAGGGAGTGGATCAGTAATTTGGCTGTGTCTTGTGTGAAGAATGGGCGGATTCGGGAGATGTTTTTCAGGTGAAGGTGTCAGGATTTGGTGAGGGACTGGATGTGAGGGATGAAAGAGAGAGTAGAGTCAAGGGTGACACCAAGGCAGTGAACCTGGTCCGTTGGTTGGATAGTGGAGTTGTCAACAGTAATAGAGATGTCAGGAAAAGTGGACAGAGCCGATGGCGAGATTACCATGAGTTATGTCTTAGAGATGTTGAGCTTTAGGTAACGGGACGACATCCATGATGCACTTCCTGATAGACAGGTGAGGCGAGTTAGAAGAGAGGGGGAAAGGTCAGGAGCAGAAATATAGATTAGGGTATCATTCTCATATAGGTGGTCCTGGAAGCCAAAGGAAGAAGTGTAGATGGAGAATAGCAGAGGCCCAATAAATGAGCCTTTAGGAACACCAATAGATAGCGGTAGGGGAAAGGAGCAAGCAGTGAAAGACTGCGGAGAGGTCCAAGAGAATAACCAGTGAGAATTGGCCTTTTGTTTACGATGCGAGGAGGTCATTAGTAATTTTAGCAAGTGCAGTCTCTGTTGAATGCTGTGGATGGAAACTGGATTGTAGAGGGTCAAGTAGAGAGTTTGAAGAGAAAAAGTTTGTTAGTTGATTGTAAGTTGATCGTTCCAGCAGTTTGAAAGCTAGTGGGAGAAGTGAAACTGGATGGTAGCTTGATGGGGATGTGGGATCAAGGGAAGGTTTCTTTAGGATGGGGGAGATGATGGCATGTTTGAATGAGGATGGGAATACACCAGAGGAAAAGGAGAGATTAAAGATGTGGGTTAGGTTTGGGGTAAGGACACTAGAGAGGTGGGAGGACATGTGAGGGTGCAAGGTCAAGGGGACAGTTGGTGAGATGGGAGGACAACAGGACCTCAGAAACCTCAATGGGTGTAACTGGGCTGAAGCAGGTGAGGATGGATTGAGGTGAGGAGGGAGGTTGAGGTACCCTATGAGTGACACTATGGTGTCAATTTTGTTTTTCAAGTAGGCTACCTCCTGGGCAGAGAAGTTGGAGGGCAAGAGAGCTGCTGCGGGACAGAGAAGAGTGTTAAAAGTGGAAAATAGATGTTTAGGGTTATGGGAAAGAGAGGTGATTAATTTAAATGAAATATGTTTGTTTAGAGAGATGAAGGGCCAATATATTGGAACGGAGCATGAATTTGTTGTGAGTGAAGTCTTCCGGTGAACGAGACTTCATAGGTGCTCAGCGGTATGTGAACACCTTTGGAGGAGACGTGTCTGTGTGGAATGCCGTGGCTGAGGTGGACGGCGTGGGGGATTGCGTACAGTTACAGGGGCAACCATATCTAGTACTGGGGCTAGTGTATGGTTATACTGAGCTGTAGCTGCGTTAGGACAGGAGGAGGAGGATATACTTGATTTAAAATGATTTTGCTGGCAACTGCCTTCGCAATTTGTTTAATCTTACTACCAGAGGATATATCATGTGGAGCAATACCCAAGAGGGCCATCTCTGGATATGTAAGGTTTTGAGGATGGCGCTAGTAGATGGGTAGGCCAACCTTCAAACACGACTGACCTAAATGAAACCTGAGCAGGAGAGATGGCATGAGGGCCTTGTTAGAGAGTGGTCGGTAACACTCCAGAGGTCAGAAGGCGCATAAAATTAATAAAAGCCGTAGGTTAGAGCGCGGGTAGCAAACTGGGATGTCCAGAAGGGCAAATAAGTGTCAGAAACCAGGAGATCAAACAAAACTGCTTGGGGACCGAAACCAAAAGGCACAGTGGAACAGGAACCAGTTGTCAGGCGCGTACTGTCAGAGGTCGTCGGCGACGGTTCGCGGCAGGTTCCCTGGATAGCGTATTCTTCACTCCCTGCGTCCACGCAGGGAGCTGGGGAAAACGGTGACAACGCCTGTCGGGTTCCATGACGGAGGCAGCGCTTCTTCTTCAAGCCGCTCTGGCACCTCCTCCTCCTGCCGACTGTGTGCAGGAGGAGGAGGGAGGTGTGAATGCAGTGCGTTCTCCTGGAGGGGCGGCGCCTCCAGAGCCGTCTCTCACTACTGATTATGTTAGGGGCGCAACGGAGGGTGGAGATCCCTATAAAACACCCTAGCTCCCTTATAGCGGCGCTCAGATATTCTGAGACGTTCTGTGTCTTACATAGCGTTCCCAGTGCTGTGCTCCTGTCCCTGTTCTAACCTAAACCTGAACCTGACCTTTTGCCTGTGCCCTGACTACGCTATTTGGGCTGCTGCCTGAACCTGGCCTTTTGCCTGTGCCCTGACTATGCTATTTGGATTGCTGCCTGAACCTGACCTTTTGCTTGTGCCCTGACTACGCTATTTTTGTATTGTTTTAGGGCTGAAACAACTAATCGATAAAATCGATAATAATCGATTATGAAAATCGTTGGCAACGAATTTCATCATCAATTAATCGAATCGATGTTTATCGATTATAAAAAGAGGGGGTTTTTTTCAGAGCAAATGCTCTGAAAAACTCCTCTCCTTATAATAATCCGATCTCAAACAGAGATCGGATTATAACACCGGAATCCAGATCCCCGCAACGCTGCAGGAGACCTGGATTCCCCTCACTGTCGGCCGGTCTCTCACTTCCGTCTCTCTCCCCCCTCCCATACACCCCTCTGACTCCTCCCCCTCCCATACGTCACTCTGCCTCTCTCCCGGCTCCATTACTGACAAGGACTTTCACTGCAGCTTCATAGAAGCCACAGTGTAAGTGAAGTGCAGTAACGGAGGCTGTCTGTGCGATGCAGACACTCACAGGCTGACAGAGAATCATCCTCTCTGTCAGCTGGTGGGGGTCTGCATCGCACAGACAGCCTCCGTTACTGTCAGTAACGGAGCCGGGTAGAGAGGCAGAGCGGTGTATGGGAGGGGGGAGGAGTCAGAAGGGTGTATGGGAGCCACCCTCCCATACACCACTGTGGCTCCTCCCCCCCAGAGAGGATGATTTTCTGTCAGCCTGTGAGTGTCCGTTACTGCACTTCACTTACACTGTGGCTTCTATGAAGCTGCAGTGAAAGTCCTTGTCTAGTGAAGATCCGTTGCTGACAGGAGGCAGAGTGGAGTATGGGAGGGGGAGGAGGCAGAGTGGAGTATAGGAGGGGGAGGAGCCAGAGTGGAGTATGGGAGGGGGAGGGGCCAGAGTTGTATGGGAGAGGGGAGGAGCCAGAGTGGTGTATGGGAGGGGGGGGGAAGCAGAGTGGTGTATGGGAGGGGGAGGAGCCAAAGTGATGTATGGGAGGGGAGGAGCCAAAGTGATGTATGGGGGGGAGCCAGAGTGATGTATGGGAGGGGGAGGAGCCAGAGTGGAGTATGGGAGGGGGAGGAGCCAGAGTAGTGTATGGGAGGGGGAGGAGGCAGAGTGGAGTATGGGAGGGGGAGGAGCCAGAGTGGAGTATGGGAGGGGGAGGAGGCAGAGTGGAGTATAGGAGGGGGAGGAGCCAGAGTGGAGTATGGGAGGGGCCAGAGTTGTATGGGAGAGGGGAGGAGCCAGAGTGGTGTATGGGAGGGGGGAGGAGGCAGAGTGAAGTATGGGAGGGGGAGGAGGCAAAGTGATGTATGGGAGGAGGAGGAGCCAAAGTGATGTATGGGAGGGGAGGAGGCAGAGTGGAGTATGGGAGTGGGAGGAGGCAGAGTGGAGTATGGGAGGGGGAGGAGGCAGAGTGGAGTATGGGAGGGGGGAGGCAGAGTGGTGTATGGGAGGAGGAGGAGCCAGAGTAGTGTACGGGAGGGGGAGGAGGCAGAGTGGAGTATGGGAGGGGGAGGAGCCAGAGTGGTGTATGGGAGGGGGAGGCGGCAGAGTGGAGTATGGGGGGAGGAGCCAGAGTGGTGCATGGGAGGGGGAGGAGCCAGAGTGGTGTATGGGAGGGGGAGGAGCCAGAGTTGTGTATGGGTGAGTTATAGTGGTGTATGGGGGGTATTATGAATTTCAGGGAATATAGGGGGTATAAGGCATATCGATATTAGGCATATCAGGGGGTCATAAAACATCTGGGGGTAAAAGGTATATTAGGGGGCTCAGTTGCATATCACTGGCATATAAGGAGTATAAGGCATATCAGGGGCACAGTGGAATCTGGCATATAAGAGGTATAAGGCATATATGGGGGCAGAGTGGCAAGCTGATGTGCATAACCGGGGGCAGTTTGGTAAATAAAAAAAATTTAAATAAGGCTTTTTTTCCTCATAGTTTTTATTAAATATGAAAAATAGTTAACATATGAATTCATATTTACTAATAACTTTGTATTAAAACCTAGTTTGAGAAACACTGTGTTTGGGTTCTTGTAGCTTTTATTATTATGTCAGTAAAATAAGAAGGTGAATAGAGAGAGGCCATTGCAATAAAGAGATGAAAGTGTAAATTGTACGTTTTTTATTACATTATTTTAAATTTAAAAAAATTGCATTTTTTTATCCAATTAATCGAAAAAATAATCGGCCAACTAATCGATTATTAAAATAATCGTTAGTTGCAGCCCTATATTGTTTTACCTTGCCCCCGGTCATCCTGCATACTGGGCTTCTCCTCCTTCTTCCATAACGCAGACATCCTACTGGTGTCTGACACCAGTACAACTAAGCACTGGCAGGTTAGCCCAGGGGGAATTTATAGAGCTTCTGGGATCAAAGGAAGGCAACCCTCCCTATGACCTGAGTTAAATCCCCTGGTAATAGTACAATAATCTCCTCTAGCTTCATGGTTAGAGGTGTTCCAGGGTGTGTGTATGAGTCCAGTATTTTCTCCAACAACTCATTCATCTATACTTGGCTTCTCTCCATTCAATAAGCTGGTAATATGTGGACCGCAAGGTGCGAAGGTTGGGCTACCCCTACTGGAAGTGGAGATCGTGGGGATGTCGTTGGATCGCACTGCGGACTGCACACTCCAGGTAAGTCCTGATAGGAGGTGTCATGATTAACTCATATAATGTAGTGGATACATGGAAGGGTAACCCAGCAGAGGTGGTTCGTTTCTTTGTTTAAGCATTCAATTAGTTAATCTGAGGTTGATTTAAATGTGTTTTTGTGCATGCCCTCTGTATCTGTTCTGGCTAGAGGTGTCATCTTCCCAAAGGACCCCTGTGGTGATTCATGGCCTAACAGATAAGGACCCTGAGTTATAGGAATTCCATTCTTATCTTAAGTGGAGGGGTTTCCATCACCTTTACCCCACCATAACTTATTGGCACATCAAAGATGGGACCCGATTCTTGGGGATGGTGTCATATACTCAGTCATGTGGTCAGAGGGGCGTTTGCTTGCAAAAGTCTGATTTAGGGACAATGCAGCGACCTCAAAGCACAACTCCATGATATACTCTGATCAGAACAACATCGTAAGAAACCATCTGGATTTAAGGCGTTCCCACAGGCCTACTTATTGGAGAAACTCGTGAGTGAGGGTCCTGTGTTTAAGTCCTATTGTTTTTAAGAACTGTTTGCCGTTTTATTTTTCTTTTGTATGTCTTGTTTTTTGTAATTCTGGCACTGTGTAATCTTTGTCTTTTTGTTATTAAAATATTCATAATCTAAGTCTGTCTTTGGGCTCTAGCATATTACATTTTCCACTGCATATAGCACTGAGTTCACACACATAAAGGATATTTTAATCAGGCATTTACCGGTGCTTTATGAAAATGACATCCTCAGTGAGATTCTCAGAAATGGTGTTAAAGTAGTAGCGAAAAGAGGCTGTACACTACGTAATCAATTGTCTCCTAGTGATTTTTCAACCAGTGATAATGTACGTAGTTGGTTACATCTTAAAGGATGTTACAAATGCTCTAAACCCAGGTGCAACTTGTGTAGTTACATCAAGAAAACTAATTTGTTTAGGTCACTAAGTACCGTATTTGCTCGATTATAAGACGAGGTTTTTTTCAGAGCAAATGCTCTGAAAAATACCCCTCGTCTTCTAATCGGGGTCGTCTTCTAATCAGACCTCAAATAGAGGTCTGATTATGAGACTAAGATCCAGATCCCCCGCACCGCTGCAGGGGACCTGGATCCTCCTGTCTCCCCCCCCCACACTTACTTACCGGTGCTTCCTGCTGTATTGCCGGGGCAGCGGGTTGACGTCTACGCGATCCGCGTAGACAACGTCCGCTGCAGCCGGAAGGAGGTGTGGCTAGCAGCGGGGGTTGTCTGCGTCCGTCGCGGATACCTTCCCCGACTGTCAGAAATCAGAGTTCCCCGCACAGGTGCCGGAACTCTGATCTCTGACAGCCGGGAAAGGTATCCGCGACGGACGCAGACAACCCCCCGCTGCCAACTCCACCTCCTTCCGGCTGCAGCGGAAGGAGACGTCAACCCGCTGCCCCGGCAATACAGCAGGAATTTGGAAGCACCGGTAAGTGTGTGTGCGTGTGTGTGTTAAATGGGGGACATAGGGCATTTCTGGAATGCCTTATACCCCTATATGCCACTCTGGCACTTAGGGGGTTAAAAGGCATATTATGGGGCAGAGTGGCATATAGGGAGTTATAAGGCATTTCAGGAGGCAGAGTGGCGTTAAGGGGGCATTTAATAGAGCACTCTGCCTCCTGAAATGCCTTATAGAGTGCTCTATACAATGCCTTTTAACTCCCTTAATGCCACTGCCTCCTGGAATGCCTTATACCTCCCTATATGCCACTCTGCCCCATAATATGCATTTTAACCCCCTAAATGCCAGAATGGGATATAGGGGTATAAGGCATTTCTGGAGGCAGAGTGGCACATAGGGGGTCAAAAGGCATACCATGGGGCACAGTGGCATATAGAGGGTTAAAAGGCATATCATGGGCCACAGTGCCATATTGGTGTGGCAAGCCTGGGGGCAGATGTGCGTAACTGGGGGACAGGTTGGAAAATACAAGGAAATAAAAACAAAAAAAATATTTTTCTCAATCATAGCTTTTATTTAAAAAAATAGTTTACATGAATTAACATTTACTGGTAAAACTTTTTTCCTTTAGGGTCGTCTTATATTCAGGCTTTTTCTTTTTTTCCTAAGTTAATATTCAGATTTTGGGGGGTCGTCTTATAATCAGGGTCGTCTTATAATCGAGCAAATACGGTAATCGCAAAAGCTACTCTATAAAAACTTTCATCAATTGTGATACAACGCATGTCATATATTTAGCAACATGTACTTCATGTAATGTACAATATGTCGGGTGCACTACCCGAAAGTTTAAAAGACGTATATATGAACACATACATGATTTAGGTACAGCTCTTTCTTCGCTACGATCCATGTCTGGTTTATCCAAACATTTCAGTGAAATACATAATGGTAATACAACAAATTTAGAAGTAATAGGCATAGAACGCGTTCACCCCCCTAATAGGGGAGGTGATTGGTCCCGTGCTCTTCGCCTAAGGGAAGCTTTTTGGATTTTATGCCTTGACACGAGATTTCCTGTGGGCATGAATTATAGAAATGACCTAGCATATATTTATTAAACTTTATATATTATATTATTATTATTACGTTGATTTTTGTTCATTTGTTATACGTACTGAAATTATCATTTGATGTAGAATTTCCATGTGTACCATGATTTATATCAATTGCACCCGCTCCCTTGATTTGCTTTTGATTTGATTTGTATCAATTGCACCCGCTCCCTTGGTTTGGTTTGTATTAATTGCACCCACTCCCTATGTTGACTAATTATGGGTTAACGAGGGGGCGTGAGCATAGATCAATCTCTAGACAGAGTCATTTATATATAAGGTGCAGTAGCAGCAACATACTTTTAAGCCATGATTAAGAACCGTAAGGTTTGAAACGCGTTGGCGTATTTTTTCTCAATCACTTGAGCACATCTCTCTTTTTTCTCTTTTTTTGTCTATCATGTTTTAACTGGTCTAATTAAATTTTGAATTTTTAACCCTTATTTGTGGAGCTGGATCTTCTATCTAAACTGTCATTTGGGCTCTAGTATCGATATCCACAAACCCTAAGAGAGGATAACACGTTACCGTATTGTTATTAAGTTCTACAGGATATATATATATATATATATATATATGTTGTTTGCCCGGGGTGGGTTGATATATATATAGAGATAAAGGTTCTAATTCGGATTTCTCACGAATCCGGTATCAAAATCGTGAGTGGTGGCAGACTACCTGGGGGGATACCGGCAGGATTTGGGGGTTAATTTGGTGTAACTTATGCCTTGTTAAGGGGTCAAGTAAGTAAATCCAGAGGCCTGGTGCTATTAACCCCTTCATGCCCACGCCCTCCACACAGTCACGGCTTGGCAAGTAGTCCTGACCGTGACAAACTTGGTGGCAGCGGTGGGATATCTAGAGTTTTTTAGTGCTATTTGTATTGCCCGGTTTGGTGATTTTAGTACTAGAAGAAATTACATGGGTTTTGTGTAATTTCCCAAAGACATTACTCAGTGCCTAATTACAGACATACAGTGCAAAACAGTTCGTTCCTCTCCCTTTTGTTTTTCTCTACCATACTGCATTATGGAAGCATATCGATGACAGCCAAAAGAATCTCTGGAGCTGGTTTGTCAAGAAAGGAATATACAAATCTTTGGCAAAAGCAAAGACCAGCTGATTTTGGATCTCCTGGAACATGATAAACTCTGTGCAGAGCAGGCCATTGGAGCAGATGTGATTTTGGAAGAGCCTGTGGATCAAGGATGTTTTCCTGATAAAGTTAACGCCTTGAGTGCAATGGATTCTGAGTTACAAGTGGTACTAAAACATCTGGGGAGCGTGGATCCTCAGATAAAGCTCAACCTGATTATGCAGTACAAGGAAAGAGAGAGGGAGGCTGCGGAAAGAGAGAGAGAGGGAGGCTGCTGAAAGAGAGAGGGAGGCTGCGGAAAGAGAGAGGGAGGCTGCTGAGAGAGCTGCGGAGCGGGCAGCTGCTGAACAAGAAGCTGAGCGGAGGTATCAGCTGGAACTTCTACGGTTAAAGCAATATAGTCCGTCTCCCCAAAGCATAGTTAACGGGGATGGATATGCTAACCGACCTCGCCTGGAACACTTTCCAATGCTGGAAAACTGACTTGGATGTGTTTTTGATAGGATTTGAGAAAGTGTGCCGGCAGTACCAGCTGCCCAAGAAAGAGTGGGGAAAGTATTTAACCCCATGTCTGAAGGGGAAAGCCCTGGATGTGTTTGCTTCCTTACCAATGGAAGTTGACCAGGACTATGAGGTCATACAATCTGCCTTGTTAAAAAGTTTTAACCTCACCCCTGAATTATACAGGAAAAAATTTCGAGGGATGCAGCAAGCCACATCGGACAGTTGCACCGAATATGCGGGACAGCTTCGGACTGTTTTCCGGCAATGGGCTGGAGGCCTACAAGTTACTACATATGAGGCCCTGGAGGATCTGATGATTTTGGAGCAGTTCCTGAGCACATGAAGTCCGGAGGCCCGAGAGTGGATTCTGGACAGAAAACCTAAGACCACGGCAGAGGCGTCAGATCTGGCTAATGATTATGCCAACAACCGTACTCCAACAACCAAGCGGGTACAAGCATCACAAGGACCATCTACTTGGAAAGGAGCAGCCTACCAGCCACCAACTCCCAAGCCAGCCGGGAGATTATCACCAACACCTTTCCTAGCCAACAGAGCAGGGGCCACATCGGGCCAGGGGGATACCCGCCGGTGTTATCGGTGTAACCAGATTGGGCACTTGAGTGCCACCTGCCCTTCTAAGAGACCATCTCCATGGACAAATGGAAATGGAGGTACAGCTGGGGGAGCTGCACCTGTTTTATTTGTGGTTAGACCAAAGGAGGCACAAGGAGACAATTTGCAGTGTGTAACAGTTGGGGAACACCCAGCTGTCTTGTTTGTTTCCAGGTTTCAGGGGAATGAAGAAGAGAACCTACAAAGAGTAACTGTAGGTGGCCGTGTGACTATGGGACTCAGGGATACGGGGGCTGCTTGCACTCTGGTGCGGCCTGAGATGGTAAAATTGGAGGATCATATCCCTGGGAAGACCATGTCCATCCATGGAATTGGTGGGGTGCGCCCTGCAGTGCCAGTGGCACGTGTGTACCTTGATTGGGGTGTGGGCAAGGGTTTGCGGGAGGTGGGGATATCCGAGGATATTCCTGTTAATGTTTTGCTGGGCAAGGATCTGGGTCGACTTGTTTGCCAGTATGCACCAGTTGAGGAAACCTGCAAACCTGGAGGGCTGGTAGAGAGCCCTGTCCAACCTAAGGTACTGTCTGAAACTTTAGGAGTAGTGGGTAGCTGGGAGGGAGCCCGGAAGGTAGAGGTATGCCTGTCTGAACCAGCACCTAGGATCCTGTCTCCTGAAGAGATGGAGGGGGATGTGCACCAAGGGACCAGACCTAGCGAGCAATCTCTAGGGGAAACGTGCGGTTTGACCTTTGGAGGGGCAGAGGTTCAGGAACAGGGAGTCTGTAGTGGGTCTTCTGGTTCAATGCCCCCTGATACGGAAAAGCATAGTGTTACTATGGGTGATCAGGTAGCCAAGGAATTCGGGCATGCTGGGGATACTTCTGTCAACGTGTCTTCAGAAGTTGTATGTCCTGAAGGTATTATGCCTGGAAAACCAAAGGGGACTGGGGATGTGTGCCCAACTGTGTCTACAGCACCTGAGTACTTAGATCTCGGTGCAGGAGAAAGAATGCATGATAGAGGGGTGTTTGCGGATATTCCTGTTAATCAATTTTCTCAAAGGGAAAACAAGGGATATATAGAATGTGATGTTTCTGTGAGTCAACAGCCAAAACTCGGTTTTAATGCTCCAGAGGAAATGCTTACTTTAACCCTTAAAGTGCTGGAGGTTGAGAAGCAGGAAAGGGGTAGTTTCACCACTGTGCCTAAGACCCCTAAAGCTGAACAGTCTGGAGATAAGGAGGAGGGGGAGGAAAATTCACACCTTGATATCCCTTTTGTGTGTTCACTGAGTGGGCAGTGTGAGGGGCAGAATATTTCCCCTGTAGCTGTAGTGGCATACCAGCAAGATGCTGGGGCAACAGCTACAGAGGATAAAATAGTAAAGGTTGATGAAAAGACAGCTACATTGACAGTAAGCGAGAAACCCTTAGCCCTGTGAGTGTAGGTGAAGCGCAGAGCCTGGGATCCACACAGGAAGCCCAGGACAATGGACACCCGTTTGCTGTCTTGCTTGGGAATGGGCAGCGTTTAGCAATCCTAAACAGGGCAGAGAAACAAATGGATGAGGCCTTAAAACATCTGAGTAACTTATCGCCAAAGGAAGAGGCTTATTCAAGGGTTGGCAAAGATTGCATAGCTATGGTGTGTGCTTTGCAGGAGTTACAGCCATGCTTGTATGGTTGTGACTTCACATTTATAATCTATCACAACCCTCCTCATAGATTAGATGGGAAGTTTAGCAAGTTGCTCAGATGGAGTCCGGTGCTACAACAGTATAGTTTTACTGGCTGGTGTGACAAGTCAGCTTTTATGGGAATGCTGACAGTTTGTCTTGTCAGGGGGAGACTAGAATTTAGGCAGACGTAGCAGATCAGCGTGTGCTGACCTCCTCTGTCCACCATCTTAAAGGGGGAGGTGTCATGATTAACTCATATAATGTAGTGGATGCATGGAAGGGTAACCCAGCAGAGGTGGTTCGTTTCTTTGTTTAAGCATTCAATTAGTTAATCTGAGGTTGATTTAAATGTGTTTTTGTGCATGCCCTCTGTATCTGTTCTGCCTAGAGGTGTCATCTTCCCAAAGGACCCCTGTGGTGATTCATGGCCTAACAGATAAGAACCCTGAGTTATAGGAATTCCATTCCTATCTTAAGTGGAGGGGTTTCCACTACCTTTACCCCACCATAACTTATTGGCACATCAAAGATGGGACCCGCTTCTTGGGGATGGTGTCATATAATCAGTCATGTGGTCAGAGGGGCGTTTGCTTGCAAAAGTCTGATTTAGGGACAATGCAGCGACCTCAAAGCAGAACTCCATGATATACTCTGATCGGAACAACATCGTAAGAAACCATCTGGATTTAAGGAGTTCCCACAGGCCTACTTATTGGAGAAACTCGTGAGTGAGGGTCCTGTGTTTAAGTCCTATTGTTTTTAAGAACTGTTTGCCTTTTTATTTTTCTTTTGTATGTCTTGTTTTTTTGTAATTCTTGCACTGTGTAATCTTTGTCTTTTTGTTATTAAAATATTCATAATCTAAGTCTGTCTTTGGGCTCTAGTATCGATATCCACAAACCCTAAGAGAGGGTAACACGTTACCGTATTGTTATTACGTTCTACAGGATATATATATATATATATATATATGTTGTTGTTGGGTGGGTTGATATATATATATAGAGATAAAGGTTCTAATTCGGATTTCTCACGAATCCGGTATCAAAATCGTGAGTGGTGGCAGACTACCTTGGGGGATACAGGCAGAATTTGGGGGTTAATTTGGTGTAATTTATGCCTTGTTAAGGGGTCAAGTTAGTAAATCCAGAGGCCTGGTGCTATTAACCCCTTCATGCCCACGCCCTCCACACAGTCACGGCTTGGCAAGTAGTCCTGACCGTGACAGGAGGTAATCACCAATCATGGATACGTGAGATTTTCAAAAACACTTTAACTTTGGACCTCCGGTCATTACCAAAGCCCATGCATAACATCAGCCCCTGGTTGTAAACAATTAGGGTAGTTGTCATCCTCTCAGACCCATTTTATACAGTTTGGCTGGAGAAATGTAAACATTGTGGACATGTTTATACACCTCTTCCACACAGAAGGCCATCAGGAGGAGCTGCCTCAACCTAAAAAAATTGCCTTCTGTAGGAAATAAGGGAATTTGAAGGCCCAATAATTAATCTATGATGTAAAAATAAGCTGGGATGACAAGTTTTGATGAATCTGATATAATCAACTAAGTGTATGCACGGCCCCCTGTTTTCTATCTAGGTCTTTAGCCCATTCATTGCATGTGTAATTAACCCTTAAGAACCAGGCAGTTTTTTTCTTTTTGTAGCCAAGTCTGTTTTAATTTTCTCTCTTGTTAAGTGTACCAACACAAGTAAATTTTGTTTTTTTCAGAATAAGAAGGGTTTTGTTTAGATACAATTGTTTAGATACAATACAATACATATCATCTAATTTCCTTCCACCTCCAAGTCATATTTTGGGCATCTTTGAAGCCGGCCAATTCAATTTCCCCCACCAAACCATATATTTTTGAAAAGTATACAATTCTTGTATTTTAACTCTATGAACTAATTCAACCACAGCCTTTGTCAAAGTTTGGGGCAGTAATTATGTGTGTGTTCTTTTTACGCATATTATACTTTAGGTATGTATTTACAGCTCTTGGTATGTCACTGACAAACCACACCAGTTTTGGGGCTAAAAAGCCATCTTTTGCAAGATACACATTTTTTTTCATTTTGACATCTGGTCAGTCTGCACCCATGTGCTATTTGACATAGTTAAAACTGGCCCATTTTACCCCATCAAACCATACATTTTTTTTAAACTAGACACCGTATGGGTATTTCAGATACTAGTATTTTAACTCTTTCCATGCCAGGGTTTTTGGGAAAATAGTTTTCTTGGAACTAGATGGTTCAACTGGTGGTGACATCACCACGTTACCACATTTTTGAAATTATTTTTAGTATTTTTTTTCTTTTCTAATTTTTTAAAATGTTTTAATATATTTTACTAATGACATTGTGATTAGAAAGATGGGCTCCTTTGTATTCAACCTGCAGGGGTAGCTCAGAGCTTGTGAGAGAGTCTCACATTTTTCGTGGTGCTGCTATCTCTCAAGAGGCAAAATCTTTGCATTTCAGCAACACCATTTAAGCTTAGGAGGTGATATACTAAACGATAACCGCTGTATTGGACATAGTAACTTAGAGAAAATAATCAAACATGCTCTTGCGTTTATGGATAAGTATAAGGGTTTTCACACCCACAATTAACTCAAGCACCTCCTTAATAACAGTGGAAACGTTCAATACATATCAATATCGGTATCAATATATTTTGGGATTTTAATACCCAAGAATGTTATAAAGTCACCAGCCCATGTTAAACCAAAGGCATCGCTCTGTGGAGTGAGGGCCTAAACACAATGCTTCTGATTTGGCCAAGTTGACATTAACTCCCATAATTGTGCCAAAGGTGTCCAATATGGGATCAATAGTCAATAAATGTAGGATGCGTGGATGAGGTCGGGAGAGGGACAACAAGAGGTTATCTGCAAAGGCCGTAGCTTTTAAGGAAAATTGTGCCAATGGTAATGCTCTAATGCCAGTGGATTAAATGTAACAATGGATCTGTGGCAAACCTAAACAAAGGAGAGAGCTGGAACCCCTGGTCTTCTCAACTTCTGAGTAATCCACCCCATTAGTTGATATTCCAGCCCTGGCACTTAAATATAAACTTCCTACTAGTCCCAAAAATGTTTCAGCATCCAAACCCTACAGAATGTTTAATGTTTTTCAGCATCCAAACCCTACAGAATATTAGGATGAGATTGTTTGTAGAAGTTATTCACCACTACCACCATCAGTGCGGCCCTGATACCCAGGACTGAATGTTTGCCCTGGAAAAATCCCAATGGTTGAAGATGTTAAAATAGCTGGCAAGGAACTTTGTCTATTCGCCATTATCTTAGTCAATAACGTTGTATTGGTTCATTAATGTTATCAGAAGGTAAGATTGGACCCGGGTTGGGTCCTTACTGTGGTTAGGTATCATCATGGTCCTAGATGTACTTCAGATTTGATGTTCAAGGGTAGTATTAAAAAGATCCGCTAGCATAGGAGGCACATGAAGGGACAAAACATTTTTAGCAGGTAGACCATCTGTGTTTTCCTGGGGTGAGATAGAGTAATTTATGGTCTCTGGTTATTCGTAAGCATAAAGGGATTAGGCTTTTGCTATGATTATCCAGCGTTCCCTTATATAGGGCTGAATAATATTCATGAGAACACCTATTTATGTCTTCTGCCTGTGTCAGTTGCAATCCCTGATCATACAGCCTTGGAAGGTCCCCATAATAAGAGTGGCTGGTCCATGTGTTCTATGTTGTCATTCATGTAGTTTGTTCACACTGTTATCTAGTGTTGTTGAAAATTGTCTTTATCATAGAGATAAGATGGGAATGTCCAATGTCTGTGCAGTAAAGTTTTGTCTGGGAATGTACCTATGAGTGAAATTGGGGCATGGTCAGAGATAAGTATATTTTCAATGTTCTTTTGCAAGATCCTGTCTAGTAGGTGCGCAGAAACTATAGTTTGATATATAAGTGAGAGGGAGGAGTGTGATTTGGAAAGGTGAGTATGATCTCTTACCTAGATTAGATATACGCCAAGAACCAACCAACAGAAACTGGTGGATCATCTGATGAAAACCGTCAGTTAAACTGGATGCGTGAGGTGGCCGCAGCTCCACTCCTATCCACAGAGGGATTATCAATATTATTTAAATCAAGAAGTTAAGTTAAGCAGTTGGACTAAGTAAGGAAACAAAAAAATGTGAGTTAGGGTAGTTTGGAGTGTAGACATTAACGAGAAGCATCCTGAGTTTATAGTTATGTCTAAAATAAATGTATCTACCATTGGGGTCTAGTTTGGTGAAAATGTAGTGACTTATGCAACAGAAAAGCCACCTTCCTATCGCAAGAGGCCAATTATGCTGAAAAGCCAGCAAGAGAGGACATCATGTGTGCACAATTTTCTTTTGGTAATTCTTCCCACACTCCACATGGCCAGGGAATAGAAGACATTGCTCGGTTATAGAAAGACTCCGGCTTTATACTCGTAATATGCACATGGGGTGGAGAAAACTCCACCAGCTTTGCTGATGTAATTAAAAAAAGCTAATTATATACAAAAGGGGAGCACTACAAATCAAAAAGATATAGAATAAGATAATTCCAGCGAAAGACTACGGGCAGCGTTCTTTAACAGCAAATATAGCCTCCAGGCAGTAACAGCCATTCTAAGAGCAATATGGCATTGAGCTGTCCCTTGCACGCCAATACTGTCCCTTGTTTTCCTGCGGTGTGGACAGATGTCAAAGTACAACTAGCCTTATATGCCCCACACAAGATCTTGTACTGTAGTGCCTAGGACCCGAATTGGGATTGTGTAGTTTCCAAATGTAGTTGGGTGGAAACCAACAGGTTGTGCAACATGTGAAGCTCAGGAGGATCAGATCTGGAGAGGTGAGTATGACCTAACATGGAATAAGCCACAACCTGGTTGTCTGTATAGGGCCCTATACTCCTCCGGAGTGAAGGTATTTCGTCATACTGGCATTGTAAATGCCGCACTAGACCTGTTTTGAGTGCTCTACTTGTAGATGGGTATTATCAGGCAGACTAAATTATGGTATGTTCGTAATTCTGGCTTGGATGGATTCAGATTGCCTTTGGGAATATGGAGGTATTTCTCTATATGTTTGCCTCAGTTGGCTGTGCCGCCTGATGACCATAAGGATTTTTAAAGATTTAGGTGGTGAAATATATCAACGGTGTATAATTGCTAGTTAACTACTAAATTTGTTTACTACCACCTGTTCTTGATTTTCTCTAAAATACAATTCTCCAGAGCATTTAAGAGAATTAAATTATCTTCCTACGGAAATGAGGAATAAAGTATGAACTGTATTACCGTATTGGCTCGAATATAGGCCGCACCCGAATATAGGCTGCACCCTAAAAGTTAGGTGCTTTTTTAAAGAAAAACATTTTTTAGTAAAAAAAAAACACTTAGTGGAACAGATATGCTGCCACTCTGCCCTCCCCAGATATGCTGCCACACTGCCCCCCCCGAGATATGTTGCCACTCTATCCCCCCTGAGATATGCACTCTGCCCCCGTGATGTGACCCCCCCCGAGATATGCTGCCACTCTATCCCCCCTGAGATACGCTGCCACTCTGCCCCCAAGAGGACCCCCCCTAGACTTACCGGTGCAGACTCCCCGGGGTCTTGCAGGGCCAGCGGGGGACATCTACGCAGTACGCGTATTCAACTTCCGGTGCTGGCACTTCCGCCGTGGGAAGTGTCGGCAAGGAAGATTGTTAGCGTACATCGTGCAGATGTTCACCTGCTGTGGCGATGCAAGCGTTAACAACCTCTCGCTGCTGGCACGTCTGCACGATGTGCTTTAACAAGCACATCGTGCAGACGTGCCGGCAGCGGAGGTTGTTTACGCACATCGCCGCTGCACGTCTGCGCAATGCGCTTAGACAACCTCCCGTGCCTGCACTCCCCCCATTGAAAGTGCTGGCAGGGGAGGCTGTCTCAGCGTATCGTAGAGTAGGATGCAGGTCCCCTGCACCGCTGCGGGGGATCTGTATCCTAACCCTGCTGCCTGTGCCGGGCGTCGGGCGATAAAAATTGCTCATTCTTGCGCTGGACCCCGAATATAGGCCGCACCCCCACTTTAAAGACTTAAAGTGGGGGGGGGAGTGCGGCCTATATTCGAGCCAATACGGTATGTTAATATAACTGCATCCTATTTTATGTTGGTGTCTTTTGGTGTTCAATACTCTTTTCATTGTTATTTTAGGCTGTATTTCTTTACCAGTTGCAGACGCGGTACTTACAAAATCAGGTATGCATCAACATTGTCACATGCACATTGTTCTTATTAAGATAGGTATTAGAGCGTATACATTTTGATTGCGTAAACACCATATCTGATCAATGAATGCTCCGAGTCACTGCCAATGTCACTGTCAAAAACAAGCCGTGTCAGTAACAGAAGGACACAGTCGACAAGCCAAATTAGGTATCCAGGAGAATGGTCACAAACAAGCCAGATCAGAACCAGATGATCGATCGGTAGGAAACTGCTAGGAGAAATACAGGACCAGGATACAAAAAAAAACACAGGTGAAAAATATACCATAGCCAATGGCGCTAAGATAGCCAGATTGATATAATAGGTGCTTTATCAACCTATTGGGTTATCAGGCTCTCAGGTGCACTACTTTTCCTTGGGCTGGTTGGGGAGATCAGAAAGCTCCTTTGAAACTGACTCACATTCATTAAGGAGCATTATGCCTAACCAGCACAACTTTCAAAGTGAGTTTTCTCTTTGGCATACATGCATGTGGCACGATGTCATATCCTGAAGCTTGGCATGGAAGATGGCGGCCTGGGGGTATGTGGTAGGGGGTCGGTCAAGACACATAATTGACCATGACCTGCAGGAAAAGTTAAATATGCAATCTTTGCTGAAATTAAACGGGGAGATCTTAAAAACCAAAACTGGTTATGTTTCTTTAAACATATATTAGATGAGTTATAAGAATGATGCTTTAACACCTTAATGGCAATTGCCGGTTCTGGCACGTCATGCACTAACATCCGGTTAGTGACAATTGACATGCCTGGACCGTCATGGCTTTAAACGATCTACGTTCGCTTTCTGCACCCAAACGGTGTTGTTGTTATGCCTCGATGTTGAGGCATTCAGCAACACTGAGATCAGCATCAGGGGCCATGTCTGGCCCCTCCTGGGGCTTTAAAGTCCGCCATACTGTCAGGCTCCATTCAGGCTGCGGAGCTGCTTCTCTCTTGTCCCCCCCCCCGTCTCGCTAGAGTTTCCCCCCCGTCTCGCTAGAGTTTCCCCCCGTCTCGCTAGAGTTTCCCCTCGTCTCGCTAGAGTTTCCCCTTTGCTGTAATCCATTCCTGGGTTTCCATATGCTCTGTTCTGTGCTTCTGATTCCTTGATTCTAGTTCTGCTCTTAGCTTCAGCTCTGTTAACTTTATAAGGTGAGCCCCACCCGTTTGTAATGTTTGTCTCAGTCTGCAGGCTAAAGGTACTTTGGTGTATTGGTGGGCTAAGCATACACCATATGATGTGACGGAATCTCCAATTGTTATCCTGTCCTGTATCCCCGGTAGAGGGGTGTCCTGTCCTGAAGCCCCGGTGGAGGGGTGTCCTGTCCTGAAGCCCTGGTAGAGGGGTGTCCTGTACCATGCATGTATTGTCTGGTTATGTTTCTTGCTCACTCTGTCCCCCTTGCTTGTTATGTCTCTGCTATTACTCTGCTTAGCTTCCCTACTCCCAACCTGCAGCATCCTGCACATGATTCTAGTGTTATGTTTCATGCCTGCTCCACTTTGTTTTCAACTGGACAACATCCGCTGTTACGTCAGGGCGCTGGTATGTGGCTGCACAACCCTAGGTGCTCAACACCCTGGAGAGTGCAGTCACCCTGCACCAGGCCCTGTCCAACTCCACTACTGCGCAATAACTCCTGAACACCATGTTTGGGCGCTCTGGGTCATTACAGTCATCTATATGGACCCAGCTCCTGACAAATACACTGTACGGCAGCAGAAGAGTTTAAAAGAGTTGAGATGGTGTCGCTGAAATGCCTCGATCACGAGCTCCCACCCCAGGACACTCCGTGACCGCTCCGGACCCTCCTCAGAATCTGGCTCCACTTGCAGGTTGAATACAGGTACTGCATTCAACCATGCAAGTCAATGGGGCCCATAAATGAAAAAGAAAAAAATAATAATATAAAAATAGTTTAAAAAAAAATGGTAACATGTAAAAATTATTTTCCACTGATTTCACCATCAGGGGAACCTTCCAGTTCAGAAAAATGTAAAAACAAAAATTAGCGCTTTATCTTAATTCAATTCTCGCATGGAAAGAGCGAAAATACTGGCATGTTAAGTGCCAGTGGAGTGTCTACTTTAAAAAAATGTATGATTGGATGGGGTAAATTGAATTGGCCGGGTTCAACAATGTCCCAATTAACACTAGGGGAAGGATGACCATATGTCTAATTTCCAATTTAAAAAAATACACATGTCCCAAATGTGGCTTTCATCCCCCAAACAACCCGACAAACCCATGCAAGGGTGGAATTACTGTACTCAGGAGACATTGCTGAACACATATTGGGGTGTTGTGTGACAGTGGTATACACCAGGAGCCAGAGATTTATACCTAAAGTACAACTTGTGTGGGAAAAATACACACAAAAAATACTACTGCTAACTTTGACAAAGGCTGGTGGTAGAATTAGTGCATGGAAAGAGTTAAAATACCAGCATTTGAAATACACTGGGGTGTCTAGTTTTCAAAACCATATGGTTTTATTGGGCACATTGAATTAGCCAGGCTCAAAGATGTACCAAATAGGGCATGGGCACAGGATCACCAAAGAAAGTTCTACATTGAAATTTTTGCCTCCATTTTTTCCCCAAAACAGCCAGGCAAACCCATGCATGGGGTATCACTGTAGTCTGGGCATGTTGCTAAACACATATTGGGGTGTTGTGTGACAGTGGCATATACCAGGCCTGTTAATTCATGTATTAGGTAAAATGTGTGTGAAAAAAATGCAAAACAATGACTACTACAAAGTTTGAAACAGACTGTTGGTAGAATTAGTACATGGAAAGAGTTAACCCCTTCCGGACCGGGACGTACCTGGTACTTCCTGGTCATATGTCACCTCCAGACCGGGACGTACCAGGTACGTCGTCCCCAAAAACCGCCCCCACATCGCCACAATCACGATCACTCCCACGGAGTGATTCTGTAGGCAGCTTCAGGAAAGGGGTTTGAGTGTTGATTGGGTCCCCACACAACATCCCCCTGCTGCCTGATCGCTCCGTGAGAGCGACAGCGCAGCGTTAACCCCTTCAATGCCACGATGTGTATGCCCAGGCAGACCAGCAACAGCAAAAATGAGCCCCCGCAAGCCACTTGATGAGACTCCTCATTGCAATGGCTGGTCTATAGACCAGCAATTGCGTCCCAGCTGCCAAAAGCAGCTTCAGGGACAGGGGGAGAGGGTTCCCTCCCCTGCTGCCTGATCGCTCCATGAAAGTGATGGTGCAGCGTTAACTCCTTCAATGCCGGGATGTGTATGACACAATTATCAGTCAATGCTGCGCTCCAATGGAGCATCAGCATTGAAAGAGTTAAAAAAAAAATAACAGCACTGACCTGAAAGTCCAGGGCGCTTCTAGGTTAAACGCTGTGAGTTTAGTAAGTTGCCTGATGATGATCAGGTCACTCCTGACCAATAGGAGTGATCTGATCATTATGGCAGCCCCTGGATGACCCTTAGAAAGAGAAAGGGGTTATCTAGGGTAATTGTGGGAAAAAAATATTAATAAAAAAAATACATAATTATTACCTGATCACTTGTCGGTTACATTTTAAGTCACTGAATATTGATTGGTCTCCCTGGTCAATGTCAGTGGCCTAAACTTGTCACTTAACAAGCCTGAGAACTGTCAAAATTACCCTAGTTGAACACCTTGTCTTGTCTGCTGTTCATAAATATATACTTTTATGGGGTAATTTACAGCGGGGGCTTCCAAAATTTCCTAAATGGGATATGGGCCCAGTAAACCAATTTCTGAAAATTCCAAATTTGAAAACTAAAATGCGCATGTTCCAGTTTTGCCCTCATAGCTTCATCAAAAAATGCATGAACCATGCATGTGAGGCCTTGTTGGAACCAGGGGATGTTGGTAAACACAATTTGGTGTTTTTTTCTGCAGTTGCACATATTCAAAATATAATATGAAATCTAAAGCAACATTGCAACATATGCAGAAAAACAAAAAAAAATCAAAAAATACCTCAAAATTTGGCAGCAATTGGCGATAAAATCCCTGTTTGAAAAACATATAATTTTGAAGGGTTAATCAGTATCTGTGACAACTATTGCATTTATTAGACTACCATGCCAAATTTGAAAAAAATTACATTTTAAAAACGTGATGCATGCCTTGCAATATTTGCCCTATACTGGTCAAAATAGATGAAAATCCTGGCCATATTGGGTGGTTTCCAAATCAGGACAAGTTAATGAATATATTTTGGATACTTTTTTCCCATTGGTTCAATGTGTGTACAATTTGTATCTATGCAAAACTGTAAAAAATTGCGTTTTTTCCATTTTCCCCCCACTTTTTCCAATTTATTTCAAACAAAACAATGTACTACCCAGCTTCAAATAAAAGCCCTACTTGTGCTGAAAAAAACAATATATGATTTGTGTGGTAGCACTAATTGATAAGAGAAAAATTACAGTTGAAGAAAGACATAGCAGAAACACAAAAACGGCTCCGGTCCTTAGCGACACGTTAGTATCAAAATCCCGGTCCTGAACGGGTTAAAATACCCTGGAGTGTCTAGTCTTCAAAAATATATGGTTTGATAGGGTAAATTGTATTGGCCAGCTTAAAAGATACCCGAAATAGCACATGGGGGAAGAATTATCAGATTTGGAAAAAATGGTTTTGAAATAGCACAATGCTCCATAACGTGCAGAAAAAAGCAAAAAACATAAAAACATTTCTAAACTCAAGACAAGCAGTAGAATCTATTTAGCAGGGTTTTTTTTTATTAGCTTTTATAGATGAGTAAAAGCTGTTTCAAGTAAAAGTCAGAAAAAGTCATTTTTTTCTAAATTTTCCATAATATTTTATACATTTTTAATGGTAAATGATATGATACAATCAAAACAATGGCATCTAAAGAAAGCCGTTCTTGTCCTGAAAAAAACAATATATAACTTGTGTGGGGTAAACGAGAAAAATACAGCTTAACATGAGCACCGCAGAAATGTTAAAACAGCTTTTGACACAAAGGGTACAAAAAATAAAATCAGCCTGTCACAAAGGGGTTAATGACTTTTTACTCAATTGTTTTACTGTGTCATGTTTTGTTTTTCAGGGTATAATATGGCCTCAGGTTTTCACTGGTGCTGTTGTAAATATTTTAAACGGTTCTGCCAATGCTATCTTGCTATACACCTTAAATCTCGGAGTTGTGTAAGTCATTTTACTTTTAAATATCATATTTTTGAGTCCTGTTCATTTGCTGGGTTTTGGTTGCAAATTTGTTAATTGGGTGCCTTCAAATTGATCTCAGCTGTGAGTCTTCATAAAAGCCACTCTTTGTTAAGTGGATGCCATTGATACAAAGATAAACTCCATCTGAATGGATCGCTGTAAAGAAGCTGGCAATGACTCCACCAGGAGTTAATTTACTTGCAGCCACTTATTAGACTTGACCTAATACTTGGCATTGACACCTTCTTTCAATGTCAAGCTCAACAAGCATGGGTTCTAGAACAGGCTAGGTAATAAAATTTAAAGCAGCATGTAAAAATCAAGGTATTATATTGATTAATGCTGCAGTGTTTATTTACCATTCGTTTGCCTGTTTTACACATTTTATATATATACCACACATTCTTTCAAAATATAAATGTACATATACCATACTGGCTCGAATATAGGCCACACCCGATCATGGGCCGAACCCTAAAAGTTTGGTGCTATTTTAAAGAAACATTTTTTTAAAAGAAAAACTACATGAGTGGAATGGTAAAACAGTGTTTTACCTAATACACAGGAATACACGTATTTTAAAATTTTTGGTATCTATTATGCAGTTAGTCAGCATACGTTATATATATACAGAAATTTGGAAAACCAATAGCCATTTTAAGGTCCCTCCTTAATTCATAATGCACCTTACTTATAGATATTCCCCTCTGCTCCCCTGATATGACACTCTGACCCCCAGATATGCCACTCTGCCCTCCCAGATATGCTTTATGCCCCCTAGAAATGCCCCTCTGCTACCTAGAAATGTCCCCCCCGACTTACCAATGCACCCCCAGACTCCCTGGTGTCTATGGCTACCAGCGCACAGACAACCTCTGATGCCGGCACTTCCGCCGAGGCTTCTTTGATGAACCGGCGGAAGTGCCGGCAGCGGAGGTTTGTAAGGTATGTACTCACGTAATATAGCAGAGCCCAGTATGCAGAGATGGTCATACTTGCTAGGACACACTGGAAGAAATCAAGCTTGGAAACAGAGCCTTCTGTGGATAGCCGAAAGCAATCAAGTTAGAAGACAAGTCGAGGGACATGAAGCCAGAATTCGGCTGTATTGGAATCCAAATGTTAGGGTCAGGGAGCCAGCGGTCAGCAGAATCTGTGTCCAAAGCCAGAGGTCAGTGTTATCGGTATCCAAAAGCCAGGAATCATAAAGACAAAGCTAGCAGCAACACAACATACACATACATACACTAAAACACACAAATATTCACACTAACACACACTCATACTACACCCACACCCTCTAACATAAAAGCTCATGCTAACACACACACTAACACATTCTCCCTATCTTACTCGCTTACTCTTTCACTTTCCTACTCTCTTACTTCTTCACTCCCTTACTCCCTTTACCTTGCCTATAGAGCTGCCATTCTAGCTGCCCACACACACCCCATGTGTAAACACTATAAAAACACAATAACACAAAAAATAGTGTAGTATGTTTTGTACGCGAAAATATAAATGTAAAAAAATATGAGTAAATGGATGTTTTTTTTTATAAGAAATTAGATTATATGATCAAAAAATGGTATTTGAAGAAATCCCTTCTTGTCCTACAAAAACAATATACCGTATTTGCTCGATTATAAGACAAGTTTTTTTCCAGAGCAAATGCTCTGAAAAATATCCCTCATCTTATATTCAAGGTCGTCTTATAATCAGACCTCAACTAGAGGTCTGACTACAAGACTAAGATCTAGTTCCCCCCGCAGCTCTACAGAGGACCTGGATCCTCCCCCCTTACAGCCTCTGCTGCTGCCGGCACTTCCTCTTGCGGCTTCTATGACAGAGCGTCGGCATCATATGACCTTCCGGGTCATAGAAGCCCCAGCGGAAGTACCGGCCAGCAGCATCGAACAGGCCTCCCCACTGGCTGCCCCCACTAGACACCAGGGAGTCTGAAGCACTCTGGACAAGTCTAGGGATGCACTATGATGGTTTTCTGGAGGCACAGTGGCATATAGTGGGTTAAAAGGCATGTCAGGGAGGCAGAGTAGCATATAGGGGTGTATAAGACATATCTGGGCCAGAGTGGCATATAGGGGTGTATAAGACATATCTGGGGGCAGAGTGGCAAATAAGGGGTTAAAAGGTATATCTGAGAAGCAGAGTGGCATATCAGGGAGCCAGAGTGGCATATAGGGGGTATAAGGCATTTCTGGGGGGGAGATAAAGACAAAAAATCATTTTTCTTAATCTATTAATTATAAAAAAGACAGTTTACATGTGAATTAATATTTACTAGTAAAACTTTTCTCATAGGGTATTCTCATATTCAGGCTTTTTCTCTTTTTCTTAAATTAAAATTCTAATTTTGGGGGGTCGTCTTATAACCAGGGTCGTCTTATAATTGAGCAAATGCGGTATAACTTGTGTGGGTACATTAAATAGGAAAGGAGAAAATTATAGCTAAACACGAGCACCGTAAAAGTGTTAAAACCGCCTTGGGCACGAAGGGTACAAAAAATAAAACAGCCTGGGGGTTAAATTAGCTAAGGAGGTTGGGCAAAATAGTGTGGTATGTAACCTATGCATGAAGGGTATTCTCCTCAGAGGATGTTGTTCAGCATCCTGTGTGTTTTTTAATCACTGGTCCCTAATTTGTGGTAGAAATCCTAAGTAAAATTGGAAACAATGGGGGGGGTCATCTTTTATACTTCTAACATTTGTTTCATTCTTCTGTTTCTTTGCATATCTAATAATAAAAACTAGATTTTTTTTATGATCTATAGCTGGGAATGGTATTGAAATATTATTAGCTGCACACCTCAGATAAGTTAGAAATAATGTGTTGGCAGGTTCAGCTTATGATTGTTTGTGGTTTGTTGTCCTTTAGGGGCTCAGCTTGGGCAAATACAATTTCTCAGATCACAATGTCTTCCCTTCTTTTCATCTATATATATGTGAGAAAACTGCATGTGGATACTTGGGGAGGTGAGTGATCATTTGTAACAATAAAAAATCATAAATAATTTACTATACACCTTCATAACTGGTTGTCTAATTTGTGACCATGTCACACGCCACGTGAAGTAAAATAAATAATGTCTTAGAAACGTGCGTAAGGTAAACAACTTACCTATTAACCCCTTTAGGACCAGGGTTTTTTACTATGTTTGCACTAAATTAACAGGGCAGTTTTTGTCTTTTTGCTGTGTCCTTATTCAGCTGTGATTGGCCCTTAACTTGTTTAGTGCACCCCACAAAATAACTGAAGTCAAGCTACCAGACAGTTTCATATCAGTGGTCAAGCCATCATACACTTTTTGTTTCAGATTAGCATTAGTTGTATAAGAACTGCAAACGTGATGATAAAGATGTAATGATACTATTTATTTTTTCTCCTTTAATGTGACCTATAACGTAAAAATTCAATTCCAAACTGAAATCTTTGAAGGGGGGGACTCACAATTATAGGGCATGGGTTTAGTGCAGACTGAGGGTTGTATTTAATGGTGTATATTCAGAGGAAATTCTTGTTACTTGTGGGTACCTAAAAAGTCAATATTGTGACCCATACATTTTAAGTATTTTTATTAAATATATTACAAAAGGTCTTAATGGTAAGGTATGTCTTTTTGCAGATAATACAAAGGTCTGCAACACTGTAGACATTCCTTGTAGAACAAGCCAATGGCAACTCATTTAAGTAAATTCGAGTTTGGTAGCTGTAGTTTAATGTTGATAAATGTAAAAAAATGCACTAAATATAAAAAAAAAATCCAAAGGCAGAATATAGATTTGGGGCACTGTTCTGTCAGTGACAAGATAAGAGAACAACTTGTTCTGAGGACTTAAAAATTAGAAAGCAATGCAATAAAGTTTATGAAAAAGCAAGCATTGTGTTAGGCTGTATAGCTAGTAGAAGAAAGTTGAAGCTAGAACAAGAAAGAGAGAGGAGGTTCTGCCACTTTAGAGATCTATGGTCAGACCTCACCTACAGTATTCTGTAGAGTTCTGGAGACCACATCTCCAAAAGAATATTGGCATGATGTAGACTGTTCAGACTTAAAATGCTTCAGATTATCAAACTAATTTTAATATTAGACAAACATAAGCAGAGTAAACACAAAATGCAGTTTTTTTTAATTATTATTTAATGTTTAGACGGAGAAAAGCTATCCAACCCTATATCTATATGTCTGGAGAGGGTTGGAAAGCATTTTTTAAACCTCTGGGAGAGCCATTATCTACAACTGAAGAAAGCTTGAGTGGTCTGCCTACCAAGGGCATATCAACTAGGAAGTCACAAAAGTACCCAGTGTAACATGTGAAGAACTACAGACCTCACTTCCCTCAATTAAGGACAGTGTTCACAATTCCACAAAAAGAAAGACAATGTGCAAAAATGGTATCCATGGGAGAGTTGCAAGGCAAAAATCACTGCTGATAAAAAAGAACCCAAGGTCCCCCTCACATTTTCCCAAAAAAATCTTGAAGACCCCCAAGACTTATTATCTCAGGCATCTAAGCAGCTACAGACCCACAACAACGCTTTTAAATGTGAGCTACAGCATAGCAGTGAAGGGGTTAAAAACTGCATTTTGTGTTTACTCATGTTGTGTTTATCTTATATTAAAGCAAGGTGGATGATCTGAAGCATTTAAATGTTACAAATAAGCAAAAATAGAAGGTATCAAGAAGGGCAAATTTTACAGCACTGTAGATGTGCTGAATGGTTCTTATCTGCTGTCGAATTCTGTGTTTCTGTATAGAAAAAGATTGTACATGGTTTTCTTTCTCCCATGCTGAAAGAGGCTTTATATGATTTTTTGGATGTAAAGCTCAAATGAAGTATCGTTTTAATATTTGCTTACACATTTACAAAAATAACTCTTATTTCATTGTAATATGTGCCAGCTAGGACAGGACAATATATATATATATATATATATATATATATATATATAATGTAAAAGGGTGAAGCCGTATTAGTCCAGTAGACACAATGTCAAAAAATAGAGTATTGCAGAGTATGCGGTGATACCTTTTTTATTGGACTAACATAATATTAAAACGACAAGCTTTCGAGAGTTATCCTCCCTTCATCAGGTCCGAAGCAATACTAATCAACATGATAGAGGTTACAACTTTAAAACAAGTGATGGTATAAGAGAAGGGTGGGGGGGTTGAGTGGGGTGTCGTAAATAATAGGTCTGGAGGTGAGAAATGCAGAGAGGTAGAGAGAGAACCCAGCCAGAACAAATAAACTTAGGGAAACCAATAACCACAGTAAAACATCAAAGATAATAACAGCAATTAGACACACATTGGATGTTTAGATGAAGTTCATATGAAGTTCTGGTAGTGTGTAAGGAAGCCAGAATCCACATTAAGTCCCTCTTTTATGGTGTTAAAATGTGTAATCATGTTTTTCTTTCCTGAGAGTCTCTGAAATTTCTTTGTACCCGGTGTAAGAAAATGAACCTCATCCCGAAGGGTATCAGTATTAAGAACCAACTTTCAACAACCTGCAACTCACCAGCAGCTGAGAACATCTGCAGATGAAGCAGTGAGAAACTACGTAACATCCTAATTCATTAGCTATATGGAAGTAAACAAAGAATATATGGCCAGAGACAATCCTTACTCCAGAATCTTCTACAACTTGCACCTGAAGCTAAAAACTTGGAAACACAATTGGAATATTTCTACAGAAAAAATCAACAAGTTCTCATCAGGAAAAAAAAGAAGAAACTGGCAAACCTTGCACAGAACAAAGACATTCCAAAAAAAGATCAACCTTATCCACTGAAAGTGTCAATGTCCCTATGCAAGCTAAGAAGGTTAACCACCATGAAAGCAACACAGACAATAATGAAATTGTTAACCTCTCCAACCATAATCTATCAATACCTGAGAAAACAGTCCTATCCAAGGGGCTTACATTTTGTCCAAGCACAAAACTGGATCACATTCAATTATACTCAGACTTGGAGGAATTTTTCTTTGAGAAAGAAAACACCACATCCAGTCCGGTTAATAATGGGAGAAAAAAGAACAAAGATTTTACACCTGCAACAGGACGTAATATAAAATTGGACAGCTACATTGAAAGCTTCCGCACAAGAGTAGCATCCCTCGCTACCACACAACAGAAAAAAATGCTTCACAACCTCCTACCTCCAGAAAGAAATGCCTTGAATAATTTAATGAATAATAAAAACATAATCATCAAGCCAGCTGACAAGGGTGGATCAGTAGTCATCATGAACACCCAGGACTACATGGCAGAAGGAAATAGACAATTGGCAGATTAATTCTACTACAAAAAATTGAACCAGGACCCCACCAGGGAATATACAGAAGATCTTATCAAACTTATCAGATCCTTCTCAAAACACATGCAACAAGAATTGGAAAATCTTGTGCCTTCAAATCCTGCCCAAAAGCCACAAGCCAGGCAACCCAGGACAGCCCATTATTACAGGTAAGGGAACTCTCTCTGAATCTATATCTGGCCTTATAGAAAACATTCTTAAGCCCCTAGTTATCAGTACTGAGAGCTTTATACAGGACACCACTGATTTTCTCAATAAACTGAGCCAAGTTAGTAACCTTCCTGCCAATACTATACTTGCAACCATGGATGTGGAGTCTTTATATAGCAACATCCCCCATAAAGATGGTATTGAGGCCTGCATTAAATTCCTCTCCTCCAGCAATGCCACACAAAAATATGATAGTGAAACCATCGCCAAGCTCATAGAATTCATACTGACACACAACTATTTCAATTTCTATGACACTAACTACATACAAATGACCGGGACAGCCATGGGCACCAAAATGTCACCGCAATATGCCAATCTTTTCATGGCTGACTTGGAACAGAGATTCCTAGCCACTCACCCCCACAAACCGCATAATTATTACCGTTACATCGACGACATCTTCATAATATGGACAGAAGGAGAAGAAAACCTTTTAAAATTCCACAAATCTTTCAATTCATTCCACCCATCTATAAAACTCAAAATGAATTTCTCAAAACACAGTGTGAGCTTCCTGGACTGTGCCATAACTGTCACCTCCGGCTTTCTTCACTCTTCCGTGTATAGAAAACCCACAGACAGGTACAGCTACCTTCACAATTCAAGCTTTCATCCCAAACACACTAAACAAGGTGTCATTTACAGCCAAGCCATCAGATACCACTGTATTTGCTCTGACACTCAGGACCGAGACAAACACCTGGGCGCGCTGGCAGAGTCATTTCAGAAGAAGGGCTACAAGGAAAAAACGATATCCAAAAAAATTTAATCTGCTGTAAGAACACCACGGGAAAGGCTTCTAGAATACAAAAAAAAGGATAACACAAGCAGGATCCCTCTGGTAGTTACCTACAACCCAACGCTTGAAGAAATCCGCAAAATTATTAAAGACCTACAGCCGATACTCTCAGAAGACCCCATACTGAAAAAAATATTCCCTCAGCCCCCAATACTGGCATTCAAACAACCACCAAACCTGAGGAAAAGATTAGTGTGCAGCAAACTGGCCCCAGAACAGGAGCATACACAGAATGGCACTGTACCATGCAACAAATCCCACTGCAAACTTTGCCATCATATATGTGACAGCAACACAGCCAGTCACAACAACAAAACATACATCATCAAAGATTCTTACTCATGTACATCGGCAAACGTGGTGTACATGATACAATGCTCTGCATGTGACAAAGGGTGCTACATTGGAGAAACGGGGCTTAAACTGCACCTTAGAATGAACCTGCACCGAAGCTCCATCAAAAACCATGAGGAAGAAAAATATTGCACCCCGGTAGGACATCATTTCACACAGAACAATCACTCCATCCAAAACCTAAAAATTAAAGTACTCAAAGGAAATTTCAGAAACTCTCAGGAAAGAAAAATATTTGAGATGAAAATGATTACACATTTTAACACCATAAAAGAGGGACTTAATGTGGATTCTGGCTTCCTTACACACTACCAGAACTTCATATGAACTTCATCTAAACATCCAATGTGTGTCTAATTGCTGTTATTATCGTTGATGTTTTACTGTGGTTATTGGTTTCCCTAAGTTTATTTGTTCTGTCCCTGGGTTATCTCTCTACCTCTCTGCATTTCTCACCTCCAGACCTATTATTTACGACACCCCACTCAACCCACCCCCCCTTCTCTTATACCATCACTTGTTTTAAAGTTGGAACCTCTATCATGTTGATTAGTATTGCTTCGGACCTGATGAAGGGAGGATAACTCTCGAAAGCTTGTCTTTTTAATATTATGTTAGTCCAATAAAAATGGTATCACTGCATACTCTGCAATACTCTATTTTTTGACATCGTATATATATATATATATATATATATATATATATATATATATATATATATATATATATATATACCGTATTGGCTCGAATATAGGCCGCACTTTTTCCCCCCACTTTAAGTCTTTAAAGTGGGGGTGCGGCCTATATTTGGGGTCTAGTGCCCGACATGCAGTTCCAGGCGCCGGGCAGGCAGCAGGGTTAGGATACAGATCCCCCGCAGCGGTGCAGGGGACCCGTATCCTACTCTCTGATACGCTCAGACAGCCTCCCCTGCCAGCACTTCCCACGGGGGGAGTGCTGGCACGGGAGATTGGCTAAGCGCATCGTGCAGACGTTCACCGGCAGCGGTGAACGTCCGCACGATGCGTTTTACCTCTGCCCCCAAGACTTACCAGAGCAGACTCCCTGGTGTCTTGCGGAGCCGGCGGGGGACACCTACGCAATACGCGTATACAACTTCCGGTGCCGGCACATCCGCTGAGTCCCGGCACCGGAAGTTGTATACGCGTATTGCGTAGATGTCCCCCGCCGGCACCGCAAGACACCCGGGAGTCTGCTCTGGTAAGTCGGGGGGGGGGCAGAGTGGCACATATCTCGGGGGGGAGGAGGAGGAGGATAGTGGCAGCATATCTCGGGGGGGGACAGTGACAGCATATCTCAGGGGGGGACAGTGACAGCATATCTCGGGGGGGGACAGTGGCAGCATATCTCGGGGGGGGACAGAGTGGCAGCATATCTCGGGTGGGGGAGAGTGGCAGCATGTCTATTAAAAAAAAATGTTCTTTAAAAAAGCACCAAACTTTTAGGGTGCGGCCTATACACGGGGGCGGCCTATATCCGAGCCAATACGGTATATATATATATATATATATGCCCAGTAGGATTTAATGCTTAGAAACATTATGTTCTTTCAAAATAACAGTACTAGGGCAAGAGTGTGGGTGTATTGAGGTAATAGAACCCTAAATGATCAATACAGTGGAACAGAGGCCTATTGTGAAAGTTGTCCTTTATGGTCTTATTATGCTTCTTTCTTCTTAGGGTGGTCTAGAGACTGCCTGCAGGAGTGGGGATCCTTCATCCGTCTAGCCATTCCCAGCATGCTCATGGTCTGTATAGAATTGTGGAGCTTTGAATTGGGAGGCTTCTTGGCAGGTTAGTTTCAAGATCCTTCTCTGTGCAAATTGACCCCAAAAGCAATATATATATATATATATATATATATAATTTTATGCAATTAAAATATTTTTTAGATAACTGGGTATGTGTCTTTTGTATCATTTTGTGTGGTATCAGCATGGGATTTAATTTCACAGCAGTGTGTCTAGTTTTTTATTTTTGCTGGGGAAAATGTATTTATGTATTTTCTGTACTGAGTTCACCTATCATGTTCAAGAGAATTTCAAATATGTTTAAATGCAATTTCCCATAGGGTTTATAAACCAACACATGAGAACGCCCAGGTATATACATGACTAGCTACATAGCTTTAGGCAGGGTATGGCATTCAGCCAGGGAGTGAGAGAAACCTGCGGAAGAAATGATGTAATGAATTCTACTCTGCAATATAAAATCAGAAGAACTTCTTCAGGAAGTTGTTCATCCTTAGGTTGATGTGTACAGTGGTCAAAATATTTCTGTGCATGCAGACGCAATTGAGAACTTAAACTGCAGTTGTGATTTTAAAATAAAAACTATAGAGATTAATGATTACCTTCAGAAACTACAACTTCATGTTAATGGTTATTCATTCTAATCCCTTAATGATTACCACACAAAAGTACAAAAATATGTTTCTGAGAAACAGACAACTTCTTCCAAACAATGTAAAAATAAAAACAATGCATTTTGTCACATATATTTGGAATTAAACCTAGGATTTCTTTCACAGCTGCTGAAAAACAAAGTTTGTATCCACCACCATTCCCAAAGTTCACTAATACCACACATGCATTGCTTTTTTATATTTTAGAGAACATTAAATGGCCAAAAGCCCAAAACCCTCCATTTGCACAGTACACATTTTCAGTTTTTATTTTGTTGTCAAGATTATAAGCTTGCGAGCAGGACTCTCTCCACCTAATGTATCGGTTTGTCCTAGTCTGTCAATTCTAGTCTTGTCATATCCCTTGAATAAATGTATTGTGTTAAGTGCTGCGTAGATTGTTGGTGCTATATAAATAAAAGATAATAATAATAATTGTTTAATTTAGTATGTCCACTGGGAGAAGTAGTGGTCTCTTTGTAAGACCCAGAAATCTCACAAATATCTAGATGGAACCCCCTGATTATGTCATGATAACATCACTGGGGTTGTTTTAAATATTTATCTTTTCTGTTTTTGCTACCTTTTTCAAATGTGTAATTATTACCGTATTTGCTCGATTATAAGACGACCCTGATTATAAGACGACCCCCCAAAATCTGAATATTAACTTAGGAAAAAAGAAAAAGCCTGAATATAAGACGACCCTAAAGGAAAAAAGTTTTACCAGTAAATGTTAATTCATGTAAACTATTTTTTTTAATAAAAGCTATGATTGAGAAAAATATTTTTTTTGTTTTTATTTCTTGTATTTTCCAGCCTGTCCCCCAGTTACGCACATCTGCCCCCAGGCTTGCCACACCAATATGGCACTGTGGCCCATGATATGCCTTTTAACCCTCTATATGCCACTGTGCCCCATGGTATGCCTTTTGACCCCCTATATGCCACTCTGCCTCCAGAAATGCCTTATACCCCTATATCCCATTCTGGCATTTAGGGGGTTAAAATGCATATTATGGGGCAGAGTGGCATATAGGGAGGTATAAGGCATTTCAGGAGGCAGAGTGGCATTAAGGGAGTTAAAAGGCATTGTATAGAGCACTCTGCCTCCAGAAATGCCTTATACCCCTATATGCCACTCTGGCATTTAGGGGGTTAAAAGGCATATTATGGGGCAGAGTGGCATATAGGGAGGTATAAGGCATTTCAGGAGGCAGAGTGCTCTATTAAATGCCCCCTTAACGCCACTCCAGAAATGCCCTATGCCCCCATTTAACTAACACACACACACACACACTCTCTCCCCCCCCTCCCCTCCCCTCTCCTCTCTCCCCTCTCAGCCCTCTCTTACCGGTGCTTCCAGCCGGGGCAGCGGGTTGACGTCGCCTTCTGCTGCAGCCGGAAGGAGGTGGAGTTGGCAGCGGGGGTTTGTATGCGTCCGTCGCGTATACTTTCCCCGGCTGTCAGAGATCAGAGATCTCTGACAGTCGGGGAAGGTCTACGCGACGGACGCAGACAACCCCCGCTGCTAGCCACACCTCCTTCCGGCTGCAGCGGACGTTGTCTACGCGGATCGCGTAGACGTCAACCCGCTGCCCCGGCAATACAGCAGGAAGCACCGGTAAGTGTGTATGATGGGGGGGGGGGGGGTGCGACAGGAGGATCCAGGTCCCCTGCAGCGGTGCGGGGGATCTGGATCTTAGTCTCCTAATCAGACTCTATTTGAGGTCTGATTAGAAGACGACCCCGAGACCCCGATTAGAAGACGAGGGGTATTTTTCAGAGCATTTGCTCTGAAAAAAACCTCGTCTTATAATCGAGCAAATACGGTATATTGATTTTTAAAGCGGGAGAAGCTTTGAATGATCATCTGCAGTGGAATCGTTGGCATGAATCCCTGCAGTGTCATTTTGTATTTTCTGAAGTGGAAACTTAGGTCTGAGCAGTGAGCAAAACTATTTTTCAACTCCATCTAACATAATTTACTTGTGAAAGTGACATATATGTTATATATACAGTTCTTCATTCCCTGTAGGTCTTATAAGTGTGGTGGAACTTGGAGCACAGGCGATAATGATGGAGTTGGCAACAGCAGTTTACATGGTGAGTAGGATAACCCAAGGGTTCAGTGATATCATCACAAAGTTAGCTTTTAGAGATTTTGGTACTATCCTCAAAAAAAAATCCTCAAACCAAACTATCCCAAACCTTGTGAAAATGTGAAATCTTGACAGACAACCTCCACATTTAAGAATCATACCAAGCACCAAATAAGCACATTAATCTTAAGGGGGGGGTATCCATACTTCATTTCCCTTCTTTTGTTTTGCTTTTTTTGTCATGGTTTTATATGTAGAATTGAAGCTAGGAGGAGCAAAATGTGGGGAATGTTAGTTTCCAGTTTAATTGATTTAATCTGATATACTGCTAATGTTAATATTTTAGCGTTACTGATAAAAATGGCTTTTTCCAATACAGATACCTATGGGTTTCTCAGTGGCTGCCTGTGTCAGGATAGGAAACGCTTTAGGTGCTGGAGATATCAGCCAGGCCAAACTCTCTACTAAAGTCTCTCTTATATGCACAGGTATGCGGTAATACAACCTTAAAATGATTATGTCTCATTTAGGTAGTCATTTATTTGGTGAGTATTCATATAAAATTAGTTCTTTATAGAGACATCACAGTCATTGTATTCACTTTGATGCATATGATAAGTTCCTTTAAATTGTGGTCCCACTTGAAAATGCATTGAGGAATTTTGCAGAGTCTGCTAAATGCATCTGTTTCTTTTCCTGCACCCTAGCTTGCAGGAGAAATATTCAGACAAACACATGTCATAAATGACTTTTTACAGGTTTAATAAATGCACATTAAAGTACTAACAATGCACTTTAATGTGCATTCTTTGTTGACAAGGCAACATGTGACATTAGACTGTCACTTTCAATGGTGAAAGGATTTCCTGTAAATTAGAAGCTAATGAGATCTTGTGGCCTTCTTATCTTGGGTATATACTATCAAGTTATCTAGTAAAGATAAAAGATGACATCTTTCATGTATTCTGTACTACGTATACTGAACAGAATAACTGTACCTGAGTATGTGTCACTTTGTGAGAGTAAATTATACAGACTGATCCTGAGTTACGTAGCTGTTCTTAGACAAGAAGAGTAAAGAACCACTTGCAGGTAGGCCAAGACACTGAGTTACCAACAGCAGAGGGGTGCAACGGAGCAGGATCCAACAGACAGCTAGAACTTAATATTATTGATTATTATATAAATATATAAACACAGTGCTGTACAATGGGTACATAGGACATAACAAGTAGTAAATTAGCACTGCTGGCAGGTATGTGAATGGAAGAAACTGGGTCAAAAACTCAAAATAAGCTTAAATAGAGTTAAAGAGTTAATGTAAGGTTAAAGGTTAATGTAAGGTTAAAGATAGTAGTAGTGCACCGGTTTGGTTAAAAATCTATTTTTAATGTATCTATTAGGTGTAATTAAAAATAAGGTGTTCATTACTTATTATATTATTAAAGTTATTAAAGTTATTATATTTATTTATTCTACCTACATTTGCATACCTACTTTACCCAAATTTGACAGGTCAGGACTGGGAAAAAACGACTGTCCTGGTTAATTCGGGATTGTTGAAAGGTATATAGATGAAAGAAAGTGGGTCAAAAACTCAAAATAAGCTTAGACTTAGAGTTATAGGTTTCGTGTAAGGTTAAGGATATTAGTAGTGCACCTGTTTGGTTAAAGATCGATTATCTAATGCACAAGCCTTGTTATTAGTGTATTTTGAGGTTAGTGAGGAGATGTAAGTAGGGGAACCACTATGTAAAGCATTGAAAGCTAGAGTCAGGATTTTGAAATTAATCCTGAAGAGCACAGGCAGCTAGTGAAGATACTGACTTAGTAAACCAATTGGTGAGGAAGATAAGTCTGGCAGCAGCGTTCCTGGTGGATTGGAGAGAGGCAAAATGGGTATGGGGGAGACAAGCTAAGACACTGTTACAATAGTCAAGGCGGGTGATAAGGAGGGCATGGACAGGAGCCTTAGTGGCATCTGGAATGTGGGAAATGTTTTTGAGATAGAGACAGCAGGGTTTTGAGACTAGATGTGGGGGGTGAATGCGAGGTCTGAGTCAAGGGTGACACGAAAACAAATGTGAGGGGACAAGGAGATGATTGCACCATTGACATTGAGGGAAACTGTTGAGGCAATGTTAGCATTGGAGGGATGGAAGATGAGAAGTTCGGTTTTGGAGAAATTGAGTTTGGGGAAATGCGCAGACATCCAGTTAGAGATGGAGGCAAGGCAGTTAGTTAGACAATCTAAGGCAAAGGGAGATAAGAAGAGGATAGGTGGACATGTGTGTCATAGGCATACATATGGTATTGAAAGTCAAATATTGAGATGCAATTGCAAAGATAGGTAGTGTAAGTGAGAATTGAATGGGTCCTAGAAAGGAGCCTCGGGGTACGCTAACTGAGAGGGGAAGAGAAGTGTTACCGGAGAGGGAGATGTTATACGGTTAGAAAGGTAGAATATGAACCAGTAGAGAGTGGTATCACAGAGACCAAGATCATGAAGAGTTTTTAGGAGAAGAGGGTGGTCCACAATGTCAAAGGCAACAGAGAGGTCAATAAGGATTAGCATAGAGTATTGGCACTTGAACTTGGCAACGAAGAGGATTTTAGTAAGAGCGGTCTTGGTAAAAAATTGAGAGAGGAATACAGATTGAAGAGGGTCCAGTAGGGATTTGGAGTCAAAACAATTTAGACTGTAAACAATTCTTTCAAGAAGCTTGGAGATGCAAGGAAGAAGAGAGATGGGACAGTTGCTGGACAGATCAGTCGCTATGGTAGCATATTTGAAGATGGTTGAAGATATTAGTTAGTGTAGAGACAAGAGTAGATGAAAAAGACTTGGTTGGACAAGAGGAATGAAGAAGAACCTCGTCTTCAGTGATGAGAGAAACGGTTTAATGTAGAAGAGGAAGAAGAGTCCAGTGTATGGTAGGCTGCAGAGTCCCAGGGATGGCAAGGGCAGGAGGGGGGAACTGTGCAGCTATAGCACATCTGTTTCAATTTTATTATTGAACAATGTGGCAAAGCCCAAGGCGGTAAGGTCAGTGGAAGGGGTAGTTATGATAGGGCGAAGAAGGGAATTGAAAGTATAAGGGAGATGAAGTAGGTTGAACTGCAACAGAAGTTGGGTACGGCAACAGGACAACATAGAAACAAAGAAAGTGATGGCAGACCATTTGGCTCAACCTTTAAATACTTTTTCTTATATTTAGCTAAGCCTTATGCCTATCCCATGCTTGCTTAAACTCCTTCACTGTATTAACCTCTATTACTTCTGCAAGAAGGCTTTTCCATGCATCCAGGACTCCGTAAAGTAATATTTCACAAAAAGTTTAATAAACTCTCTTGCTTTATCATGTTGATTCCATTTATGTATTCAACATTTATATCATATTCCCTGTCACATCTTTCTTTAAGGCTATATATGTTAAGATTCTTTATCTTTCCTGGTAAGTTTTATCCTGCAATCCATGAACCAGTTTAGTAGCTCTTATATGAACTTTTTCCAAAGTATCTACCGTATTTGCTCGATTATAAGATGATCCCCCCCAAAATCTGAATATTAATTTATGAAAAAAAGAAAAAGCCTGAATATAAGACAAGACCCTCTAGGAAAAAGTTTTACCAGTAAATGTTAATTCATGTAAACTATGTGAACTATTTTTTTTTCACCCCTTCGTGACAAAGGCTGATTTTATTTTTTGTACCCTTCGTGACAATGGCCTTTTTAACATTTCTGCGCTGCTCATGTTTAGCTGTAATTTTCTTCTTTCCCGTTTACTGAACCCACACAAGTTATATATTGGGTTTTTTTAGGACAAGAAGGGCTTTCTTTAGATGACATTGTTTTGATTGTATCATATTATTTACTATTAAAAAAAGTATAAAATATGGTGAAAAATTTTAGTTGAAAAATCTTTTACTCATCTATAAAAGGTAATGAAAAAACCTGCTAAATAGATTCTACTATTCGTCCTGAGTTTAGAAATACCCAATGTTTTTATGTTTTTTTGCTTTTTTCTGCACGTTATGGGGCAATAAGTACAGGTAGTGTTTTGCTATTTCAAAGCCATTTTTTCAAAATCTGGTAATTCTTCTCCCCATGTGCCATTTCGGATATTTTTTAAGCCGGCCGCTGCAGCGGAAGGAGGTGCGGTCAGCAGCGGGGGTTGTCTGCGTCCATCGCGCAGACCTTCTCTGAGAGATCACGGGGAACTCTCTACCCGTTGCCCCGGCTACGCACCGGGGACTCAGAAGCACCGGTAAGTTGGGTTTGGGGGGGCAAAAGACAGGAGGATCCAGGCCCCCTGCAGCGCTGCGGGGGATCTGGATCTTAGTCTCATAGTCAGACCTATTTGAGGTCTAATTATAAGACGACCCCGATTATAAGACGAGGGGTATTTTTCATTTGCTCTGGAAAAAACCTTGTCTTATAATCGAGCAAATACGGTATATCCTTCTGGAGATATTTTCTCCAGTACTGTACACAATACTCCCAATTAAGGTTTCACGGTGCTCTGTACAACAACATAAGCATATCCCTCTCTCTACTGCTAATACCTCTCCCTACTGCTAATACCTCTCCCTATGCAAACCAAGCATTCAGATCGCATTTCATGCTGCCCTATTGCATTGTCCACCTACCTTTAAATCCTCTGAGATTATTACCCCTAAATCCCTTACCTCAGATATTGAGGTTAGGACAGTATCAAATATTCTATACTCAGTGCTTAGGTGTTTATGCCCCATATGCATTATCTTGCACTTATCCATATTAAACATCATTTGCCACAGTTCTGATCATTTTTGCAGTTTACCTTAATCATTTGCCATCTTCCCTCCTAACCCAGTTACAAATCTAGTTGTTTCACCAGAAAAAATACATACCTTACCATTCAGACCTTCTGCAACATCACTAAAATATTAAATATTAAAAAGAATGTGTCCAAGTACAGATCACTGTGAGTGGTGTGTCTCTTCTTCAGCCCTGTGTCATTCCTCCTCCGTGCTGTGTACAGACTGATCCAGCATGCAGGAAGAGGATGTGATGTAAAAAATAGCATGCAACAGAGGAGAACTGCCACCTTTTTGCCTGGGGGGCAAGTAAAGCAAAGTGGCCCCATTGGCCCTTGCCCCTCCTTCAACAAACACACTGGCACACTTATGTACAAACACCTACACAAACTTTCACACTAATACACATATATATATGCTTGCACATACTCACCCTTATACACACACGCCCTCTTACACCATTTACACATTCGTGCTCATACACTTACACATTCATCCTTACACACAAACACTCAAACATACAGATCCACCCTAACAGACAATCACTTACACACTCATGCTAACATGCAACCTCTCTCTAACACACAAACACACACTTATACATCCATATTAACACACATACACATTTACATATGCTAAAACACACACAGACAAATCTATGCTAACACACATACTTACACATAATCATGTTAACATACTGTAAGGGTTCAGGATCAGGTAGAAGTCTCAATGCAGGGGAAGGCTCGGATTCAGAGCATGGCCAAAGGAAGACTGACAATGGATCCAGTTCAGGGCTGCTTTCCACTTTAGCCCCAGTCTTGCTCTTGGGTGCTATCTATAGGTGTTCCGGGCACAAGCAGGATATAAACTTGGGGTGACAAGCTTAGTACAAACAGAAAACAGGCTTGGAATAACAAGCTCTCAGTGGCAGGGTTGGCATGTAATTGCAAGTGTGCTGGCAGGGCACAAGGCAGGAGCATGGCTAGAAGTCCTCTGGCAGGGCATACTGCAGGAGCACCACTGGAAACCCTCTGGCAACCCACCAGCAGGAAACAGACAGACATCAGCAGGTGGTAGGGATGCTGACCAATGCATGTCACAAAGGATGATCCCAAAAATAGGCAGAGTCCAAGCCAAAGGTCAGAAACCTGAATATCATGATCAGCGGGGAACCAAGGAACAAACACTAGAATGAGATTGGAGTCCAAAGGTCAAACACAGAAGACAGCTCAGATGCATTAAATCACTGGCTCGATGTACAAGGCCAGGAACACAAGGCTGTAGCTCTGAGGCGAGGATAAACCCTGCGGATCCTGACACGCATACTTACATTCTAACATAAATATATTCCCTCCCTCTTGCACCCCACAACACACCGGGAGCTTCCTCTCAGGAGCTTGCACACTGTAACCTAACCTCCCCCCTGCATTACTGTGCCGTGAAAACTAAAAAACTATGGGATTCCACCTTTATGTATGTAAAACTGACCTTGGAGACACATCAGTGTGCATTTTGAATAGCCTCAAATGAATACTGTATTTGGCGTTATGTCTTTCCGTTTTTAGGGAGCTAGAAAGTGAGACTTATGCCCCATTTCCCTCTCCTATACCAACTGAAGCAGGCATTGATGTATGCTGCCCATGCATGCACTTTAATGCACTTACATATACAAGAGTTGAGAACCCTTTGAAATCAAAGGAAGCACAACTAACCTCAGTAGAAGCAGGGGAAGAGGTAAATGGGATGGAACACTAATTTCTAGCTCCATTAAATTAAGACTAACTTATGGTAAAAAAGTGATTGGACTATTTGGTTGCCTCAGGGTCAGGTGTGTATCAGCATTGACTGTACACATCATTGTCATGTTCACAAGATCACATAGAGGAGGTTAGTTGAATGCAGATAAATGCAGTATATGATGGGATGACATGATACTGACTTCACAGTAAGATAGTTTACAAGCTGTTGCAAACATGAGTCTGTTTTATTTTTGCCAGGTATCTGCTGGCAAAATAATTCTCTCTTTATCTTTTTTTGTCCACAGTGCTTTTGGCATTGGTAACTGGGGTTTTAGTGGCCGGATTGAAAGATTATGTCGCCTACATTTTTACCTCAGACAGGTTAGTAAGTAAATAGCTTTCACACACTGTGACACAGAGCGTTATTAACAAATTTGCAGTTGTTATAGTAACCAAGCCGCACCAACAACATCAGACTGGTAAGACCCTTTTAGGGCTTAAACAAAGCCCCCTAAAAAACTGTTCCTTTGACCTTTGCTCCCCCTTCCAACATACAACAAATGTAAACACACTGACACAAATTGCACACACCCCATCTCACATCACTTACACATACATGTTGACACACACACAAGTACACATGCATGCTCACACACACAAGTACACACCCATGCTCACACACAATAGTTATTCCAGTGCTGTAATGGAAGCAGCTAGAGATTTTAAATTTCCGGAAATTTTGAACCCATGGAAAATAACAGTTTTGTTCCAGAAAAAATTAAAACTTTCAGAAAAATTGAAAACAAATGCAGAGTGGAGTAGCTTTACAAATTTAAAATTATTGTTACACATATGGAACATGAACGCTTATTCCTGAGCGACCTCTCGGCGCCTCTCTCCTCCATGTCTATCACGGCTGCACAAAAAAAGGGTGGTGTTTCAATTGGGGGAGCACACGGGGGGCACAGCATGATGTAGGGGGCCCATGGCCCCCTCTGCCTCCCCCCTGCCGACACCACTGAGGGCCAGGGCAAATAACAGGAAAGATCCTTGTGAATTGTGTATATGTGTGTTATATTTGGTTGGTTGTGAATCAGATGGAAAAAAAAAATGAAAAGGAAGGAAGGAAAAAGCAAGATTTACAAAGAAAAAGTAGATGGAAAGGGTGAATGAGTGGAGAATTGGTGACCCACTCACCTGTTTCACCCCCAGGGCAAAGCATCCAAACACTGTCAGTCCATGACGTTTGTCAACGGACTAACACAAATAGACGCAGTCAAGAGGGAGAAACTACCTTTATCATTTGGGAAAATTAACTTTCCAAGCTAAGACCTGGGTACCCAGACTTCGGCAGATTGAATTGAAAGGCAATCTGCTCCATCAGATGAGGTGCCATGCGTGAGCACTGTGGACTATATTTGCAGTCATAGAAAACACGAGCTCACTTTGAACAGTGGTTGGCGGACATGATAGTAGCTGCTGCGCAACCCATGAGAGTGCAGGCCACACATTATTCTTTTCATCCCAGTAGCCAACATTAGGCGCAGCAGGAACTTCACAGAGGTAAAGTTTGACCATTTCAGCAGCACTACTCTCCTTTTTGCTGCTAGCTCTGTCAGATGGTCCAACTATACTCCCAAGTGCCTCTTCCCAAAACGCAGCTGCTCCACTCAGCTGTGTTGCGCTTCTTGCGGCACTGCTGCAGATGCTGCTGCTAGGAGTAGCAGACATCATCATCTCTTCCTCCTCCTGCACCTCTCCCTCCTCAGACAGCATTCCCCTTTTACGCTGCCAGTCACGCACCTTTTGAACCAATTGCTATTGGTAGCTACTAAGAACATTAAATTTGATTGCTAGCTTTCCCTTAATCCTTGGATCACAAAGGCACGCTAGCATCATTTTGGGACTTTCTTCCATGCGTTTGCAAAGGCGTACTTTTAGCAGATCCTTCAGCTTCCTGACTATGGCTGTTACGTCAGGATGTAGAGTGCCACCTTGAACAGCCTCACGGTTCTCAATGAACACATCCATCTTGCTGCCAAGATGAGATGGGCCAGACTGGCAGTGTTTGAGCTTAAATTTTCTGTGGCATCCCTGAATGGTTTAGGGACTGCCACTAGCTGAGCGATCACTGTCCAATCCTCCCTATTCAATGAAGATGTAATCCCAATATTGTGCTCTGAGGCAATTGCCCTTTGCTGCTCCAAAAACCTCTCCAGCATATCTAAAGTGGAGTTCCACCACGTACTGACATCTTGTCATAGACAAGCCTTAACACTGTGGTGGAAGTGTCCAGCGATCTTTCTGCAGCTTGACAGAACTACTGCTGCTAAATGACTTCCTCTTTCTGACATTGCTGCCAAGACTATGAGATGGATGATGTGGGCTGCGCAGTGCACACCAACAATATGACCATCTCGCAGCGCTTTCACCATGTTTGCACCTCCGTCAGTTTCCACAAAACCCACTTCAACATTGGAGCCCGCCTCTGCTCCCACCCAAAGGCAAAAGATTTTTCTTATTGCATGCAGAATATTTTCAGAAGGAATGATCAGTAGCCTGCTGCAGCAGCTTTCTTAGACACACCGGGCTGCCACCAGTGTGCTGTCAAGGAAATAAAGACATTCTGCCCATTAGATGCGCTCCACAAATCTGTTGTGAAATGAAAACACTGACCAGCAGCCTCAGAAAGCTCCTCTTTCACTGCTGAAACACAGGACTGAAACAGTGAGGGGACAATATTCCTACTGAAAGTGGAACGTGAGGGAACTGTGTATTGTGGAGCCATAGCCGCCATCAATTGTTTGAAAGGCTCCCCTTCAATCATGGAGAAGGATGTCCCTCCAACTGAAAGGAACTGCCCAATAAATCGGGTTATTTTATTGGCCTGCTGCTTGGCCATTGACCTCCTGGACTGGAATGCCCCAAATTCTTCCAGGGTGGGCTGGACATGTTGCAGTGCTCCAACCTGCCTTGGTCTTTGGCTGCCAACTAGCTGTAGCTGCTATTGGCTCAGAAGCAGCTGTTGGGGTTTTTATTATTATTATTATTTTTATTATTCATTATTTATTATAATATTAGTAGATTATAAATTATAATTATAACAACTTTCACTGCTTATGCGGATGGACTTAGGTGAGCAAAACACTGAGGCGGTTTTAATAAAATAAAATAAAAAATTTGAAAATAATAATATTTATCAAAACAGCGTCACTGCTTGCTGAACAAAAAAACACACAGCAGTTATATGGCTGGATGAACTAGCTCAACAAGTTCACTTCACTGATGGACTGAGGTGTGCAAAACAAATTAAAGTAAAAAATAAAAATATTTAATATTTATATACTGCAGCACCAGTACTAGTAAGATTAGCTTAACTTTAAAATTGAAAATTATTATTAACCAAATTATTAACTAAGTAAGTAATACATTATTAGAGATTTCTTATATTAATTTAGTAATTAAATTAATCAACTTCTATCTTAAGCTTAAGGGTAGTAGTGGAGTGGTTAATCTTTATGTGGGATAAATTAACTCTTCTACCTGCCAGAATCTCTCAAGCACACCAAGCTAATATAATATAGCTCATTTAGCTAGCTAAAATGAATTATAATGTTATTATTAAATATTAATGATTATAACACACTAGTAGTCATCTATACTAGTATACTATATGACAATATTAAAAAAAAGACTTTGGTAATAAATGGATAAAAACTGTTTTCCCCCCCAATTCTTCTGTGGTTTTTTTTCCAGACCTTCCCATCTATAGTAGCAGTCTTCAAATGATACTGTGTATAATGCCACTTGAATGGTGAAATAGGCAGAGAAATGAAACGAGATGAAGTGAACAAAGAGTGATCATAAGTTTATTTAAGTAATACACATGTGGTCACTGCTGTACATACTCTCTGTGCAGGCAGCTGTGTTAAGGACTAGAATTAGATCTCATTTTGGTTTAACTGATGTCATCTTTATTCTTCATTATTACAATGTATGAATTTAACTTAGGTAGTGTTCTTTTTTTATTTGCAGTGACATTGTACTCCTGGTTTCACATATTTTGCTTATCTTTGCTCCATTTCATGTACTTGATGCGATTTCTGTAAGTATTGAAACATGTTACTGAATTTCTGATATTATGTACACTTTAAACCATAACCTATTTAATAATCGCTTTTAGTGTACCTGTGGGGGAGTGTTGCGGGGAACTGGAAAGCAAAAGATTGGTGCCATTTTGAATGCAGTTGGATATTACGTCATTGGCTTACCTGTAGGAATATCCCTTATGTTTGCTCTGAAACTTGGAGTAATGGGTAAGAATTTTACAACTGAGTGTAAAATCTGACAGAAAGAGGCAGAGGAAAGTTGTATTCTATATTAAAAGTATAATATGTATTTTTTAAGAACTTATTCTTTTTAGATGGACGTATTCAAGACATATTCAAAACACAAAACTCTTTCTTGGCTTTGGGTATCGAATTGTCATACATAAAAACGAATGCAAACAAGTGAAAAGTCAGAAAAAGTCTGTACATATACTGAGCTTAACTCTTAAGTACAAGAGTACAAGAGCATCTTACTACTTTCCAGGACCTTATAGACTCCTGAGCCACAATGGTTTCACTAGAGGTCACTGCACTAGCCTCTGAGGAACCAATCAGGGCATCAATTTGTGATCTCGTCCAAATTATGGTATTTTGGATTGTTTGGGTTGTAATCTTGTACTTTAGTATGTGTTCTCAGTATATGCTCTTTTCTCAAGGTTTGTGGTCTGGAACGCTTATTTGTCTCTTCCTACAAGCCACCTTTTTTGTCACATTTGTTATAAGACTGGATTGGAACAAAGCTTGTGAAGAGGTAATGTTTATAATGTATATAGAGGTTATATGCAACATTTCCTGCAATACCCTATTATATGTAGTGTTAAATATAATAAGCAGGTCCTACTCCAGAGTCCTACTCCAGACAGTTTAATGTCCCATGTAGCCTTACCAAGAAAGGATTAATTACCTTTAGTATGGTGGAGAGCCACTTACTGCAACAGCAATGGCAACAGCATTCATATTGGATTAATTAAGACAGAAGTCAAGAGATAACGTTGGGCACGAACAAGAACTTTAGTTGCATCTTGCGTTAGGAATGGACAAATGCACATTTTTACTTCAGATCAGTTTTGTTAGTGATTTTTTCACCATATTCAATTTGCATTCATTTGCAATTTGCATATTTTATTTGCAACTTCAATTCTACCAGTCTATTACAGATTAATAGATGTAGTGTATATGTGTATGACATTTTGATTTCAGCCCTTACTTGGTGCAAGGGAAAGTTTACAAGTTCCACCTTGTACCACTTAGCAGATTGAATATGTTTGACACATATCTTATTTAGAACTAATTTAAAACAAATAAAAAAGTCTAGCTAGACTAAAAAACTAACCAGATGAAAATAATGTAACCTGTTGCTCCTGTTGTATCCAATGTTATCCTTGCCAATTGCTTATTAGGAAAAGTAGTGCATAGCTCAGGTCTCCCCCTGTTGTCATGTAGTCCCAGTCCTGCCTGTCCCTGTAGTATTGAAATAAAATCTAAGGATTGTGGACTAATTGTAAGCTGTACCATGAGGTATATTGAAAGGTTGTCTTTATTAATCTACATAAATCAAGGTCTAAGGTATTAATGTAACTTCCCCGATGTTAAAACGTTTTTTGTTTCTTTTAATCGTTCATGAGGGTAGCCTCTACCCAGTCCATGCAAAATAACAGATATACATTGGTTGTGAAAATATTTAGCATTGGCAGTTTGGTCTTTAGCCAATACTACATGATGACTTTTTTGTGCTACTGCTGTAATTATATAAACCATTTTTTTTGTCATTTTTGTAGACACCTTTTGTTGCCGTTCCTGGAGTTAGTGTGAGATTTGCTATTTTTTTTGTAGTGACATAATAGCGTATCTGTGACAAGAAGGTTTGTATACAGTGGATATAAAAAGTCTACATACCCCTGTTAAAATGCCTGGTTCTTGTGATGTTAAAGAATGAGACAAAGACAAATCATGTCAGAGCTTTTTCCACCTTTAATGTGACCTATAATGTAAACAATTCTAGGTTATTAGTAAATATTAATTCATATGTTAACTATTTTTCATATTTAATAAAAACTATGAGAAAAAAGCCTTGTTTATTTTCTTTTATTTACCAAACTGCCCCCAGTTATGCACATCTGACCCCCAGCTTGCCACTCTGCTTCCAGATATGCCTTATACCTCCTGTACGCCAGAGATTCCACTGTGCCCCCTGATATGCCTTATACTCCTTAAATGCCAGTGATATGCAACTGAGCCCCCTGATATACCTTTTACCCCCAGATATGTCTTATGCCCCCCTGATATGCCTAATATGGATATGCCTTATACCCTCTATATGCCACTGTGCCCCCTGATATGCCTTATAACTTCCAATATGCCACTCGCCCCCATTTATGCCTTATACCTCCCTATATGCCACTGTGCACCCTTATATGCCACTCCGCACCCCAGCGGAAGTGGAGGGGAGAGGCGGAAGTTGTCTGTGCGCATCGCACGGACACCCACCGGCTGACAGTGAGGGGAATCTAGGTCCCCTGCAGTGTTGCGGGGGATCTGGATTCTAGTGTTATAAGGAGAGGAGTTTTTCAGAGCATTTATAATTGATAAAAATCGATTTGACTAATCAATAATGAAAATCATTGTCAATGATTTTCATTATCGATTATTATCGATTTTATCGATTAGTTGTTTCAGCCCTAAACAATTCAATTGCAAAACAAACTGAAATATTTGAGGGGGGAAATATAAAACTCACAATAACCTGGTTGCATAAGTGTGCACACCCTAAAAGTAATATTTTTTTTGAAGCAGTCTTTTTGGGTAGGAGTCTATTAGCATGGCACATCTTGACGTGGCAATATTTGCCCACTCTTCTTTGCAAAAGGGCTCCAAATATGTCATATTGCGAGGACATCTCCTGTGCACAGCCCTCTTCAGATCACCCCACAGATGTTCAATTGGATTCAGGTCTGGGCTCTGGCGGCTGGGCCATTCCAAAATGTTAATCTTCTTCAGGTGAAGACACGCTTTTGTGGATTTGGATGTGTGCTTTGGGTTGTTGTCGTGCTGAAAGGTGAACTTCCTCTTCATCTTCCTAACAGACGCCTAAAGGTTTTCTGCCTTTATAGCCTAGAGCCACTTTAAGTGATGGCAGATGTTTAATGACTTCTATTTAACATGAGTTTGAATGTGATTGGTTAATTCTGAATACAGTCACAGCCCCAGTTATAAGAGGGTGTGCACACTAAAGATTTCAGTTTCTTTAGCAATTGAATTGTTCACGTTATAGGTCACATTAAATGTGGAAAAAGGTCTGACATGATTTATCTTTATCTCATTCTTAAACATCACAAAACCTGTCATTTTAACAGGGGTGTGTAGACTTTTTATTTCCACTGTAAGTGGACAAAGCAAAAAAATATTGTGGAGTTTCTACGTGCTATTAACCCCTTAACAACCAGTGATGTGCAAGGCACATCACGTAAAATTAGTCAGTTAACAACCAATGACGTGCTTTCAGCAACACCAAGATTGGTAGCAGGGCACATGTGACCTTTCCCTGGGGTGTCAACATCCATCATACAGTGTATCTCGCAAAAAATGTTTGCAAGAGGTTCTCTCCAGATCCCTCTAGGATATTCCTTGCACCCCCTGTTGCCCCCCACCGAATTTGGAGCCACCCAGGACAGTCCCGCAATGGGACTTTAACCCCTTGACTGCTAACGACGGCATGGTGCCGTCGCTGGCAGTCACAGTCAGGTGCTAACGACGGTGCCATGCCGTCACTAGCACTACCCTACCTTGATGGAGGTCTGTGGACCTCCATCACCACCTACCCCGGCGATCTGCCCCTCAAACTGAAGGGCATCACCGGGGCCACTCGATCCGACCGGTGACGTCTCGCGCAATGACGCGATGACGTCACCGCGCAACTTTATTAACAACTGACAATTTAATAAAATATTATTAAAATCAGCCATTTAGCCTGTGCGGTACGTGAGTAACCATCTCATCGCTGCAGCGCCTTGCATTTTTACTGCAAGACTTATTTTTGCTGTAAAAGTCATTTTTTTTCTCCCTTTAGCATCATTTCTTTGGGATTGTAAAGGGAAAGAATGGTGTGTGCTTCTGTGAGTGAATGTATGGAAAGTATGGTGTGTGCTTCTGCGAGTGAATGGAGATATGAAAGGCGTGTGAATGGTCAGTAATTAGGGTTAAAGCCTTGACGTGGCATTACTGCTCACGTAAGAAGTTAAATTATGGCACAAAAAGTACACATTTGCAAGAACTACACCCCTTGGCGCATCAAATGAGGGGCTGTATGTGTTTCTAGTACAAACCTGGAGTGCGCAAGACACAAATGAACATGTTGCTATGGTTAGAAAAAACATATTTTCTAGCCAAAGCGACATATTCCATCATTATTTGTGCACTTTTATCCTAGAAATACATGTAGCCCCTCATTTGAAGCTCCAAGGGGCGTAGTTTCTTAAAATGGATGAATGAGGGAGAGCATCCGTTAATATGTGGATGAATTGTCTGAATGAGGGAGAGCATGAGTTAATGTGTGGATAAATTGTCTGAATGAGGGAGAGCATGAGTTAATATGTGGATGAGATGTCTGAATGAGGGAGAGCATGAGTTAATATGTGGATGAACTGTCTGAATGAGGGAGAGCATGAGTTAATATGTGGATGAATTGTCTGAATGAGGGAGAGCATGACTTAATATGTGGATGATTTGTCTGAATGAGGGAGAGCATGAGTTAATGTGTTTGTGTGTATCATAGATGTATAATTGTGGAAGGGCAAAGATGGCACTAGCAGGATGTTTGAGCCTTGGGGACCAAGATGGTACAGGCAGGGTGTATATGGGACAAAGATGGCAAATCGTATGTGTGCTATCTGGGTGCTAGCCAGGTTCTATGTGGGCAGTGTGGACACCAGGGCTGGCTTTGGGGTTTGCAACCTGTGATCTATGCCTGTAATTTAGGGGTTTTAAATATACTTTTAATGCTGTGTTTTTATGTGAATTCCAATTGATCTACACCTGCAAAGCTGGGTTTCTGTGTTATTCTGTAGATCCATATCTGCTATGCTATGTTTCCATACATTATTTATGTATACCTGCAAATACAGGGTTTGTATGTCTTGTTCAGTTGATTAATACCTGCAATGCTGTTTCCTTGTATTTATTTGATCTATACCTGCAATGCTACGTTTCATATATTATTATTGTATACCTGCAAATACAGGATTTGTATGTCTGATTCTGTTGATTTGATATATACGTTCAGTGCTGAGATCACAAGTGAATTTCAATTGATCTATACATGCAAAGCTGGGTTTGTGTGTTAATGTGTTGATCTATACCTGCTATCGGCAGCAGGGTCTAATATTTATATATACATTTATATATATATCGGCAGCAGGGACTAATATTAATATATATATATCTGCAACTGGGGCTAATATTAATATATATGGGCAGCAGGGGCTAATATATATATACATATCAGCAGCAGGATCTAATATTAGGCCCTGAAATCATTTAGTGCAAAAGTTAAGGTATTGTGTTGTTTAAAGGATTTCAAGGATTAGTCTTACTAAATTGTGGCTTCAGGCTTCCCATGTTGAATGATCAAGTATTGTATTGTCCAATAACAAAAGTATCATTCCATAGCACATTACTTTTGGCAATATATATATATATATATATATATATATATATATTTTCAGTGGTATGATTTAATGGTGGAAATTATTAATGCCCCCCCCCCAGTTTGACTGTGGTATCTTGTGTGCCCCCCTATATATTGTTTCTAGAGTCGCCACTGGATAAATTGAATAGGCCAGGTTCAAAAATGTCCCAAATAGGGCATAGACTGACCAGATGACAAAATGAAAAACAATAAGTGCACCTCCCAAATGTGGCCTTTTAGCCCCCAAACAACCTGAAAAATTCATGCATGGGTGTTCTAACTGTACTCAGGAGATGTTGCTGAATACATATTGGGGTGCTGTTTGACAATGACAAATACCAGGAACTTTAAATTCATACCTGAAGTACAATTTGTGTGAATCCAGTGGTATAATTTGTGAATGGAAAGGGTTACAATACCAGCACTTGAAATACCTTGGGGTGTCTAGTTTTCACAAATATATAGTTTGATGGGGTAAATATAATTGTCCGGCTTCAAAGATGTCCTAAATAGCACATGGGGCAGAATGACCAAAAGCAAAAATGGTTTTGAAATAGCAATACGCTTATTATACTTATTGCCCTATAAAAAAAAACAATAAAAACATTGGGTATTTCTTAACCCCTTAAGGACCAGGCTGTGTTTTACCTTTTGTACCATTGGGACCGAGGCTGTTTTAACACTTTTGCGGTGTTCGTGTTTAGATGTAATTTTCTCTTCACTCATTTAGTGAACCCACACAAATTATATGTTGTTTTTTTCAGGACAAGAAGGGCTTTCTTCAGATACCATTGTTTTAATCATATTATCTAATTTCGCATAAAAAAAATAATAAAATATGATAAAAAATATAAAAAACCCCCACATTTTCTGACTTTTACCCCAAAAATCTTTTACTCGTCCAAAAAAGCTAAGGAAAAAACCTACTAAATATATTTTACTATTTGTCCTGAGTTTAGAAGTACCCAATGTTTTTATGTTTTTTTGCTTTTTTCTGCACGTTATGGAGCATTAAGTACAAGTAGCATTTTGCTATTTCAAAACCATTTTTTCCAAATCTGGTAATTCTTCCCCCATGTGCCATTTCGGGTATCTTTGAAGCCGGCCAATGCAATTTACCCCATCAAATCATATATTTTTGAAAACTAGACACCCCAAGGTATTTCAAATGCTAGAATTTTAACTCTTTCCATGCATTTATTATTTTGTGTTTTTTATCGCTAAAATTGCTGTTCAGGTATGGATTTACAGCTGGTATACATCACTTTCAAACAACACCCCAATATGTGTTCAGCAACATCTCCCGAGTAGAGTCATACCCCCAATGCATGGGTTTGTCGGGTTGTTTGGGAGGTAAAACGCCACATTTAGGAAGTGCACATTTTTTAACTTGGAACTTTTACATCTGGTCATTCTGCCCCCATGTCCTAATAGGACCATCTTTGAAGCCGGCTAATTCAATTTACCCCATCAAACCATATATTTTTGAAAACTAGACACCCCAAGGTATTTCAAATGCTAGTATTTTAACCATTTCCATGCATGAGATTCTATCACCAGCCTTTGGCACACTTTGTGTTAGTATTTTTTTGGTATTTTTTTTACACAAATTGTACTTTGGGTATACATTTATAGCTCCAGGTATACGTCACTATCAAACAACACCCTAATATGTGTTCAACAACATCTCACGAGTACAGTGATACCACCCATGCATGGGTTTGACTGCTGTTTGGGGTTAAAAGGCCACATTTGGGAAGTGCGCTTTTTTTTCCCCTATTTTGGTCAGTCTGTGCATATGCCCTATCTTTGAGCCTGGCCACTACAATTTACCCCATCAAACCATTCATTTTTTTAAATTAGACACCCCTTGGGTATTTGAAATGCTTTTATTAAAATTTTTCCATGTCAGGATTTTTGGGAAGATACAGCGCTAATTTTAGCACTTGCTCATAATAATAAACTTTATTTTTTTATTTTACCGTATTTGCTCGATTATAAGACGACCCTGATTATAAGACGACCCCCCAAAATCTGAATATTAACTTAGGAAAAAAAGAAAAAGCCTGAATATAAGACGACCCCAAAGGAAAAAAGTTTTACCAGTAAATGTTAATTCATGTAAACTATTTTTTTTAATAAAAGCTATGATTGAGAAAAAGATTTTTTTTGTTTTTATTTCTTGTATTTTCCAACCTGTCCCCCAGTTACGCACATCTGCCCCCAGGCTTGCCACTCCAATATGGCACTGTGGCCCATGATATGCCTTTTAACCCTCTATATGCCACTGTGCCCCATGGTATGCCTTTTGACCCCCTATGTGCCACTCTGCCTCCAGAAATGCCTTATACCCCTATATCCCATTCTGGCATTTAGGGGGTTAAAATGCATATTATGGGGCAGAGTGGCATATAGGGAGGTATAAGGCATTTCAGGAGGCAGAGTGGCATTAAGGGAGTTAAAAGGCATTGTATAGAGCACTCTGCCTCCAGAAATGCCTTATACCACTATATGCCACTCTGCCATTTAGGGGGTTAAAAGGCATATTATGGGGCAGAGTGGCATATAGGGAGGTATAAGGCATTTCAGGAGGCAGAGTGCTCTATTAAATGCCCCCTTAACGCCACTCCAGAAATGCCCTATGCCCCCATTTAACACACACACCCTATACCCCCATTTAACTAACTAACTAACACACACACACACACACACACACACACTCTCCCCCCCCCCTTCCCCCGCTCTCCCCCCTCTCTTACCGGTGCTTCCAGCCGGGGCAGCGGGTTGACGTCGCCTTCTGCTGCAGCCAGAAGGAGGTGTGGCTAGCAGCGGGGGTTTGTATGCGTCCGTCGCGTATACTTTCCCCGGCTGTCAGAGATCAGAGTTCCCCGCACCGGTGCAGGGAACTCTGATCTCTGACAGTCGGGGAAGGTCTATGCGACGGACGCAGACAACCCCCGCTGCTAGCCACACCTCCTTCCGGCTGCAGCGGACGTTGTCTACGCGGATCGCGTAGACGTCAACCCGCTGCCCCGGCAACACAGCAGGAAGCACCGGTAAGTGTGTGTATGATGGGGGGGGGGGAGTCGGGTGAGACAGGAGGATCCAGGTCCCCTGCAGCGGTGCGGGGGATCTGGATCTTAGTCTCCTAATCAGACCTCTATTTGAGGTCTGATTAGAAGACGACCCCGATTAGAAGACGAGGGGTATTTTTCAGAGCATTTGCTCTGAAAAAAACCTCGTCTTATAATCGAGCAAATACGGTATTTATTTTACTCTTTTTGGACATTTTGCTGGAACTGGATAGTTCCTCTGAAGCATAATAATTTTTAAATGTTACCATGTTTTTTTTAAGCTTTTTCTTTTTTTCCTTTTTTTTTTGTTAACTTTTTTTTTTTTTTTTAAATATTTTACTAATCACATAGTGATTAGAAAGCTGGGCTCCATTGACTTGTATGGTTGAATGCAGTACCTGTATTCAACCTGCAAGTGGAGCCAGAGTTCTCTAGAGGGTCTGGAGACCGTCTAGCGAACTTTTTCAACTTTATTATTTTTTTTCCCGGGCCGCCGCCATCTTGCGGATGGCGAAGACTGCGTGCAGCTGCGGCTGTGACTGCTCTCCGGAGCGGTCACAGCCCGCCCTGGGGTAAGTATTTGGTGTCGCTGGATGCCTCCTGATCGAGGCATTCCAGCGACACTATTGAAGTTTAGGAGGTGATCGTTGATCGCCTCCTAAACGCTTTTAAAACGGGCGTCCGCTGCCATGCAATGTATGGCGGATGTTGACGCCCCGGGGAGGGGCCAGACATGGCCCATCATGTCAATCTCGGTGTTGCTGAATGCCTCGACATCGAAGGCATTACAGCAACACCGTTTAAGCTTAGAAATCGTTGATCACTTTCTAAGCTTGTTTAAGTCTCATGACGTGTCAGGCACATCATAGGTTGTTAAGTGACCGTTTTGCATGACGTGCCTGACCCGGCAATGGACGTTAAGGGGTTAATTGGGGCAAATAGTTGAATCTATTTAGCAGATTTTTACATTAGCTTTTAGAGATCAGTGAAATATTTTTCAAATAAAGTGAGAGAAAGTAATTCTATACATTTTCACCATTTTATTATTTATTTATTTATTTGGGAAATTAGATCATATGGTAAAAATATGGTATTTGAAGAAAGGCCTTCTTGTTCTGAAAAAAACAATGTATATCTTGTGTGGGTACACTGATTGAGAGAGAAGGAAATTACAGCTAAACAGGAGCACCACAAAAGTGTTAAAACATCTGTGACAATTAACATGCTTGCTAGACATGGAACACCTAAATGGAGGGTTGAAGACGATAACAGGACACTCTTGTGCGTTGCCATAAGCACGGATGGTCGTACAATAACCCAGGCTCAGGATAACCAGAGGTCACAGATGGTCCAACAATAAGCCAGGGTCAGGATACCAGAGGTCACAGGTGGCCCTACAATAAGCCAGGGTTAGGATACCAGAGGTCAGTTTGGGGGAATAGTAAGCCACCGGTGAAGTTTTTGTTTCTCACCGTGTCTTTGAGACAGAACAGCTCCCACAGCAATATCTGAAGCGTCCATTTGAAAGGGTTTCTGCAACATTAGGTTGGATAAGGATGGGGGCTGTAGTGAAGCGATTATTTTTTTTTTTATTTATTTTTTTTTGAACTTCACATTTTTATTATTTTAGATTTTTCTTTTCGTATGAAAATGCATATAAGGTGTCATGGTTACATCATATTACTCGCGTCTTAGAACAGATGTTACATTTCGATGAAACCGAGCAATAAGTACAGATACATAGAGAAAACCGTTACATAGTGATGATTGAGGAGCCAGCATGAGTACATATCCATACATATGAAGATAATATATCCATGCAGAGAACATAGTTCATTAACCAAAAACAAAGAAAGAAAATGTCCCAATGGTAGGTTGCTGCAGATGAATGGTGTGCGAATAAGGCGCCTGTGATAAATGAGCATGTGTTGAATCCATGGGGACCATATTTTATCATATAAGGGAAGCTTTAACTTGTTAATAAAAGAAAATTTTTCTAAAACATGCACCTTCTCCAGTACTGCATGAATGTCTGACATATGAGGTGTAGTGGGTGATTTCCAATAACGGGCTATGAGGGATTTCATGGCCAAAAAAATATGAATGATAAGTTTACGAGCTGGAGAATCCACATATTCCGGGAACATGTGTAAAATAGCTATCTCAGGTTCGAGGGGAAGGTACACCCCCAAAGAGGAGGAAATAAACGTAAATAATTTTTGCCAGGTGGACAGTATAGAAGGGCATAACCACCAAACATGTAACATGGAGCCGACATCCTGGCATCCCTTTCAACATGTAGGAGAACTGGAGGGGAACAGGTGGGAAAGGTGAAGTGGAGTGAGGTACCACCTGCAAACAATTTTTTTCTGCAATTCGAGGTGGTTAGTGCAATGTGTGACCCCTCTCATAGCTTCCTCAGAGACTAGCCACCGTTCCAGCGGAAAGGAGGAACCGAGTTCCTTCTCCCAGGCAAACATATGGGGAAGCTTGTGGTCCCACATACGGGATTCGAGCGCAGAATAGCAGATGGAGAGCATACCTCTTTTAGGAGAGGACCTGCAACACAAGCAAACTATAGGATGAGATGAGACGACATCAACTGGGGGAAATTTAGAGCGGGAGTTCAGCAGATGTCTGATTTGAAGATATTTATAAAAATCGCGTGTTGGGATTGAAAAGCGGGTTTGTATGTCAGTGAATGTGCACATGTCGTGTTTGTGAAATAAATCTCCTACACGGAGGGGATGTAAAAAGTTCCTAGAGTGAATGTCTAGGTCTGGGATGAGGCACATAAGCAAAGTTAGCGGGGTGGCCTTCGTAATGGAGGATAAAACAGGTATGAACTGTGACACTTTAGACCAGACATGGAACGTACATACTGTGGTTGGAGGAAGAGGAGGGAGCTTGGGGCTAGTACGAGAGGGCAGCCATAGTAGCTGACTCACTGAGAACGGGCCTAACATGGAATTTTCGAGAGGCACCCAACTAGGAAGATCCTCCCTAGAATGAAAGATAACCTCCTGGGATAGTATAGCGGCCCTATAATACGCTTCAATATCGGGAGCCCCCAAGCCCCCTTTAAAGCGTGGTGAAAAAAAAAGCTTGTCTCGAGATCCTCGATCTCCCTCCTGCGTTAATGAATGCGTTTAGTGTGTGTTGTAAAAAAACTATGTGGTATGACGATCGGGACTGCTCTGAAGACAAACAGCAACCTGGGGAGTACCATCATTTTAACCGAGGCTATCCTACCCAACCAGGAGAGATCAAACGAGCGCCAGGCCTGGAGCTCGTCTTGGATAGATTTCCATGTCTGAAATACATTGAAGCGATGTTTCAGAGTCTCGAACACTGTCTGGGCCTCTGGAGTCCACACAAATCAAGAGTTAATTTGGTTATGGGAGCCATGATGTGAGAAAAATTCAGAATACACTTCCGGTAGTAATTTGCAAATCCTATAAAGCGTTGTACAGCTTTTTTGTCAGAAGGCACCGGCCATTCTAATACTGCAAATACTTTCTTTGAGTCAATCTGTATGTTCCCAGCAGTGATTATGAACCCCAGAAATTCCACTTGATATGCGTCAAATTGGCATTTCTCTAGTTTAGTGTAGAGATGCTGGGTGTCAGGACCGGAGACTGCCACCTACCTCGCGGCGGGATCGCTGTCGCGGGGGCCAGGTTCCGGACGGCGGCTCCCTCATGGCGCGATCTCTCGTCTGTGGCGAAGGCCATAGGCTCGATTATGCCGCACGCCGCGCTTGGCAAAAGTGTGCGCTTTCCTTGTGGCGGGGGGCGTGGCTTCGTTTCGGAGGACGGAGGGAGCTGCCAATCAAGGGAGGAGCCAGAATCCCTTACCCCTATCCTTCTCACACCAAGGGGAGGGCACCAGGTGTGTGGAGGAGGGGAACAGGTGTGCAGAAGAGGTAATCAGGTGTGAAGGGGAGGTGACCTCTAATCAGAGACCCTATAAAGACCCAATAACCCCTTCACAATTTGCTTGCTAGTTAAGCTTCTTTTCCTGTGGATTCCCTATCATCTACTTCCAGAAGATTTTGAACATTCTACTTGACTTTACGATATTTGACCCTTGGCTCCCCTTTCTTGGATTCCTCTACTTGCCTTTGCGTTTTATATTGGAACTGTGACTTGGTTTATGAACCTACGCTGCCTGCCTTTGACCTTGGAACTGTTTTTGATTACGCTACATGCCTTTGCCCTTTATATTGGAACTGTGACTATGTTTATGAATCTATGCTGCCTGCCTTTGACCTTGGAACTGTTTTGACTATGCTGCCTGCCTTTGTCCTTAGAACTGTTTGATTAACTACACTGGTTTTAAGTCTGTCCAACAATTCGGGGATAAGAGGTAGAGGATATCTGTTTTTTATAGTTATCTTATAAAATGCATGGTAATCTACACAGAGTTGTAGACTTCCATCTTTCTGGAGATGTGTTTTGGCGGATGAAGCCTTTAGTCAGATTTTCCTGAATATATTCCTTAAGGTGACAGAGTTCAGGTTCAGATAATGGTAATATTCTCCCAAATGGAATAGGAGCCCCTTCCTGGAGGTCAATTGGACAATCCTTTTTTTGTCGAAGACATCACTGTATTACATATTCTACATAAGGAGCTGATTGTTAGTGTGAGAGAATGGGGTGTAAGGAAGTAGCAGGACTGATTGCAAAAGAGTGACAAGGGTACCTTAAAACCACTCTGTCGTGGGGTTATGTACTCTTAGCCATGGCAGTTGAATAATGATAACTGAAAAAAATGGGTGATACAATTAAGTAGAAGCTCAATTGTTAAATATGATTATCGCCCCCGAAGGAGAACTTGAAGTGGTTGTGTTTCTTTTGAGACGGGGCTAGAGGACAAAGGACTGCCTGAATCTACTATCTGAATATACAATCTGAATATGTATAGGAGTAGACTTGCCAAGTGAAGGTATATGAAGGTCCTGATCCATAAAACAGCTGCTGGCCCCAGCATCAATTATGGCAGAGAAGAAAGTCAAATTACTGGTCCGCTATAAAAATAAGGATACTGATAAATGAGGGAAGCCACTTAGGAGACAAACGCAAGCATAGTTCAGTGTGTTCATTCTTACCTCCAGTGACAGGAGGGCGCTGAGGACAGGAACGGATCAGGTGCCAAGGTTTACTGCAGTAGAGGCACATTTTTTTTTTGACGGGCTTTCTCAGCTTCAGATAATGGGCCACATGCCAAACTGATCTACATCGGTTCTTCCATAGATGGAATGGCTGAGGGGTTGTTGAAAGGTACTACAAGTGGTACGTATTGTCTGGGTGATGGAGAGGGTATGGCTGCACGTTCAATGCATCTTTCACACAACCTGCAATGTAACTAGATGACCAGTAAAATGAGATTATGCAAGGAGGCTGGGTTATACACATTGAACAGTGAAACTCTGCTCTATTAAAAGTGAGTATGATACCTATTGGGGACAGCGATATAGATTATTTATATTATATGAAAAACACTATGGTGTCTGTGTTTTATTGTTCTTTTATGTGAAAACATGCGATTCAGAAGAAATGCACTTCATATATATACTCCAACTGACTGCACATTTTTATTATTGTAAATTTAAAGTGAAAACACTCAATTGTTTTCTGTTTTCAAAAATATTGAACCAACTTAAAACTATATATACAATTTCAAGACAAGAGAATTTATGAACATGCATTTAAGTAAATATATTTATTAATAAATAAAAAAAAACATTTCTATTTGGAAACAGATATATTGTTAAATAAACCAAAGCCCATCAAATTTTTCGTTTAAACCCATGGGATTCCTAGTTTGAAGCTAAAATATACATTTGTTTTGTATAACAAAGGAAGCCTTGAAGTGAAAGAGCATTTGGGGACACAGGTTTTAGGCAGTGGTCATTCTCCCTCAGGCCCAGCCTAAACATTCTGTTGGTTGTTAAGTATACATAGTATAGAATGCTATTGGAAGTACATTGCCTGTCTTACAGACAGCTTTGCAGATGTCTGTTTTGTCTATATTATGTAAAAGAGTTGGTCACCATTCCAGTCCCCCAATGTGTTCCAGCGAGGCGCTTGAGAATCTAATGTTTTTACACAGGACACTATTTGAATGGGTGCCTCCCCTATCCCTATGCAGGTAGGCATCAAAATAATTATGAGTGAAGTGCTTTATTATGGACATAGTGTAGCTTTAGATCTGTAGGTAAGCAAACAGCACTATGTGTAGATTCTGAGATTTGTTTCTGCATTAGTGCATTGATAATATTGAGTGGTTTAAGGTATCAAAAAATAATGTATTGATATGAGACCCATGGTGTGCCACTCACTGAAGGGATGTGTTGCTTTACTTTCTTGAAAGTCAAAATTTTCCCAGTAATGGTAGGTGTAGTGTATATTGCCATTGTAAATTGAGAATAATTCTAACATTTTTCCACAAATTAATTGTGGTCAATAGTAAGGGATCTACTCTGACCACATACGTAGGCTGTATGGTGTGTGGAAGAGTGTGGATAGAGGCAGAGGGAAAAACTTGGCTCTCAAAATATGTGTCTGTAGATTTGTTGGTTTGCGTAATCCAGTCGATTGCATGACATGGCTTTGCTGCCAGACTATAGTCTCTCAAATTTGGTATATTCAGTCCCAACCTGACTTTTGTTTTTTGCAGTTTGTGGACAATCTGGCAAACCCTTTGGACCAGAGGAAACTGTATTTGTCAGGGGCACGACTAGGATCTTAGGGCAAGCATAGGGCGTAGGGAATGGCCATGAGGGCCAAGCAGAACAGGGGCAGTAAAAGCTAGATGGTAGAGCACACACTTAGTCTGACAGTCCAAGGTTTGAGGAATGCAGCACGGATCACTGATGTCAAACAAACCAAGGTTATGAGACAGGAGATAAATAGTGACTGAACCAAGACAGATACTGCAACTTGGAACACACAAGCACCAACTGAGGTGAGAATAGAGGTATTATATGGTCAGAGGCTGAGGCTTCAACCCCTCATGTGAAGTCCCCTCCTTCCCTTGCTGAATCCACGTCCACAGCATCCAGCAATAATCAACCAAGCCAGAGTCTACATCAAGAAAGAGGGGGCACTCCTTCACCAACCATACCCTTGTCACACTGCTTGACGTGGCTGGAAGCAAGTAGGGGAGACCTACTTCGAGTGAGAGCAGGCTTTGTGGTCTGACAATATTACAGCTGCTATTGCTATTCATATTTCTTTGACAGATTTTAAAAAAACACATTTGTTGCTGTACTCACACCTATAACAGGAAGTTTTGTATCTTGGTATCTTGTGATCATTAACCCATTCAGTCCCAGCGGTTTTTGGTACTCGGAGAAATTTTGCCATTTTTGCGGTATGTCGGTTCAGCTATGAATAATGTACACCTTATAGTATGTTCCCTATAAGTGCTGGGAAAGTATGGAAAAGCTATATAAATTAGGTATTTCTGAAATCAGGACACCTACATTGATAAACTTGGAGGGGATTTTTCATCACTTTACCTAATTTTGTGAGGATTGAGAGGGAAAATGTATTAAAAAATTAGGGTTTTTTTCTGATTTTCACTAGTTTTTACTAAGTTTCTCATCATAAATTTTCAGCTAATCATCTATGTTACCAAGAAAAAAAAAAAAAAAAAGAACACCTAATTTTTTATACATTTTCCCTGTGAATCCTCACAAAATTAGGTAAGGTGATGAAGAATCCCCTCCAAGTTTATCAATGTAGGTGTCCTGATTTCAGAAATACCTAATTTATATAGATTATATAGAACATACTATAAGGTGTACATTATTCATAGAACTTTTATGCTTATGGATTAAAGGGTTTGGGTGTTGTGAATGAGGACAGGAGAGTTATACTGTTTAGATGTTGTGTTAGGGCAATGGGATGTAAGGGTTTCTCTTTCTTTTTTTTTTAATTATCTTTATATATTCCCCATCCCCTTGCATCCCCCTGCACCGATCACACTGTGATCTCTATGCAAGTCCCCACAGCCTTGCATAAAGATCACAGTGTCTGTGTCTCATCGGAGCGATCGGATATCCCTGCATTTGTGCCAGAAGCTGTTACATGAGATCAGGCAGCAGAAAGCCAGCGATGCTGGCTTCTGCTGTCAGGTGGAGTCCAGGCTGTCAAACAACAGCCTGATCTCCCGTGTAGCAACACAAATGTGTCGAAGCGGCAGGGACACATTTGTGTTGCTACACGGGAGATCAGGCTATACTATGTCCTATACTGGTACGTCCATAGGGGATTCTAGAGATGCATTTTTGGGACGGACCAGTACGTCCATAAGGGACTTAAGGGGTTAATTTGGTTAACATTTTTAAACCTAGGTGGATGAATGTTTTATGGTCTTTATTTGGTTTGGTTTATAGGATGGTTTTAGCCTGATTCAGGGTGTCAGCAGGTCACTTATTCAAAAATATATAATAATTTGTAGGGCTGAAACAACTAATCGATAAAATCGATAATAATCGATAATGAAAATCGTTGTCAACGATTTTCATTATCGATTAATCGAATCGATTTTTATCGATTATAAAAAGAGTTTTTTTTCAGAGCAAATGCTCTGAAAAACTCCTCTCCTTATACCTCAAACGGAGATCGGATTATAATACTAGAATCCAGATTCCCCGCAACGCTGCAGGGGACCTGGATTCCCCTCACTGTCGGCCGGTCTCTCATTTCCGTCTCTCTCCCCCCCTCCCATACACCCCTCTGACTCCTCCCCCCTCCCATACACTCCTCTGCCTCTCTCCCGACTCCCTGGTGCTTTGTGAACCTCCGTTACTGACAGGCACTTTCACTGCAGCTTCATAGAAGCTGTGCAATGCAGACCCCCACCGGCTGACAGAGAATCATCCAGAGTGGAGTATGGGAGGGGGGAGGAGGCAGAGTGGAGTATGGGAGGGGGGAGGTGGCAGAGTGGTGTATGGGAGGGGGGAGGAGCCAGAGTGGTGTATGGGAGGGGAGGAGCCAGAGTAGAGTGGGGGAGGGGGGAGCCAGAGTGGTGTATGGGAGGGGAGGAGCCAGAGTGGTGTATGGGAGGGGGAGGAGCCAGAGTGGTGTATGGGTGAGTTATAGTGGTGTATGGGGGGGTATTATGAATTTCAGGGCATATAGGGGGTATAAGGCATATCGATATTAGGCATATCAGGGGGGCATAAAACATATCTGGGGGTAAAAGGTATATCAGGGTGCTCAGTTGCATATCACTGGCATATACGGAGTATAACGCATATCAGGGGCACAGTGGAATCTGGCATATAAGAGGTATAAGGCATATATGGGGGCAGAGTGGCAAGCTGGGGGTCAGATGTGCATAACTGGGGGCAGTTTGGTAAATTATCCGATTAATCGAAAAAATAATCGGCCAACTAATCGATTATTAAAATAATCGTTAGTTGCAGCCCTAATAATTTGTAATATTTCACCAATAATGCACCTTGGCCGGGGTTCCTGCCATTTGAGAGGGCTTTTATTGTTTCTTTATCTTCTTCCTCTGTGTTTTCAGAATTCAGTAATTCTCTTTGTTCCATAGTGAGTAGTTTGATCCCCTGGCCTTTACCATCCTGCTCTGTGACATACAGTGTCTCAGAAAGCATGTGGTGAAAGCTTTGTTAATGTTGTTGCCTAAGAATCTCTCCCCTTTCTGAGATGAGCTTTGATATGTGAGGGTCTAAGAGGATAGGGGAACGATTGTCACTGCTTGGCAAGGAGTCCTGACCGTCACAAGGGGCCACATTAAAGATGTCAGTTAATGTCATGTGCCTGGGTTAGCAGCATGAGCATTGTAAAGACCAAGAGGTGGTTGGGTGGTTAGAGCATGACAAGTTTGAGATGGGAATGAGAGTAGGAAGCAACATGAGAGAACAGGATAGACGGCTGTGGTAAGAGAAGGGGAAAGGGGAGTTAGAGAAGTTGGTCAGTGAGCATATATTAGAAAAAATAATGTCCAGGTTGTGACCATCATTGTGAGTAGGGGAGTATGTTGTTAAAGATCAAAGGGGGGGTTAATTGACAGGAATTTAGAGGCTATGAGACTCCCAGTGTCTACTGGAATGTTAAAGTCTTCAAGGATGAAAAAGGGGACATCAGAGGAGAGGAAGTTGGAAAGCCATGACCAGAAGTGGTCAAATGGATAGTAGCAGGATCGGGGGGAATACAACCACAGTGTGTAGACAGAGTATGGAATATCTGGGTGGCATGAACCTCAAAGGAGGAAGAGGGATGCAGCAGGGGAATAGGTTGAAAAGTTCGGGACCACTCTTTTATCAGGTGTGCGAGTGTGAGTGAAGTAGAGGCAATCATAGGAGAGAGCAGCTGAAGAATGTTAAATGAGGTTAGCCAGGTTTCAGTTAGAGCAGGAAGGTGTAGGTCAAATGGCTGTGTATGGCTGGTTATTTATGTACATGCATACCGTATTTATTCATAATGTGTTTAGGGAGTGGGACACCCAAGGAGTAAGGCACAACTTGTATTGCATTAGATAACTAGAAAACAAAATAGTCACATTTGCCCTAGTAAAATAAAGCTCAACCGCTGTTAAGAAGACCAAAGATGATGATGGCCAAACTTTTACTTTCTTTTATGAACCTAACCAGATAAAAATGGTATGCTTACTGTGCATTAAGGAAGCATTTTATGTGACTGTATCAGTTTTGTTTGAAGCTGTGTTCCTAGTATATCAAATATATTATTTGTTAGTCTAAACAAAGATCTACACTCCTGCAGCTGTCAGCAGCACCAACAATGAATCATGCATTGTATGTTTTATCAGGCTCAGGTTCGAGCAGGAATAAAACAAAAGATGAAGGATGTTGTCTCTGTAGCTTTACAGACAGAGAGGCCCGGTGACAGTTTGGCTAACAATGGTAGGTGGATTAAAATTAAAAATTATATATTCAGCATTCAATCAGGTTACCAGAATCCGATAGATGCTGCATCTCTGGAATGGTGTCCTCTCTCGGCTTCTGTGTGTGACTGGTTTGTCCTCAACATGTTATATCAAGCTGCACACCATAAAAGCTACATAAATAACAAATATTCAGTCAACTTCTGCTGACTGATTTTATTTTTTATTTTCTGTTTTACCACAGGAGACATGCAGACTTCATATGGTTCACAGGATCAACATTCCAGATATATTATCTTGTCAGATGTTGGTGCTGGTAATAGACACACAGGCCATTTGGTGAAGAAAGATGATTTTCTTGAAACTTCTGACGTCATAGGAGATGTCCTCTCACTAAAGAAGCTAATTATTTGGCGTGGCCTGGCAGTGATTTCAGCCGTGGCTACTCTTGTTATTGCAGTAATAGTTAAAGTACTGTCTTGAAACGGGTAGAACATTTGATTTTGGGCTTCAGAGATTTTGGGCCTTATTTTACTCTTATAATTACTTTGATTATCTAATAATTTTCATATCTTCTCCTGGCTAACTGAAAATTTATGGTGATTGCCTAATTTGATGAAAGTTCTTTTTCCCTCCACTTAATTTTTCCACTGAACCTGCAGACCACCGCAGCCACCCCAAGCCATCCCCCCAGAGCCTTTGATCACTCCCATACAGTGGTGTCGATACAGGGGGCCCCCCCTAGGTTATTCCTTGCCCTCCCTGTTGCCTCCCACTCCGACGAATTTGGAACCACCCAACAGACACTGTATGTCCGGATTGCCCGGGACAGTCCGGCAATGGGACTTTAAATCCCGGGCAGCCTCATTGAAAGTGCTGTCTCATTTATATATATATATTTTTTTATTTTTTTTTATTTATTTATTTTTTGACGCAGAGGAGAGAGAGGGACGCCAAGCAACCGCTCAGCACCCCCCTTCTTCCTCTGCGAGTCCTCTACCTCCGTTGCTGTGTCAGCATTTCATGCCGAGCACCGGAATATGACGTCATATACCAGCGCTCAGCAGTGAAGCAGAGCGCCCCGCGGCAGAGCAGGAAGCAGAAGCCTTGTGCCGCAGGACTTAAGAGTGAGTGATAAGGGAGGGAGAGGGGGTAGATAATGAGAAAGGGGGAGATGGGGTAGATAGTGAGAAAGAGAGTAGTAAGAATATTGAAATAAGTAAGTCAAGGGTGCTTCCAGGTTAATTGCTGTGAGTTGTGGGCTGATAGGAGTGATCTGATCATTAAAAAGTTTTAAAATTGAAGTGCGCATGTGGGGTATTGCTGTACTCGGGTGGTGTCACTGAACACAAATCAAGACCTATTTTGTTATTTCACATATCCACTCAGAAAAATAAACATGGTGAAACTGCAAGGTGGATGTGAAAAATGTTTTCTTTTTCTTGTTAGACAAACTGTGGAAGGCGCTGGAAAATACCAGGCATATGATGTGTTTCCAAAAACCAGGACAAATACTTAAATACACTTTTGGAAAGAAAAATTCTATTTACATATATAGTTTCTATAGGTGAAACTGTGAAAATATTTCCCCACATTTTAGATATTTTTCATACTAAATGATGGTTTATACTGTATTTGCTCGATTAAAAGACACGTTTTTTTTCCAGAGGAAATTGTCTGAAAAATATCCCTCGTATTTTATTCGAGGTTGTCTTATACTCAGACCTCAAATAGAGGTCTGACTACAAGACTAAGATCCAGATCCCTTGCAACACTGCAGGTGACCTAGATCATCCTCTCTGGCAGCCGGCGAACGTCTGCTCGATGCACCCAATCAACTTTCGCTGCTGCCGGGACTTCTGTGACGGATTGTTGGCATGACATGACCTTCTGGTGCACCACCATAGAAGTCCCGGAAGAGGTACCGGCCAGCAGCAGCAAAGGTTGTTCACTGGCTGCCAGAGAGAAGGATCCCCCACCCTTCTGCAGGAGACCTGGCAGTCGGTGAATGTCTGTATGATGCGTGCAGACAACCTCCACTGCTACCTCACGCTTCTGACAGTGCACCATCAAAGAAGCCCCCCATATGGTGATGTGACCTTCCAGTGCTCATTTATAGAAGCCCAGGCGGAAGTCCTGGGTAGTAGCAGAGGTTGTCTACGCGCATCAGGGAGACTGGAGCACAGGGGACAAGTCTAGGGATGCATCGGTAAGTCGGCATATAGGGGGTATAAGGTATATCAGGGGGCAGATTGGCAAATAGAGGAATAAAGCATATCTGGGGTGCAGAGTGGTAAATAGGGGGTGTCACGGAGCTGGCTAGTTCGACCGACTACCTCCGCTGTCTTGTGCTCCCTTAGCCTAGGATACACGGACAACATCTACCTTGCAGAGGAAACCTTAAATGGAGTCACTGACCTACAAAGAGTTCCCCAGTCACTAGCCGAGACTCAGTGTATGGTAAAACCAAATGAAAACTGATTTATTTTAGACACACAGGGCTGGATATATCCAGCAAAACACACATTAACATAATCAAGATATTAGGCTGGCAGACAGGCCTCTCTGGTGGCCCCAGTGATGGATGGTTACGTCACATTTCTCCCCCTTCAGAATGGGACTGACCCAGGAGGAGACCCCAAACGGGTTGACTCCGTAGTCAGTCAGTTCAATTTGCCCATCAATGCCCTCCCAATACTGGTGCCCCAAACAATCTGCCTCTCCAAGAGCAGTACTCACCCTCCTGACCTCTGCCTCTCCTGAACAATATAACTGCCGCTGGAGAGAATTGCCAACTGCACCTTCTCTCTGGAGTCTTCTCTGCCGCTGGGGAAACAGGGTGGCGGGGGCCCCTTCAATCCAGGGTTGGGGATCTGAGTCAACTGCCCAGCATTTCTGGAGACCACAGGTGTTGACCACAGTCTCATCCACCTGTATGGGGTACATACATCCTCTGGCGAAGGGACGTCTGGTGAGGGAGGGTAGAGGCCAGCAGCACTCTGACCTGGAGAAAGCTCTTCTATAGGGTTTGCGGGGACCCCCAGTGCTGGTAGAGAGGAGCCGTCATGCCTCTCGTCTGTTGCCAGTATTTCGGCTGGGGTGGTCTGAGCGGGCACTGCGGGAGCGTCATGGTCAGACTCGGGAACAAGGGTGGGCAGAGACCAGCATCACCCTGCCCTGATGCCATCGCTTCTGCTGGGGAGTGGGGATCTGGGCCAACTGCCCAACTTTGCAGGGACCCAGGTGTGGAGACCATAGTCCCATCCACTACCACAGTCTCTGGTGCTGCCTGATTGGACCTTACAAGGTTTCTGTGTTTAGGCTCAGGGAACAGGGAAGGGAGCAGGCAGAGGTCAGGGGCACTCTGCCCTGAAGGCAGCTCTTCTGCTGCGTGGGTGCCACACAAGCCTTTACAAAGTCAGGGCCCATAGTCAATAGGGAGGAGTCTGGCAGTCAGGCCTCTCTGGTGGCCCCAGTGATGGATGGTTCTGTCACAGGGGGTATAAGGCACATCAAGGAGGCAGAGTGGCAAACAGGGGGATATAAGGCATATCAGGGAGGCAGAGTGGCACATAGGGGGTATAAAGTATATCTTCGTTTTATAATCTATCAAATACAGTATAATATAATTATTATTTCAAAATAAAGTCCAACTTGTGCTGAAAAAAACAACATATAATGTGTAGGGGTACACTAAATTAGTGGGCAATCACAGTTGAAGAAAGTCATAGCATCTGGTTATTTAGTGCAAACATGGTAAAAAAAACCAACCCGGTCCTGAAGGGGTTAAATTGTTGTGTTAGTACCATTGCTACAGACTAATATAGTGAGATATAGTGATCTTTTTGTTACCATCCTAATTATTGCCATTTCTTTTATTTGTGGTTGCTGAGTGGACTGGAAATTAACTGCTTTGATATTATACTATCATATAAGATGGCATCATTCATATAAATCTGAGATGTTTATGCAATGTGCTGCTTCACCTGTCACATTTTTGTATGAGTTTAATAAGCCAGTGATTCATACCTTATAACCGATCCATACAATGCTGTATTTTATGTCATGATTTACTGCTACATGTTTTGAAGATCATTTTTCTGTTTTATCTTTGGCATCGCACAGATTATATAGATATTTTGTAGATTGTGTTTTCACAATAAATTATATCTTGGTTAAACTATTGTGGTAATATAATATCTCATTTTGAATTATAAATGTTGGTGTGATTTGAAAGGATTTAGGATAAGTGATAAAATATAGGGTATCTCTTTAAATTCATATTATAGGTGTGATCCTACAATAAATAAAGCGCCAGAATTATGTGATAGAATATTGGTTTTGCCTATTTTATCTCATGAATAACCCTAACAATATCTGGTGATCCCATTACAGGAAATCAGATAGTTAATCAGTCTCTATCAATGAGTCATCTTATTGTTAACCCCTTGACATCAGTTAATAACAACTGACGAGCCTGGCACATCATGGGGTTTAACAAGCTTACAAAGTAATTAAAGATTGATTTCTTCTCCCAAACGGTGTTGCTGTAATGCCTCAATATCAAGGCATTCAGCAACACCACAAACTGCTGCAGGAGCCCATGTGATTGTTGTCCTGAAGCAAAAACATCTGGACTTACCTGAGAACTCTAAGCTAACCCTGCAGCTTAAATATAACAATGCAAGTCAATATAGCCCAGTTTAGGTTGGTAAAATATATATAAAAATAAAAATAATTCTATAGTGAAGTCCTTAAATTAACTCTATATCTTAAAATACTAGTCTTTGAAATACGCATGGCGTGTCTAGTTTTCAAAAATGTATGGCAGTTCAGTGGTGTCCCAAATAGGGTGTGCAGACCGACTAGATCTCAAAACCTCCCAAAAAAATGTGCACTGCCCAAACAAACCTATGCATGGGTGGTATCACTGTACTCAGGAGATGTTGCTGAATACAAATTGGGTGACATATAGCAGGAGCTGTAAATTGATACCCGACGTATGTGTGTGAAAAAAGAACACACAAATTGGACAGTTTCAATGTCCCATAAACGACGAGGGTACAGGATGACCAGATTTAAAAATTCCAAATTGAAAATGCACACCTCCCAAGTTTAGCCTTTAGCCCTAAAATAACCTGATAAATCTACGAATGGGTGGTATGACTGTACTCGGGAGATATTGCCGGATACATATTGTGGTGTTGTTTGTGACAAGTACCAGGAGCTCTACATTTGGCAAGGGCTGGTGATAGAATTTGCGCATGGAAAGTGTTAAAATACCAACATTTGAAATATTTTGGAATGTATTCAAAAATATATTGTTTTTATGTCCTTAAGGGGTTAATGGTGGGCAGAAGCAGCTTTCAGTAAACAAAATATGTCATGAAACACAGAATATGATGTAATCTACAAATTCTTATACAAATAATATAAGGTTTAGCAAACAATAACCTCAATAACAATCACTGGTATACATAAATTACAAGCTAGTGGCTTGTATGGGATTGTTATCTAATATTCTGACTAGGGTTATAGCATTGCTTATGTTTTATCACAAGATTTTTTTAACAGATAGACAGCATTGACCATTGGTAGAACGCGTGAGTGATGTTTATATAGTTTATAACATATACAATATTTTTTGTTATATATATATTTTATATAGGGTATATAATATGTAGATATAGTCACTCAAAGAATTACATTGATTGAGAACCTAAGAAATAGTTACACATATTTACTTTGCTATTTAATGTTGCAGATAACCCTTAAAGTGGCCCCTCCTCAGAATCCCCACATATGCATTTGTCCGGCTATTTTCCATACAGCACATGTGGAGTACCATTATTTTTGCCGTAGGTCAGGGGCGTCCAACATGTGGCCCGCGGGCCAAATGCGGCCCGCGTGACCTAGAGGTGCGGCCCGCGTGAGATCGGCAGCCAGGATCACAAGCCCTGCCGCTTACTTGTGGGAGGGTCTATTCTCTGCTCCAGTCCTGCCTCCTCTGTGGGGAGAACGAGGGAGGCCGCGCCCCCTGCTGAAGTCTGTGAGCGGCATCGAGAGCTGTAGTAGGTAAGGGGGTAGGGGGAGGTTGTTTGATTGAGTATGCCTGTGAGGAAATGAATGTGTGAATGAATGAGTATATGAATGAATGAGTGTTTGTATGATAGCATGGATGTGTAAGTGCTGGAACCTAGGCATGATGGGACTGTGATTGGTGTTAGCAATCACACTCCTATCATGCTAAGTCAGCCAGTACATGCTAAAACCTGGCTAGCTGCCCACCTTGTGTATTGATGCTGCCAGCAGTATGGGGTCTGCACTTACAGCCACCCTGTACCAGCATGTACTGGCTGAATGGCATGATAGGAGTGTTATTGCTAACAGCAATCTGCTAACAGCAATCACAGTCCCATCATCAGGTTCCAGCATTTACTGGTTGCCTGGGTATAAAAAGAGTGTGTTTGCTGTTAGCAATCACACTCCTATCATGCCAAGTCAACCAGTACATGCTGAAACCTGGCTAGCTGCCCCCCTTGTGTATTGATGCTGCCAGCAGTATGGAGTCTGCACTTACAGCCACACTGTACCAGCATGTACTGGCTGACTTGGCATGATAGGAGTGTGATTGCTAACAGCAATCACAGTCCCATTATGTCTAGGTTCCAGCATTTACTGGTTGCCTGGGTATGAAAAGAGTGTGTTTGCTGTTAGCACTCACATGCCAAGTCATATTGTTGATTTTGTTTGTCCAATTGTGGTGTGTTACTTTTAATAAAAGTGTGGTTACACACTAAAATTGGACAAAAATTACTGGTACAATGCCCAGCCAACCAGTACATACTGGAATCTGGGTATGCCTGAGATTGCTGTTAACAATCATAATATATAATTTTTTTGTACAATTTTGGTGTGCAACTTACTTTTATTAAAAGTATGTGGGGGGGTCATTTTCAGTTTTGGCTAAGTGAACCCTGAATTTTCGGTTTTGGTCCCGAATTTTCATTTCGGTATATCCCTAAAATAAATAGAACTATTTCATTTTAACTTATCCAGAATCCTGAATTTGTAGTCGCAAAACTTTCTAGGCCCAGAAATCAGTGAGAGGAAAAGTAAAGGTTTTGTGTCATTTACTTTATTTTAATCTGCATATCTTATTAAAGGCCATATTTTCACACAGTGAAATATGAGTGCGGCCTGCGCAAGTATACAATTCTGATGAAGTGGCCCACTGCAGAAAAAACTTGGACACCCCTGCCGTAGGTGGTTTTGAATGGCATTTGTTTTTTTTGGATATTATTTTGAACTGTCTACTGTTTTCTTGCTGTTTTAGTACAAAATAATCAAAATTAGCACAATAATAAAATATTAACATTCATTAAAGCATTTGTCTGCTATTTCTTACTTTCTAACTAACTAAGTCTTCAAATGCTGCGTTGTACTGCAAGTTATTCTAGATGGTTGTAATGTCATCAAATCTCATATTAGCTTCATTTAGATTTTTGAGAACTCATTTTGCAGACAATCATTGGGCACGGCGTCCCACTAGACCCCCTGGTTCCCGTTAAAGTATAGTTAATAGAGAGAGAGATACTGCTTTGCAGTACACTTATAGACAAATTAATGTTAAAAAAATTTGTAAAGCAATACAACATATTAAAAAGGTTTATTTAAAAAGTGGTAACATTTCTTGCAATGTCTTCCAAGTATAAAGTTTACCTCTGAGCCTGCACAGTATGTAAAAAGCTGTCTGGAATTTTTACCTTTAGGTAAATGGAAGAAGCATCTGTATCTAGACCAAGTGCTTTCACTTTGATAAAGGACCATGATGTGGTCCGAAACTTGATTTGATTCATCCTGCTGGCTGAATAAAGTATTCGCAGACTAGTGAGTGGACAATTTTCTTGGGACACCTGACAATTACACTGAGAATTTGTGAGGTCAGGCACTGATGTTGGACAAGAAGCTGTGGCCACGGGCGTAGGAACCGGGGGGACGGATCCCCCCCAGGAAATCATGCGGGGGGGACCGATAATATAGAAATCCCCCCCAGGGTGAGTGCACCCGATCGGCAGCTGCAGGCTGCAGGACTGGTTAGGGAAATCCGTGATCTCCCCAACCAGTCCTGCAGCTGCATTAAGGTCACACTCACCAGCTGTCTGTAACTGAGCGCCGGGCGACGGGATATGACGATTATATCCAGCCCCGGCGCTCAGCAGAAACAGCTGTGCGCAGCCGCACTGCACAGACTGCGAGCGGCAAACAGAAGGAAAGTTAGAACAGAAATCAGAAAGGAGGAAGCAGGAAGAGAAAGCAGAAAGGAGGAAGAAGGAAGAAAAGGTAAGATTTGTGGAGAACCAAGGTGGGTGGGTGGTTGATTATTGGGGGGTCTGATGTGGAGAACAAAGGTTGTGGGGGGGTCTGATGTGGAGAACAAAGGTTGTGGGGGGGTCTGATGTGGAGAACAAAGGTGGGTTGGGGGGGTCTGATGTGGAGAACGAAGGTGGGGGGGTCTGATGTGGAGAACGAAGGTAGGGGGGTCTGATGGTAGATTTGTGTGTGCATATACATATGGTAAGGCATGTGTATGGGCACTTGGGCAGGCATATGTGTATAGGGCAGCTGTGTATATGTGCCTGTATGTGCATACGTCTGTATGGGCAGTGTATATGTGTATGTGTGTATGGGCAGTGTATATGTGTACGTCTGTATAGGCAGTGTATATGTGTATGTCTGTATGGGCAGTGTATATGTGTACGTCTGTATGGGCAGTGTATATGTGTACGTCTGTATGGGCAGTGTATATGTGTATGTCTGTTTGGGCAGTGTATATGTGTATGTCTGTATGGGCAGTGTATATGTGTACGTCTGTATAGGCAGTGTATATGTGTATGTCTGCATAGGCAGTGTATATGTGTACGTCTGTATGGGCAGTGTATATGTGTACGTCTGTATGGGCAGTGTATATGTGTGTATATAAGGAGTGTATTTGTCTTATAGTGTATACGTCTTTGTAAGTATGTGTAAGGGCAGTGTATATTTATGGGGAGGCGTGTGTGTGTGTGTGTGTGTGAGCAGATTATGTATGTTTGGGCAGGCGTGTATAAGGGTAGTGCATATGTGTGAGTACTGGCAAGTGTGTATGTGCAGGCAATTGCAGCGTATACGTGTGTTTTTGTGGGCAGGCATGCATAAGAGCAGTGCATATGTGTGTATGAGCAGGCATGTTGTACTTAAAGGGAAGATTATGATTCCCTGTAACACGTTTAACCCATTGTGTGTGTGTATGTAAGTGTGCATGCGTGTGTATGTTATTCAAGTGTTTAAGTGTGTGAATATGTTCCTGTGTGTATGACGTGTTAGGAGTCTTAGATGGTTCCTAGTAGTTCATAGTAGTCTCTGTGGCCGTGTTCAGTGGGGTCCATCTGTGGTTGTAAGATTTGTCTTTTTTTGTGAGTTTCTGTGGGAATTTTCTCCCATTCATCCAGTAGAACGTTTTATGAGCTGAAGGTGATAAACCAAGACATTTTGGACAACACTATGCTTCTAACTTTGTGGGAACAGTTTTGGGGATCATGACTGTGCCCCAGTGTGCAAAACAGCTACTTTGCACCATAACCACTACAGTGCGTTGGTTGTAGGGTCTTACTCTGCCTGCAGTTAATAAAATATTTCTATAAGAGTATTTAAGTGTTGTCTGCTCCCAGACCACAAATGCGGAAAGGGTTAATTGCATCATTGTATTTCTGTAGGATCTTTTGTTAAAATTTTGGCAATTGTGCATTACTTAAAGCAGGGCTCGACAAATCCCAGGCGCCAGGTCGCCATGGCGACAGAGAATTTTGTCCTGGCGCCTAGGTTTTGTCAGCCTCTTACATCCATAAAAAAATGTGGATGTAAGAGGCTGAGTAACCACACGGGGGCGCTGCTGCTGCTGTCTGCCCAGGAGTCTGGGCAGACAGCACAGCCACTCAGAGCCCGCCCCCGAGCCTGAGATCACTCCCACGGAGTGATCTTGTAGGCTGAAACCGCGGTTGCTGCAAAACCAGCAATCGTGTTATCAGCTGCCACAGGCAGCTTCAGGGAAGGGGGTTGTGTGACCCAACACCCCCCTGCTGCCTGATCGCTCCATGAGAGCGACAGTGCAGCGTTAACCCCTTCAATGCCGTGATCGCGGCATTTAGGGGTTAATTCCCGTTTTGTACGGGGCTCTGCTGCTGGTGGTCTGCCTGGAAGCCCAGCAACAGCAAAAACGAGCCCCCACAAGCCCTTTGATGATTCCTGTAGGCATGGAAGCCTACAGCAGTCATCAAAGACTCGCCTCCCTGCAATGGCTGGTCTATAGACCAGCAATTGAGTCCCAGCTGCCAGAGGCAGCTTCAGGGACAGGGGAGAAGGTTCTTTGGTCTCCACATGAGTGTGGACACCCGCCCCAACACCCCCCTGCTGCCTGATCGCTCCATGAGAGCGACAGTGCAGCGTTAACCCCTTCAATGCCACACTTGTGTATGACAAATTCGTGGCATTGCAGGGGTTAACATTTTTCCCCACAAGCTTGTGGGGACTAAATATCAGTCAATGCTGTGCTCCAATGGAACATCAGCATCGAAAGAGTTAAAAAAAAAAAAATTAATAATAAAAAAAAAACAGCACTGACCTGAAAGTCCAGGGTGCTTCCAGGTCAAACGCTGTGAGTTTAGTAAGTGGGCTGATGATGATCCGATCACTCCTAACCAACTTTTAGTTTAAAAAAATCCTGGCTCCTAACTTTTTTACCTGGCGCCTAGATTCACAACAAATTTGTCAAGCCCTGACTTAAAGTATTATTACCAGTTGTTCTAAGTGAAATAACTGAAATATAGGCCAAACTTTTGGTTAATTTTCTTTGACCTGTTTGTTTAATAAAGAGCTTCTCTGTGAAAACTGAACATGATACTTTTTTGTGAGGAAATTGTACATACACACACACATACATTTATATAAAATTTGCCATGAACAATTCCCAGTTTACTGAACAAGAATATACCCTACCAGTAAAAATGCTATCCCCCCCCAGATTTTTAGGGGTTCCTACGCCCATGGCTGTGGCTTGCAATCTCCATTCCAGTTCATGACAAAGACATTCGATGGAGTTGAGGTCTTGAAGAAGACGTTTGAACTGGTTGAGGTCTTGGCTTTGTGCAGACCACTCAAGTTCTCCCATACCAAACACATCCAACCATGTGCTTATGGAAGTTGCTTTGTCATGCTGGAATCTACACCATTTGGATTTATTTTTGTTGAATAAATCACGGTGTAAAATGTTATGTGTTGCTGAGGTTGTATTTATCTAATATGTGGACCGGCTAAGGATGGTGCCGGTGCTCCATCATAGAAGCCCTGGCGGAAGTGTTGGGTAGCAGCGGAGGTTGTCTGCACGTATCACACAGACTTCCAACGGCTGCCAGAGAAGAGGATCCAGGTCAAAATGTGAGAAATAACAAGAGTGATGGGAGTTTGAGGGCAGGGCTTTCTTCTGTGTGTTTGAATCACTTCATAAACACATACCAAATACCATATATAAATGAGTGAGTTTAGGTGAAGCGCTAAACAAACATAATAAGTGCTGCTGAATCAATGGGCCAAAACCCCAAAAGTGAAATAGCAAAGGTAATTAGTGGCAACACTCAAAAAATAAATAGTTGTGGGGAAAATAAAACAGTATGTAGAATGCACAATAACAAGTGGCATATGTGATAGAGCAGGGGTCCCCAACCACCGGTACTGGTCCGTGGCCTATAAGCAACCGGGCCGCACGATAGGGTGACCACATGTCCCGGAATCAGTGGCTTCAAACGCGGAGGGGGGAGAGAGAGGGGTGCAGAGCGCTCGCTCATAAAGTTTTCATCAACGGCACCCCTCAGTCTCTCAGTGCTGGCATTTCATGCTGAGCGCTGAAATATGATGTCATATTCCAGTGCTCAGCAGTGAAGCAGCTAACACCGTGGCAGAGCAGGGAGACAGAGGCCTCTCACTCCCACGGTAGGACTCCTGGACGATAAGTGAAGTTTAAAAGGGGGAGAGGGAAGATAGTGAATAACGAGTGAGAATGAAAGTGGAGTATTATAAATAATAACAAATATATTAATAACAATAGATTATAAATATATTAATAATAATAATAGAAGTAAAATGCACAATAAATGTATTGCACTTGAATCAAACCCAAAACACTCCGCCCCCGGTCAGTGAAAAAATTGTCTTCCACAAAACCGGTCCCTGGTGCCAAAAAGGTTGGGGACCGCTGCGATAGAGCATAGGAGAGACTCTTACAATTCCAGGCCTCTTGTCAAAAAAATCAGAAGGTGGATACCAGGAGGTTAAAAAGTATAAATATATTTTTAATCTTGAATAAAATCTGGTAGCTTACATTAAAAAGTGGTATAAAACGCCCCATAACTTCCGCTTGATGTTGTGGTAGCTTCGCTACAATCCTATTGCGTATAGTTTGTATGGACTTGTGAGTGAACATTATCAGCCCACTTACTAAACTCACAGCATTTGACCTGGAAGCACCCTGGACTTTCAGCTCAGTGCTGTTTTTTTTTAAAAAAGTTTTTGATAAATTCTTTTTCTCTTTCAATGCTGATGTTCCATTGGAGCCAGGGCCGGCCTTAGGGCGCCATGGCAACAGGGGCGCCGCCCGGGACTTAAAATTAAAACATCGTTTGGTTTTTTTGTAACTTTATTTAACATCCTCCATGTTAAATAAAGTTTTTGGAGGAAAACCACTCGGCGCCCCACACTCCCCCGGTGACTCCGTCGTGGTGCCGGCGTTTCGTGCTGAGCTCAGCTGTGAAGCGCACACCGCAGCAGAGCGGGAAGACGACCCCTCCCACTCCCACGGCAGGACTCCGGCAACAAGGTAAGTAAGGATAGGGAGAGCTGGTAGATAGTGATAAGGGGCAGAGGGGGGAGATTTTTTTTCCTTTCTTTTTTTGGGATGGGGGGCGCCAGAGTAGTCCGCACAGGGCGCCAGAACACTTAAGGCCGGCTCTGATTGGAGCACAGCATTGACACTCATGTGGAGACCGAAGCTGGGACACAGAAGGTAGACTGGCCTCTGGTGGGAGGAGTCTCTTTGATCACTCCTGTGCACCACCAGCTCTACATTGTGATTATAAAAACATAGAAAGTGATGGCAGCTAAGAACCATTAGGTCCATCCAGTCATCCCAACCTCTGAGTACTTTCCTTATCCTATATCTAGCTTGGCCCTATGCCTATCACATGCTAGCTTAAATGTCTTTACTGTATCACCATCTACCACTTCTGATGGAAGGCTATTCCATGTGTCCACTACCCATTCCGTAAAGTAATATTAAACCTATGCCCCTCCAGCTTATGACTTTGTCCTTCTATTGTGGTAGTATTTCTCCTTTTAAATAAACTATCTTCCTTTATCTTTTTGGGTAGGAGTCTATTAGCAATATTTGCCCACTCGTCTTTGCAAAAGCGCTCCAAATCTGTCAGATTGCAAGGACATCTCCTGTGCACAGCCCTCTTCAGATCACCCCGCAGATGTTCAATTGGATTCAGGTCTGGGCTCTGGCGGCTGGGCCCTTCCAAAACATTAATCTTCTGGTGAAGCCATGCTTTTGTGGATTTGGATGTGTGCTTTGGGTCATTGTCATGCTGAAAGGTGAACTTCCTCTTCATCTTTCTAATGGACGCCTGAAGGTTTTGTGCCAAAATTGCCTGGTATTTGGAACTGTTCATAGTTCCCTCCACCATGACTAAGGCCCCAGTTCCAGCTGAAGAAAAACAGCCCCAAAGCATTATGCTGCCACCACCATGCTTCACTGTGGGTATGGTGTTCTTTGGGTGATGTGTTGTTTTTGCGCAAAAAATACCTTTTGGAATTATGGCCAAAAAGTTCAACCTTTTGGGGGACTTGGATGTTTTTCAATGTAAGAAAAGGCCTCCGTCTTGCCAACCTACCCCATTCATATGAAGAATACGGGAGATTGTTGTCACATGTAGCACACAGCCAGTACTTGCCAGAAATACCTGCAGTTCCCTTAATGCTGCAGTAGGCCTATCGTAAGCCACCCTGACCAGTTTTCTTCTTGTCTTTTCATCAATTTTGGAGGAACGTCCAGCTGAAATTTATTTGTGATTAATCAGAGTCACTTGAAATGATGGCAGGTGTGTAATGACTTCTATTTAACCCCTTCGCAACCGGGATGCACCTGATACTTCATGGTCAAGCCCCCGCAAGCCTTCGATCACTCCCACGGAGCGATCCTGTAGGCTCAAAGCGCAGCTTCAGGGATGGGGGTTGTTTGTTGACTGGGTCTCCACATGGGAACCTGCCACAACATTCCCTCTTTGCCTGATCGCTCCATAAGAGCGACAGTGCAGTGTTAACCCCTTCAATGCTTAAGGCTAATACCCATTTTGTATGGGGCACTGCTGGGGGGGGGGCTGGGAGTATTATATGGGGGGCCTAAGTTTTTTCTGGAGGCAGAGTGCCCCATGATATGCCTTTTAACCTCCTTTATGCCACTCTGCCTCCAGAAATGCCTTTTAACTAACTATATGCCACTCTGCCTTCAGAAATGCCTTATACCCCCCTATATGCCCCTCTGTCCCATGATATGCCTTTTAACCCCCTATATGCCCAAAGTGGTATATAGGGGTATACAGAATTTCTGGAGGCAGAGTGGCATATAGGAGGGTAAAAGGCATATCAGGAAGGCAGAGTGGCATATAGGGGGTATAAGGCATTTCTGGGGGCAGAGTGGCAAGCCTGGGGGAATATTTTTCTCAATCATAGCTTTTATTAACTATGAAAAATAGTTTACATGAACTAATATTTACTAGTAAAACTTTTTTTCCTATAGGGTCATCTAATATTCAGGCTTTTTCTTTTTTTCTTAGATTAATATTCAGATTTTGGGGGGTCCTCTTATAATTAAGCAAATGCGGTAATTATTACCTCATCACTTGTCAGTGACATTTTAAGTCACTGATTATTGATCGGTCTTCCTGATCGATGTCAGTGGCCTAAACTTTTCACTTACAAGTGATCTGATAAAAAGATGCCCATCATTCATATTTAACCCTATAAGTGCAAAAATAAATGAAAATATCAGGCATATGAGGTGTTTCCAAAAACAGGACAAATACCTTAATACACTTTTGGAGGTTTTTTTTCCATTTGCACTGGTTATATATAGTTTTTATTGGTGAAACTGTGAAAATATTTCCTTTTTTCCCTAATTTCCCCAACATTTTTAGATATTTTTTATACTTAATGGTGGTATATATATATATATATATAAGTCCAAAAATCGTTACCGGCACTCATGTCCTGATGAAAGTCTTAAATAAACAAGACTGAAACGTTGACTTGAAAACCGAAGTTGTTTGTGTGGTTATTTGGAAAGTCCCTGGAGTGCCGGTAACTATTTTTGGACTTTATATTATTTACTGCTACAGCTATTTGGCACCGGGCATAAACTTGGCATTTGGAGTGCAATTGTTAATTTTGGACTTTCTATATATATATATATATATATATATTATTCCAAAAGAAAGTCCTACTTGTGCTGAAAAAAACAATATATGATTTGTGTGGGTGCACTAATTGAGAAGAGATAATTTACAGTTGAAGAAAGACATAGCAAAAAAAAACACAAAAACTGCTCTGGTTTTTTAGAAGAAGGTGTGCACACTTATGCAGCCAGGGTATTGTGAGGTTTTTTTTTTCTTTCTCCCCCTCAAAGATTTCAGTTTGTTTTGCAATTGAATTATTTACGTTATAGGTCCCATTAAAGTTGAAAAAAGTTCTGACCTGATTTATCTGTCTGATTCTTTAACATCATAAGAACCTGGCATTTTAACAGGGGAGTGTAGACTTTTTATATCCACTGTAGGGGTTATAAGGCATATCAGAGGGGCAGAGTGGTGTATAGGGGGCTATAAGGCATATCTGGGGGACAGAGTAACAAGTCATGGGGCAGATGTACGTAACTATAAGGGGCAGGTTGGCAAATAAAAGGAAATAAAAACAAAAACATATGCTTTTCTCAAAGTTTTAGGAAATATAAAAAAAAAACTTTACATGTGAATGAATAAAACTTTTTTTCCTACAGGGTAGTCTTATTTTATGGCTTTTTTTCTAAATTAATATTCACATTTTGGGGGGCTGTCTTATAAAGAGACTTTTAAGGTGGGCTGCTAGAAACAAAAGTATATGTATAAATAAAAATTCTTGTAAATCCACTTATAATTATCTAGCAACAGTTTCAGTATCTCAATTTTCATTTCTATATCATTTACAAACTGATTCTTATATATTAATTTATGTATTTATATTTACATTGTTAGTTCCTAAAAGTTTTGTCTTCTCATGTTTAAAACAGTCATTCTACAGACTGGTTATATTTAAATTGTTGTCCTAGAGCCCAACTATAAAACCGTACAACCGTAACATTAGTTTTTGTTTTCCGTCACAACGCACTCGCATGTAAAGCAACACGTGTATCCACGTCCTACCTAAGAAGCTCAGCTACGTGGATTTTACTTCGCACGCTGTGACGGCGACAACGTAACGTGTGTCGGGTGTGTTTCTTGGAAAACTTACGCAGAAAGCTGGGAAGCAAGCGGCGATTGAACGGTAGGCGTGTTGTATGCAAATTAGCCATGTTCGCATAGTCTTACCAAACTGCTCAACAATATGAAAGTTATATTATTGTTTGAAACTAGAAATACTCAAGGTCCTGTAAAAATAACGTATTAATAATCTATGTGTGCGTTTGTATCGTATGTTAGAAGTAATAAAAAGTCACCACAATATTAGCCAGATGCCGCTGCTGTGTGTCAATTCACTGTAGTGTGGTAGAACTAAGACTATACTTTCAGGGATCATTTCTATAGTGCTTAACTGGAGAAATGTGCTCGAGAGTGGTCAAACTCAGTAACCACGTTGAGGACTTTTGGTATTCTCTTCTGAGCGTGAAGTGGGTTGCTAATGCTGTAGTTTTTACAGCTGTTGGTTGCCTTTGATGACCGGTCTTCTCTCTATTTATAGAGAGTAAGAGGGAGAGAATACAAGCTGAGTGGTTTCTATAATGCGGTAAAAAAAAAAGCAGATAAGAAGTGTGGAATTAAATGTTTAACGTATGTTTGGAAGGTTTTTGCGTTTAATCGTAGTTCATTGCTATGGATTTTATGGTGTTGTGTTGTTAGATGGTTTAAAAATGTTTTGGCTAGTAAATAATTCTGCCAGTTAGTGTTTGCTTCCAAAAGCTACCAATAGATGTCTCACATAAGCTCAGTCCTAGGGCTGACTTTTTTAGTCTTACTCTGAAGCAAGTTGTGCTAATCTCAATTGCGATTATAACTTTCTGTTAATGTGAGTTTGTATTGTAAAAACTATACATAGCAAGTGTGAGTACAAAAAAAAAGATTTACTTCCTGATTTGGAAATAGCTAATTTTTGTGCTGAACGTTACAGTAATTTTCTTTCCAATTTTGAACAAATGTAATATATACAAACGGCATATTTCAGTAGATTTCGTTCCCAGGGTATGTGCAAATTCAGAATTAACTCTATGACTTGCATTCAGCAACACTTTTCCAAATACCGCAATACCCCATGTTATGGGGTCAAAATTGGAATTTTGACGGATCACTTTGCTAGGTCCATTTGAGGCACAGTAGAGGTCTGATAATTTAAATTTACCCCGTATAACTATAATTTTCAAACATGAGACAGCACAGGGACTCAGACAAGCACACTCCTTGAGGATTTCACTTACCTTTTTAGTTGGTCCAGTGCAAGCACAAATTTAGCAAAAACACAGAATTTGTTCCATCTGTTCACATGTTATGCACATTTTTGGATGTATGCTTCACATTGGGCTAACTGGAACAAGAAAGAAAACACAAAAAAAATAATCTCATGCTTCTCCTGAGCATGATTGCTTGAGGGGGGTGGGTGGTTAAACTGCTCATAAACACCAAAATAACCACAACAAATTATGAATGAACATCACCTGGGGTTTTCAAAGACAACCTGCTTTGTTTTTTTCTGTACCTTTTCACATGTCAGGCACATGTTGGGATGGATGCTGAATACTGGCCTACCTGAAACAAGAACAGAAAACAAATCTCCTACTTCTCCCAAACATAGACACCACATTTGTGTTTTATTCATGCTGCAAAGTCCGTATTTCTGTGCATCTAGAACTGTTACATTTTCTTATTGTATGACATGATAACTTTACTTCTCTGTATCTTGCATTACTTTTCCTTACAGATGTACTGTTGGTTATCATCACTGTATGCATTTGGCTCAACTTCTGTTGTTTGTGTTCTGCTCCGCATTGCAGTTTACCTTGTATATGACATATGCTAGGTTTTTTAATAAACTCAAGTATGGGATGAAGCTTTGCCACTTGTTCCATTTCAGGATCCTCCAAGTAACAGCGCCTCATGGAGTTCCCAGCAGAGCCATTTGTAGTGTCTTTCACAGTCCTACCCAAATAGTTAAACTCCAACAGTGCTCTCAGCAAGGGTGGTATATTAGGAACAGTGATTACTTGACTGACTGTTGATAAGGGAGGCTATGCTCGAGGGCGAGTCATGTACTGCAGCATGAGAAGAATCTTATTGCGCAGAACCAGGGCTTTCCCCTCAACGGTAATGTCTCTAAGGCTCCATAGTCCATCCTAGGATCTTGATGCAATGGATTATTTATCTGATAAGAGCTAGGCCGTCCGCTATCATACTGGTTGGGGTGGACAATCTGTCTGATGGAACTTGCAACCTGCTTAGCTGGGATTGTGTATTCCTAATTCTTTATCCTCATTTATATTAATTCCATTATTTCTGGTTTATATTTTCTCCTATCATCATCCATGGTAACCTGGTATCATCCAGTGTATCCTTTTTATCCTTTCTTTAGTCACTGTCCAGCTGGGTGATTGAGACTGAACAATGTACTAAACAGTGTAATAAGTGTAATAAGCTGCCTCAAAGCATTATAATATGTAGAAAGTGTTAGTGTTGGAAAAAGGAGCACAAAACATTTTAAAACATTTTTATCTGACAAAGTTTTTTGTGCCAAGATACCCAAGAATGGTTTGATGGGATAAATTGGAGTGGCCGGGTTCAAAGATGTCCCAAAATAGGGCATAGTCACAGACTGACCAAAATGGAAAAAAATGCACTTCCCAAATACGACCTTTTAGCCCCAAACAACAAGACAAACCCATGCAGTGATGGTATCACTGTGACACTCTGCCCTGTTTTCCTGACACTTGTTTTGTTCATTCAAGTTGTTTGGGCTGTTCCTAGTTCAGCCTCTAGTGGCCACCCTGCCTCTGTTTCTGCTCTCCTCCTATTGTTGCCACCTGGCCTTGTTACCTGCAGCATAAAGGACTGTAGCTTCCTGCAAATTGGGCCTTTACATTGTTTGGCTTTGGTCCTTGTTCTCCTGCTAGCAGTATTCTGTTTTGGATTACCCGTTGTGACCTGGCCTGCTTCTGACTCTCCTCCTGTATTCGGATTTGGCTGTGATACCCGGTCTGCCTGACTATGTCTGCCCTGCCAGTGGGCTTTCAGCCATGTGCCCTGCCAGGTTCCCTGCTTGTGGGCTTCCAGTCGTATGCCCTGCCTGTGGGCTAGAGGACTGCATTGGGATGCGGGACCTGTCAAAAAAACTTGCGGTTTTTCGGGTGTTGCGGGCAGTCAGACAATGTACCGGTAATCCTGTGCACTCCCGCAAGGCTGCCTTCGCGCTGCTCCCACACAGCGCCTCTTCTCTTGTTTCGCCCAGGAACCCAGCGGAGTCAGAAGTGAGGTAAACTCACGTGACTTCGCTGGGTTCTTGGGCGGAATAAGAGAAGAGACGCTGTGCAGAAGCAACGTGAAGGCAGCCTTGCGGGAATGCATGGGAAATCTGCAGATCAGGTAAGGGGGTGGGCGGAATTGGACAGATATGTTGCGGGAGCGGAACACACATTGTGGGAGCGGGCGGTAATGGTCAGAAATTCAGCGGGAATAGACAGCAGCGGGATTAAAAATAGTCCCGTGCAGGGCTCTACTGTGGGCTTCTATTTCAGCATGAACCTTGTGCCTGTCTACCTTGCACCATGAATCGCAGTGTACAAACAGACAACACTATCCCTGTACCGATGCACCTTGCTAACCTGCTTACCCATTGTCTGACAATCACTGTACTGAAGAGATGTTGACAAACACATATTGGAGTGTTGTTTGACAGTGACATATACCAGGAGCTGTAAATTCACACCTAAAATACCTGTGTGGGGTAAAAAAACACACAAAAAATACCACCACAAAATTTGACAAAGGCTGGTGGTAAAATTAGTGCATGGAAAGGGTTAAAATACTACCATTGGAAATACCTGGGGGTGTCTAGTTTTCAAAAATATATGGTTTGATGGGGTAAACTGAATTAATTGGTTTCAAATCTGGCTCACTTAGGACACGGGGTAGTAGGACCAGATGTTAGCAAGTAGCAAGTTGAAAAATGCGTACTTCCCAAATGTGGCATTTTACCTCCCAAACAACCCGACAAACCCATGCATAAGGGGTATCACTGTAGTCGGGAGATGTTGCTGAACACATATAGGGGTGTTGTTTGAAAGTGACATACACCAGGAGCTGTAAATCCATACCTGAAGTGCAATTTTAGTGATTAAAAAAATACAAAATAAATTACTACCACAAAGTTTGACAAAGGGTAGTGGTAGAATTAGTGCATGGAAAGGGTTAAAATACCTGCATTTGAAATATCTTGAGGTGTCTAGTTTTCAAAAATATATGGTTTGATGAGGTAAATTGCATTAGCCAGCTTCAAAGATACCCAAAATGGCACATGGGGCAGAACGACCAGCTTTGGGGAAAAAAATGGTTTTGAAATAGCAAAACGCTATTTTATTGCCCAATAACTTGCACGAAAAAGCAAACAAAAAACTCAAATAGTAGAATCTATTTAGCAGGTTTTTTCATTAGCTTTTTTTTGGATGAGTAAAAGATTTTTAGGGTAAAAGTCAGAAAATGTGTTTTTTTTTCAAGTTTTCATCATATTTTATTATTTTTTATGGGAAATTAGATAATATGATCAAAACATTGGTATCTGAATGTTTACATCTAAACACGAGCACTGCAAAAGATCCTCGGTCCCAAAGGGTACAAAAGCCTGGTCCTTAAGGGGTTAAGAGAGTGGAAGATAAGTAGAACATTATTCATGCATAAGCGATAAATGTTAATTCTAGTAAACGTAGTTTGTGGGGGAAAATATGTATACTGCTACTATAATATTGGGTATTAACGTTTGACAAGTGACACTTGCACCGTTTAATAGAAAATCCTGCCGGTAGGTTTGTGGAACCTCCGACTCACTGTCTTAACGAGTTCTAAATACCAGAGATCTCCCACGGTTAAGCATAAAGTATGTCGCAGTGAACAGGAACCAGGATTCATTTAGATCTATGTTCGCGGGCTCACATACAATACATCTACAGACACAATATGATTGCTGTACTAAATAACTTTTATTTATAGCTCTAGCTCCCACACGCGCGCCATAGTTTGTCGTCAGAGAATTCAGCAGCCATCTTTGGCTAGGGTCGGAGTATCCTCTATTGAAAATATTTCTAAACTTAAAGGCACGGGATTAAAACTATAGACAAATCGCTCATGATATATATATCATATATAAAAACAAATTATTCCATTGTAACGCGCTATCCCTTCCGCCACGCGTGGCCTGGCTGGCACTGTCTCCATAGTAACCACCCTTCCTCCTATGTCCCAGGGTGCAACGCGGAGCAGGAAGTAGCCTGTGCTGTCCAAGCCGGAGCATCTGGTAGGGAGAATGGATGAAGATGAGCTTGAGGTGTTGGAGGAGCTGGAGGCCGTGTTACACCTGTCCCCAGAGGTGCAACAAGCCATAGAGCAGGTGCGTGTTCATGCGGGCCACAAAGTTAATAGCCACCCTGACTAAGAGGAGACCTCTTAGCCAGTAAACCCATTGAGTCCAAGGTGTCAAGCTTCCCTGTCAATTAAAGGGTTAAAATGTATCAACTTGTAAGTACCCTTCAGAGACATCTTGATATAATGATATTAAATAATGGCTTATGTTCAGTTTAGAGATCTTTTGTGGTTTTTACACTATATACTGTAGGTGCATGTCCCTCCTGGATAAATCATTCAGCATTGTTCACCTGAGTTTACTAGCATTTCTCAGGTTGTCATTTGTTTGCACAATCAGACACACTCAAAAAAAGAAAACAATTTTTATTGCAGTTTTGTGTGTTTGAAAGTAAGCTGCACAAAATCGTATAAACTCCTTTCTTACATCATGTCATTTATCAATGTACATTTACTTGTATGTAATATTCTTTGTAGTATATATAGTCCTTATAGGTCTGTAGGTGCTGTTCCCCCCCCCCCAATTGTACATATTTGAATACATAGTGAATAATAAATTTATGGGATAGGTTGGCTATGCTAATCTAAATCCTGCTTTATGTGTGTACCAGGTGCACACCACTCATAGGATTCGCATGATTACTCATCCCCACTACATACTCCTTTGTTGGCCCTACATAGGGGAACTAATGTATCAGATGTTGTTATTATTAATTTGTGTTTTCGCCATACTTTCTGTTTGCCTTTTGGATATAAAGAAATGGGTCCCTACCTCCCTTTGAGGGGGGCCACAGAGACTGGGGAAAAGTGTACATAAAAAAGGTTTTTCTAACCTGACTTTTTTTTTTTTTTTTTAGGCTGAGCAACTAAGTTGTCCTTAAGCCCCAAATTACCGAACATTACCAAAATTATTTTCTAATATTTCAGAGAACATTCCACCTACTGGCCTTGTTTTTTTTCTAATACAAAGTATAGATGAGGCCTCACCTTATACTTAGTGTCACATCTCATTATGAGAAACCAGCAGACTTGTTAAAAACCAATTGCTAAAACCAATGAACAGAGCATTTTTTTCCAACATTACCATTATGTTAAGGGGACCGTTTAGTCCCCCTCAATCCCTACTATAGAATAATGCACATTAACCCCTTATTAAAACCTTCATGCTATCATAAAAAAAAATGGCCCAAAAATCTATCCAGACAGCATGGAACATCATGAAGAAATTACCGGTGTGCGCTCCTGTACATACCACTATCTGCCACCAATTTAGAAGCTAATCTACCTGGTAAATCAGCTGGCTGGCACACAAACAACTGTCTGATCCCTGCTGTCATGCAATGGATCAGACATTATGGCACAGTCAGTCCCCCTTGACCTGAAAATAAAATCAATAAAATACATCACAAATAAAATATATATATGGTGATGGCAGTTGTGTCCCACAAAAGCAGGTGCACAAGAAAAGGCTTGCATACTTGTGATACTTGTAAATGTTGGACTATATATCTAAAAATGGTGTTAAAGGAAAGCTCTCTCTGTCCTTAAAACATACCGTATTGGCTTGAATATAGGCCGCACTTTTCCCCCCCACTTTAAGTCTTTAAAGTGGGGGTGCGGCCTATATTCGGGGTCTAGCGCCCGACGGCCGGGACATGTAGTCCCGGGCAGCGGGGTTAGGATACAGATCCCCCGCAGCGGTGCAGGGGACCTGCATCCTACTCTCGGACAGCCTCCCCTGCCAACACTTCCCACGGGGGCAGTGCCTGCACGGGAGATTGTCCAAGCGCATCGCGCAGACGTGCAGCGGCGATGAGCGTGAACGACCTCCGCTGCCGGCACGTCTGCTCGATGTGCTTTAACAATCTCCCTTGCCGGGAATTCCCACGGGGGGTGGGACAATGGCTATTTTAACATTTTTCGGTGTTGCTGTTTAGCTGTGATTTTCTTCTTTCTCATTTCATGCTCCCACACACATTATATATTGTTTTTTTCAGGACAAACAGGACTTTCTTTAGATACCATTAATTTTATCATATCATCTAATTTACTATAAAAAAAAGTTAAAATATGGGGATTTTTTTGTTAAAAAATTCCTTTTTCTCACTTTTTAAACAAAAAACTTCTACTCATCAGCAAAAACGAATGAAAAAAACCTGCTAAATAGATTCTACTATTTGTCCTGAGTTTAGAAATACCCAATGTTCTTATGTTTTTTTGCTTTTTGTCTGCACGTTATTGGGCAATAAGTACAGGTAGCGTTTTGCTATTTCAAAACATTTTTTCCAAATCTGGTAATTCTCCCCCCCACATGTGCCATTTCGGGTATCTTTGAAGCCGGCCAATGCAATTTACCCCATCAAATCATATATTTTTAAAAACTAGACACCCCAAGGTATTTGAAATGCTGGTATTTTAACCCTTTCCATGCACTAATTTTACCACCAGACTTTGTGAAACTTTATGGTAGTACATTTTTTTTAATTTTTTTTCACACATGTTGTACTTCAGGTATAAATTTATCGCTCCTGGTATATGTCCGTGTCAAACAACACCCCCAATATGTGTTCAGCAACATCTCCTGAGCGCAGTGATACCCCACATGCATGGGTTTGTAGGGTTATTTGGGAGGTAAAAGACCGCCTTTGTGAGGTGTGTATTTTTATGCATTTAGACATCTGATCCTACTGCCCCCATGTCCCATATTTGGGACATCTTTGAACCCGGCCAATTCAATTTACCCCATCCACTCATGCATTTTTTAATACGAGACACCCTATGGGCATTTGTAATGCCGATATTTTAACTCTTTCCATGCTGGAATTTTTGTAAAGATAGAGAATTTTAGGACTTGCTTATTAAAAAAAAAAAATTTGACAGTGGGGATTTTTACATGTTACCATATATTTTTATTTTATTTTTTAACAATTTTTATTTTTTATTTTTATTAATCACTCATTAGTGAGCTGGGCTCCATTGACCTTGCATGGTTACCTGCATTGAACCTGCAGGAGGAGCTCGAGAGTTCTCAAGAGGGTCTGGATACCCCGTACATGTACGTGGATTGTCGTTAAGGGGTTAATATGCATTCTTTCAAAACGAAAAAGTTTTAGCCATGCTGCAAAATCTTCCTTGTTTCTCTAAGAGCCAAAATTCATGCCACTGATTGGCTTCTTGTCAATCAGTGGCAGAAAGTACTTCCAATGAAGTCAGAAGGAGTATGTCCTGGCAGCTTAAACAGCCAATCGGTGGCAGGAAGGTCATCCAGTTGGCCTCAATGAGAAGACTCAAAGTGCATTTCCAACATAGACTGAGGCTTTATTAAAGCGTGATCTGTGAGTAATTAGAAACATAGTCACGCACAGTGTCCTGTAAGCGGATGCATTTATTTAATTCCTTCGGTTTATGTATTACCATATTTGCTCCATTATAAGACGACCCCCTGAAATTTTAATATCGGTTTAGGAAAAAAGGCTGAATATACGACTACCCTATAGGAAAAGGTTTTACTAGTACATATTAATTCACGTGTAAACAATTTTTCATATTTAACCCCTTGATGACAATTGCCGGTCCGGGCACGTCACGGAAATTCAAGTCGATAACGACAAATGACGTGCCAGGACCGGCACGTCATTAAACGGGTGCAGAAAGCGATCTATTTACGCTTTCTGCACCGAAACGGCGTTGCTGTAATGCCTCGACCTCGAGGCATTCAGCAACGCCATTATCGGCAGAAAGGGGCCATCTCTGGCCCCTCCCCGGGGCGTCAACATCCGCCATACTGTGTATGGCGGTGGACGCCCGTTTTAAAAGCGTTTAGGAGGCGATCAACGATCCTGATCGAGGCATTCCAGCGACACCAAACACTTACCTGGGGATGGACTGTGACCGCTCCGGAGAGCGGTCACAGCCGCAGCTGCCGGTGATCTTCGCCATCAGCAAGATGGCAGCGGCCCGGGGAAAAAAATAATAAAGATGAAAAGGTTCGCTAGACGGTCTCCTGACCCTCTAGAGAACTCTGGCTCCAGTTGCAGGTTGAATATAGGTACTGCATTCAACCATGCAAGTCAATGAAGCTCAGCTTTCTAATCACAGTGTGATTAGAAAAAATAAATTAAAAATAAAATAAAATTAATAATAATTAGAAAAAAAATAGTAAAAAACCAGTAAAATGTAAAAATAATTTCCCACTGATGTCACTATCAGGGGAACCTTCAAGTTGAAAAAAAATGTTAAAAAAATGTAAAAAAAAAAAAGGCAAAAAAAAAATATATATATATAAAAAATATATTTTTGTGAGCAAGTCCTAAAATTAGCATATTAGCTTAAAACAATTCTCGCATGGAAAGAGTTAAAATACTGGCATATTAAATGCCCATGGGGTGTCTACTTTTAAAAAATGTATGATTTGATGGGGTAAATTGAATTGGCCGGGTTCAACAAGGTCCCAATTAACACGGGGGGAAGGATGGCCACACATCTAATTTCCAATTAGAAAAATGCACACGTACCAAATGTGGCCTTTTAGTTCCCCCCAAAAATGACAAACCCATGCATGTGGGGTATCACTGTACTCAGGAGATGTTGCTGAACACATATTGGGGTGTCGTGTGACAGCGGCATATACCAGGAGCTGTAAATTCATACATAAAGTAGGTGTGTGTGGGAAAAATACACACACAAAAATACTACTGCAAACTTTGAAAAAATGCTGGTGGTAAAATGTGTGCATGCAAAGAGTTAAAATACCCTGGGGTGTCTAGTTTTCAAAAATATATGGTTTTGTTGGGCACACTGAAATGGCCCGGCTCAAAGATGTACCAAATAGGGCATGGGCAGTGGATCCCCAAATGCCAAAGTTCAACATTGAAAAATGTGCATGCCCCAAATGTGGCCCTTTTGCCCCCAAACAGCCAGGCAAAATCATTCATGTGAGGTATCGCTGTACTCAGGAGATGTTGCTAAACACATATTGGGGTGTTTTATGATAGTGACATATACCAGATCCTGTTTATTCATACCTAAAGTAAAATGTGTGTGAAAAAACAAATGCAAAGAAATTACTACCATAAAGTTTGACAAAGGCTGATGGTAGAATAAGTGCTTGGAAAGGGTTAAAATACCAGCATTTGGAATAACCTGGGCTGTCTAGTTTTCAAAAATATATGATTTGATGGGGTAAATTGCATTGGCCGGCTTCAAAGATACCCGAAATGGCACATGGGGGGAAGAATTACCAGATTTGGAAAAAATGGCTTTGAAATAGCAAAACGCTACCTGTACTTATTGCTCCATAACGTGCAGAAAAAAGCAAAAAAACATAAAAACATTGGGTATTTCTAAACTCAGGACAAATAGTAGAATCTATTTAGCAGGTTTTTTTATTACCTTTTATAGATGAGTAAAAGATTTTTCAACTAAAAGTTAGAAACAGTCATTTTTTTCTAAATTTTTCACCATATTTTATACTTTTTTTAATAGTAAATAATATGATACAATCAAAACAATGTCATCTAAAGAAAGCCCTTCTTGTCCTGAAAAAAACAATATCTAATGTGTGTGGGTTCAGTAAACCGGAAAGAAGAAAATTACAGCTAAACACAAGCAGCGCAGAAATGTTAAAATGGCCATTGTCACGAAGGGTACAAAAAGTAAAATCAGCCTTTGTCACGAAGGGGTTAATAAAACTGATTGAGAAAAATTTGTTTTTTTGTTTGTATTTCCTTTCATTTGCCAATCTGCCCCACAGCTTGCTACTCTGCCCCCCAGATATGCCTTATGTCACACCAATTGTGTAGTGCATACATGGACTTGCTACCTGGTAGAGATGGTTTGGCAAATTTCAGTATGTTAGGGGTTAATTTGTTTGTATAGGCATGTGGTGCCAAAAGGTCTTTTAAGATAAATTGGTCTTTTGAAGCTGGGACTCCAACCAAGGCCCTCTGCAAGGTGTGCCTTTAAGTCTGCCAGCTGAGTCATTCACCATATGCCTGTATCCCCTCATAGACCCTGGATTCTTTGATATGCTAAGTGACCACTAGCAGTCAGGAAAACCATTTCACATCCAGGTCATATCCAACCCATATAAATAATAACTCATATGTTCATTATCATACCTCCTTGTGTGCATACCTTGAACGGGGAAAGCGCACCCTACAAAAAGAGTACAAACATGGAGGCGCCACTTAACCAGTTTGGAAGGAATTGTGAAGTCTATGATGTTTAGTCATAAGTAGCAAGTGTGACATATCTATGGACTTCACAATTTACAGGAAATTCATAAATGCACGAATTATGGCTGTGGCAAGCACAGGAGGGACGATAAAATGAAAATAAGTTATTTGGACTGATATGTTTCCACCACACAAGGGGGAGGTCACTTATGATACACCTTCCCTCCGCTTATACTACCTCTGGGCCGGCTTGGAAACTCGAGATGAACTGGGAAAGAGTATAAAATTAACGAGAGAAGGTTGGTCATTGTGCTTACTAGGGGCCAAGATCTAATTTTGAGTAAGTCGCCATCTTTCCTTGCCGGAGCCCTACGGACAGAAAAACTTACTTTTACCATTCAAGTGAGTAGTTAGGTTTTCTGTAATTTTCTCCCTTTTTTTTTTTTTTTATCTGTTGGTGTAAATAATCTGTTTATCATCTTTTTGTGTATGCACTGTGATTTTTTTTGTTCATAATAAATATTCCTTTATTAAGTTCTGCCTTTGTCTGGTAAAGACTCACGTTACCTGATTAGACCATTTTATTGGTAATTTGAAATCACATAATTATTGTGTTAAAATATATTGTGTGGCTTTTTTTAGTCTGATTTGTTTGGGGTACCAAGGCACCCCATTTCTAAATTGTCTTGGTGGTGGCAGCGTTATTTTGAAGTTTGTTATATCATTATAGTTAATTGCGGGTGGTATTAAGGGTGGATATTTATATTTTTATCACTATTTTCTAGGGCTGCAACAACTAATCGATAAAATCGATGATAATCGATAATGAAATTCGTTGGCAACGAATTTCATTATCGATTAGTTGAATCGATTTTTATCGATTATAAAATGAGGGTTTTTTCAGAGCAAATGCTCTGAAAAATACCCCTAGTGTTATAATCCGTTAGTGTGACTCACAGGAGTCACAGCAGCAGTTGCTACTTACAGTTCCTCCCTGCAGTCACTGCCGATTGGCCCGCCCACTTCCTTTTTCCAGTCCCTCCCTGCAATCGCTGCTGGAGAAAGAAAGGGGCAGGGCCAATCGGCAGTGACGGACAGGGAGGAAGAAAGGGGTGGAGCCAAACGGCCGATTGGCTTCGCCCATTTCTTTAGCATCGCCATGGCTGTGATACTCATCTAACTGTGAGTATAAAATTAATATTTGGGCTGCTGAAAGTTAGGGGAGGTGGGGGTTAATTTAGGGGCAGGTATAGTTAATGGGGTGTTATAGTTAATGGGGTGTTTAGGGTTAACTTAGGGGCAGTTATAGTTAATGGGGTGTTTAGGGTTAACTTAGGGGCAGTTATAGTTAATGGGGTGTTCAGGGTTAACTTAGGGGCAGGTATAGTTAATGGGGTGTTAAGGGTTAACTTAGGGGCAGGTATAGTTAACGGGGTGTTTAGGGTTAACTTAGGGGCAGTTATAGTTAATGGGGTGTTTAGGGTTAATTTAGGGGCAGTAGTGATTGATGGGGTGTTTAGGGTTAATTTAGGGGCAGTTGTGGTTGATGGGGTATTTAGGGTTAATTTAGGGGCAGTTTTGGTTAATGGGGTCTTCTCTTCAGGATTAATTTAATGCTGAGGACTGAGGGTTAATTTAATTAATTTAATAAGGTTAACTTAAGGTGCAGTTAGAGGTAAAGGGGGGCAAACTGAGGGGAATCTAAATCATGGGGGCAGTGAAGATTAATCCTGTATTTATTTATAAAAGTATTGTGTCTGTGAACGAGTCTGCAAATCCTATGAGGGCACTATGGCATATCAGGGGGGTATACGGCATACCTGGGGAGGACGGAGTGACATATCTGGGGGTATAAGGCATATAGGGTATATAAGGCATATGTGGGGAGGGGAGTGTGGCAAGCCTGGGCTCAAATATGCATAACTGGGGGGCAGGTTGGGGAAATAAAAACAAGAAAAAAATTTTATTCTGCCGTTTGTTTTTAACATCCTATGTTACTTTATTAAATAATTTAAAATAAATGGAAAAAAAAATTTTTTATCCGATTAATCGATTAATCGAAAAAATAATCGGCCAACTAATCGATTATGAAAATAATCGTAAGTTGCAGCCCTACTATTTTCGGTCTAGTGCAGACAGATAGTGAATTTTAACCCTTTTACCACCAGAACCAAGTCACGCGCACGCTTGGAGTAGAGTGCGTTCGTGACACCTTATACTTCCCTATATGCCACTCTGCCCCCCCGATATGCCTTATACCTGCCTATATGCCACTCTGCCTCCATGATACACCTTTTAACCCCCATTATGCCACTCTGCCCCCCCCAAAATGCCTTTTAACCCCTATATGCTACTCTGCCTACAGGATTGCCTTATATCCCTCCCATATGCCCCTCTGCCCCCCCCCGACTTACCAATGCTTCCCCAGACTTGTTCCTCGTACTTCAGACTCCCTGGTGTCTATTGATGGCAACCAGGCAATAGAAGCCCCCAGAGGCAGCAGAGGAGGTTACCAGAGAGGAGGATCCAGGTCCCCTGCAGCACTGTGGAAATCTGGATCTGGATCTTAGTCTTATAGTCAGACCTCTATTTGAGGTCTGATTATAAGACGACCACATATATAAGACAAGGGGTATTTTTCAGAGCATTTCCTCTGAAAAAACCCTCATATTTTATAATCGAGCAAATATGGTAATTCACATGTAAACTATTTTTTCATATTTAATAAAAACAACAAATGCTTTTTCTCAATCATAGTTTTTATTTGCCAACCTGCCCCCCAGTTATGCACATCTCGCCCTCTGATATGCCACTCTGCCCTGCCAGACTTACCAATAAATCCCCAGACTTGTCCCCCATGCTCCAGACTCCCTGGTGTCTAGTGGGGGCAGCTGGTGGACGTCTACGCCATGCGCGTAGACAACCTCTGCTGCCCGCCACTTCTGCCAGAGCTTCTATGATGTCCACCGGCTGTTAGAGAAGAGCATCCAGGTCCCCTGTAGCGCTGCAGGGCATCTGGATCGTATAGTCAGATCTCTGATTGAGGTTGGATTATAAGACTACCTTGAATATAAGACAAGGGTATTTTTGTCTTATATTCGAGCAAAAACAGTACTTGGCTACATTTATCAAAATATGGATTCCATTTGACACCAGTGTGCTGTGTAAGCTTCCCCTCTGGCTCATTTAGCACTTTTCTATAGTGCAGTGATTTTTATTAAGTAGGATAGAACTATCTTACGTTTTTTTTATATATATATAATTAAACAGGTTGTGCTATGTGATGGTGTAATTTTTCATGTAAGAAGAAAACTGATTCCATATAAATATATATTTTCCTCTTGTATACTTGGGTGGTGGAGTGTACACTGTCACTTACAGAAATAGTTTGCTTACTCACTTTCACTTTATTGATTTTAGATTTAAGTAATGTTTATTAACCCAATAGTTATTTGCATTCCTTCATGAAATGTAAGCCAAGTTTTTCCATTGTAGGTTTTTCCAAGTCAGGATCCTCTGGATCGTGCAGATTTCAATGCTGTGGAATATATCAATACACTATTTCCAACTGAACAGGTGAGCTACAAAAACAGTGTTTGTATTTGTCCTTGTCTAGTTCGATGATGGACACAAACAAAAACACATCCAAATAAATGATTGCTCTGGTTCCCTTGTGAAGGTTGTAAATATTTCTTATAACTAGTAAACAAATGAACAGAAATATTTTTCCTTGAGGTCATACATGAAAGAAGAGTTTTCGTAACGAAACCTAACAATATCAACGCAGCTCCAAGCTATGTATATTTTAATGCTTTTGCTCATGAGAAATGTTTTTTTCGGAATACTGAAGCCCCTCTTAAGCCCTATTTCTGTGTGTATATGGCCAGAAGACCCAGCAAATGCTGTCTAACTGAAGTTAGGAAGCAGATATCTGAAAAATAAATGACTGACTATTAACCAAATACCATTTTTTTTCAATAAACTAAAAATTTACCTTCAGGTGACATGCTTCTCAATTGTTTCCACTAGATGTCACTGCTTGCATATTAATCCTTGTGATCTGTGGCTAAGGTCCTGTAGCCAAGTAATACTATTTCTTACTTGGGTATTTCAAAATATGATTGTTATCAATTTATATAATAACATAATATTCTGCAGCTCTGTTCAGTAGTCTGTCTTGGGTATCTCAAAAACTGTTAACATGCATAGTTTCATCACATACTTTGATATGTGAGGATAGAACTAAATTGAAGTTGGACTTGTTTATCCATAACAAACCAGTAGCTTAAGTGTAGGCCTGATCAGATTCCCTGCGGTCCCATACAGCAATACAGAAATATTCTCTAGCAGGACCAGATACCAGCAACTTAAGTTAAAGGGGAGTTCCAACTGAGTTAAGTTAAAAAGGGAGTTCCAACGCTTATTTATGAAATATCCGATGAAATTTTCTTGTGTATTTGTGTTTTACCTTATGATTTGGAAAACAAATGTTCTTTCAGATCTTAATACTAAAATACACTGTGGTTTTTATTGTATTTATAATCTATTGCTACCTTTTTTTCCCTACAGTCTTTGTCCAACATTGATGATGTAGTTAGCAAAATTCGCTTGAAAATAAGGTAAATACTTCTTTGATTTGGCTTTACTTTAGTGCGGAATAGATATAGTAGCTTTTCAAAGCTCTGCTTGAAACCCAATTGGGAAAAAATGTTGTCATAAGGAGTCATCACAGTGTAGTATTTGTGGGAGGGAAAGTCACGTGTCACAAATATCACATGTCCGACAATTATGTCATCCTTCAGATCTGCAGAACTATGTTTTAATAAAACAAAATGGGAAAACACATTTTTGTCAATACCAACCTATGTTACTGTAAACAACACTGTATTTATGCCCCAAGAGAAAAATGTCCCTTTTTTTCCCCCATATCGCTCTCAGTAGCAATAGCTCCGTCTAGACAGGTACGGCAGGAAATTACAAAATCCCCAGAATCTATCCCTAACCTTCAGTGTTTTATCTGACCTATCCTAGGTAGACTCAGCAGCCCTTGTTTATTATTTTTTCTCCGAGCTTGTGGCAGACCTCCGGTGTCCAGGCTCTTTCCCACGCAATGAGAAGTAGGAGAGCTGCCTGCTTACCTGACCTAGGGAGGAACACTGTTACCCGGGGCAAAATTGCCATCCCTGCTTAGCGCTAGTCCTTGGGCTGGCGTTGCAGTCGTTTTGTTTAAGGCTCCAGCGGTGTTGTCAACTGGGGGAGAGAAGCATTAAATATTTTCTTCCGGAAAGCTTACTCTGCTGCTGCTGTCATGTGACACGCATTAGTTGTGAACATGAAGTCTCTTCTGCTTCCAAGTTTGCGGTAGGAATCTGGTGTTCCCAAGACAAGATGCTGGGTACTGTATATCTCATTTTTATGTGACCTGTGTGTCCTGCCTGCTGAAAGCATGGATATATATTTTTTGCCTTTGCCCAATATGTCCTCAGAAAAGCCAGAATTACCTGTTTTCCTAAGAAGCTGCCCTGGAGTTGGCGCACGACAAGCCTCTGGACAAGCCTGATCATTTTTTCCAGGGGTCCTTTAGAATAGTGCTTCTCAAGGCACACCTAGCACTCCAGGATTTAGGTATTACTCAGGTGTGTTTAAGGTGGGCTTTTTTCTTTTTTTTTTTTAAATTTTGCAACACTTTAGACACACCTGAGTCATACCTAATACCTGGACTATTAGGTGTGCCTTGAGGAGAGAGTTGAGGAGCACTGCTTTGGAAGACTTTCCCTGCTGTACACAAGACTCTACAAGCAATCATTTCAGATCAGTGGAATACTATACTATACTACTTGTAGCCAAGGTCCTGAGGAAGTTCAAACAAGATGAGTGCCTGGCGATCCCTATAGCTCCAGATTGACCCACGATTATAAGGTACCGTGAGTTAGTCTGTCTGTCAGTGACAAGTCTGAGATCGGAAGTCACACCAGACTTGCTGCAGCAAGGGCCTGTCCTTCACCTGAACAAATCTGACGTTGATTGTTTTGCTTTTAAAAGAGAAGGGGAAGGTTCTGGGGATTTTGCAGTTTCCTGTCCTACCTTCATATCTATCTCTATGCTACAAATTTACTGATTCTATGGGACTTCCTTTTGAACAAATACCCTTTCCCACTTACTGGTTCATTCCCCAGTCATGCCACTACACCTAAGAACGGTTGTATACATCCAATTTTTTTTTTTTACATGATTAGATTGTTAAATGTGTTTCTTCAGGCGCTTGGATGACAACATTAGAACAGTTGTACGAGGGCAAACAAATGTGGGACAGGATGGAAGACAGGTATGTGCATGTTCTGTCAATGTTTGTTATAGACTAGAAACAATGTTATACCTGACACTTTGAAATGATAATCATCATAAAATTTGCGATGGTTGAAAATTTAATTGCTCTTGTTGAGCTATCCAAGTTTTTTTAAATTTGGTTTAACACTTTCGTGACCAAGGACATAGGGGATACATCACAAAAAAATGGCCTATATGACCAAGGACATCACTCTAAATGAGCGGTACATTCAGTGGGGATTTAAAACAAAATTCACTGACGTCATTGAGGAATCCCTGTGAAGGCAGGGATTCACATGGTTTGCAGAGGCCCTGATCAGGTCTTCTGCCACAATAACTCACTGACTGATCGCATAGTGTCAGTGAGTGTGCTTGCATGTATGCTAGAATCCTAAGACTTTGCAGGGATGTGCACAGCAATCAGAGGGGTCCTGTAGGATTAACGTGACTGCTGTAAAGGGGAACCCCACAAGGGAGCCCTCTGCTGCATAGGAGAACCCCCCTGATTGTTGTGCAAGGGATCGCTAACAGGTAATGTCAACAGAGATGCTAATAGAGATCCCTGGGGTAGTGAAAGACCCCAAACTGGATCTTTATGCATTGTGCAATACAGTAAAAAATCCATCCATTACAAACTAGTTTTTATTGGGTCAGAAGTGAAAAAATAAACTTTTCCCATCTTTGGCTTTATTTTGCAAACCTGATGAGACATACACATATTTGGAATCTGCTGGGTGTGCTTGAAAAAAACAATATATGTCTCGCACACCGCGAGGTTGGAGACACTGATGCAGGTAGGACACAAGGAACGGAAGTTCAAGGTCAAGATCAAGCCGAGGTCAGGATACCAGAGGTCACGATATACGAATAACAAGCCGAGGTCAGGAATGCAGAAGTCAGGAGTAACGATAAACAAGCTGAGGTCAAACACGGAAGACACGCACCAGAACGCGCACTGAGGAGTAACACTATAGGAATAGGTACAGTAGGGCAAGGTCTAAATGTCCACTGAGGGTTATAAAGGACTAGGCACCAATTGGAGCTATTGGCGCCAAAATTTGTCTGATGTCACTTCCTGTTTGGTGGAATCCGGCAACCGTCTTGGGTGTGGCTAGACCGTAGCCTGTAAGTATAGGTGCCTGCGGTTCTGGGTCTAACCACCAGAGGGCGTGTGGAGGTAGATGGAGGTCTTCTCCGTGGAGGGTGCTGTGGCTGCAGGCTGGCAGAGGGCGGTTTCCCTCTCCTTCATTCCAACGGCTGCTGATCCTGGTTGGTGACAATAGGGTTTGTATAGTTAATTCCCACTTAGAAATTAGAAATTTACTTCTAAACACGTTTAAACGTGAGCTGCAGCAAAATGCTCAAAATTGCTTTTTGGCTTAGCAGCGAAAGGGTTACATTTGGTTGCAATTACTGAACATGAAACTGGCCAAAGAATTACAAAGAATAAGTTTTAATTCCAATACCAATTTTGGAATTGGTCAATTTTAGTCAAAGGTCATCTTAATTACCCTGCTTGCTTACCCTTGAGTCTGTCCCAGGTCTCGGAGGATCCTCAGATCCCATGGCTGGTCGAACCCAAAAGAGCCTTTGGCAAAATAGCCCAGGTTGTTTTCTTTTCATTGACGTTTGGTTTTAAGGGATAGTTTTGATATCAATGACCACTATTGAAGTGATAGTCCCACCAAGCTAAATTTGAAAAACAAAGTAATTTCCAATCTTGGGGCACGCTTATCCATATGGTCCAAATTACATAACAGCCAAAATATGCTGGGTATGCGCTCCACTTAAGCCCATTCATGTTGTCCTCTAAAATGCGTTTTAAAGGGATTGCTAAGGTTCTGTGGTTTTCTCTTAGCTGACGTCTCATTTCAGTCTTCTGAGTGTGTTTTTAATTTGCCTAAACCCATGTAAAAGCCTTGAGGACTTAATTTTTCAAGTTCAAAAGAGAATAACACTACATTAGACAAGACCCATAGACTGCCACTAACGATTCCATCCCAATTTTTTGGGGTATATACATTTTTGTCCAAAAAAGTAAAATGCTTGCCTGTAATACTCTTTCAGAGCAGTCTTAAGAATACGTATTGTTATTTGCACAGATTCATGCCATAAGTGTACACATGTAGATCATGTTAAAAAAGTAACGTCATGTCTGTCTGCTTTTTATTATGGAAATTGTGTTTTTTGTTTTGTGTGGTAGACTTATTTTAGATTTTTTAATTTTACCTTTAGGTACATGTAAGTTGACGTTACGTGATGAGTTTGAGTTGATCATATGTATGTAAGCAGCTGGATTTTTGCAAATTAAAGCTCTAAAGCGGAGCTGCATAAAAAATAATCCGTAACATAGCACAAACACACTCCGAAGCAAAACTGCAGATCTACAAAGCTGTATCATGTTTCCATAAGGACGTTGTCACCATTATTGCTGTGTAAAGCACCAATCCCTTCTGTCCCTGCTTGAACTCTACATACCAAGGCCAGCGAACAGCTCCACACTGAAATGGAATAAGATAAATGGTTTCCTTTAACAACCACTCAGACATTTTGGAAGAGAATACTATAAGTGTAATAGACAAACTGAACACATTATGTAATGGCTTTACTGAATCAGCAAAGAAAAAACCAAGGCTATGACTTTACAATTGTCTAATGTATAATCATGTTAACAGAACAGTCAGGGGGTATTGGTATATTGTGTTTCCTGATTCAGCAACTTTCAGTATTCAATAGGGTGCTATGAATAGTTTTTTGTGTACTATAGACTTTTTTTTACTTGAAAGAGAACTGGCAAATTCCAACTTATCTTTAAACGTAATTCTTACACGATTCGTATATTGCATACCGATGTGTTTATTTTCTTGTAAGTAATTGTGCTTTTTTTTTTTTTTTTTTCCATTTGTACAGTTTTTTTGTGTTGACAGCTTTACGGAAAATTTGCATAGTTTTAAAACCTCTGGTCCAATGCAGGTAGAGTCCAGGATGTGTGCAGCAATCTCACACTTGGGTTAATACTAGAATCCAGGTGAAAGCTTCAGTAACGGTTACATTACGTCCCCCCCCCCAAAGTGTGCTGATATTTCTTTGGTGAATGTTGGAGCTGACATGTAGAAATCTGAATGACACATTGTAGATGGTTTCCAGTGCTGTGTTCCATTATGATTTGGTTGAAATGTTATACAGTAGCTCCCCTTCAACTGTAAACTAATTCAGGCAGAGCTCATTTAAATTAGCTTTCTGGGTGTGTGAGTTAATCTGTGGAGACCATTATCTAAAATGTATTTCTTGACTTGACCATACAGCCATAATTAAGAAAATACTGTATCATTATTTTATCATGGGTCATCTGACCTAGCTAAATTATTCCAAAGAGGGAGATATGTGAGGAGTTCCTTTACCACTAAACCTGCTAAGTAGTTACGTCTTCTATAGAAAATAAAGTGTAAAAATGGAGAGTCCAGCCAATCAGGGACTGCATTATTTGTATACATCTTTGTAGTGGTAGCTGTCTTGGCCCTACAGTGAGTGTGAGAACTATTGACTAGCAGTGGTGTGTTTTGGTTGGGCAATTATCCAGGCATCTCCCATGTCTTCACTGCTGCTGACATCTCTTTAAAGTACCAAGGTATGAGATAATGTGTCTGTGTTATGCCATAGAAGGGCGTGCTGTACTAGGTAGGCTTGCTAGGCACATACCTCTATTGTATAACTAGGCCAGTTAAGAGGGAGAGCAGTCTGTTGAGCAGCAGTGGGTTTGGGGCAGAGGGGCTGCTACCATCTGGCCTAGTCTGTCTAGGCTAGAATGTTGTTACTATCTAGGACCCTTTTTAAAAAATCACAAAATCATAATAAGTCAAATAATTTTAGGGCCACAGCTAATCCGAGCACCCAGAATACAGAAAAAGCTCACTGAAGAAACATGGAGACTCTGGTGGGTAAAAAATAAATATGCAGATGTAGCATCAAAATTGGTGCAAAATAAGCACCTTAAAGAAGAACAAAAAAGACATAACATACACAGAGTGAATGTACAACTGAAGGCTGTAGCATGTGTTTCCTTAGTGGAGGGTTAGGATCTGGGTCCTAGCGGGTAAGGACGCAACGTGATGCGTGTGTAGTCATATGTGCACAAATGTAGAAGCTTGGTTCGCCTAATTAACTGGGTTTATTCAATTAACCCATGTTGCCTAAAGTGTCCATAAGATAAGTTCTCAATAAGTGTTCCTCACCAGATCTCTTCATAGATCTGTCATTTACCCATTTGTTTCCTGGAGGGGGAGGCCTGCCACTGGTATCTTGAGCCTCGTTTCTCTGGTCTGCCGACGGGGATGTCAACGCTCCACTATCCCGTGCCATGTAACGGGTCCTCCTGCGGCAGCATCCGCCAAAGAACCCTCCTCAGCTGTCCCCGCTCACTACAGTGGCGCCACACACACACGATTGTTTTGAATTTGACAAATTTGCTGCCCTTTCTTCTATTGAACCCTATATAAAGCCTCTGAACTCACTAAACCTTGCCTTCTGATGGCCATACCTGTGCTTGCCATAGTGTAGTGTGTTCTATAGTGGTGGTGGTCCTGTACTTGACCCACCTTGATCCTGACTGTTCTGAACTCTGGCTTCCTGACCAAGGCTCATCTTGACTACTCTGCTTGTGTACCCTGGTCTCAGAGAATCCTCAGAAAGTCCCTTGGCTGCTCAAACCAAAAGGCTCTACCCGAGGGGGAACTGGTTGGAGGGGCAAAGAACTCTTCTGAGATTTTCTCTTGTGGGAACACCGCGTCCTACCCTGCAGCAGCATCTCCTCTGGTATGCTGAGCGTGACATGAACTTTACAATAATTATTCAGATAGCTTCTTCAATGCAGTGTTTCCAACTTGCGTGTATTCATAACTACATATAATATGCCATATTTTGTAATGAATTCCCTTTAAACTGACATTTCACATAAAACATGACAAGTGTGGCTGCATTTTTTTCTTTTTGATATTTTACCTTGAATTGCATTATTTTATTTATGAAGTGCCAACAAATTATCCAGCGCTTATTACAATACATATTTGTAATGGGGTATGACAACTAGAATTAATTTAGTCAAACTGATTCATTATGTAAAGATTTATTTGCATCTTTGTGTATGTATATTTCATTGTATAGCCTAAACTAAGCTCAACTTGATGTAGTAGTTCATTTGACTCAATAAGGTGCTAATTCGAGCAAACAGGCAGTGGTGTTTTGTGTTTCCTGTTGAAGTTTGTGTGATGCTCAGATGTTTTTTGTGTTGTTCATGGAGTAACAAAATGTTTAATGCTCTGACATACAGGTGCAAACCTCATATTGAAGCTGTTTGGCAATACCAATACTCGACTGAGCTATAAATCCCACAGAGTGTCACCAGTTGTTAACTGCTTGTATTAAGGGGCAATAGGCAGAACTGATGTCTCAGGTCATCTTTCAGTAAGGAAGGCCTCATATTCCAGAATACTTAAATAGTAGGATTTTTTTTTTAACAAAACATGGAGCATTCAAGCCTTAAAGAAATACATGTCCTGACAACTTCTTATTTTTGGCTGTCTGAGTCTGACAGCTCTCAAGGGTGTTGATGTTTTTAGTGGCTACAAAAAATATTCTTTCCAAAAAATACTACATGCTAGAAAATACTATAATAACATTCAAACTTCCTCTAACCCTTTCTTCTTATATATATATATATATATATATATATATATATATATATATATATATATATATATATATATATATATATATATATATATATATATATACGCAATCAACAGTTAATCCCCCTTTCAAGTCTTGGTGGGTGTATATACAAGTGTTAGCATTCATTTTTTTCTGTCGGAATCAGAACCCTGCATATAATTACACTAAAATGAATGCTAACATTCAAACACTTTAACTCACTGATTTCAGTATGCATTGTGAAGGACCAACTCTATTCATCTTCTCCCACCAGAAGGGCTGAGTTGGCCCTGTATAATGCATAGATAAAGTGGGGAGAATGTGACAGTTTATAATCGATTTAACTATACATTATGTTGGACCAATTCTGCCTTATTAGTGACATTACATTGAGAAGTCAGGGAGGTGAAGTGTTCTTGTAAGCATAGAGTGGTATTGCATGAGTAGAATTGAGTTTAAGCTTTTTATAAGAAGTTGTTTTGAAAGATTGCCAATAAAGGTATCGCCTTCAGAGTTTGTTTGTTTTTATAAACTCCTGATTTAGTAAATAGACCCACTGAAGTTTTTTTTTTTCCTTATGCAATTTAGTGGCAGAAGGTCTGTTTCAGCCCAAGAAAGTTTTTGAAAATCAGTTTCTCACAGGCAGAAATATTTGTGCTCAAGTTGGGGTAGCTGTGAATTTTATGATCCTATATGGACTGCCGCTTTCTCAAATCCTACATTTTACCATTCTACACCGCAAATAAACCTATTATATTAACCTATTGTATAACCTATTGTATATACCATGGGTGCAACCTTCCTAATTTCTTGTCCTGTTGATCTCAGCCTCTATGACATATAATAACAATTATCTCACGTTTTGTTTAGTGATTGACAAAACACAAAATGTATGTTATAATTTTGGATTAAAGTATAGTTAAAATGATACCATTTATTGGCTAACAGAGTTTAATTGCAACCCTTCGAGACCAAGTTGTTAGCTTCATTAATGCCTGAGGAAGGGACCTAACACAGACTTTTCTAAATACAAAAGCACAATTTACAAGTTAACAAAGACTTTAGATAAACACAGAGGTATTGGGGAATTTGGAATTTGTTCAGCAGTAAATTAGCTGGACTAGCAGAGATCCAATGGACAAATATGGTTCAATCAAAGCATCCTTGGTCAGTTTACCCCTGGTTAGATGGGCCATAAAACCATTTGACATATGCCAGATCCATGAAGGTGTCAAATGTTCCCAGGAATAAGTTGTTTGTAGTTAATTCGAATTGTGAGAGGATTAATGGTTTGTAATGGTATAATGGGAGATGAATTCTCTGTCTCTGTTGAGGCAAGTTAGTAGGGTATTAAAACGGTATATTAGTTTGATCTCCCATATTTTTCTCTCCCTCTGGGCGCTGAACGATCCCATCAGTACTGACAGCTTCACATCCTGAATGCTGTGTCCAGGCTGACGGAAATGTTCTCCAACAGGTGTATCTGTTTTTTTCTGGTTGGTGGTATGTCTGTGGGAATTAAACCGTTTGTGTAATGCTTGGCCTGTTTCCCCCACGTACATCGCTGTTGGGCATCTAGCACACATGATGAAATACACCACGTTAGAGGATTTGCACGTAAAGCAGCCATTGATTTTGTAGTGTGAGCCTGGTATCTGTATTTCATCTGTGGGAAGGATGTGTGCCCAGGTTTCGCATCTCTTGTTGACAGGGAGAGGTACCATTTGCTGTTTGCCTGTGAAGGGTGCTCCTCACCATACATTGTTTGAGATTGGGAGGCTGTTTGAATGAGAACAGTGGGGGATGTGGGAATACCGTCCGAAGTCTTTCATCAGTGTGCAAGATTTCTTGTAGTTCCTTTGAGATCTTGTGCAGAGTTTCCATTTGTGGATTACAGGTGACCACTAATGGTACTCGATCTCTTTTTTTTTTTTTTTTTTTTGTGGCTGCTGGTATTTCAGAAGGTTTTCTCTGTGGATATTGATAGCTTTCTGTATTTGGGAGTCTGTGATTTTTATACTGTACCCATGGTCGATGAATTCCTCCCTGAGATTCTGGAGGTGTTTATCTCTGTCCATAGGATCCGAACAGATGCGGTTATATCGAATAGCTTGACTGTATATGATGTGAGTTTTTGGTATGTCTGGGATGGAAGCTGTTGTGTTTCAGATAGGTTGGTCTGAATGGACTTGTTCTTTATGTAGATGGTAGTGTCCAGGAACTGGATGTTAATGTGGGAGTAGCTCAGTTTCAGGTTTATATTGGGATGAAAGGCATTATAGCCTTCATGAAATCTGAGGAGTTCCTCTTCGCTACCAGTCCAGATGATTAGTATATCATCGATGTAGCGGAGATATACCATTGGTTTGTTGTGGCAGGTGGAGATGTAGTCCTCCTCCAGTTTGGCCATGAATAAATTGGCATATTGTGGTGCCATTCATGTGCCCATTGCAGTCCCCATTTTTTGGAGAAAAAAGTCCTGTCCAAATGTGAAGTAGTTGTGGTTGAGGATAAACTGTATTAGTTGTGTTATGGGTTCCATTCCTAGGTTCTCCTGTTCTAGGTGTTTCCGGCAAGCTGCTATACCGTCACAATGGGGAATGTTGGTGTAGAGGGATTCTACATCCATGGTAGCAAGAATGGTGCCCTCAGCAACTGTGCCAATGTTGGTAAGTTTGTTGAGAAGATCGGTGGTGTCTTGGAGGTAACTGGGCAATCCCTTTACTAAGGGTTTAAGGATTTTTTCAACCCAGCCAGATATAATTTTGAAAGTGACTCTATTCTCAGCCATACACATGGATCTTTAAATACTACACAGTTTTTTCCCACAATCTTCACTTCTTCTAGGTCAGGCATGTCCAAAGTCCAGCCCGAGGGCCAATTGCAGCCCGTGTTCCGGACTGATAAGGCCCCACAGATAAGTTGCCCAAATATAGATCTGTTTTTTTGATATTAAAGGCAGAGTGATTTAACACCAGTTTAGATTTGTCATCCAAGTCACAAAATGAAAAGTATGCCGTCTTCAATAAACTTTGCATAAAATAGTTAATTTGCATTTAATTTTAATGGTTCAAAGAATGTCGGGCAAAATGATCGGTCCTCGCACATGTTCACTTCATCAAATCTGGCACTCTCCGAAAAAAGTTTGGACATGCCTGTTGTAGGTGGTTTCCTTTTGGTCACACAGAAAAAGAAAATTGTAAGTGGCAGATGTTGGCAAATAGATACGACATACGATTATATTTAGAATGACATGTCATTTCATTACCAGGCACTAGGTGTCTTAACAGGCTACATTTACAAAAGTAGTTGTTCAAAAAATACATTTTAAAGACATTTATCACGGTCTTCACTTTTGATCTAAATTAGTGTTGACGTTTTGAGTAGCAAAGCAATGGGACACTTATTGGATTAATTCCCAGTTAGGTATGTAAATAAGCAAGTAAAGCCTTTTGTTCTAGAGCACTTTATACTGTAAACAATGACAATTGGGATACATTTCATGCTTCCAGTATCTTTAAAAACAAAATGCCATTTGACATTGTTGCATTTTGTTTCTCTCCTGGCTTTTGAGTGAAATCACCAATTAGTCTTATAGGTGTGAGAACAGCATAGATTGGAAGGCAATGTAAAGCCTAATTTGAAAAAAACCCATACAAAATACAGATTTCAACTTTAAAGTATACCTCACCATGCATGTATCTGATCCATTGTCAAACTGCCTTTGAATGTTAGCAGAAAAATGTTGTATTTGTCCTATGCAAAAAGACGGTAATATAGACATGTCCAAATGTTTTTCCTAATCTTAAGCAAATTGTAGACCACCTGCAATTAAGAGCCAGGACCTTTATGTTGTTAACTCAGATGTCCATATCTGCAGCTTTGTGTTTCACTTATGCTCTTAAGGGTCTAAAGTATGAAGCATTATTTTATCTTGCCCCCAGCTCTCCTGTATTTATATGTAATCTTCTGACCGCAATTTTGTAAATTATTGGCACGGTGATGTCGTTTTGACTAATGCAGTAAATACTTAATGTGTTTTTTGTTTTTTTCCCCTCGTCATACTTTTCTCTGTGTACCACCAATATTATATCACTTTTGGACCCAGGCTTTTGTGAAGTGAAACTACATCTGACACGTGAATATTGTGTCAAATTTGCTTAGTGCTATATATAGGCAAATATTTCACTAGAAAAAAAAGAGGGTATGTTTCCTTAGTAGACAGCCCTTCAACCTGTATTATTATTACACTTACTGGACAAGAGACCCTTCTCTTATTTTATACTTTTACCTTTGCTGATATCCTGAAGCTTGAAATTAAAAAACCTGCTGACACGTTGATCATAATGTGATTTGGTGTTTGATGAGCCCCTGCCATCTGCTCTCTTTTGTTAGCGCAATTACAAAAATAATACAAAATCACATCTGTTATACACGGTGTACACTGTTTTTTATTTTATTTTTATTTTTTGCAATAATTGAGAATTACTGTCTACGGTCAGTATTGTTTTCAACACTTCAATGCACGTGGACAACTGTTTTTGTTTATTACAAGGACTTATATATGGTCCCTCTGAACAATTGGTGTGATGCTGCCACATTATAAACTGTGCAAACCCCCCCCCCCCAAAACTGAAGGTCAGGCTTTGTATCTTTTGTGAAATCCAAGTTTGTGTTTTATTTCCTGCCCAGTCTGTGCTAACGATGGTGTGAACAGACTTCAAACTAATCCTGATAATGACTCCTTTTTATAGAAGGAAGTTGTTCATGCTGGGTGTGGAAATTCCTTCCCTGGGTGTAGATTTCTTTGAAATTGCCTGCATTGCATTTTTTTTTTTGTTAAAATACTAGCAATTCAGAGCCTGAATATGTTAATTTGTTATTCTGTAACTATTAGTTTAATATTACTGTTTTCTCATGTTTACCCAGTTTCATGTGGGTGCTCCCCTTTATCCCCTAGAGTGCCAGCTACATATGAGATACAGTAAGAAAACTGGAGTCAGGATGGCAACTCAATTACTCCTCTGTAGTGACGCTCTCTTGTGAATAACTGAGAGTGATTACCAAAAAGACCAATTTAAAGCCTGTTCACCACTAGAAGTTTTGTGTGCATATAGGACTTCCTTTAAGAAGAATGCCTCATATGTAGTACACCTTTAATCCGAGACTCCATTTGATGAGGAGAGACGACGGTTGTTCTGTGAATAATGGCCAGCTTCTCTCTTAGTTAAAAGAAACCCTGTGTAATAAAGGAGTGGTACAACAGGTACAGTCACAAAAGTGCAGTAGTCAGACATTATGAATGGGGGGGTACACTAGGTATGACTGCATTAGGAATGTAGGTCCATGTCTCGTAGAGATTACAGTCTGTCTGTTTCAATTTTGAATTAAATACCTGTAGTAAATGAACTAAATCAATAGAATACCCTATGTGAAAAAACTAAACCCACAATACAATACTTTATAGGTCACGTTAAAGGTGAGAAGTTCTGACATGATTTATCTTTGTCTCATTCTTTAAAATCACAAGAACCTGGCATTTTAACATGGTGTGTGGACACTTTATATCTGCTGTACACTTTAATGTATAGATTTTACTCTCTCCTTTTTTCTGGTTTGTTGACAGCATGATACCCTTACATTTCCACAGATGATATTAGTTAATGAAAATGGTAGCTACTTTTTCTTTTATTCTTTTTTTGTTGTTGTTTTAGATAAAATGTAGCTGAAAAATGAGTAGCTGCCAGTTCCAGCGATTTTATTTTCTGGCATTAAAGCAATCTTCTGTAGGGGAGGGGGAAGCTACATATGATATCTACCAAAAGTACAAATCATCTCCACGTCTCACTTTCTGAAACATATATTTTTGGTGATTTCCTGCCAATTTCCATTCTTGAAGCACAAAACCAATAGGACCTCAGAGGTGTATAAATGACTACCAAGAACATAGATACAACAGAAGCTAGGGGAAAATTGTCTGATTCTTCAAGTTTACCGTTTTTAAAGTAATTTTTTTTAGAGGATGTGCTCGCAGGTACATGTTTTTTGAAAATGTGGTAGATTTACTTGTAAAAAGTTTCCTCTGGCTGATGCCATTGAATGCAGGTAAGTAAAATCACCCAGACAAGTCACTTAAAGTCATTGGCCTTGCATTACTAATCACAGATGGTGATTAAGCAGTTAGGTTGTGTTTAATTCGTTTGGCATCAACTGCCAACAGGACCTCTTTTTAGGGGCTTTGTACAAATCACCAAATTTGGTAAATTTGTAATGTGTACAAATCTGAATGCACAAGTCTAGTATTTAGCTATAACAGTGTTCATTCTGCAGAATAGGTGAAACACAACATTTATGTGTACCCACCTCAAATTTTACACTATTGTTAAGAACAGATTCCTTTTGAAACCCTCTGTGTGAGTTAGAGAGATCTGGATATCTACCATTTATTAGCTCCAAATTAAGAACAAATTTCTCTAGAAAAAGGAAAAATTAATAAACACAAAATAGTTATTTGTCTCCTGGTATTTTATTTTATATATGCCATGCTGTGTTTAACATTGTTGCTTTTATGTCACATTTTAATGAGTCTTATTTCTACCTTGCATTCTTGCGCAATGCCAGAGGACGTTTAGTGGTGTTTCTGTCTGCATTTCTGCCTCGTATTAACTGCAACCGCATCCTGAAGCTACATACTTCCCTTGCTGGAGAAAACATTCTGAAGCTAATAAGTTAGGCAGATGTGTTTTCTTTTCCTTTAAACCACAGAAGGGGCACAATGGGACGCAGAAATTTAAGAAAATAAAAATGAGGTGGTTTTCGGTACTGTCAGGCAATTGTCTTCCAAAAGCTCTGTAGGAATGTAGTTGTGCTCTTTTATACATAAAATTGTAATTACGTGGTGATATCTCTGGTCATGAACTTCTTATGTTAGTAAATTGTGCGAATAATTTCTATGTAAGAGACAGTAAAAGAGCAAGAATACAATTCAGAGGGGGAAAATATTTATTTCTCATTGTATTTCTCTGCACCAGACCATTCATAGAACAAGACCATTATTTGTTATTCTGGGTGATTGAAAATCAAGCCAATTATCCCAGTGTGGTGTTAAAGAATGAACAGCCTCCAAATGGTCAGATTTTTATGCAACTGTAAACAGTTTTTCCTTGGATTTTATTGATATCAAATCTTTAAAAGCATTATTCAAAAATGAAAAATAAAATAAAATTGTATATAATTTTAAGTGTGTAAAATGTCTAAAAATAGAGCTTTTTTGACAAAATCTAAAGTTTTTAACATTTTTATATTGTCAGATACAAAACCACTGAACTGTTAGCCTGAAAAAAAATCTAGTTTATTCCCTTTTTGTTTTACAGTGCAAAATTTCTTAATTACCTTAACTTTTTGAAACAAGTATCTCATTTTGCATTTGCTATCCCATCAAACATAAGGTGCATTACAGTTAGAATTATAATAGTAGCTTTTCCTTAATACCGTATTGGCTCGAATATAGGCCGCACTTCCCCCCCCCCCCACTTTAAGTCTTTAAAGTGGGGGTGCGGCCTATATTTGGGGTCTAGCGCCCGACGGCCGGGACATGCAGTCCCGGGTGCCGGGCAGGCAGCGGGTTTAGGATACAGATCCCCCGCAGCGGTGCAGGGGACCTGCATCCTACTCTCTGATACGCTCAGACAGCCTCCCCTGCCAGCACTTCCCACGGGGGGAGTGCCGGCACGGGAGATTGTCCAAGCACATCGCGCAGAGGTTCACCGGCAGCGGCGATGAGCGTGAATGACCTCCGCTGCCGGCACGTCTGCTTGATGTGCTTTAACAATCTCCCTTGCCGGGAATTCCCACAGGGGGAGTCCCGGCAAGGGAGATTTTTAAAGCACATCTTGCAGACGTGCCGGCAGCGGAGGTTGTTTCTGCTTGCATCGCCGCTGCAGGTGAACGTCTGCGTGAACAATCTTCCTTGCCGGTACTTCCCACGGCGGAGGTGCCGGCACCGGAAGTTGAAGTGTTATGTGTAGATGTTCCCCGCCGGCCCCGCAAGACCCCGTGGAGTCTGCACCGGTAAGTCTGGTGGGGGGGACATCTTGGGGACAGAGTGGCAGCATATCTCGGGGGGGTACATCTTCGGGACAGAGTGGCAGTATATCTCGGGGGGGGCGGCAGAAACCTTTTCCATTAAAAAAAGCACCTAACTTTTAGGGTGCGGCCTATATGCGGGTGCAGCCTATATCTGAGCCAATACAGTATAACCGGTACAAAGAACCACTTCATTGTATAGATATGCTTTCACATACTGGGTTTTAATTCAATGTTTGAAGGTGGAAGCAGATTCAGCATACTGCTCATGGTCAGTGGTAAACAAGAAGAAATGGATTTGTAATATACTGACATTGCGCTAATAAACCCGCTGGAATGTAATACTCTTCTAATTCCCTGTCCTGCTCATTTTCTTATGTGAAGTATATCCTTGTTAAACTGTACCTCCTCTGCATGACTTGTTTTTTCTTTTTTAATTCTTGCAATGTAGATCAAATACATAATGTTCACATTGTACTTACATGGCATTGCTTCCTGAGTGGATGATGAAAAAGTAGTACAGGAATTCAATCAGACACCATGTATTATTGTGCTTTTTCCCAGCCATATCATCTTTCGTTCATGCATACCCTGTTGAATATTTGGCCTTTTGTTTTAGTTTTTCTACTTCATATGATGCTAAATATTGGCACTATGTGAACATGGATGTGTGATTGTATGTGTAATTCTGGGAGAGCACTTGTGTGTTTGTATGTGTGTTTGTGAGCATGGATGTGTAGATAAGCTGTTTGGGGGCACTGACACCTTTGCTTTCTGGCATTTTAATACAAATAATGTGTTAAAAAGAATGCTAGTTATTTGAATGGCAAATAGTGTGACTCAGGTATGTATAAGGGGTGCGTTTTTGGTATAAGAGCTCGACTGCGAGATAAACTATATGGGGCTGGTCTCCAAATGTTTCCAGGGCTGCTTTTCATTCCCAGTCCGGCCTTGCTTGGGGGCAAAGGTGGCACTGTGACTGTGGGACCATGTTGCATGGTGAAGTTGGGACCCCCGGGGAATTTTCACACTAAATCTTCACCTGTGGTTTCTTGTTACAGCCTGGTCTGGAGTCACTGTGTCACGTGATCAACATTTTGCACCTTGCAACAAATCTATATCCTGTCATCTCTTCATTGCCCATGTAGTGAGCTGTTTTTGGTTGCACCATGTTTCGTTATTGTCTTTGTAGTTTTGTTCGTAGCTTGGCTACCGACCTTGATTGAACTCAATCCACTTTGACCTGTATTTTGATTCCAAGTTAGATGTCCTTACAGCCCTGTTATTGCATTACACATTGTTATTGATTGGTTCAGACAGCCTTTGTAGGGGAAAGAGAAGATATAACTTCAGGATAAGAAATTGATTAGATAATGGTACCTTTTTACTACAGATTTTGTTCTGAACTAAATATCTCTAAAATAATCATACTGATTTCCAAACAAGGGTGCAACATAATTAATTTATAGCTGAAACATGCTTCTGGCATAGATGTTTTCTTTGGTTTTTATACCACTGTAAATGGGATCATACAAGTCTGTCTCTTCACACCATGTCAGCAGGAAATTGCAAATTAAATAAACCTTCAAAAGCGACGTAGTCCTGAGTTGTCTAAGCTTGACTTCCAAGGAGGTCCTGAACCTTGTAAAGCTGTAAGATGCCAAAAGCAGATGGCAGCGGCTGTCAACATTCCACCGGTTTACTTTAAGTACAAAAGAAAAGTTCCCATTTACTGAAGGCAGTAAAAATACAAACAAAAACCTCAATGAAAACCATTCTACTTTCCAGATTAAATAATTGCTGGAAAATGCCATAATGTGTTGTTGAAGTCTAACTTCTATCGATAAAATCTGATTACATTTTTCAATCGGGTGGGAGGGCAGTAATGAACAGATATCTATTTTTTTAAATGTTCTGGAATACTTAAATATTTGTGCATCTTTTAACCCCTTCGCGACCTTTGCCGGTTCAGGACCGTCATGACATGAAGGTCACTAAATGACCTTTGACGGTCCTGAACCGTCAAAAAATTAAATAAGCTTAGAAAGTGATCAACGATCACTTTCTTCGCTTAAACGGCGTTACTGTAATGCCTCGATGTCGAGGCATTCAGTAACGCCGAGATCGGCATCGGGGGCCATGTCTGGCCCCTCCCCGGGGCGTCAACAGCGGCCATACATTGTATGGCGGCGGACGCCCGTTTTAAAAGCGTTTAGGAGGCGATCAACGATCGCCTCCTAAACTTAAATGGTGTCGCTGGAATGCCTCGATCAGGAGGCATCCAGCGACACCAAACACTTACCTTTGGATGGGCTGTGACCGCTCCGGAGAGCGGTCGCAGCTGCCGGTGATCTTCGCCATCAAGCAAGATGGCGGCGGCCCGGGAAAAAAAACAATAAAGAAGAAAGAGTTCGCTAGACGGTCTCCAGACCCTCTAGAGAACTCTGGCTCCACTTGCAGGTTGAATACAGGTACTGCATTCAACCAAGCAAGTCAATGGAACCCAGCTTTCTAATCACTATGTGATTAGTAAAATATTTAAAAAAAAATAAAAAAAAATGAAAAAAAAAATAAAAAAAAAATGTGCTAACATTTAAAAATAATTATGCAGTGATGTCACTTGATGAACCATCCAGTACCAGCAAAATGTGTAAAAAAAATATTAAAAAAGTATTAAAAAAAAAAATAAAAAAATAAAGTTTATTATTTTGAGCAAGTGCTAAAATTTCTCAAAAATCTCAACAAAGAGTTAAAATAAAAGCACTTCAAATACCCAAGGGGTGTCTAATATATAAAAAAAATGGCTGATGGGGTAAATTGGAGTGGCCGAGCTCAAAGATAGGGCATAGGTACAGACTGACCAAAATGGAGAAAAAAAGCGCACTTCCCAAATGTGGCATTTTAAATCTCAAACAACCCGACAAACCCATGCATGTTGGGTATCACTGCACTCAGGAGATGTTCCTGAACACACATTGGGGTGTAGTTTGACAGTGACATATACCAGAACCTGTATATCTATAACTAAAGTACAATTTGTGTGAAAAAAAATTAAAAAAAATTACTATTACAAAGTTTGACAAAGTGTAGTTCTATAATTGGTGCATGGAAAGGGTTAAAATAACAGCATTTGGAATACCCTGGGGTGTCTAGTTTTCAAAATTATATGGTTTGAATGGGTTAAATTGAGTTAACCCGCTTCAAAGGTATTCCAAAGAGGAGATGGAGGCAGACTGACCAAATGACCACCTGGATTACGCATGCCCCAAAAGTAGCCTTTTACCAGCCAAACAATCTGACAAACCCATGCATGTGGGGTATCGCTGTACTCAGGAGATGTTCCTGAACACATATTGGGGGGTTGTTTGACAGTGACATATACCAGGACCTGTATATCTATAACTAAAGTACAATTTGTGTGAAAAAAAAAATAAAAAAAATTACTATTACAAAGTTTGACAAAGTGTAGTTCTATAATTGGTGCATGGAAAGGGTTAAAATAACATAATTTGGAATACCCTGGGGTGTTTAGTTTTCAAAAATATATGGTCTGACCGGGTTAAATTGAGTTAACCGGCTTCAAATATATTCCAAAGAGGAGATGGAGGCAGACTGACCAGATTTGTTAAAAAAGATTTGGAAATCATAAAACGCTGCTTGTACTTATTGCCCTATAACTTACAAAAAACAGCAAAAAAATATAAAAACATTGGGTATTTCTAAACTCAGGACAAGTAGTAGAATCTATTTAGCTAGTTTTTTTTCTTGCTTTTTAGGTGAGTAAAAGATTTTTCAAATAAGTCATAAAATGTGGTTTTTTTCAATTTTTCACCATGTTTTTTTTATTTTTTTTATAGTAAATAAGATGATACGATCAAAATAATTCTGAAGAAAGCCCATCTTGTCCTGAAAAAAACAATATATAACTTATGTGGGTACACTAAATGGGTGAGGAGAAAATTACAGCTGAACACAAGCACCACAAAAGTGTCAAAACAGCCTCGGTCCCACAGGGTACAAAAAGAAAAATGAGCCCGGTCCTTAAGGGGTTAAGTTGGGCCTACTTCTAAGACTACCAGTCCGATTACATACCACTTTTTTTGTTCCTAAAAAGATCCTGTATGTGAGTGCTTTATATTTGAAGCACATTTGGCATTATCTATTTTACTGTCTAGATGACTTGCATTAGTTTTTAACATTTTAAGCTATTTTGAGTTCAATGTCTTGTGGCAATTGACTGGTTGGGTTGCATGTGGGTATATACTTGTTTGTGCTGCCTAAATTTATATATTGAGCCCCTGTGGTCAGGATTCTAAATAGAACTCCCTACTCCAGGGGTGTCCAAGTTTTTTCTGCAGTGGGCCACTTCATCAGAATTGTATAAGTGCGAGGGCCGCACTCATTTTTCACTGAGAGAAAATATGGCCTTTAATAAAATATGCAGATTAAAATAAATGAAATGACACAAAACCTTTACTTTTCCTCTCACTGATTTCTGGGATTTCTGGGCCTACAAATTCAGGATTCTGGAAAAGTAAAAATAAAATAGTTCTATTTATTTTAGGGATGCACTAAAATGAAAATTCTGGACCAAAACCGAAAATTCAGGGTTCACTTAGCCGAAACTGAAACTGACCCCCCCACACACTTTTAATAAAAGTAAGTTACGCACCAAAATTGTACAAAAAAATTATATATTATGATTAACAGCAATCTCAGGCATACCCAGATTCCAGCATGTACTGGTTGGCTGGGCATTGTATTTTTTGTCCAATTTTAGTGTGTAACCAACGATAAATCAACGATATGACTTGGCATGATAGGAGTGTGATTGCTAACAGCAAACACACTCTTTTTATACCCAGGCAACCAGTAAATACTGGAACCTAGGCATGATGGGACTGTGATTGCTGTTAGCAGATTGCTGTTAGATGTTAGCAATCACACTCCTATCATCCCAAGTCAGCCAATACATGCTGGTGCAGACCCCATACTGCTGGCAGCATCAATACACAAGGGGGGCAGCTAGCCAGGTTTCAGCATGTACTGGCTGACTTGGTATGATAGGAGTGTGATTGCTAATAGCAATCACAGTCCCATCATGCCTAGGTTCCAGCACTTACACATCCATGCTATCACACACAGATTCATTCCCTCAATCAGGCATACTCATTCACACAACCTTCCCCACCCCCTTACCTGCTCTACAGCTCTCGATGCCGCTCACAGACTTCAGCAGGGGGCACGGCCTCCCTCGTTCTCCCAACAGAGGAGGCAGGACTGGAGCAGAGAATAGACCCTCCCACAAGTAAGCAGCAGGGCTCTTGTGATCCTGGCTAGTGATGGGAAGTTCGGATCACTAAAGTGAATCGGATCATTTCGATTCGTTCACTGAAATGATCCGATTCATGATCCGAATCTTCGGATCACTCAGTGTGCCTGCACGGAGTTACCGTTTTCCAGTAACTCCGTGCAGGCACACTAACGATTGGCCCCGCCCCTTTCATTATGAATCCTCCCCCCTGCCTCCAGTGATGTCAATGAAGGCAGAGAGTCGTTCAAAGATCCGGATCTTACAGGGATCCGAATCTTACAGTGATCCGGATCACTGTAAGATCCGGATCACTGTAAGATCCGGATCTTTGAACGACTCTCTGCCTTCATTGGCATTCTAATCATTCACCATACTGTTATAAATAATACATTAATAATACATTAATAATCACTGCCCCCAGGATTTACATTCCTCTTTACCTGCGACTGCACCTTAAGCTAACTTTATTAAATTAATTAAATTAACCCTCACCATTAAATTAACCCTAAACACCCCATCAACCATGACTGCCCCTAAAATTAACCCTAAACACCCCATCAACCATGACTGCCCCTAAAATTAACCCTAAACACCCCATTAAGCATAACTGCCCCTTAAGTAGCTTCTGCAGCACTCTTAGAATAGTGAAAGTATTTAACAAAACAACTTAAAAGTGAAAATATATTGAACACGTAGATATTTTATGCATTATAAAGATATACTTAATGCATATAACAGCAATGCATGGCCTTTAGTTTCACCCTTGTTTGTAAGGTATACTGGCTCATTAGTTAGATCTATTTGTAATGTATGTGAATGGTTCTTAGCAGTGAAAAATTACCCAAAATACACATTCTAATTATGCTAATGCATTATAATCTGTCTTCTGTATGTATGGTGTACATTTTTTCAAATTCAGATGTCAAAAAAGCTTAGCGTGTAAGTATGTAAATTTAGATGTCTCCTCGGTATCTGTTGTTATTGGCTAAGGTGGTAAGCTTTCCGATTTAAGAAAAAAAGCATTTCAGAGATTTCCTTTTGTTCTGGTCTGGGAAATGAATTATGGATTATTCTCAAGGCAAATCATATTACAGAGAGGTGAAGAAAAAAAAAAGGCAGAAGTATAGTTTCTTGTTTTTCCTTAGATAACCTCCTGATGATTTGTGGAAAAAGGTGTATAAACGCAAGACTAGTGTATTTTTTATTTGGACCATAAAATAGGGGTAAAAGTAATTTGCACGTTAATTGATGTTTACTGGATATGTTTGTAAACTTCCCTAAAATGTAAACTAACCGGTACAAGGTAGTTCTGGCTGATGAATTTGAGACCCACATTACATGGCCAACGTTTCGGAGGTGGTCTGAAACGTTGGCCCTGCTGATTTAAATAAATTGGTTTTAAACGCACTTTACTACAAAGATCTGTGAGTGCCCATTTGGTTACATATATCTGGCTATTTTTTGAGCACCCAGGCAAATAAAATCCTGTGTATACCAATAGTATTTTTTAGCGTGCAGCCGCTCCCTTTGGTTTGTATGTATGTATGTATGTATGTATATATATATATATATATATATATATATATATATATATATATATATATATATATGTATGTGTATATATATATATATATATATATTTATTTCTGATGTGGTTGCAAATGTAGTTCCTTGGAATGTAACATAACAAACATATTAAAACTTTGCCGGTTGCTGGTTTTTAGATGAAACCCTGTGATGCTTGTGCATGATTGATCAGCATCATACTCTGTTTTAACACGGCATGAAAAATTGTACTAAACTTGAACCAGCAGATCAGGCTCTGTAAAAGGAGTAGACTCCTTTCTGTGAGTTTTGACCAAATGTCAAGGCCCTGTTCTGTCAGATTAAATATACTCGTTCTCAGTATGAACGCTGATGGTTTTTCCTTATTGTAATGCTCCCTGCATATTTCCCTACCAAGGGACTTTGGTTAGACCAGCAAGGGCTCAGTAGGCATTAATCTAAAATCATTGCGCAATGATTGGCACAGCAGGTAAAATTCTCTAATGAAATCCTGTGATCATGTCATATTACAAGGCATATCCTTAGGCTAGATTAACGTTTTAGATGACCGTGGTGCCCTGTGCGGACTACTCCTCTGGCGCCCCTCCCTCTGCCCCTTCAAACTACCCCTCTCCTCTGCCCCTTCAAGCTACCCCCCCTCTGCCCCTTCAAACTACACGCCCCCCCACTTACCTTGTTGCCGGAGTCCTGCGGTGAGAGCGGGAGGCATCTGTCTTCTCGCTCTGCCGCGGTGCCGGCATTTCATGTTGAGCGCCGGAATAGTCCGGCGCTCAACATGAGATGCCGGCACCGTGACGGAGTCACGGAGAGTAAGGGGCGCCGAGCGGTTGCTGAGAACTTCACGAGCAAGCGTTCGGCGCCCCTGCCCGGGACTTAGATTAAAGCATCGGGTTTTTTTGTTGTTTTTTTTTTAAACTTTATTTAACATGAATGATGTTAAATAAAGTTTAAAAAAAAAAAAATAAAATAAAAAATACCATGTTTTAAGTTAAGTCCCGGGCAGGCGCCCCTGCTACCATGGCGCCCTGTGCGGTCGCACAGGTCGCACACCCCTAAGGCCGGCCCTGACCCCGTAGTCACAAGGGTATCTCATGCTGTAAATGGGTACATTTTTTTACGTCAATACTCAAGATACCTGATGTTTCTGGCTCTGACCTTCTCATTTTCCTGCATAAATGACTTTTGTGACCTTAGATACTTAAAATTATAGTTGTACTGTAAGTATACTAATCTATCCCTTGCAAAATGCCTTAATCAAATTGCTCAGCTGCTCCTGATTTAAACCACAAACACACTTGTACGCTCGGACATATTTGTTATAGATTTTAGTACAGATGCTCGGGATACTTCAGGGTACCTGTTTTTGCCCTGTTAAGCTTACAACGTAAGCGAAGTGAGCCACGTCGCTGTCTTTTGCTGGTAAGGACGAAGCAAGTTCCCCAGTCTTTCATTATTGACCTATATTTTCCACCTCAGACTTGCCCAGTACACAGCTGTGTTGTTCTTTCACCCTTATAGCCAACAAGATTTGTGGTTATCCCTTAAAGCACTGTTTCTTCATTACCATCTTGGGTAAAATAAAACATGTCTGAAAATGGTATATTTTAGTTCCAAACACTGGTTCATGATTGATTAATGAAAAATGATATTTTGAGCCATCTTTAAATATTATAGTGGTGAAGGTAACTGTTTAGACTGCAATGGGTTACAAACCATATATGGAATACTTGCAAAGTTTAAAGCATTTACTGTGTTTTTTAACTTTTTTTCCTGTACCGTTTTCCATTCCTATTGTTTTTAATAACTGTGTTAATGGTGTGCCAATAATATATATATTTTTTTTTTATATCTAGGGGCCTCAAATACCTAGGTCCCCAACTAATCTGTGTACTTAAAGGGACAGTTTAGTGTCCCTGATGGCCCTACAATAGAAGAATGCAAGATAAAGTACTTTTAATATGCATTCTTCAGAGATGTTAGTATATTATATGCACGCAGATATGTTCGGCCAACCACATCTACTGCATGGAAAATAGATGAGGGGTAAAGGAAGGGGCAAATGCATCTACAAGGAAAACGCCACAAAAATGTAAAGACACAAAGGCTATTAAATGCATTAAAGTGCTTATGATGACTGGGGTGTCCCTTTAAATTAGAAGAACAAAAGTAGAGTGGAAGACGGTATCTTTTGCAAGACTATCAGTTTTTTAATTTAAAGTGATTAAACAAAACGAGTCTAAATTGTGATCCTATTTACTTTAAAAATATTAAGTAAGAATCAGAGGGTATTTGGCAAGTAGAATTGGCACTGCTTTCATCAAATGTTTATTTTTGTAGATTATAGATTACAATGTGTTTAGTTAAAAAGCGACTGTATATATAATGTTTATGTTAAATTCTATATACTCACAGAGTTTATTTACATTCATACAATCTCTTTGTAACATGATTTAATGGTATTGTGGTCTAGATGAATATATTGTTAGGAATTTGCATGTTGAATAATAAATACTGTCATCTTTATGCAGAATTGATAAATTGCTATGGACTTTTTCATTCTATTTTTTGTGTTTTCTTTTTTTTTTATCTAACTAGGCTCTTGAAGAGGCTCAGAAAGCCATACAGCAACTATTTGGCAAGATCAAAGACATCAAAGATAAAGCAGAGAAATCTGAACAAATGGTATGTAGTGGAAGGATTTTTTTTCTGTGCTAAATATATATTTTATACAATACAATCTATGGGTAAAATTGTGTTAACCACAAGCTCGGAGTCATGCGGTTCATTAATACTTTCCTTTCAAAAACAATTTGAGGCTGATGTATAAAAAGTGATTCTGGTGCAAAATTTGAAAATCGGTTTCAAATTATTCTGTAGAAATAAGTGGAAGACTCTTGTGTTAATAAGGATCTTGTTCATCAAACTTTACATATAATCACTTTTTGCCTTAGTATATGATGAAGAGCTATATGTTGTATGTATTCACACTAAAGGGTCCCTGTTACTGCATCTCTTGACCCCACATCTCTGTTTACCTTTGTCAGTTATCGACCAGTATAGGAACTCCCCTAGACTTGGACCCTGGTTGCATCTATGTGCCCTGCTTTTCATACAGTTATGCTGATGCACATAGAAAATATGATAATGTTAATGTCTGTTATTGTTTGCGTAGAAGAACAAAAGAAGCACTTGTCTGCTAGGTTATTTGTAGTGTATCAAATTCACCTGGGAGAAATTATGCAATTTCAAAAGGAATATAGTGCTAAATAATTTTTGGCACACGCAGGATTTTGTGGTGAACACAGGACTTTGTTTTTAGCTGAACCTTCTATTTCTAACCTACCCTTAATATCCTTCTAAGGTTAAAGAAATCACTAGGGATATTAAGCAACTGGACCATGCAAAGCGTCATTTGACCACCTCGATAACAACCCTAAACCACCTGCACATGCTGGCTGGAGGAGTGGACTCACTGGAGTAAGCCTTTTAAAAAAAAAAAAAAAAATAAAAAAAAAAATAATTATATATACCGTATTGGCTCGGATATAGGCCGCCCCCGTATATAGGCCGCACCCTAAAAGTTTGGTGCTTTTTTTAAAGAAAACGTTTTTTTCTTTAAAAAAGCACCAAAAAAACATGCTGCCACTCTGTCTCCCCCCCCCGAGATATGCTGCCACTCTGTCTCCCCCCCCGAGATATGCTGCCACTCTGTCTCCCCCCCGAGATATGCTGCCACTCTGTCTCTCCCCCCCCGAGATATGCTGCCACTGTCCTCCCCCCCGAGATATGCTGCCACTGTCCTGCTCCTCCCCCCCCCGAGGTATGCTGTGACTCTGCCCCCCCCGACTTACCAGAGGAGACTCCCGGGTGTCTTGCGGGGCCGGCGGGGGACATCTACGCAATACGCGTACACAACTTCCGGTGCTCAGCTGATGTGCCGGCACCGGAAGTTGTATACGCGTATTGCGTAGATGTCCCCCGCCGGCCCCGCAAGACACCCGGGAGTCTCCTCTGGTAAGTCTTGGGGGCAGAGGTCACCGGCTGCGGCGATGCGGGTAAACAACCTCCGCAGCCGGTGACCATCCGCGCGATGCGCTTAGACAACCTCCCGTGCCGGCACCCCCCTCCGTGGAAAGTGCTGGCAGGGGAGGCTGTCTAAGCGTATCGGGGAGTAGGATGCAGGTCCCCTGCACCGCTGCGGGGGATCTGTATCCTAACCCTGCCCGGCGCCCGGCGCTAGACCCCGAATATAGGCTGCACCCCCACTTTAAAGACTTAAAGTGGGGGGAAATAGTGCGGCCTATATCCGAGCCAATACGGTATATAATATATATATACACACACACTCATTTTACCACTTCTAATGGTGTATATCATGATACAGGTGATATGAGCATTTACCAGCTTATAAGCAGTTTTATGTTGTGACCCCCAGGGCCATGACTAGGAAAAGACAATATGGGGAAGTTGCCAACCTTCTCCAAGGAGTGGTGAATGTGCTGGAGCATTTTCAGAAGTACATGGGCATCCCACAAATTCGCCAGCTCTCGGAAAGGTAATAAAGAAAAAGAGTCTCATATTTTATGTATTTGTACACTTAGACTCACCAGTCACTTATTTAGTTTACATAAACAAATTATATACACTATATCTGATTGGGTGTTAAGTGCGTCATCAGAGACCCTAGCTAGATCTCTCTGGTTTTGTTTAGTCTCTCTCACATTGAAGGATCTCTCCTGAGGTGTCAGAGCTGATACCACAGGAAAGGTGAATGTTTTACGATGTTAGTTTTGCCCAATCCCTGTGCTGTCATTTTGCTTGCAATACTTGCTCCTGCTGATCCCATAGAAGCAAGACCAGATTGTGGTCAGATTATACATTAGCTGGGAGATCTCCCTAACAATGCAAAGCAATGATGGATGTAATATTATGTTCTTGGAGTGGGAAGCTCCAGGTCTCAGTAGAAACCCAAACTTCATTCTAATTAATGACCAAACTGAATTAATATCACCTGGACAAGACTGTTGGTTTTTTGGTTGCTTTTGCGTGCACTTACAATTTTAAATTTTGTGTGATAAAACCATTTACCCCACTACTTTGCAGATGCCAACAGAAGGTGCAAAAGGATGGGAAATTGCATGAAATCAGTATTTAAATATGCATATACAACTTCTTATATTTTTCTGCTAGTTTTGGTTTGTGAATTCCATTTAATCTACAGATTATAGTTTACATTTCCCTTCCACCAAAACAAACAGCCAGCTAATCACTTAATGGTTGTAAAGCTGTTCATTTTCCAGACAAGTAAATATCCTTTGGTTGTTGCATGAGAATCTCCTAGTAGGGAGTCTGAGCATTGTCTGTTAGCACAGAACATGACCCTGTCTGCAACCGGCATTTCAGCATTAGTTGTGGGACAGCATCACAATATAAAAGTATTTTTAAAATTCAATTAAACCAGAACTTGGTAATAAAATTACAGTTACGGTTGCTAAATTGAATTCATGTTTCCCCTTTAAGAAATACATTTTTCAGTGTTTTTTGAGTTTTTGACTACTGTATTCTTTGACTCATTTCCTCCATATGGCACTTGCAATTGCAAGACTTGCAGAATAAAAATCTCTCCGGAGAGGGATATCACTAATGAGCTTCTGTACCTGAGTCACTCAGTGACTCAGACTTCCATTGGAAGTACCGTGATTACCATTGCCATTATTTATTTAAAAAGTGTTCCAAGAGGACCAGGTAGAAATATGCCACTTCTTATTCAAAATATTTCTTTATAGTTGCTTACGTGTTGAACTTAACATTTATAAAGAAATGAAGCCTTAGAAACACAATGCCTAGTATTGCTGAATGCCAAAACTCTCACAAGAAGTAATTCTTTAATAGTGTAACATGTTGCCTCATAAAAATGTTTTATGTGTTCTTGGGACATGATGTCCCATGACCCCCAGTAGTTACAATGAAGCTCGTGGGTTTTGTAGCCAGTCCCTACATGTCCGGGAAATGTGCAATATCTGGTCTAAGTTGTACAGTATGCTTATCACATGCTCTCTAGTAGAGAGTCCTAGTTTTAAGCTTGATGTTGCAATCAGTAGTTGACGTGCTGCTAAACTAGTGCTCTGTTGGCCTTTCCATTATGACAAATCATAATTAATGAGTGGAAATATTTTGGACACACAGAAAGCAGTCTACTTTAGAATAGACTTTGATCACCCAAAGATAACTTGTGTTCCGGTGCCGTCCTTTCCATGGCTTTTTTAAAACAGCAGTGTGGAGAATATAGCTCCTGGTTAAAAGTGTATATATTGTAGTTGCATCTGTGCTGTGCCTCTCTTTCCTGGTGTTTACTTTTTGATAACTGTTCCATCTGGTTGCGATATGATTCCTAATTTGTTCAGAAATGAGAGGCACACCCAACATGCTCCTTTTCATCCTTAGATCTCCAGAGTTCAGAGTAAGGAAACAAATCTTGCAAAAGCCAGAATAAACAGAACTGGGGATAGTTACTTTTCATTGCTAACCTACTGGCAACATCCGTGCTGAGTATTTTTATGTGTGTACTGTTTATAGATCGCAGGTCACAGGCATGGATGTGTTCCATACAAAATATTAACCCATTTACTTGCCAGATGAGATCTTATAGAATCCCCAAACAGGAACAGTGGCAGGTTTCTGTGCTGCCAGTTGATGTCAACATTTATAATTAAAAGAACCTCCCAACGTTCCCTAAATTCCAGATTTTTATTTTTTATTTAAATATAACACTATAAATGAATAATATATTTGAGTGCAGTGGCATTTGGCATACCCTTAACTATTGTGTGCCAGATGTATATAACATTTGTGTTACGTTAATTCAGAATATCTGTTGCCTTGATGCTTGAGAATAGTCTTATTGGATTAACATTTTTAGCAAAGATGTCTTACTATAGTTTTCATACTGTGAAAAAAATGAGCTCATTTCAGTCAAGATGTTTGTAAGACATTTGGTGAACAACAAGGGTGTCTTATTGATACATTTTAATTCACTAGTAGTACATTAGAGAACAGTTGAGCTGTAAGGCAATGCTAAGTCTGAGGTAATTACATAAATGTAGATTGTTTTCTTCGTTTAATGTTCCGTTTTTTACATTATTATACACGCATGGTTTTGTTCATTGCTGCAGCAAAGATTCCAAAGCAATTCTACTGTCAGCTCAGGTAGGAAGTTGTAACTTTCCTGGACGGCATTGATTTATTTAGACTATGAAAATAAACATGATTAATGTGTTTTTATATAGGTATAATAGGGTTGAGGATCATCTGCAGTGTCACAATTACTGTAATATTTTTAAGGAAGAATATCCTATATTTTAGAATATGAGGCCATGTGTGCATATGTTTGAGAAAGCGACTAAGACCAGATTAGATGCACTTTGCTAATTATGTGATTGTGTGAACAAGGTAGGCTGTTTGTTTATAGGTGTTAACCACCTTTGTGTCAGGTGTACACACACCTATGGATGAAAGGTCTACTATAAAAGAAGATATATGTATTTGATATTGTAAGAGAGAGATGTTTTTTTTATAAAACATATTTCGCAATTGTGGAGCAGTGGTACAGCCAAAGAGTTTAGGAAGGATTTTGTGTCCTTGAGAAAGAACCACAATTCTGTTCTCCAGCTGATCCTTAGTGCCCTGAATAGGTTAAAGGGGCTTTAGAATAATTGGAATCGGCTGGAAAGTATTTTAACTGAGACATAACAATTGTACCACAAGACAAAAAAAGACAGGCTGCTTCAGCCTTTTTTTATCAGCACATCGCCAGTCAATGTCTAACATTTCTAACAGGCTAAGCAAAAACAACAAAGAAAAACACTTGTGGTTAACTGAGACTTACTGGTATTTAAAAACTCTGTAACAGTACATGGCAGGAAAGCAAAAATATATTTCTCCATAGTTGACAGTTTTCCTTCTTTGTGAGCCGTGATATTCATTATTGAAGTATATTTAGTGAGAATCAATTAAATACATATTAAGGGTTACTATCTTGTTTGTTTGTGAAATATATATATACCGTATTTGCTCGATTATAAGACGACCCTGATTATAAGACGACCCCCCAAATCTTAATATTAATTTAGGAAAAAAGAAAAAGCCTGAATATAAGACGACCCTATAGGGAAAAAGTTTTACCAGTAAATGTTAATTCATTTAAACTATTTTTTTAATAAAAGCTATGATTGAGAAAAATATTTTGGTTTTATTTCCTTCTATTTTCCAACCTGCCCCCCAGTTATGCACATCTGCCCCAGAAATGCCTTATACCCCCTATATGCCACTGTGCCCCATGATATGCCTTTTAACCCTCTAAATGCCACTGTGCCCCATGATATGCCTTTTAACCCTATATGCCACTCTGGCACTTACAGGGTTAAAAGGCATATTATGGGGAAGAGTGGCATATAGGGAGGTTTAAGGCATTTCAGGAGGCAGAGTGGCGTATAGAGGGTTAAAAAGGCATTTCTGGAGGCAGAGTGGCATTAAGGGGGTTAAAAGGCGTTTCACAGAGCACCCTGCCTCCAGAAATGCCTTATGCCCCCCAATTAACACTCCCCGCCGCCCCCCCCACTTACCGGTACTTCTGAGTCTCCTGTCATGTAGCTGGGGCAGCGTGTAGACTCGCGCTGCAGCCGGAAGGAGGCGTGGCTAACAGCGGGGGTTGTCTGCGGGGACTCTGAAGTACCGGTAAGTGGGGCGGGGGGGGTTGAGACGGGAGACAGGAGAAAAATTTCACTATGCATGAATCTTCTGATCTAATGAATTGCAGCTGAGATGAAGTTTGCTTGCATATGGTGTTGGAATTAGGCTTACGAATCTAAGGATTCTTTTCTCTGCATCCTGATTTTCCATGCCGGCTCTTCTAGTAAACCCAGGATGGCTAAAAATATAAGATTTACTGTAAAATACTTACATATTTAAGAATTCTCAACCTTAAATGTACATTAACATGTTCGTCCCATTCAGGGTTAAAGCAGCCCAAACGGAGTTAGGCCAACAGATTCTAGCTGATTTTGAGGAAGCTTTTCCATCACAAGGCACAAAGGTAAAATATTTGCATGTATGAAGATATAATGATAATGATGATAATGTAAAAAACCCTTAAATGGACACTCCAGCCATTGTATACACTTTAATACATATAGTAGGTCCCTTTAAGTTTTCATTCAGCCACTTTTGCAAATGCATGGGGGGATTTTGCTCCTTTACCCACTCAAGAATAAGTACCATGCAGGAAAAATATTTAGCCCTGCACATGGCTCGGCAAACTTTGCAGTGGCAAGAGTCATACTAATACATCCCGTACTTTTTTTTACCCCCTCACTTTTTTTATTTTTTATTTAAAGAATCCATTTTAAAGGACTAATATACATTCTTTTTTTACTGGTGCTTTTAAAGCTAGTTAATTGGTCATTGCTTAATACAACATAACACAATGGCTTTTGATGTTTTTTACAGAGAACTGGTGGGCCCAGTAATGTCCTGCGCGATGCCTGCTTGGTTGCCAATGTTTTGGATCCTCGGATTAAACAGGAGATCATCAAGAAATTCATCAGGCAACATCTCTCTGAATACCTGGTGCTCTTCCAGGAAAACCAAGATGTATGTGTGTACATTTTTCCCAGTAGTCTTACAAACACCACGCTTTATATTGTCACAAGCATCTGCTCAAAGCTGGCAATCAAGGAAAAGTACAGTTACTAATTAATTCCACTATAGCACCTCTTGTCGAGTAAACGTAAAGCTTAAAAGTTGATATGTCCTTAAAACCTTATGTTCCAAAAGGGCATGTGTGTTTGTCACTGAATGGGTTATGAAGCATACTGAGCTACTAAGAGAAATATTCCTAAAAACAAATATCTATAATGAGAATCGGGTTGAATGTTTCCCCTTGGTTCCAATCCAAGGGTAAAATGCAGCTTATAAATAATTAGGTCTTTAATGTGAAGTGAGCTTTAATCACATATACAATTTCTTTGGGTGGTAGGTTGCCTGGCTTGATAAAATTGATAGACGGTATGCTTGGATAAAGCGACAACTGGTCGATTATGAAGAAAAGTATAGTCGCATGTTCCCAGTCGACTGGTGCATGACTGAACGCATTGCTGTGGAATTTTGCCATATCACAAGGTAAACTGAGAATACTGCCTATAATGTTTCATAAGGGCACCTGCAACTCCTTGAGTTCCTGTCTATGATATAAGATGTACAGTTGTATTTGCTCATTGATAAATACACACACATAGATATACAAATTGTGTGTGGGTGTGTGTATGTGTATATATATACATACATACATACATGAGCGAGAGATAAGGCGGATCAGATCTATTTCCTGGAATCAAGAAAATTATAGGTATGATCAATTGTTTGATGTGCTATGTAATCTTTAAGGGCCCCCCTCCCACAGTAAATGCAACCCAAGTTAAGGGTTTATTAGGTTCAGTGAAAGTTTGAGACAACAGTAAATCTTCCCAGGAATGGCCATTCTTTCAAAACCTCACAAACAGCATAAAATCACCCTTAGAGCAGGTGGCTCTAGGGTCAGAAAGGACCAACAATATTCTAAAACCTACAAGAATGTCTACCTCATAATAGTTAAAGAATTAAGTTTTTGGTCTTGTCAGAGTCTAGACCTAAATCCCATTGTGATTGTGTGTTTGGACCTGAAACAAGACATTAATGCTCAAAAATCCATGCTTTTCACAGCATTAAAGAAGCTGTGGAAGGAGGAGTGGGACTAAATTTGTTCCAAGCAGAGAGGTATCGCAGCTAAATGTAGTGTATCCAGGTTTTAAGTATAAGTGGTTATTTACTGTTTCACTTGGGCATAGGTCTTGGTTAAAGATCAGATAAATGTAATGACCAAAAATATGCAACCACGCAGAAAAGGGGTAAATAACTTTTTCACAAAACTGTAGTGTTGCAAAATATGTTGGAAAATGTTGAGTGATATACTCTGGTACGTTCCCAATGCCATTTAGAACTGTTATCGCACACTTGTCAATTTGCACCTCCAAGCAAACTTTTTCCTGTAGTGAAAGGATTAGAAAGTGGAAGGCCTTGAGCTGCTTGCTTCTTTTATGCAGTAATCTATCTGTACGTTTTGTGCTGAGCAGACTCCAGGAAAAAGGAAAAATCCCCTTGAGAAAAAGTGTATCCACAGTACCAAATCATTTTAAATACCCTTTATACCTGTCATTGTTCTTTCTTTAATGAGAACTCTGTTAGCTGCCAATGCTTTGTTCTTGTAATACATATTCTGGCTTAAAATACCATCACAAGTTTTATCCTGAACTCCTCACCTTTCCACAAGCATAACTCTTGCCCAGTTCTAACAATAAAACGGATAAGGCTGAAAACAATTCATAGTCCTTACTATTTGAAATTGTGACTGGTATCCGGTTGTAGGAAAAAAATGGCCTACCACTATTATGCTTTATGTAATATAAAATATCAATCATTCTAAACTATTTTAATTAATATGTGAAGGTAATTAAATTTGAGCTGTGTAAAATAAAAGATAAAATAATAAAACAAAAGATAAAATAACCCAAGAATGTCACACATATGTATAAAGTCAAGCAAACATAGGATGCCACCTTTGCCATAAATCAATTTGGGAAATTTCTTCCCTGCTAGACCTGCCCCAGTTCACTATAAGTGCTGTAATGGTGAAATAGAAGCATCTAAAAGTTACAACAGTTCAGCCACGAAGCAGTAGACCATACACACTCAGAGTGGGGTTGATGAGTGCTGAAGCACATAACACTCCTCTGTAGCCTCATTCGCCACAGAGTCCCAGACTGCCTCTGGAAGCAATATCAATACAAACATTGTATGTCAGGAGCTTCATGAAATGGCTGAGCAGCTGCAAATCACTATATGCAATTCCAAGTGTCGTCTGGAGTGGTGTAAAGCACACCGCCGCTGGACGTTGAAGCAGTGGAAATTCTGACTGACAAATATTGGTTTGGCAGATGCCAGGAAATCGCTACCTGCTGGAATTCATAGTGCCTACTGTAAAGTTATGTTAGTGATTTTTCAGAGTTTGGGCTAGTCCTCTTGTTCCAGGGAAGGGTAAGTTAATGCTATAGTGTACAAAGACATTTTAAGCAATTGAATGCTTCCAGCTTTGTGGCACCAGTTTGGTGAAGGCAATTTTCTGTTCCAGCATGACATTGCACCTGTGTACAAAGCAAAGTCCATAAACACATGGCTTAACAAGTTTGCTGTGGAAGGACTTGAGTTGCCTGCACATAACCCTGACCTTAACCCCATTGAACATATTTTGGAAGACTTCGAAAGCCAATTGCGAGCCAGTTCCAACATCAATGCCTGACCTCACAAATGCTTTTTGGGCTCAAATTACAACAAATAAACGCCAAAATATTGTGGAAAACCTTTCCAGAAGAGTGGCAGCAGTTATAACTGCAAGGGGAAGAGGGGTCACTTCATATTAATGCCATGTCCAGTAAGCTCATATAGGTGTGATGGTTATATATTGCAGTTATGATTTTATTGTACTTAAGCAGAAAAAATAACTTGGTGGGGTTTTTTCTGGAAATAAATGTCACAATTCTGTGTTTTGGTTTTTTTCTAACCTTGAAAATTAACCATTTTCTGTAAGGTATCTTAGTGGTATTTGGATAAATTAGGCTAGTCATTAATTTTATTTCTTGCTAAGTTAATAGTTACATAGTTACATAGGCTGAAAAAAGACATGCGTCCATCAAGTTCAGCCTTTCCTATATATGTTAATTTGTTGCTGTTGATCCAAAAGAAGGCAAAAAAAACCCCCGGTTTCACTCTTTCTAATTTTGCACTAACCAGGGAAAAAAATTCCTTCTTGACCCCAAAATGGCAGTCAGATTTCTCCTTGGATCAAAAAGCTGTTTCCCCATAATTAAAAATTATATCCCTGAATATTATGTTTCTCCAGGTATCCATCCAGTTGCAGTTTAAACGTCTGTACAGACTCCGATAAAACTACCTCTGCAGGCAGAGAATTCCACATCCTTATTGTCCTTACTGTAAAAAAAACCCTTTCCTCTGCTTTAGTCTAAATCTCCTTTCTTCCAGTCTGAACGCATGACCACGTGTCCTATGCATAGTCCTATTTATGAACAGATTTCCACACAATGGTTTGTATTGGCCCCGAATATATTTATATAATGCTATCATATCCCCTCTGAGGTGACGTTTTTCTAAACTAAACAGATTTAAATTAGTTAACCTTTCTTCATAACTATAGTGCTCCATTCCTTTTATTAATTTTGTAGCCCGCCTCTGCACCCTTTCTAGTGCTATGATATCCTTCTTTAGACTAGGTGCCCAAAATTGCACAGCATATTCAAGGTGCGGCCTTACCATTGATTTATACAGAGGCAAAATTATATCTTTATCCCGCGACTTGATGCCCCTTTTTATACACGACAATACCTTACTGGCCTTAGCAACACTGCTGACTGACATTGCACATTGTTGCCTAGTTTGTTGTCTATAACAATTCCCAAATCCTTCTCATTTGTCGTTACCCCTAATTCACTACCGCTTAGGGTGTAGGTTGCTTGTGCATTCGCTACCCCGAAGTGCATAACTTTACATTTATCTACATTGAATTTCATCTGCCATTTGTGTGCCCAGTCCCCCACTCTATCTAGATCCCTCTGCAGCACAGTAATATCCTGCTCGCCCTGTATAACTTTACCTAGTTTAGTGTCATCTGCAAACACAGAAACATGACTTTCAACGCCTACTGCCAGGTCATTTATAAATATGTTGAATAAAATTGGTCCCAGAACAGAACCCTGAGGGACACCACTTACCACTTTTGACCAGCTTGAAAATTTACCATTTCTAACAACTCTCTGTTCTCTATCTCTAAGCCAATGTTCTACCCAAGCACAAGAATTTGCATCTAGACCAATTTCCTTCAGTTTGAATACTAACCTATTGTGTGGAACCGTGTCAAACGCCTTGGCAAAATCCAAGTAGATTACATCCACTGCAACCCCCTGATCGACACTTCTACTTACTTCTTCATAGAATGCAATTAAATTAGTTTGACAGGACCTATGTTTCATAAAACCATGCTGATTTTTGCTAATAATACTGTTCTTCCCGAGGAATTCTTGAATATTATCCCTAAACAGCCCTTCAAATACTTTCCCAGCCACGGAAGTTAAGATCACAGATCTATAATTTCCGGGGACAGAGTTTGAACCCTTTTTGAAAATAGGAACCACATCTGCCTTCCTCCAATCCTCTGGTACAATTCCTGAAAGAAAAGAATCCCGATAGATTAGAAACAGAGGTTCACTTATCTCCTGACTCAGCTCCTTAAGTACTCGTGGGTGAATACCGTCAGGCCCCCGGAGCTTTAACATTAATTTTCTTTAGTTGCTGCAGCACCTTGTCCTGACCCATCCACTCACAGTTTGACTGAAAATTTTTCTCAGTGGTCCTATGAATATCCATTGCCATAGGTTTCTCCTTAATATATACTGAGGAAAAATAGTCATTTAAAGTTTCTGCTTTTTCCTGGTCCTCCTTAACCAACACTCCCCTCTCTGTTTTTAGTGAACCTACGTTTTCATTTTTTGGTTTTTTTAGAATTTATGTACTTAAAGAATTTTTTGGGGTTAGTTTTGCTCTCTTTGGCAATCACCCTCTCATTTTCTAGTTTAGCCCATCTAATCACCTTTTTGCATGCTTTATTGGCTTCCTTATATCTTATATAGGATGCCTCTGATTCGTCTGATTTAAATGCTGTAAAAGCCATTTTCTTATTTTTAATTTTCTGCTTAACGTCCCCACTAAGCCACATCGGTTTCAATTTGTTTCTTTTATATTTGTTTCCTAGTGGTACATACTGAGAAGTGTACCCTGCTAATATTTGTTTGAAAATACTCAATTTTTCCTCAGTATTTTTACCCCTGAAGAGTTTTTGCCAGTCAATAAGTTGTAAAGCTGCCCTTATCTTATTGAAATGGGCCTTCTTAAAATTATATGGTTATATATACTTTATTCCCCATGGGCAATTTCTTTTTTGAGTTTATTTCAAAAGAGACCATATTGTGATCACTATTACCCAAGTGCTCCCCCACTTAGACACAAGATCAACATTGTTTGTTATCACCAGATCCAAACAAGTATCCTTTCTAGTTGGTGCTTGTACCAGTTGTGACATGAAGGTGTCATTAAACAGGTTCAAAAACCTGAATCCCCTTGCAGAACTACTAGTCCCTCTATCCCAATTTATGTCCGGGTAATTAAAATCTCCAATAATTAACATGTTACCCAGATGTGCAGCTTTCTCAATTTGCTCTAACAGCTGCTCTTCCTCATCATTATTAACATTAGGTGGTTTATAACATATCCCAACCAGTAGTTCTTTTCCTTTTTTTTTTTGCCCCAAGTTGATATCTACCCATAAAGCTTCCACAAATCCCTTGTCGCCTTCAAGATGCTTAATATTTGACTTTAGCTCGTTGTTAACATACAAGCATACTCCTCCTCCCTTCCTGCTTTTTCTGTCCTTCCTATATAATGTATAACCTTTTAAGTTAACTGCCCAGTCATGGGTCTCATCCCACCATGTTTCTGTTATGCCTATTATATCATATTGCTTAGTGTATGCTATTGCCTCTAGTTCTCCCATTTTGTTATTTAGGCTCCTTGCATTAGCAAGCATACATTTAATATTACCCTGAGTCTCTTGAATTTTATGAGAATTTGTATTAATACATAGCTCCTCTGTTCTGATCTTGCCCCTCCCCCCATCTCCACCCCCCTTGTTCTGATCTGAAGCCCCTCTCTTTTCTGCGCTATCTCCATTTTCAAGATCTGTGCCCCCCCCCCCACCACTAGTTTAAAAATCCCTCCAGCCTTCTAGCCATCCTCTCCCCTAGCACAGCAGACCCTCTTCCGTTTAGGTGCAATCCATCACCACTATAAAGATTGTACCCAAGCGCAAAAACAGCCCAGTGCTCTAGAAAGCCAAAACCCTCCTTCCTACACCATGACTTAAGCCACGCATTTACCTCCCTGATCTCCCGCTGCCTTTCTACTGTTGCGCGTGGCACAGGTAATATTTCTGAAAATACTACCTTGGAGGTCCTTTTCTTCAGTTTATCTCCTAATTCCCTGAAATCATTCTTTAGTACCTTCCATTTTCCACTGACTTTGTCATTGGTACCAATATGGACCATGACAGCCGGGTCTTCCCCAGCCCCTCCCAATAATCCATCCACTCTGTCAGCAACATGCCGGACTCGAGCACCCGGGAGACAGCAAACTGTCCGGTTGAGCCTATCAGAGCGGCAGATTACCCTATCTACTCTCTTAATAATAGAGTGCCCTACCACCACAACCTGTCTAGCCTTTCTTACGCTCTCAACCCCACTTATACTAGAGGGGCTGTTCCCTCGGCTGTTAGAAGGAACAGCTTCCTCCAATATAGCTACTAGATTATTGTTACTGACCTTTTTCTCACTTTGCTTCAGAAACGATCTCTCTAAAATTATGAGGACAAGAGCCAAGGAAATTGAGGTGAAGCTGTTGCTTTTTGCTATTCAGAGGACAACTAATTTCGAAGGACTCCTTGCAAAACGATTTTCTGGCAGCACCTTAAGTGACACTGTTGTGGTAAGGAACTTAACACTAGTCAAGGAAAAATGAAACATGGCTGTATAGCTTTATTTTATGACTTAAATGAATTTTATAACTGTTAAGCTATAAATAATATCTAACAAGTTTATTTTGGTGTTTTTTCAAGTAATGCTAGATTCTGTTCCTTAAAGAAAAGGACACTTAAGCAAGGAAAGGTGGAAAACTTGGAGTTTGGCACTTCACTCCTGTGGGTTTCATAACCAAACGATCAAAATAAATTTTTTGTCATTTTACCATATGTTAAAGTATGATTCCCCTTTTCCATATTTGATGAATTTGCAAAAATTATACATCATTTTGTTAAGGAGAAGTATGGCCTTCTTTTAAAATAGAAATGCATAATACATAATAATTAGTGATAATAGATAAAAGAAAGCTCAGGAGAGGGGGTCAGAAGCGCCACTGCGAGAGATTCTGCCTCTTGCAAGATGGAGGCGGCGGCACGTTTCCATAAGGGTCTCTCTAAACCCTCCTGAGAACGCTGAGCTTCCCCTGCAGATTGAATACAGGTTCTCCATTCAACCATGAAAAAAATGGCACTCTGCTTTCTACTCAGAATGTGTAAAAATAAATGTGGGAAAATTCATGCAGTGATCTCACCATTAGGGGAACCATCCAGTTCCAACAAAATGTAAAGTGATAAAATTAGTACTGCATCTTCCCACAAACCTGGCATTGAAAGAGTTTAAATACTAGCATTTGTAATAGTCATGGGATGTCTAGTTTAAAAAATGGATGATTAAATTGGCTGGCTTCAAAGATGTCCCAAATAAGATATGGAGACAGAATTACCAGATTTGGGGGGGAAAAAATTGAAATACTAAAATGCTATTTGTACTTATTGCCCTATAACATGTTATAAAAACATTGGGTATTTCTAAACTCGAGACAAATAGTAGGATGTGTTTGCCAGTTTTTTTATTAGATTTTATAGATGGGTAAAAGATTTTTCAAATAAAAGTGTAAAAAGAAAAAATTCGAAAAGACGAAAATTACAGCTAAACATGAGTATGGCAAAAATGCACAAAGGGTACAAAAAGAAAAAAAAAGCAAGCCTAAAGGGGTTAAAGCAATTTCTAGTTCTGTATTCAACAGTTATGGCTTATGGCTGATTATCTGTTAAGCAGGCACCAGTCCTTTCCAGTCTTGGATATATCAAAGCTTGACGAAGCCAATTTGTTCCCTGTAAAACAAAAGGTCACACTGATAAGGTCACCATTTTGGGCTATTGAAGGGAAAAGCTGATTGTACTGACATTTCAGTAATTTCTTTGGGAATATTGGGTTAGTTTTAGGTCTAGATTAAATCCTTTAACCCCTTCAGGACCGGCATTGGCAAACCGTGTTCCCTTGAAGACCGCAGCTTTTTTTTTAATATTTAAATTCCGCTGCAAAGCGATCACGTGCACGGAATTGAGGGGGGGGGGTGTGGCTGCTACGGATCGCTGGGGACACCCAGCGGTCTGTAGCAGCCGCCCCTCGTGATCCCAGCGTCCATAGCGACGCTGGGATCGCACATCATCGATGATGTACCTGGTACGTCCCGGTCTGCCGGTGACCTTTGACCCGGAAGTACCAGGTACGTCCCGGTCTTGAAGGGGTTAAACAAAATGTCCAGGTTCACCATACAGGCTCAGGTTGTTTCATTTCTATAAAAACTGAGCCATACTACAAAACAAAACAATTTCCTATTTTAACAATTTTGTGTTAAATAGAGCCTGCTGTTTTTGTTTTTTTTAACTCAGTTGATGTGTCTCAGTGACACGGGAATTGGAATTAGGAATTTTGACATTTAGAAGAAAAAATGTGGATACAAATCACCCCATAAAATGCTTTGTTTTATTTTTGCTATTACATAGCTTTACATGAACAATGTAACATTTATTTTATTATATGGCATAGTCTTTCTTTTTCATTTAATGCTTTATTCAGATTTGCTGTATTGCAGCCGAACCACTACCATATTACTACACCTGGCCCTAGCTAATGCATGTGATATGGCTACAAAGGGTGGATTCTGAAGGATTTCAACATACAAACTTTTTGAAACTATTTCTCTACTACAGGGCTCGACAAATCCCAGGCGCCAGGTCGCCATGGCGACTGAGAATTTTATCCTGGCGCCTAGGTGTTTGTCAGCCTGTTACAGCCCCCCAAAAATGCCCCCACGTCGCCACAATCGTGGTGATCGCGGGGGCGCTGCTGCTGTCTGCCCAGCTGTCTGGGCAGCACAGCCACCCCGAGCCTTTGATCGAGTGATTCTGTAGGCGGCAAACCAGCAATTGCATTTCCGCTGCCACAGACAGCTTCAGGGAAGGGGGTTAGTGGGGACTTGACACAACATCCCCCCTGCTGCCTGATCGCTCCATGAGAGCGAAAGTGCAGTGTTAACCTCTTCAATGCCGAAATGCGGCATTTTAGGGGTTAATTCCTGTTTTGTACGGGGCTCTGCTGCTGGTGGTCTGCCCAGGCAGACCAGCAACAGCAAAAACGAGCTGTTATGACTCTTAAGGTTGTAGAACACTGGAGTACACTCACACCCAGCAAACATTCTGAGCTTGAAGAAAAGATGGCAGGGGCGTACCTAGAGTATTTGGCACCTGGGGTGGATCCTGTACGTGGCACCCCCCCCCCCCACATAAACACTTTAAAACTGCATAGCTTCTATCGTTATATACTGGCGCAGACATTGACGGTGATACAGCATTACACCTATCGCTGGGTGTAACCGCTCGGCGCCCCTCTCTCTCCTCTGTGTTAAAAAAAAAAAAAAAAAAGTGACGAGGCTGCCGGGACATATGGTCACCCTAGCCCGTGGCACCCCCCTGACGAGCGGCACCCGGGGCGGACCGCCCCCCGCTAGGTACGCTACTGAAAGATGGATATCATGGTTGGAAAGCACCTGGCAATTTATGTGCTGGTAGCCCTTTAAGCATTGCAGGACATATTTTCTTCAGCCTGTGCTATCCTTGAGAAGTTGAATGGATTCTAGCAACTCTCTAGATCACTTGGTAACAAGCATTGAGAAAGGGGCTGCCCTGAAACATTTGCACAATTTGTAATATGTAACAAAAAAGGTTTGGTAGCACAAGTACTCCATTTGATAATGGGAGCGCGTGACATGTTTATTTTTGTTCAGTATTGGCATATTAAGGAGTGTATGATAAAAAAAAAAATATTTCTAAAGTCCCTTTTCTGAATGAGATTTTACAGTTCCAGGACTCAGCGAAGGACATTCATTTTTTTTAAAGTTTAAAACAATAGTTATTAGTGCCCCTGGGTTAAATGTTTTAGATTCAATCATTCTGTTCCCTTTAAGCCCAAAATAGCAATAATGATGAATAAACTGAAAATACACACATACTTTGCCCTTACAAATGACTGCCCATACACACAGACAATTTACGCTTGCACGCAAACATCCTGGCAGCCACAGATATTACCGTACCTTAAATGTGTTTGTGGCATGTTCCCTCCCAAGTCTGGTTACCTTGTTAAAGCATGTAGATCCCAGTATCTATCAGAACTTTCAGCTTCAGTGAACACTGGATTTACGTTCAATAGTTATTGGTATTCTCGGTTTCTCAGTAGATGTCTGCAATATGCAAGAAGCTTGAAGAAAACTGCTTTCTACATAGACCACTTAAAAGATAAATAGTTTCACTAATGCTGCTTTCAAGTAGGAGACAGTTTGCATTAAGCTATAGTTTCTCTTTGCAGACTAGCCAAGTAAATGTTTGTCTTTTAAATAGCCCATTCATAGTCAATATATTTGGTGAATTGTGCACAGCGATTGTTATATACTAATACGCCAGCAAAAGTATGTTTTTAATTTATATTGTGTGCCATGTTCACATGTGCTTTCAAATATTCCACTTAAAGATAGGACATTGGGTCAAGTAAGGACATTACAAAGGGTCGGGACCCTGCAGTCTAATTGTTGAAGAATTGGAATTCACAACTGAAAAAATGCCTATTGCTTGCTTACATAATAACTGTAACTGTGTTCATGTAATGACTGTTTACATGTATGGATTAGAATTACCTTTCAGCCACAGGCATTTTCTGCATCAAGATCATTGCTTGAAGATAAATTAATTAGCGTATCGCATCGCTGTCCCTCAGCTTCTGCCTGTGCTATGCTGCTAAAACCCAGTACAATTTACTATGCTAGGAATACTTTGTTCTGTTGATGTCCTTCAGTTTACAAGCCATCTCGTTCTGCCTACTGAGGCTTGCAAGTGATGAAAAAGATGATCAGAAACTGAGCAATATTTTTTTTCTTAGAAAAAGCCAGAACCGCAGCCACTGGCCTCCACCAATCCTTTCCTGGACGATGATGGAACAGCTGACGAATCTCCCCTGGACAAAGAAGGCGACTTGGATAAAGTGAGTTCTGGTTGTTGATTGAACTAAAACCTTCAGCTGAGCTGGCCTTTTTTGATGTATAGTTAAATTATGTGACTTTCAAGAAATGTCCCCACGTTATCTGTGCAACATGCCGACAAACTGCATATGAGATTAAACTCACTTCATAATGATTAGTCAAACCAGGGATTTGTAAGAGCACTGAAACACATAAATTAAATTTTATGTTTCAACAAGTGTTTTCCTTTTACAGCCAAAGAAACCCAAAGCGCCAGAGAACCCATTTCATGGAATTATTTCCAAATGCTTTGAGCCTCATCTATATGTGTATATAGAGTCCCAGGACAAGTGAGTGATGTGTTTGACACTTGATAAGCTGTTTTTCATTATATTGGAGTTAGCGGCACTATTATTTTCATCTATTGCCTTTAATCATTTGCTATATAAATCATTTTCGACACCCTCCAGAAATAAAATGTAATATCCTGGGATTAAGATTTTAATTCTCCACAACCAAGTGTCCTCTTTCATGCCTGCCACCGAAACTTCTGAGTAGTCTGCTAATAGTTGCTGCACTGTAATCAAAACCGACAAGCTCTTCATATTTCTTAATGTACTAAAATTTATACCATGCTGTCGTTCTTTCAATATTTCCTATGCAAAGCAACATATTTTTCCTCCCTAATTTAACCCCAGATCTCAGAGGACCCAATTTAAAACAAATTTGCATGTTTAGTCTGTGCTTTGTCTTCATGTGTTACCGTTGCCACTTTAATTCCTATGATAACAAAGTATTAGTGATGGGGACTGAATTACCCGTGAAATTTAATAACAAATAGGTGCAACAATAAATAGAGAACATTGTACAATCTTTAACACAAAATTAAAGCAAATATTAGTTAGACAAACATTAAAAATAGATTTAATAATGCTAAATGGCAGGCCTTCCGAGGAGACCTCTTGGGTCCTAAATGTTTGTGGCTTTACATCTTTTTCTATGTTAGTCCAATAAACGATAGCTTCAAACAAGGACTCCACTGTTTTGGGGTCAATTATGGCTATATCCATTTTTTCTACTGTAATGTAGGATTTTTAGAAATGTTTGTGTGCGATCTGCTTTCGACTCCTACAGCAATCAGTGAGTTTATCCAGCTATTTCGTCTGATGTAGCAATTTTGGTCCAGCTAGATACTTTAAATCCAGAGCAGCTTTTTTGATTGTTTTGTGATATATTTATTTGTTTCATAATATATTATTAAAACTTAAGCTTCAGGTAGTTTGAAACCAAAAGTTTTATTTATTTATTTGAGTTACCTCCTACCTCTTATTAATAATGTTTTTAAAGGGGAACGCTTGATTTGGTTCTAGCTGTTAGACTTTAAAATTACAACCCGTCATAGAAATTGCTGTTGGTACAGTATTTATTGCGACTTTTCAGTTTTTCCAGGTTTTGCAAGTTGATTTGCTGTAGTAGGCAAGGTGTACGTACACGGACACCAGTGTCCGCCACAAGTATTTTTGCGTCCACTCAGACCACCCAAAAATTAAAAGTTGACGGAGACTAGCGGTGTCTACTCATTTAAGGCATTCTTCCCTCTACTTGGTGCTCTGGAAAGCGATGTAATTCCTGGCTGCGTGGTGCAGTGATGGAGATACAGCTAATCCACTAGTAGTGGGCAGGAAGCTCCTGGAGGTGGGTAAGCAGTGGTGGTGCCTGCTTTTTCTGGAATGTAACCAACTCACATAAACCTGCCTTGCCAGATAGTAAGAGTATTCACTCAGTCCTTTTCCTAAGCCACTTAAGTCCTTCCAGACAAGTAGGTTAACATTATATTAGATGACTGTTTCAACCTAGATCTCTGTTTCTATCTATAGGAAACTACAGCTGGCTCTAATGAATTTCACAAATATGATGGATTTTTCAAGACTTATGAAGCTTTTCTGATACAATGGTTTGAGTCTCTACCAGATCTTATGGTGCATTTTATTTGTAATTGATAAAATGAAGGAAGTGCAAGGTATATTCTAGCATACCTCTGTTTCAGGGCACCCTCGTGATGTGCGCGGCTTCAGTGCTGAGCACTGGGATAGGAGATATCCTGGTGCTTTGAATCAATGGCCGTCAAGCACCAACATGGAGACCTGAAACAGAGATCGGTAAGAACAGACCTTGTGCTCTCACCACAAGACCACTAGGGTAGGAAGAAAAATGAGGGAGAAAGGGGAGAGAGTGTGTTTGTGTTTTGAAGGTTTCTGCGTGATGGAAAGTTTTTGTATGTTATGGCAAGTGTATTTGTGTGAGGGCAAATAAGTGTTTTAGTATGGGCGAGTGTGAATACATGTGCCTGTGTGTATGGGCAGGCATGTGTAAGGGCAGTGTAATTGTTTTTTGATAGTCCGTTCGCTATTACTTTTTCTGTTTTAGGCCTAAATGGAAGACGATTCCTTGTAAGATGTTTTAACCTAGCGGAAACATGTATTATTATTGTTAATTTAAAAAAAAAGAGTGTCCTTCACTATAGTCTGGTAACTTTAAAAATATCTGCTATGAACCATGCCATGCATATCCCTGACTGCTACCCATTCCAGTGTACTCTTTCAAATTGGTCTGGTGCTAGTGTGTTAGTATAAAGTATTTCGTTTTTTTGAGAGAGGCATCTTGTTGCATTGCCATTCTCGTTTGAGCCCAAAATTTTATTTAACTCGGCTGTTTCCTATTTCTAATTTTCGGCTTTCCTTGCCCTAAAACACGTGCACTGCCTGCAGGCTTTGGTGTGGCATACAGTAGTACTAAAATGCAACACCCACTATATAAAAGTTTTTTTCAGTAAGAAAGCACATTCATGGTTTCTGACTGTAATTAAAGGCTTCATCCTTTTGTTGTTTTTTTCTTTATTGTCGGGCTGTTATGCTCATTTTAACTCCTTTTTATAAGAGATGGTGCTTTGCCTGTTTGAAAAAATGTTAGGCCCAACAAAGTTTTCCACCTTAGGTTTGAAATACTACCATCCTATCATTCTGCACAAGTAAACAGTCCTAAATTAACTTAATATTGCTCAACATAGTTAAAATGTTAGGTGCTGTTTTTCATTCCATTTCTTCCTACCTTTCATAAATGAAGCACATCCAGATTCATCCACTCCTGATACATCACTTTTATAGATCTGAAACCTTCATAAAACAACTTTGAGGGGTTTAAAAAGCAACCAGCCAGGGGCTTGCTGGTGTATATAATGGGATAAGAAGTGCTGCTTTTAACACTATAACGTCACAGTGAAAGGAAGTAGTAATGGATAATGTAAAAAAAACATTGAACTACATTAAAATGTTGATGTGATGTCCTATTGATTAATTTTTAATTGAATAAAAAAACATCAACTGACCTCCTGCTGAGACATAAACCTAAAATACGTTGCAAAGATGTTAAAAGCTTACAAGCCAGCAACCTGTATTGTATTGTATTGCGAGTAGGCCAGGTGTCTGTTCTGTGCTTTGCGCATAGGTAATGCAGGACCAAATACCTCAAAAGTGAGTAAAACGTATACAAAGTCTTAAAGATAAATGTGTGGTTCCAGGAAATAGGATAATAGGAACTGGATCATATCACCGCTATCCAGTTAAAGAAATGTCAGACAGGGAGTGGCAAAATCTGACTGCTGTACGAAAAAAGTTTCCCCATTGCATATGTACAAGCGTCACTGTATCGTTTCAGGAATGAGAACTTTATGCATGATTTAGGGCATGATATTGGGAGGCTAGTGTGTTGAACAGAATATTGTGCTTTTAAGTGTAAAGGCAGCTCTGCAGAGTGTTTCAAGAAAGAATAGCATGGGAATGCCACAGGAGTCGCATATTTAAATAAATGGAAGCGTCATTTATAGACAATGATTTCACTGTTCCCTTAATATTCGATATGGCGTTCCCTTAATAATCTTCATGTACTTTACATATTTCATGTATTCCAATAAGAAGAGGAACCTCGCCTGTTTTACTACAATGTGTTTACTGCAAGTTCTTTTGGCAAAGTAGCTCCCCTGTGGAAGGCAAAAGATTTTGACTGTCTTGTCACATACATACGATAAATTATTTGGTAGCCCACATATCAGTTGAGACAGTTATTGTTCCACTGCTGTTTCAGCACACAAATACATTTGCACCTTAGTTGGCTTTTAGAGCGAATGAAGGTAACTAATGTTCGTTAGTATTTATTGTGCAAATTGATAGGGATGGGATTGAGGTTGAAATGTATTATATATTATATATATATACTCCATAATAAACACGCACTCACTTTTGTTGAATTTTTGCTTATTGGCTGAGCTGAGAACTATTTGTTCCGGATTTAAGACTGAGTGTGAAAACAAGTGGATTTTGTATGTGGAAATATATATATATATATATATATATAAAAGCAAAATTACAAAAATAGACACTACATAGATGAGTTCTCTAAGGTGTTCTCTTTTGTACCTAACAAATATAGTACTTGTAAAAGTGTATCGTCTGGTCTGTTTCTGATTCTTTGCATGGAATAGTAGAGAATAATGTGGAATATGTGTCTTCTAACAGTCTCGTATATCTATTCTCCAAACGGTCATTCAGATCAGGAAACTTAGTAGCTTTTCCAGAGAATTCCCAGCTTGGGTTTTAACTAAATGGAAATCAGTAGCAGTTGTAACATTCAACTTGGCAAATTCTCCCAGCAAGTCTGTGGAAGTATGAGGTTTGAACTGGAACGCTGTTGAAACGTTTTACTGTTGGACTGCAAAAATTGATTTGAAGTAGTATTTACAACATATTTCAGCTCGGTAATTAAATAGGTTTTGCTAAATGATCTCCTCAGTTTGGGTGTGTAGCATGAGAGCTGTGTAATAATGGCTCATATACTGAAAATGTAACTGCACACGGTTTCTAAACTTTTGTTTCTGTGAATGAAAATAGTTTTGTACTATTTCCTATTTACCATTGTACATCGCTGCGGAATATGGCACTTTATAAATCAATGAGTAATAATAATAATTATAATGTAATGTTGTTATGATGTACCAGATTTGCTTTTTATCCGTAACCCCATAGTGGCTGGAGTGGGGGGAAAATGTGGAAAGTGTTGAATTTTTCCAGACATGGATCTTTTGGGTTTTTTCATGTTTGTGGAAAATAACTATACTAAGACTGTGCTTTCTCAGCAATATAGCATATTATGGGACCTATTATTACCGAGCCTTCATTTTCCACGGCAGGAAGGCCTGCTTCTCATACATAAAAAAAAAAAAAATGTTTTTGCTAGATGTGTTATTCACATTAGTGTTGGCGCATAGTTTCTGGTATAATGATACATCACTTATCCGGCATATGTATTCCTACACTTGCAAATAAACAGCCTTGTAAGTGTTGAGATTAATACAATATTGGAAAAGTGGTTCTTGCAGGGTCCAATCTATGAGAGAGATATTTGAAGTTGAACTCGCTACTGCAGAGTTCGGCCTGAAACCCGAGTCTCATTGCCTACAGTAGCTAGAAGTTTGGGAAATGGCTGCCAGCACTTACCTTCATCTCAGCTGTTATGGGATTTCCTGCATTGTAGCCGGCATCCTCTGTTTAGTAGATATTCCAGATGTTCTTTTGTGTTTTTTTTCTGATGTACTGAAATGGACAAAATATAATTAGATTAGTAATAACATTGTAGCCATTGCAAGCACTTGGTATGTGCCATGGGCATGATGTTTTTTTAGATTTATTTATCTCCTGCTTGCTGATCATGTCTTTTTCTTTCTGTATAAGTATTTTTATATTCTGGTTGTAGTAGTGGTCTGGGAATTCCACAAATCTCAGTGTTACATGTTATTACACTTGTGCTGCATAGTTTGTACAGATGTGCATTATCTCTAACAGTACTGTTGCATTGCCTTAGGAACATCGGCAAATGTCTACACTTCACCGACAACAGTAGTCCGCAAGAAAAGAGGCCAGTGTTAACTTTGAAATGTGTATATTGCATACTGTTGTCTTTAGTAATGCTGTGTTTGTAATTTAGAGATACCAATCCCATTCACACTCAGGTGTTTTACCAACAATTCTATCTATGTCATTTGCTATCTATCCATGATGTTATATGATGAGTTTTTTTCACTAGGTTTTGGTCCAAAGTTTAACAATTCTGGAGTACTAGTTGGACAGTATATCTTCTTTATGAAGGGGCAGATATCAGTAACTCATTATGCACTGGTGATGCACTTTTTAATTAGGAATTACTGGTGATTAACACCTTGTAATAGTTAGATGAATGTAACAGCCTCCCATCGGAAGTGTTGTATACTAATAAAGTGAAGGAGTTTAAACATATATGGGATAAGCATAAAGTTGCGCTGAATCTAAAACAAGACCAAGGATTGGTTAAGGTCTGAATCTTTACATCAAGAAAAATGGGCAGACTTTGATATTTTTGCATGAGAGTCTACGGTGTCATCGTGGATTATTTTATTTTATGACAGATTAACAGGGCAAGACTCGTTACCCCTTTTCTCTTACATGGGCTGATTTTAAGGCGTTCAGCGTTAATTTTCTTTGTCAATCATACATATGGTACTATCAATCTCATACTGTATTGATTGTACATCCAAAACTATAGAATCATTTTGAAATTCAGGATCGGTATTCGCTAAACTCTCGGTTTGTAAATAAGTTTGAGTGCATTGACTTTCCTGTGAATTATTAAGGACTGATACTGATAAGTTTTTCCTGGAAGAAAGTCTGAGCTAGCCCTGAATAATGTATAGTTTGATCATTGAAGCTATTCCACTAGAAATTACTGGGGTTGGCTCTTCACAATGTAGGGTAAAGTGGGTGAGTAGATTTTTGCTTGCTCTCTGCAGTGCTCACAACCCAAATTGTAGCTGGTTCACTCATAACCATGGTGATTGTAAAATGATAAAAATACATTTATAATATATTTTAATTGTACTTCTTTATTTTAGAAACCTGAGTGAATTAATTGACCGCTTCGTTGGAGATTTTAAAGCCCAAGGTCCTCCAAAGTCAACTTCAGAAGATGCTGGGGCTGTCCTTCCAAGCTGTGCTGACCTATTTGTCTACTACAAGAAGTGCATGGTGCAGTGCTCACAGCTCAGTACAGGGGAGCCCATGATTGCCCTCACCACAATATTCCAGAAATACCTGCGGGAATATGCCTGGAAAATTCTTTCTGGTAACCTTCCTAAGTAAGTTTACTCAAAATGTTTTGCATGATTAACATTTCTCTTGCTAAAAACCATTATTCTCCAATGTTACACATTTTAATGAGGGAAAATATTTATCACAGGAAACAACCTTTACAGTAATAGGTTAAAAACCAGCTCCTGAGAGTCAAACAGATTTAAAACAAGCAGCTACTTAAGAACAGTAAGTAAGGTTCATTGTGCTGTATAAAATGGTGCTCTTTGAAATTATATGGAAAAGGTATAATTTTAGCCATGCATTGTATAATGATTTGCTTAGAACAGTGTACAGGTGATAATTCTGTTCACTGTCTGTAGGGCCATAGAGGGCTTTGAGTTGCAGAATAGCCTCAGTTGATTAAGAATCAAAACAGTCCCACTAATTCAGCTCCATGATAACAAAACACAGCCATGTTAGGATTAGACACTTTGATACAGTGGCGGGCTAAGCATTATGTGGCCGTATGGTGGGATGAAATGCCCAATATTTATATTGATTCTCCAATTATCCATACTTTTATGGGTAACATTTTTTTAAGGCAACGTTTATATTTTTTTCTTTTTAAGGAACTAATATTGTATTCATGTGATTATTTTTGCTACGGCAATCTTGATAAAATAGGCTTTTTGTAGCTTTCTGTGTATCGGGAAAACTTGTGATTTTATCATGGGTGATTCACGGTGTTTCCAACTCTTCTTGGTTTACTTAACATTTATAGCTGCAGGAATGCTACACCAAATATTTGCTCTAGATCATATAAAGGGCAGAGTGATAGAAAGTAAAACAAATATATTTGTCAAATATAGACCAGTTTATATGTTCCAGAAGGGAACAGTCTTTATTTAGCCATTCTAAGAGCTGGCTATTTCAGAGGCTTATCTGCAAAGAGGCCTATCTGCGAGAGAGCACTCAATTATAGGCCTTTTCTATTTAGTAAAAGTTGTGTATATGTATTGTGTGAATATGTGAATATACATAATCACTATTGAAGCACTCCCCAGATTTCTTTGAGGAATTATTGTCATGTTTTATTTCTCATCGACATTTCAGTCTCTCCAGGAGACAACCATATCAAGTGTGCACAAGCAATATATAGGCATTTCCTTACACCTTCAACCACCCCTGTGATGACACCACCAATCATTTAAAGACTAAACAAATTAAGGTTATATCCAATAATTACCAGCTTAAAACAACCAAGACTATCACAGACTCATCTGTAGTTATAGAATAACTTTTATACAGACCTTTACTGGCTATCTTACCCTTCTGTTCAAACTTAATTAGAAATGTAAATATATATATATATATATATATATATATATATATATATATATATAATACAGATATATAATATATTTTACAGCCAATTTACAAGCCAAATTGTATTCTACTGTATCTTATAATTGGTTAAACAGTCAATTATCTTTTAAGGAACAAACCATACATTTATTTTAAAAAACAAAACAAAAAACAAGTACTTGCTTTTTTAAACAGATAAAACAGTGTGTATTCATGATTGCTAACACAAAATGGCTCTGTGAATGTACTTATCCCCAGCCAATAAAAATCCCAGGAAAACTGCTATATTTTTCCTGCCTGGCACATCCAAAAGGTATAAACCTTCAATATATAGGGATTTTGTCTTTCTGTTCAGATTGAACATGTAGCAGATGGTTCATCTAAACATTATGGATCATTTGCAGGACTGAAGGCCTGCCATATGTTGGTGTTTTAGTACAGAAAGAGAGCAGTCTTACAGCAGTATAAAGTTAGCCTCCTCTGCGTCTGCTCCGGGTGTCACCTTATAAATGTCTCTGTGCTCAGCTGGCTTGTAAATTCTTCACATATGAACAGCTCTTTAAGGAAGCGACGCAGTCGGCTATGTTTCCTTACATATGAATGGCTGCTTTCGTGCATGCATGCCATGTCTGTTGCTAAATGTAGTAGTTACTCTTCAGTCCTGTAAATCTTTATTTCTGTCAAGGGGATGTGAGGATTATTGTGGTAATCGAGAAGGTGTATGTTTCTCCTTTACGTGCATTAGGACACTAGTCAGATTCCTTTCCTCTGACATGTTCTCCAAACCTATTTTCTTTCTTGTTAGCTGTTGCCTATACCTGGACTTTGCACTTCAAAAAAACAAAAAATGAATAACACTAGTTGCTTCCAAAACAAATATGTGTGGAGTACATGCAAGGAAAGCGGCCATCTCAAAGAAAGCTTTTACGGTGACTGAGGTGAAACATACAAAACCACATTAACTCTCATGACTCAGGCCTGAGAAGAAATTACATGGTTGAATCTGGGAGTGTGAAGTAGAGAATTTGTATAAACACACTATTGTTAACATTAATCATGAACCCTTTTAGTTTTATTGTCTCTGATCAGGCAATGTATGTGTTCTTGCTATCTTAAAAACAACAGCATATCTAATTCACTGTCACTCCATCAGGACCACCAGCAGCAGTGGTGGGCTTAATATCAGCAGTCTTCTGAAGGAAAAGGAGGGCTCTGAAGTGGCCAAGTTCACCACAGAGGAACTGTGCCTAATCTGCAGTATCTTGAGTACAGCCGAGTATTGCTTAGCAACAACCCAGCAGGTGAGTACAGACTGCTAATGGACCAGGTAATTGCGTTGCCATCTCAGAATGTATATATGAAAAACTTGCCAAACCATTTTACAAAAATGAAGTTGTACTCTACAGTTCCAACCAGGTACTATAGGCAACAAACTGGTTAGGTGATCTGAGTAACACACAAACACACATATACGCTCACTGGCCACTTTGTTACTACACCTTTTCAATTGCTTGTTAACACAAATAGTTAATCCGCCAATCACATGGCAGCAACTCAATGCATTTAGGCATGGAGATGTCGTCAAGACAACTTGCTGAAGTTGAAACCGAGCATCAGAATGGGGAAGAAAGGGGATTTAAGTGACTTTGAACGTGACATGGTTGTTGGTGCCAGACGGGCTGGTCTGAGTACCGATCTACTGGGATTTTCATGCACAACCATCTCTAGGGTTTACAGAGAATGGTCAGAAAAAGAGAAAAGATCCAGTGAGTGGCAGTTGTGTGGACGAAAACGCCTCTTTGATGTCAGAGATGAACGGGCAGACTGGTTCAAGATGACAGAAAGGTAACAGTAACTCAAATAACCACGCGTTACAACCAAGGTATGCAGAATACCATTTCTGCACAACATGTCGAAGCTTGAAGAAGATGGACTACAGCTGCAGAAGACTACAACGGGTGCCACTCCTGTCAGCTTAGAATAGAAGCTACGGCTACAATTCGCACAGGCTCACCAAAATTGGACAATGGAAGACTGGAAGAACGTTGCCTGGTCTGATGAGTCTCAATTGCAGCTGCAACCTTTAGATGGTAGGGTCAGACTTTGGTGTAAACAACATGAAAGCATGAATCTATCCTGCCTTCTATCAACGGTTCAGGCTGGTGGTGGTGGTGTGATGTGTGTGGGACATTTTCTTGGCACACTTTTGGCCCCTTAGTACCAATTGAACATCGTTTAAATGCGACAGCCTACCTGAGTATTGTTGCTGACCATGTCTATCCCTTTATGACCACAGTGTACCCATTTTCTGATAATGCACCATGTCACAAAGCTCACATCGTCACCAACTGGTTTCTTGAACATGACCATGGGTTCACTGTACTCCAATGGCCGCCACAGTCACCAGATCTCAATCCAATAGAGCACCTTTGGGATGTGGTGCAACAGGAGATTTGCATCATGGATGAGCAGCCGACAAATCTTCCTCAACTGCGTAATGCCATCGTGTCCATATGGACCAAAATCTCTGAGGAATGTTACCAGCACCTTGTAGAAAGTATGCCACAAAGAATGAAGGCAGTTCTGAGGGCAAAAAGAGCTCCAACCCGGTACTAGCAAGATGTACCTGATAAAGTGGGCAGTGACTGTATATAATCTGAAACAACATGTGAAACCTAAGAAACAAAGTTTGAGTTGATAATCCCAGGAAGTAAAAGGTTACAGGTGCAGTGAAAGCAGGTCAGCATTTGTAGTATGCATCCATACTCCTGCATGAAAACAGAATTAAAGTTAACCTTACACTTTAGAGGCAATACAATAATAGTAAAAACAAATAAAATAAATTATATTTGAAAGTGTTGGTCTGCTTTTAAAAATATTTAAAACACTTCATAATAATAAGTTAAAATAAAAGCCAAACCCTTACCAAATCTGCCATTTCTTCTTAAGGTTTAATCACATAAAACAACACTAAGTGTTTCAGTTGTCTAGGCAACATTTTTACACATGACAAAATGCCCCTTACAAAAATTATTGGGGTGAGGCAAAAGTTTACATTGATAACATGATTCAATTATTTCTGGGAAGGGATTGCGTATTCAGCAGTAATTTGGAATGATAATTGCATTTAGCTACCAAAGTGGTAAATTAAGCAGAGTAGGTGGGAGAAGACCTTTAAAAATCTATTTACGGCAGTTTGTCATAGGGTTATGTGTAGGGAAAGACTTACAGTAATTATTTTCAGATTTGGTTTGTTTGTTAATGTTGGTGTATACATGGAACTTTTATGGAGATTCTTGATGTTGCTCTAGTCTAAGAATCTTCCATGTTTTAGTCCTAACCGCAGTTTTTGAATATATGCTGCTTCTTGTTTATACTGATTTTACTATAGTTGAGCATGCACTAAAAGATTTGAAAATGTGTGTAAGACTAGGCAGAGCTAAAGTGTGCAAGAACTGTGTTTTTTGATCTCCTATAAATAGTGGGGTCCTGTTAGAATTTGCCAGATTGATGGATTGTTGCTAGCAAATGAAGCCACCAAAACACAGCACGTTGCAAAAATGTGGAAATATGCAGCAAGTTAATATGTGTAAGCAAACGTGCACACAGCACATATATTCAATTACAGACAGGCCTCTAGAGAATAACTGAATAATCTCCTAATGATTTTTCTTGATGTCATTTAACAGCTTGAAGAGAAGCTGAAAGAAAAAGTAGATATCACCCTGACCGACAGAATTAACCTTACTGGAGAGATGGACACCTTCAGCACGTGAGCTTATCTAATTTCTTCTGTAGCTACAGTGTGGTTGATTCAGCAAATTTTGAAGTGACCCACAGCTTTCTATGGAAAGCTCAGGTTAAACCACTAAAGTTAACCTGACTACTTACTTACATTCATCTTAAAAACAAAAGAAAAGAGGGGAGCCAGTTATGCCCTTCCATGGTGCATTCACCACAGTATAAAACATAGGCAGGGAGGTAAAATAACCCTAAAAATCAATACACGTGATGCACTTTGAAATGAAAAGTATTTTGTTTTACAAGCATTAAGTTACGTAGGAACATTTGACTTTTTTCTAATGTATAGACCTTAAATCAGTACGTGATCTTAGATTCAGGATAGCATTATGCCTATCCCATGCATCTTTAAATCCCCTCACTGTATTGGCCTCTACCATTTCTGCTGGGAATTTATCTACCACTCTCAGTAAAGTAAAACATCCTTAAATTACATTTAAACCTCTGACCCTCTATTTTCACCGGGCCTTGCAAAAGTATTCACCCTTCCTTGGTTTTTCTTATTTTGTTGCATCACATCCTAGAATAAGAATATTTTTATTTGGATTTAATATAACGGACATATACAAAATAGTTGTGCATGTTATTTTCTAAACTTCACCAGTTTTGGCTATTTTGTGTATGTCCAGGTTGTAATGCGACAAAATAGGAAAAATGGCTGAATACTTTTGCAAGCCACTGTAGATCATGACCTCTTATTCTACCATTTCTTTGGTAAATCCTCCTCCAAGCTGTGCTTACTGCGATCCCTTTCACAATTCACAATTTTATTAGCCATCCTCTGAACACTTGCAGTATGTCAATATCCTACATTTATTTAACATTAAACTACAGCTGCCACATTCTTGACAATTCATTTACTTAAATATTTTGTCATTTTACTTGTTCCATCAGGAATACCTGCCTCGATGCACACCTTTTATATATATTTTACCATTTTGTAATATTGCCAAAAGTAATGGGTCTCAATACTGATCCCTGAGGTACCCCACTACTAGCAAGACCTTCCTAAATATTTCCAATTAACTACAACCGTCTGTCTCCTGTCACTGAACCATTGCCTTACCCATTCCAATATTTTAACATCAAAACCCAAATAAAGGTTGCGAAATGCTTTGTAAATCAAGGGAATTCCAGTGCTGACATATTGTTAATTTCAGCACAATGAACTTAGATTAGTTGAGATAAACTTTATGTAGTCCTTAATTATACGATTAATTACAGCAATTTGCTGCACAGAAAATGTTAGTGTAACCTTATCAAAGTAATCTAATTAATACAAGTGTTGTTACTGTGATCCTAAATGTGCTAAAATGTATATTACATTATACACTATTATATTTTTATAATCATACTAAAAGTGAATATTTTTGTACTTGAATATAGTATGTTGTCTATGGAATCCTTGTGTAATTTATATTTGTACAGTGAACAGTGATATCACCGTTTTGTTTTTAGAGTTATCTCAAACAGTATCCAGCTTCTTGTGCAAGATCTGGATTCAGCCTGTGATCCAGCTCTTACGGCAATGAGCAAGGTAGGTGCAAGAATATAAATGTAAATTGACTTTGCTAACAAATTGTGCAATTATTTTTTCTTTTATCTAGGTTATTGCTGCATATTTGACACACACACACGCTCCTTTTTTTACACACCAAAACATGACCTATACGCAGCTCATAGCCTGTTTCTCAACATGGTGGATCTATGCCTCAGTCTACACTTTTTTCACTGCCTGCTGAAGATTTAATCATCATGCAAAGTAAACATGATTCTGGTTTTTGCATCATTGGGATAGGTTGAAGAAAATATTTGGTGAAAAAGAAGATACTGAAGTTCCACATGTGACCCACCGCTATCCTATAATTAGTTTGTCAAACCAGTATCTCAGGGGCAGAAACATTCTGCAAATCACTTTAGATCTAGCAGTACTCTTCTGGACATTGATCCAGTGTCATCGCCAAAGCGTTAAGACAAGTTGTAGCATATTTAAAATGTACGTAACCCCTTCTACAGCCAGTAAACAAAATTCAAGCACTGAAGACTGTGATATAAATGTAAGCTGTGCATGAGAAAACAAGTTTATTATTATTATTTATTCTTTCACACAAAGCATTTGCATTCCATTACAAAAAGGTCATTTCGATGGCACACTTAGTACTGACCCATCTGCTGTGTATCTGCTGCCTGAACAGACCTGTTCCTAAGAGCGATACCCTCTTTACTGAGCAGTGCAGCCCTAGTTTCATGTTGAGTGCATATTGTTTTGCATGGATGCCAGTACATTTTACTGCACATGGACAATTGCAGCTAATAGTTCTTGAAATTAGAAAATGAGACTGACTCATTTAACTCCTACCCAGCTGCCACTACCAAAAATGTTGGGCTTACCTCAGTATGCATTTTGAGCATGTTCAATAGAAATAAATAGAATACCTGCTGCTCTTCAATAAGATTGCTGCTGAGCATGTTTAGGAAGTGTAGGGCTAGATATTTATGGGTAGAGCTTAGGTCACTGCTAGCTGTCTAGTTTATCTCCTCCACATTCGATGTTTAAAAGTTATATTTTTACCTTTATTTCAGCATGTGGGTTGTGAGAAAATAGTGTGCCTTGGTCTCTGTTCAATAGGTTATATGGATATATGCTTAAATAAGCCATCTACCTGTATTATTTTTAAATGCAATTCTAATTGAACTTTCTCAGTTTCTTAGAGCAGAAGGTCTAGCCCCAACTCCCCTCCTGGGCCACTCTCCTTAGCCCCCTTATTTGCTCCTACCTCTACCCAAACTCACGCCCCCTCACCCACTCCAGTTGCAACACAGCCCCCTTATGTACTCCTACCTTTCCCCACACCCCCTCACCCACTCCAGTCACAACATTTAAGCTGAACTCAGCAGCAGTGAATTCACGGTAACATAATCTAAAATAAGTTAAAATCGCATTAGGTGGAATTATTTGCTTTTGAAATCTCAGTTCTTTATGATTCAGCCCCTGACTGCATATGTCATTTATTGATCTGTACCTGGACAAATAGACACATAGAGGTAGCAATAGCAGATGCTGTTTCTATTTCATGTAATGCATGCTAAGGATAACTAGTTGAAAACTACCTGGAACATTCCCAAGGAAAATACAAGAAGAGTGAAAATGAATTCTGACAGGGACAAAACAGTCACAGTAGAGTTCAGTTTGCTATTAATGACTTTTCAAGCTGCTCCTACTCTGAGTCGAAAAAAGGTACAATAAAAGGACTATTATTTTCCAGCAACTTTATTAATGTAAGATGAACATATTTTAGGATTAAAAAAATTGGCAACGGAAAGTGACCTAAATTACTGTGTTGTAATCAGAGACACTACAATTAAGCCCATTGGGCTTTAGAGACCTAAAATAAATTACTTAGCCTTGTATAGTGCATAATCAGGGCTCATTACCCTAGAAATATGCCCATTTTTTTAAGTAAATGTACGTTAACAGTGCCTTTTAATCTTACTATAACAGTGATGGCATTAACAGGGTGAATTTGTACTGTTTGTTAGTGTATTTAAGGATTTCCAACCTAATTAGGACCTAAAGTTAAAATTAGGCCACCAGAAATGTCTTATATATCAGAAGTTGTCTGAACCTTCAGGATCATTAATGTGCAGATTTGCTGACTGCCGTTTACAAGTAGGAATCTTAACAGTGACAACAATCCCTTTATATGTTTTGAGTTTCGGCTGTAAACGTTAAATACAAGTCGCAGAGAAAGAGTAGATAGGTCACAGGCCTGTGACATTAAGGAAGAACACACTGTCCCTTCTTAATCAACATCAGTTACACGTGATCAGTGTAATCACCAGTAGTGTGTAGATAATGTGTGGAGATTCCTTCGAAACCATGCCATCAATTGAACTACATTATGCAGGGTTAGCAGAGCTCCAGTGGGAAAAGTTCCTTTGGGGTTGCCCTGTTTCCAAGCACTCACATGAAATTCTATGTTCCTTGTGAATTTTGGATGATTAAGACGATCCTCGCTACTCAATTCCTTAATTAAATATGATGAGAAAATTAACCTACCACTGTCTGCCTCATCTACCAGGTTATATATACTAACGGGTTTCATGGTGTTTAACTTAGAATTAGGTGACCAAATGTAATTGTATATGCCCTTGTTTACATTTCCTATATGTTGCCATACAGATGCAGTGGCAAAATGTGGAACATGTGGGGGATCAAAGTCCTTACGTTACCTCCATCATTCTTCATGTCAAGCAGAATGTTCCCATTATTAGAGATAACCTCGCCTCAACCAGAAAGTACTTCACTCAGTTCTGCATTAAGTTTGCGAAGTAAGTTGCTTACAACCTGGAATGTTGCTTTTTTCTTATTTTATTATTGTGTATGTATCATAACCATATAGACAGTGAGTTCCATAAATGATGGCAATATGTGAACTTTTAAATGGATCCTTGCAGTTTAAATATAATATCTCTGCTCCTCCAATTTCAGAAACACTACTAGAGCAGCACCACCAGCTATGCACAGGCAATACTGATATCCCTTCCAGAGGGGTGTGAGGATAAGGCCTTTAGTGAGCAAACCAAGTAAAACGCTTCCTCTTCTGAAATGTGAGGGTGTTTAGTGTTCTTCAAGTGTTCTGGGCAAACCCTGGTTATGTTCAGTAGTGGCTAACAATGTTTTTCTTGTATGTTGAGATAATTGCATGTGTGTGCTATAGGGCAATGGAGTTTTCCTTCCATTATTCAAGAAAGACCCATGCTAAGGATAAGCCACCATATATGAAGTTTAGAAAACGTTTCTGCGACACTAGGAGAGGTGCATCAAAAGAGAGCAGGTGTCTTGTACCAATGTGAGAGAAGGATGTAAGCTTCAAATGACAAAGCAGTCCCCTGGGAAATGTGATGCTGATCTAATAAATATATATTAAAAAGAAAATATTTAAATATATGTGATGGGGCAGTAGCCACATTTCAGCAACGTTCTTGGATTATTCCACCTGCCTTTAAATGTCTGCTTAACCATGTTTTTATTTGCAGAGTGTTACAGTACAAGCATGACTGTTTGCAGAGCACTTAAAGAGACAGCGTGTTTATCATTTATCAAATCTCTCAAACCTTCTCTAAATAATGTGTTTGTTTGCAAGTTGCTCTATAGGAAAAGTCCAGCTGTTTTAGCTGTTCAGTGTGGGCCTAAGGGCTTATTTACACACCTGGATCATGTAGCCTTTCCTGTGCAGTTTGGGCAAGTTCCATCTTTCCTTCGGCTGTTTGCTCTCTCAGGCCACATTTTACCTCGTTAAGTGCTTGGCATTATTTCTGTAAAGTTTATTTTATTTTCAATATTTGCTTTTTATATACAAAGGAAATTAATCCTATCTGTATTCATTTTATACTTTTCTAAATATAGCAACAATGCCACTATTAAATTAAATTTTTTTAATGGAGACCATATGTATTTAAGGAGAAGTTACAGCTATAGATAGGCTTTCTAGTATGCGTTTGGATGAATGGTTTATATAGGTTTATTTTCTCTTTGTTGCTGATTTTATTTACCATCTTAATACCATCTAAATTTTGTAGCCTTCTTTAATGCTAGAGGATGAAAAAATATTTAATTATATAAAACTGTTATGTACTGTATGCTTATGTGTGCCAGTGTAATGCTATTACATTATTTTGTTTGACTTTTGCAGGGGAATTTTTAAGTGCCTTATGTTAATGGACAGTACTATATAGTGAAATGGTTAAACCAAATTTAGTAATTCTATTACATTTTCATTATGCATTATTACATAATTTTGTGTCTAATTCTTTTGTGAAAAAGAAGCATGTTAATTCAATTCTTCTTACTTTTTTAGTTCTTTTATTCCAAAATTCATCAACCACCTCTTTAAATGCAAGCCTATCAGCATGGTGGGTGCAGAACAGGTAAGCAAATGGAGTGTATGGAAAGAATATTTGTTAAAACGCTCTTCCTCATTGCATGCTGAAATTACAGCAGTCGATTCCATTAATCAAAATGGGCAGTTGTTCTTAAACCAAGATGGGCTAGAAAAAGAATAATTTAAGTAGATCTGTGACAAAATAATTATCCTTTTTCTGTGTAAATACAGGAGGTTACTAGGTAGAGTACTTCACCTTCATGCTTCACCTAAAGGCATACATGTGCTTCTGACCCACAGTTCACCTGTCTGTATACTTTGCTGGCTTTGGGGGGACGGGGTGTTCATCTTTTAACTCAGGGAAGTCTAATTTTCCTTAAGGAAACAGAAACTTGTCATTATAAAAATGGTCCTGATAAGTGAAAATGGAGCCTCACATAATAAGTGTGCATCACTTATGGTATAATATGGTAGTGTTCTAGCAAAACCGTTAGACTTATTGAACCAGTCCCTATTGAACGGAGTACTTCCACATAAAATTGCAATGTTTGGGGTTGGATGTTGAAATAGTTGAATTGATAATGGTTTGTATTTAGAAGAATGTTTTATTAGTGGGGTATCTCAGGGATCATTACTGGGACCCATGTATTTATTAGGGATAATACAAAAGATAGATGCCAAATGGCAAGAGATTTAAGTAAATTAGAAGAATTGTGGAGAGTGTGGTAGCTGCAGTTTAATATTGATAAAAATAAAGTGGTGCACTTGGCATGTAAAACCCCCCAAGGCACAAAATAGCACTGGAGTGGCATTGTGTATGGTTCTGAAAACCCCATCTCCAGAAGAACATTGACATTTTGGAGAGATCTCATGAGGGGTACAAAATGATAAATAGTTTTCAGGATAAAAAAAGTAAATTAAAGTTAATTAAAGTAAATAAAAAAGGGATTTAAAACAATTCAGGAGGAAAGCTTATTTCGAAAGGTGAGTAATGTAAGGACAAGAAGTCAATCTAAAACTAGAGGGTCTGAGGTTTACATGTAATGTAAAGACTTTTACTTTACAGAGAGGGTGGTAGATAAGTGAAACAGTCTCCCAACAGAAGTAGTAAAGGTTAATGCAGTGAGGAAGATGAAACATGCATGGGATAGGCATAAAGCTATCCCAATGATGATATAGAGGACTGGTTAAAGTTTGAGTCTTTACATCAGGAAAAACGGGCAGACTAGATGGACTGAATGGTTCTTATCTGTGGTCAAACTCTGTTTCTAATGCTTTTACCACCTTTATTAAAAGCATGGTGGACTTAAGGGACAAGTAGGTCATTGGATAGTAGGACAGATATGCTGCCAGCGCCCAGCCCCCCCCCCCCCCCCCGACTTACCAATGCAGAATCCTTGTGTCTAGCGGGGCCGGCAATGGTCATCTTCGCGATTCGCGTATACAACTTACCGTGCCGACAAGGGAGGTTGTTTAATCACATCACGCAGACAACCTCCCCTGCTAGCACTTCCCACAGCGGAAGTGTCGGAACCGGAAGTTGTCTATGCGTATCGCACAGACGTCCACCGGCTGTCAGAGAGTAGGATCCAGTTCCCCTGAAGCGCTGCGGGGGATCTGGTCCTAACCCTGCTGCCTGCCCGGCACCCGGAACTGCATGTCCCGGGAGTCGGGCGATATGAATTGCGCATTCTTGTGCTAAATAATTTTTATTTATTTTTAACTATGAGGACTTCACATAAAACAAAAGACTTAAACCATATATGAGTTTAAAATATTTCAAGGTAGCGCCATTAGGGTATTTACTTGCATTTTAAAAACTACATGAAAGCAGATTTATGGTTTATTTGTACTCCTTTTCTGTATAAAAATAACACTTTCCATACAGGTATTACGGTATTTGCCCGAATATAGGCCGCACCCCCACTTTAAAGATGTGAAGTGTGGGGGGGTGAGTTTGGCCTATATTCGGGCAAATACCGTAATACCTGTATGGATAGTGTTATTTTTATACAGAAAAGGAGTACAAATAAACCATAAATCTGCTTTCATGTAGTTTTTAAAATGCAAGTAAATACCCTGAATTTGTAGTCACAAAACTTTCTAGGCCCAGAAATCAGTGAGAGGAAAAGTAAACGTTTTGTGTCATTTACTTTATTTTAATCTGCATATTTTATTAAAGGCCATATTTTCTCACAGTGAAAAATGAGTGCGGCCCGCGCACGTATACAATTCTGATGAAGTGGCCCACTGCAGAAAAATTTGGACACCCCTGGGGTAGACAGTGAGAAGGGGGGGTAGGGAGAGGGTAGCTAGTGAGAAGGGGGGGGTAGGGAGAGGGTAGCTAGTGAGAAGGGGGGGTAGGGAGAGGGTAGCTAGGGAGAAGGGGGGTAGGGAGAGGGTAGCTAGTGTGAAGGGGTGGTAGGGAGAGGGTAGTTAGTGAGAAGGGGCGATAGGGAGAGGGTAGATAGTGTGAGAAGGGAGGGTAGGGAGAGGGGTAGATAGTAAGAAAGTGTGAGAGGGGGAGAGGAGGTAGATAGTGTGAGAAAGTAGGGATCTGATGGGGGAAAATGCTGTCCCCCCAGATTTTTAGGGGTTCCTACGCCCATGATGGCAACAGTATAATTGGCGTAGCAGGGTGTACTACTCGCTCAAATCCCTTTTCTCTAGTGTAGCCTTCCGTTACCTCATACATTGAAGTCTTGTGTGTTTCAGAGTACACGCAAGACATCCCTTGCTTGCCTGCCTGCTGCCATCATAACATCATAAAATCTAAAAGATGCTGCCATGAGTTGTTTTGGGGCCCCTTACAGAACAAATGATCTGGGCCCCTATCCCCAGATGACACCACACACATCATTTTTGTTTTACTCTTCTTTTTTGGTGGCAAAGATAACACAGGCAAGCCATTTGGAGGCACTGACAAGCTGTTTGGGTGCTAAAGTGGCACAGGCAAGCTATTTGGGCAAAAAGATGGTGGAAACAAGCAATTTGGATACAAAGAGGCCAGCAGGAGCATGGTCAGTGAGGGTTAGGGTGACCACATTTTATTTTTACCATTCAAGGACACAGTATTAAGCTGATGAGATTGCGCACACACATGTATCTCAAATACACACTAATTCACGTATGCACGCACCCTCACATACGCATAAAAAACATTTTCTATTACAGAAATTATTAGGAAGCCTTGGGAAATTTAATAATATTATAATATACATACATCCATTATCAGACATGAGCAGTCTCAATCAACCCACTCTATTACCAGACATGAGCAGTCTCAGGCAATGAACCTCCTGCATTACCAGATATGAGCAGTTTCAGACAACCCCCTCTATCACTAGACATTACACACACACAGTCACACACACACAGTCACACACACATACACAGTCACACAAACTGACAGTCAAATAGGCACACAATGGGTTTCTTATCTGCTGCTGGCTGCAGCGTACACTGAGCTCCATGTTGAGGAACTCGGACATTCAGGAGAGGCTTTTGAACTCTCATCCAATCAGGAGAGTTTCTCTCAGTCAGTCAGGACAGGCAAGCCCCTTACAACTGTAATGGTTGTACCCCCTGATGGTAGCCCTGGTTCTGCATGCCGCCAGCTGATCTATTATGACATCAGCTGGCTGGCATACTGGCAAAAGCCCTGATCCCTGCTACCACACAAATCACTATTTGTAACCACTTCCCAAACCCGTCTGTCCCTCTCTATAAAAAGAGGAAAATAAATACACAGGGACATATGTTTTTATGTAAATGTTGTTGTTATTATTCTTCTAGAGTGGACAGATAAGCTTTTGTAGTTTTTAGCCAGGTAACATTACCAGAATGTCTAGGTAGACAGGAGTTGTAGCCCCCAAAAGCAGGTGCACTGGTATACCTGTGGACATGTGCATGACACTTTTTTTATGTGCCTAAATTGTGTACTGTCGTCTACATGGTCTCCATGAGCTTTTAAAAACTACTTTAGTTTGGAGTTTTGGGGAAAACTATGTTTGAGGGTTGGGGTTACCACTATACATTGTTATGAAAGGCACATTTTGTCCAATCAAATTTGTCCTAAAAACAAAATATATTGGTTTCCTTTAAAGTATATACTGTTTCTAAGGTTGTCACCGATATGCTACTATGAAAAATATGAAAATAGATCAGCCATCCTATGGAGAGAAACATGCCCCAACCATTTTAAGTACCAAGACGTATGTTACGTATTTGACCCAGCTACATGTATTGATCAGGATAGACTGCTGGAAATTATTATTTGGGGTTTAAGATTAGCATTCTCTGTTAAGCGTATTTAAAAAAGTAGTTGGCCATGTAGTATATAAGTCCATGTGCATTGCCATTAACAATAAATTAGAGTTTTGAAAACAAAGAAAGGAAGGACCTCTTAATATCAAACATTGTACTTTGATTTATTTATTTTAATTAGCATTAGGAAGTGTTTTAAAAGGTTTATTATTCTCCAAATACGACTGTTTAAACAATGTCATAGTCACATAGCTACCCTTGCCATCAATCATCTGGCTGTGTTGAGCTGTATGGTAATTTGGCCACTTAGTGTTCATTTGGAATCGGCTCAGCCAAATTTATGTCAGGAGATTTGGAACAAGCTGTGGATACTAAACCACTCTTCCTGTTGGGTAGTTTCTATTTATATTTTGTTGCTATACTTTGTGGTTGTGCCAAGCAAACATGAGCACTTTACAATATTTATCAGAGATGGGGGAAAAAAAGTACAAGTATTCATCTTGACAGAAATCATTGATATTTTCCATTTGGTTGTATGTTTGCCAAGTTATATTAACTGTATCGTGGCATAAAATTAAAATCTTTGTCTAGACAGCAACGTTATCTTGTACTTAGAATGTAATGTTTTATTGCAGCTTTCTTCCATTTTTAACCCCTTCAGCCTATGGGGATTTCATAACCAAAATACCAAAATATTTATTTTTCATTTTTACCATATGTTTGTTAAACCACTATTCCCCTTTTCCATATTTGATAAAGCCACACAAATTATACATCATTTTTGGGGAAGTAGGGTCTTCTTTTAAAATAATAGAAATACATAAAACATAATTATTAGTGATAGTAGATCAAAAAACCCTATACTAAAATAGAAAAATATTTTTTTTTTGCAATCTTGCTTAACCTGTCTTCTGTACTATAGGTGCCACAGCTGAACAATGACCCAATTTATGTTCGGCAACATCTCCTGATTAGTCACATTTTTGATCTTCCAGAGGGTCATATCTAGATGTAATATGGTGTAAATATTACCCCATATTACATTTTTTTAATACAATTGACTTAAGGGCTTTGGGTTTTTGCACTGTTTCCTGGGCAGTAAGGCTCAAGATCCCTTTGGGGTTCTGGCAAACATTTTTATGCCTGTGATGTCATGGTGACACAGCCCTGCATTGCAGATTGCAGTATATGCAATCAGCCAGCAGTGGGATAGCCCAGCTGGGTCTAGAATGACCCTGCTGAGGCTCTCCTGTTCTCAAATCAACTTCTGGTCAACAGTGACACCTACCTGGAGTGAACAGGTGATTGGGCATTCCTTCAATGACAATGAACACTGTTACACACGATTAGACAGGGGAGGGTCCAGATTGTTGATAGTGGCAGTGTAGCGGCAGAGAGACGTTTCTGCCACTACAACAAAATCAGCAAAAGGAACGACAACAAAGCTCAGAATTTTTATTTTGTGGGCTGAATGTCTCCCTAACTTCTCTACCGACCATTTCCTTGTCTCACAGCTCTGTTTCTTCTCCAGAATCTTCATTATCTTCTTGTTCTTCCATTTTCTTTCTTCGTCTGAAACATGTGAACATGACTTCCTGGTGAGTTTCCAGTGAAAAACCTCTGCCCCAAATTGAGATGTGGAGAGTGTGTGCCTGACAGCTCTGCCGTTTTTGCCAAAGACAACCTCTTGTGAACCTCAGCAAAAATGGTGGAGCTTCCGTTGAGATCCTCTTCTTTGATTGTAGGATCAGGGAGAGGGTCTACACAGAAGCTCTGCCATTTTGCCTGAAAGTAACCTTCCATGAACTTTCGCAAAAATGGCAGAGCTTCCAGTGACATCCCCCTCCCTCGGTTGGTGGATCTTAGAGTGAGTGTGCCCAGAATGTCCACCATTTTGCCTGGAGATAACCTTCTATGAACGTTCCCGATTGCTGCCATTCTTGCTAAGCTCGCCGGGAGGTCATGTCCGTAGAGATGCAGTTGAAGAAAGAAAATGGAAGACAGAAGAACAAAAAGATGGCATTTCTGGAGACAGAGTGGCATACAGGGGGCTAAAAGGGCATATGGGGCACTCTGCCTCCAGAAAAGCCTTATGCCACCCATATAACATCCCCCCCTACTTACCAGTGCTTCTGACTCCCTAGAGTCTGGTGGGGGCAGCGGGTGTTTTGCCAGAACTTCTATGAGCACCGGAAGGTCATGTGACGCCGGTGCTGCGTCATAGAAGCTACGGCGGAAGTACAAGTACAGGGGGGTTCTCTGCGTTCATCAAGCGGACGTTCGCCAGCTGGCAGAGAAGAGACTTCCCCGCAGTGCTACAGGGAATTCTCTCTGGCAGCCGGGGAAGGTATGTGCAATGCGCGTAGACAACCTCCGCTGCTGCCGGCGCTCGGTGATAGACACCCGGTGTAAGTGCCGGCAGCAGCTGAGGTTACCAGACAGGAGGATCCAGGTCCCCTTAGTCTCATAGTCGGACCTCATATGAGGTCTGATTAGAAGACGACCTTGATTAGAAGACAAGGGGTATTTTTCAGAGCATTTGCTCTGGAAAAAACCTTGTCTTATGATCGAGCAAATATGGTACTTATGAAGGAGCTGAATCAATGGGACTGCACTGCATTTGAAGCTAAATGAGACTCTCAAGCGATATAAAGCCTTCTCTGGACACCATTAATGAGGCACCTGTGCGGTAGGAAGGGCTGCTCAACCCTAAGGATTGGTCAGAACCTGCATAAATGCACAGCACACAAAAAAATTTTTTTCAAGTGTCTGTCAGAAATGATTCATACAGTACTTCAATTTCTCAGAAAGTATAAATAGGAGATCTGTGTGTTGCAACATCTTCAAAGAACGATTTAGACTTTTATTATATGTGCCCTGCGGTGAATACCACTTAAAAATATTTCACTGAGTTTGTGGAACTGAGGTTTGGTAAGAAGTCATTATAAATATCCCAAAACCAAACGGATGCAGCTAAAATCTAAAACTCACTTTTGGCAAAAGCAACTTTAAACTAGGAATCACATTTCAGAAATGTTGACAGCTGGAACATAAGCTTCCCTGAAAATGGATTCAGTTTCCTCGTATTTCTTGGATCAAGCACATCTAATTCTTAAGCACCACAGACTAAGATTTCAGGATAATACTCTGCTCAATGAAACACAACTTTAATATCAATTATGTTCAATTAAGACATTGTCAGTAGAGAAACTGACAGCCTGCTGTAGGCTTTAAAATCAAAGATATGCATTTTGGGGGTCTGTAGTCGTTCAGTGGTGGAGCGTATCCCATATCAAATAAGATTAAAACTATATGGTTTGTGTAGAATTTATAAACATGCAAGTATACAATTTATTGCTTTCCATAGAATTCAGGTTAAATGGAGACAATTTGACAGTAGATAACTATTTGGCCCATCTAGTCTGCTTGTTTTTTGTCTTTGATTCATGATAGCCATGTTTTTATTACAAGCATGTTTAAGTTCCCTTACTGTAATGACCTCTATCTCTTCTGAAGGAAGCCTATTCCAATCATCTTCCGCTATACCGACATGTACCATGTTAAAGGCATGTACTGCATTTAGTAGATGAGCTAAGCAGACTATAGTACCACTATATAGTTTATTCACTAGGTTGCTTGGGCATTTCAACTCCCTTACTTCTTACTCCTCTAAGCATTGTCATAAATGACATATATATATATATATATATATATATATATATATATATATATATATATATATATATAACCACTTGACAAACATTGTCTGCCTTTTCTAGAATTACTATTTTACTTATTAATTTTAAATGATAACTTTATGCACTTCACAGCCTTTCTTGAATTCCTTGTGTTTGCCTGCCCTACTTTCACGGAAAGCTGGTTCAGGTAACAACACCCCTTTGTGTAAAGTATACTATTTTGTACTTGTTAAGGGCCAACTATATCTGTTGGCACTGCATGATAACCATCATCAATCAAGTTATTTATACACTACAGAATGCAAACTCCATAGATTTTCTCCTCCAAGAAGGCCCTGGAAATTGTATAGTTCAAGTGGTGAGATGACTTTCATGCAGGAGAGACTAACAAGGATTTACCTTTTTGGTGGTGCTTTGCCTTTAGCTGACAAGGCACCATTGTAGTTTAAACCCTGAGGTGCTAATGTCTCTTGGGGAATGTCTTAATGTTTCACTAATCTTGCCTGACTTGGTACACAAACAATAGAAACCACTGCATACTTCAGAGTTGATTAACCATAGTTTCTGGAAACACAAGTACGCAGAACTTTTGTTAATCAGTGTTCCGAAGGAAGTCATTCAGTTGTTCCAGAGCTAGACAGTCACTTTGTCTCCTTTTTATTCCTGAATGCACCCGTGAGCTGAGCACCCCTCGAGACTGCCTTTAGGTAATTAAAATTTGCTCTGTGGGAGAGCAGGCAGCTCTTTGACGCTCCCAACAGGTGTGCTTATATGACACGGACGTAAAGAAGGATTTTTATTTCATTCATTTGTTTCCTGTTGCTCAGCTGTGCAGTAGGTGGTTAGTCATTTCACTGCAAGACACGCATTTAATCCTTTAAATACCGCTGCGTAGTTTTGAAATTTGCTTTTGTTACTCTTGCATATAAAATCCATAATGAAAATTCACAATATAAATACAAATGCACAGACTGTACTGTTTTTGACTTTTGACTATGAAACATTTTAATGGGAATTACATTATTTGTACTAATTCAGAATAGTTGTAGACAATAGACTTGGCAACAATGTGCAATGCCAGTCAGAAACTCGAAAGGGCTTAATTCTGGGCTCCTGTCCTTAAAAAGAAGAGATATAAAATTAATAAGGGGATTGGAAGATCTTAGGGAAGAGCAAAGATTTCATACACAACAAAGGAAGGGATTCTTTACAGTAAGGGAAATAAAGGTATGGAATTCAAGCAAGTACTTAGTAATTCCCTCTTATAACACTACAGCTTTAGAATTGAAATGAGCATGCGAGCCATTAGATCCCTGGAAATCTTAAGTGAGCCAGCACAAAAGCTGGCTGGAGGTGAGTATCTTGAGTGTGCACAATACTAAACAAGAGATGCAATGCAAGAATTGTTCTGAATCCCTTTATGTATTTAGATGAAAAGGGTTAATTATAATGTGGCCTGTTCTCATATGCATGAAAGTGTAAGTAAGTTAGGTTAAGGTTAATGTTTGCCCTCCCCGCTCCTTGTAAACTACATTCCATGTTGACTGTAGGAGAGTGAGTTGACAGTGTAGCTTCGGCAAAGTTGGGACAGCACTTTCATAGTCTCACCTTAGGTATTGTAAATCAGATTTTAGCTTTTTTTGTTACACAATTTCTGTCCTGCAAATACTTTTGTAGCTGTAGCAGGCAGATTAAGCAGCTGCCTAGAAACCCTAAATGTTAGATTTCTCTTTATAGTATATAATTTACACAAACCATTAAACACAGGCTTTACATTCCTTAGTTTTGTTTTATATATTTTAACCTATGTGAGTTGTCAGCTGATTTGTGTATGTCTACTGTAAATGACACAGTCCTGAGGATAAAAAGCAAGCTAATGCTATACATTGAGACCCAGGAAGGATTGCTCCTGGTGATATATTTTTGCAGGCTTCAAAATCTGCTGCATGACGCTTTTGTGGGGTTTTTTTTTTTTTGTATCTTAACACTCGCCACCCTTAGAACATTGAGATAGATTGACTTCCCAGATGTAGTAAGAGAGATTAATAAAGTGTTATAGGGGTTCATTATGGCTTGTTCCTCTATAAAACATTTCTATGCTCCTGCGTTGTAAAAGAATCATTTCTCCAGATTCGGGAGTTCTTTTCCAGCCTTCTGCAGTCTCCAAAATGTAATTACCTACACAGAAATAATTATCTATGGTATTCTAGAAGAATTATTCTATGCAGGAAATAAGATGTTTTATTATTGCAGTCAAATTGACAAACGAAAACGGTCTAGGATTTGAATTACAATATACCTTCTTCCGTACATCAATAAACAGAATAATCCAGCAGTTTGATCTTAATTTGGTTTGGATTTTACTGCTGCTGTGCTAATCATAACTTTGTACATCTGGACAAAATAAGTTTTTAAAACAACTTAAATGTTTAGTTTAACATCTACAAGTGAACAATCCAATTTTTGTTCTAGTTGTTTACTAAATGTTAGCAATGATGCTTCACAACTCAGTAGTCCTGGCAATCTGTTATTACCTAAGTAAGCCTTTTGTTTCTGCTACTTCCCCTAAGAATATCCCACAACAGTTCTGCCTTGTCCAGATTATCCCTGATCCTAAATATTATACCTTTATGCTACACGTTAACCGCATTTATTTGTTTTTACTCATCTCCCTTGTGACAATTGTTTTATGCCCAAAATTCACAAATTCCCTTTTCATATTTATTGTACCTACCCAAATTAAGCACAAGTAAACCTTTCATGTAAAACCATATTCATATACATGCTCTTGGTGACAGTGGAGAGTCTGGGCTGTTGATACACGCCGATACAAGAAATAAAGGTCATTAAGTGAGCCACTTTCTGGAACACAAAACTGTAATGCTAGGGAAAGGTCATTAAATGGTTAAGTATGAATATAAAAATATTTGATTCTTTCTGTGCTGCTGTATGTGAGAGCTTCTATATTGCTGCCCCATCATGTGACTTAAATTGCCCCCTCAACCTAAATCAATAGCTTTTTGTGCACAAATGTAGCTAGTTTTTACTTCTAGAAACTCACGGTCTGTTGAAAAGTATAGGTCGATTAAAAGAAGCCTATTTACAGGGGATAACACGTTTTTCAATTCAGTAGTCACTGAATGATCTGGAATTGCAGGAAAATTTCCATTAGTATGTATATTACTATTTTTTAATTGTGAATATCAAAGTAAAGTATTTAAGAACATAAATTATTGGTTTAAATGAACCAATAATATGAACGGATAAAAAGTCCATCTTGTCTGACCTGCTTTTTATGGATTTTTATGAAGTATCATTTGTATTCAAACAGCTTCTTCTGGACACACATTCATTGAAAACGGTTCTGTTGGACCTACCTTCAATTGGGTCTCAAGTTCTGAGAAAAGCACCAGCCAGTTACACAAAGATCGTGGTGAAGGGTATGACGCGGGCAGAAATGATACTAAAGGTGAGGAGATGGTACATTTGAGCTGGTGATTTGGTTTTAAATATGGCAGGATGATTAAAACATCTTCTTGTTCTTCGTCTTCTCTCTTTTGCCTTCTGTCTGTTATCTTCTCATAACCTGATGCGAACTTCTGCCAAAGAGACAGCATGAGATAGTGAGAAAGAATGAGAGAGTGAAGGAGTTTGAGAGAGAATGGGTGAATGTAGGCAACGGGCAGGGAATTTTGTTCCTGAATTAAAAATGTTGCTTGAGAATGAATGGGCCAAAAACTAACCAAAAAAATGTGTCCCAATCATTTTTGCCTCGTTTGCACGTGTATAATGAATACCCCTAGTTTAAGAAAAAATGAAGAGGGTGGCTGAATTTGAACTGTCCAAATTAACAATTTCCCAAGAGCTATGAGCTGCACACTCATTTGCTTCCTGTGTTATCACTGTGTATTATTTTGGTCAAATTAATGTGTGTAAGTTTATACCTCTAGGATTGCACGAAGCAGTGCAAAGCTCACACGTTCTCGCTATTCTGCTGAAGCTCACCTCTTGAAATCTTCTTATAGTCATGACTTAATATAGGTGATAGAGACAAGCAGCACACAAGAAGAACAGGAAAAGGGGTGCAGATATAAAATAACTATTTCCACGATGGAGGTTGGTCCTTCACCAGGACACCAAAGGACAAGCCAGATCTTACGTGTGGAGGATTACAATGTGGTCTGGGGATTATATGTATTTGTAGATTGCAAATTTGAGAACCGAATCATTTTCATTTATATTAATCTGACCTTGACTTTCATCATGGTATATGCACCAAGCTTCACGCATGTTAATATTACAGAATGACCAGAAAAAGTGCTGGGTAGCTTTTCTCTGTCCTCCCAGAGACCACAAAATATCTGCAGATAGGTGTAATGCTCTTTGGGGTTTTCTAAATTCTTTGTAGCCCCCTGGCAGCAACATACATTTATGTTCCAAGATAGATTGGGCCTTTATCCCAGAAATTAAGTTGGTCAGAATTGTTCTGGTCATAAAGATAGAAATCTGCTTTGTCTCGCTCTCCTCTCTCCTGTATACACATACATACATACTCCTGGCCAAAAATAATGATATGCACCAATTATATAATATTATACAAATAAGATTGGAACAAGTACCTTTTCACTAGTAGTGGTCAGTGTGTTCAGTGAGCTTGTTTTGCCTCTTCCAATGCACTTCTCTTAAACTATATGAAACATTCTCTAGCTGATTCATCTTGTACAAATGAGATTTCAGATCCTTGAAATGTGTCAATATAAATAGACTTTTATTGGTTTGCTGACTCGGTATCAGCTGATTGGAAATGTGCCCCTTAGCAAAACATGTATTTCTGTTATTGGATGTATACATTAATGCACAAATTATTGGGGAAATCTAGGGGAGAATAATGACGGAAGTGCATTGTTGGTTACTTTGGTTAAGACTTGCGTGGTTCTTGAGTATGCTGGGGACTACAATCCTTTCCTTGTTGAGGGCCACATTTAGTTATTCTGCCCTCTATAAAAAGCTCAGACCTTAATCAGACTAATAACCAATGAATTACAATTTCCTGGTGGAAAATGTAAGAATCTGTCCATGTATTTGCATGCCAAAAAAACTTGATGATACTTGGATATCAAGTGCATGTAGTGGCTAGAGTGTATCTTTAAGTACCTGCTTGTGTAACACCTGCTTGTCTTCCTACTCCTCAGGTAGTGATGGCGCCACATGAACCTTCTGTTGTGTTTGTGGATAATTATATCAAACTGCTTGCTGATTGCACCACAGAAACATTCCAGAAGATACTGGAGATGAAGGCAAGTGCAGAACCAAATAAATATATATAGTTTGGCAGTGTCCTTATTTTTAAATGCAAGATGCCATTATAATTTTCAAGATACGAATGTAATTAATAAAATCCTTTATTAGCATGGGCATGAGAACACAGACCTCCAGTGGTGGCATTAAAATGGAATATAGCCTTTGCCTTCCATTGTCTGCACACATTTTATCAGTATGCCTTATTACATAAATCATATTACTTGTTTACTCTAAAACAGAGGTGGTGTTAAATTAGAGTATGAAAATAATAACATGCTAGATTTGCTACAATATGTTTCCATATCTACGTTAGTGATATTAGGGCTGTAGTCATCAATACAGGATAATGATAGCAGAGAAGCTTAGTTTGGTACAATTTTGTAGAAATACTTTCTGGATCTTTTGGTGTACCTCCAGAAGCAAACTTGGGCGGTAGAGGTACACCAATGGTAAAGCAACCAATTAAGAATCTCAGGGCAGAGCGAGACACACACTTTAATCCAGTAGCAAGAATTTTTTCTTTAAAATCCTTACAAGGTACTGAAAAACAGCTTTAGTGAGATCACATTTTTTATGGTGTCTTTTATTAAAAAAAAAAAAAAAAAAGTTAATGTTTAACTTGAGGTATCAGAAATATGGTACAAAATATGCCTTGAAAACCAAAGCAGCTTTATGTTTTATATTTATTCTCCAAGTGTCTGAGCTTTTTATTGCATGTGTTGCATTTGTGTTAAAATCACCGGTTGTACCAAGGATCACCAAAATCATTATTTCTGAGAGAGGTATGTGAGGGTGAGTTGTACTATAAAAGGTGCTGACTTGAGTTGGCACTAAATACCTGTATGGGCTCCTTGTCTGCAACAACAGGTCTCTAACTCTTTCTGGGGAAATAGTCAAAAGAATCAAAAGCCATAGAGGGACATGCTCTCTAGAGCTTGAACTCTGTTTTTCTCCCTTTTTTAATAAGCTTATTGAAGTTTCAGTATTTAATTTGTAGAATCCATATCTTTGATCAATGTTTGTTCAAAAAAATGTATTACATGATGAAACGATGAACTTTTTCAACATGTGGAACTCTACAACCACATCCGTGTAAAAGAAATTAGCTGTATGAGTGTTTAGTACAGGGCTTGACAAATTTGTTGTGAATCTAGGTGCCAGCTAAAAAAGTTAGGAGCCAGGATTTTTTTTAAACTAACAGTTGGTTAGGAGTGATCTGATCATCATCAGCCCACATTTGACCTGGAAGCACCCTGGACTTTCAGGTCAGTACTGTTTGTTTTTTTTTTTTTATTATTATTTTTTTGGATATATATATATTTTTTTAACAAGCTTGTGGGGACAAATGTTAACCCCTGCAATGCCACAAATGTGTTATACACAATTGTGGAATTGAAGGGGTTAACGCTGCACTGTCGCTCTCATGGAGCGATCAGGCAGGAGGGGAGGGTTGGGGCTGGTGTCCACACTCATGTGGAGACCAAAGTACCCTCTCCCCCTGTCCCTGAAGCTGCCTCTGGCAGCTGTGAAGCAATTTCTGGTCTATAGAGCAGCCATTGCAGGGAGGAGTCTCTGATGACTGCTGTAGGCTTCCATGCCTACAGGAATCATCAAAGGGCTTGTGGGGGGGGGCTCGTTTTTGCTGTTGCTGGTCTGCCTGGGCTTATAGGCAGACCACCAGCAGCAGAGCCACGTACAAAGCGGCATTGGAGGGGTGTGTTGGGTCAGGTCCCCACACCCCCTTTCCTGAAGCTGCCTGTGGCAGCTGAAAACGCTATTGCAGGTTTTCCTGCAATCGCGGTTTGAGCCTACAGGATCACTCCGTGGAAGTGATCTCTAGCTCAGGGGCGGGCTCTGAGTGGCTGTACTATCTGCCTAGACTCCTTGTGGATGTAAGAGTTTGACAAACTCCTAGGCGCCAGGACAAAATTCTCAGTCGCCATGGCGACCTGGCGCCTGGGATTTGTCGAGCGCTGGTTTAGTATATCTAGGTTAAGAGTTGTGGAAAGTGTTTGTTACCAGTAGCATTTCTAGGAGTGCTTAAGCTCCTTGTGGAAGACCAAAGTATGTGTGTGTATGTAAACATTAAATGCATGTGGTTTTTGTGGTGTTATCTAGGGTTTGCTTTTGGTGTGCATTCTAATGTGAATGGTAACTGTTGTATTCTTGCTTCAGGTTGGATAATATGAGTCTATTGGGGAAGTTATTGAATAATTATCAGTTTGCTTCACTTGCATTGAATATCCTAATATTTGTCTATCCAGGGTCTAAAAAGAAGTGAGCAGAGCTCCATGTTGGATTTGTTTCGACAGAGGCTTCCAGCACCACCTTCTGGCGCTGATAACAGTTCCACCACCCTTCAGACTCCCACTCCAGAGCAAGAGTCATCCCGGATACGCAAGCTGGAAAAGCTCATCAAAAAACGGCTGTAAACAAGCAGATCTCATTTACAGATGCTAGTTAGACATGATACAAGTAACTGTAACGTAAATATTTCAACAGCCATCCTGGTACACTGTCAGATCTCTTTTCAATGAATAATGTTATGTGTCAACAATGTAGGAATTCAGCCTGCTCAAGCACATTGTGTCTGACTGTTATGGGGCTGTCTCTGTCTAGACAGAACATATCAAGATCATCCATTCCCTCAAGCATGTAAAAGGCACTGCGTGGGAGTATGTGGTCACACAGAATTATTCTTCCTAATTTTTCTCTCTGGTCTTAACTAAGGCTTTGTATGTAGGCACATAGCTGTGACTCCTGTCTATTTCAGGAAATTATTTTGTTGAAGAACTTGTTTCACTTCTGTTACACATTACAAGCAGATATTACCGTCTGCAAGAATGGGGGAGGGGGGGACTAAAAGTGTTAGAGTGTACAGAGTTTTCCAAACCAACAGAGTACACACTTTCCTGGCACTTCCAGAGTTAATGGAGATGGCCATCTGTATGTATATTCAGTATCAACTGTATTTGTTTTGTAACATTGTATGTGAGAAGAGCAAATCTTTATTAACTTGTGTCAGGTAGCTCTCACTGCATACATGGTCGCATTAAGTTTCTCAACCTGCATTGTGTGTACTAGTGGGAGCGCTTCAGGAATAGTTTAATATGAGAAGTTAATATTAACATAGCTGGTTTGTTGGAGTTTTCACTGAATTAAATATTAACACTAGGGGACCTAAATTGCAAACATGCTGAACCCTGTCATAAAATATGGATAACTTAAGAACAACGGTTCTGCTTTATTTTAGATTGGAACTTTAAATTCTGTGAGCAACTGAATTACAATGAAACCATTGGTACATTTGGTACCTTTAGAATTCTGTCTAAATTTGCCCCCTATATCCCCCCCTATATCTCTTCAACATGCTGATATCTTGCTTCAGTTTATTAGTCAGTTTATTTTGTACAAATAACTCTATAGTTGAAACAATGTAGGTAAACCAGAAAACGCAACAGACAGAATGCCCAAGAGCTGTCAGGGATCCCAGGCTGCCTCTGAGGCTGATGTAGCAAATTGCATTCGCTTTTCCAGTCTAGGCATTGTTATCCACAAACTGATACTTCATGAAGTCAATGTTTGAACTCCAAATCAGTAGATCTTATGGCCACCATTTACCACGTGGCCATGTTTCTGCACCTGTAGATTCAAAGGTCGATGGGGCGATGAAGTGTTTATCCCATTGCTTTTTTTGTATTAATATACAATATAATGATGGTTTTGCCACTTGTATATTACTAGCACCTTTTTATTTTCATTTTCTTCTATTTTTAATTTGAAATAAAGTACCATGTGATGGAAATGATATATATATACGTTTAGTATAGTGTAGTACAGTCAAATAACGGTTATAGGTTGTTATATACATGAATCTGATTGCTTCTCCTTTCATCTATTTCATTGATGTTCTTAAAATTGTTTAATTTTGTTTGTACCCTGCAACTCAAAAGAAAGTGACTCTTTAATCTTGACTTTGGCATCCAAATTGTTTCCACATTTACTGGATAAGAGTAGAAGCAAATACTTATATATTATGCTGTATGTGTATATATATATATATATATATATATATATATATATATATATATATAAAACTAAGGGATGAGGACAAACATATACAATAATTATAAGTGCTGTCAAATTATTGCACCACCTTACAAATACATTAAGAAGGCTTACGCTCCTTTTTTTTTCATGTTTCCTAAATGTATCTTTTATTTGATGGTGCAGTAATTTGACATATACCGTATTGGCTCGAATATAGGCCGCGCCAGATTAAAGGCCGCACCCTTATAGTTTGGTGCTATTTTAAAGAAAAAATATATATTTACTTTTACATTTAATGTATGGTAGGAGGCTCCCACCCTCCTTACCTAAAATTTAGTTTTCCAACGTTGATGTAGATGCGGCAGACGTGACCTCCACATACTGCACCAGTCTGCCTCATCTACATCAACGCTGAGAATCAAGAATCAGGGCGGAACTAAAGTTTTCGTGTTGCCGGGGGACCGCATTTTCGCTGGACCGCACTACCGAAAATGCTCTGCAGTCTTCTGATCCGGTCTTCCATACACCCTGGAAAAGGTAAAAATGCTACACCCTGTAGGGCCACACCCACACTTTAAAGATTTAAATTATGCGAAAAAAGTGCAGCCTATAACCGGGCTAATACGGTGTGTATATATATATATATATATACACACACACACACCAGAATTTAAAATAACATTAATCAGTAGGCAAAGTTTTAAAGCTATTTATAAACCATTGAGGCTTTTTTTTGTGTTTTATGGGTCAGTGATTAAATATATTACAAAGATTTAGACCAGAAGATCTAAAAGGAAATCAGGAGCATGCCGGGAAACACCAGGTAGCCAAAGTGCTTTATTGCAAGTATCTTAGAAATTTGTATATATGTTTGAAATGGCAACTTTTATGCACTACTGTTTTTGTCTGGTGAAAGAGTTACTTTATTACTGATAAGCTACAGTTTGTACAAAATATGTCTCACTGGCATTCAATTGATGAGGCATGGTAGAGACCATCAGTGTGTAATACATCATTAAGGTTAGGGAATCGGTTTTTACCAGACCTTAAGGCTTTCTCTAATTACTTAGCATTGTATGCCACATTCTAAATGTGAAAATACCATGTGTTTGCTTTCCCTTGCTGACTACCCACTCCAATGTTGTGTTGCTTTTGTTAAATACCAGATATTTGCTATCACCAAATAGTTTTTGTGCATGTGTGTTAGCTGAACTAAGGACCAGAGATGTACATTTTCCTTTTTAGAAAAAATGGTTAATAAATTGCCTTATACGAGTCTTGCGTCTTTTGATGACCTTCTGTTAACATTACTACTTGCAATGTTTTTTCACAAGCTATTGACTGGCCTATTACACGTTATTTACATGTTAAATAAACTTTCATATATGCATTCTTTAAATAACTGACCTTGGATGATGTTTGATTTGTCTAAAAATACATAATTTGGGATTACATTTTTCATTTGCCATTTATTTCACGTACGTCTTTAATCAGTAAAGAGAGTGAGATACTCTTGCATGGATGTAAGTAAAAAACGTTTACTTTTCTGCAAATTATTATCCGTAATAAAGAATGTGGCAGTTTCTGTTTCACATCGTTTTAGAGTTCTTTTTTTAGTTAACTACTGGTATATGCCTCCCCTTGGACGGGTAAGGCTTAGCATCATTCAATTAAGAGGGGAGTCCAGGCATGTGTCCCAGTAATAAAGCAGTACATTCTGTGGACAACACTGAAATGAATCAGTCAAGTAGTTAATGGGTTTCCTATATTGGTTGTTTCTTTAATCCAAACAAAAATGAAACCTGTGCAACTCTATCCTGTTTTCTAAGGAATTGGCTACAGGATATATTTGGGAATGTTATAGATCTACAACTTGTGTACACAGACACATTTGATAGAATATTAAATCAAATAAAATTGTAAAATACCACAATGACCTCAATCAGCATTTGGTAAGTTGACAAGCCAACATCAATGGCTCAATGCTGATAGCTCCAGTATAACAGGATGAGAACAGGTACATCTTTACTAAATGCTAGATTGTATTACAGCACAGAAAACCACTTAGGAGAGGGCAAGAGGTACAGAAAGTTTTTTTGTCCCTCCCCCACCACTGAATGATCACACACACATTGCAATCAGGACTGTAAGTCTTTTAACTGTGTAAGTGAGCAATGTTGCCTTCCGTGGGTTATTTTGCAGCACTGGAAAATGCAAACTAGTTTCCTTTTTATTTATTTTTTTACATATTTCTACTAATTATTGTATTTTTGTGTATTTGTTTTCAAAAGTGGTTTCAAAAGTTACATCACATACACAGAAGTGGCACCCAAACCACCCAAGAGAAAAGGTGCATTCACGGGAGAAACAATTAGAAACTAAATATTTAAAATTAAAAAAAAAATAAATGGAATTTTCATACCAGAGTAAAGGGCAAAGTGAAAACATACATCATTAATAATCAAAAAGAACAGTAATTTATGGGGAAGTTGATAGAGCTTTAGGCAGACAAACTTTATCTCCAGGTTAACATTTGGAAGTCATAGACCTTTTCTTTTCTGCAGATACTTACATGGAAGAGGCAATCCATGAAAACGAGTCCTTCACTTTTTTTTTTCCCCCAAAGAATTTAAAGGTTTTAAACAAAAGAATGGACTGGACTGCTGAGAACAGAGGAAGAGGAAAGACTGCAGGGAATAATTTAAGGGTCCAAAACCAAAAGTGGCAATAGAGCAGTGGAATGGCAATGTGGCTGCCCAGTTGTCCTGTTCAAATTAATAAAGACCAAGCAGATAAGCAATGTGCTATTTTTTACTATGAGTTGATATATTACTGATAATAGATTCTGTATGATATTTAAGATTATTTACAACTCCCCTGATAATTTGCGTAATCCATTACAACTCTTAGTTCTTAGTATTGAGTAGTTTATTCAGGTACAATTTCACAGGTAGAATCAGCAAAAATTGTATTTAAATTGTAAGCAAATATTTGGTCTGCCATATCAAGTGGGCTTTGACAGAGTAATATATTATTTAAGTGTATATGTTGAATATTTGAAGATAGTAGTTTTTTGGCATTATTTCTAAAATGGAGAAAGTGGATAATCTTTTCATGTATGCAGTTGCTCATAAAAAATTTTGCTGTTGAGAGAGATTAAAGGATTTACTCCCCACTCACATTGCACCCTCAGTGGTCTCTTCTCAGAGTCTCAGATCTCCTCTTGATCCTCCCCTTTCTCATTATCCCTGTTTCTCATGATCTCAGCTCTTCTCTCCTTTGCCTTTATCTCTCTTACAATCTCTTTATTTTTCCTGTTTTTCTTTTTCTCTCTCTCTCTCATCTCTTTTATCGCCTTCTCATAATCTCTCCTTTCTGTTATCTATATTTCTTTTTTTATGTCTGTTCTTTATCATCCACTCTCTTTTAATCTCTCATCCTCTTTCTCTATCTTTTCTCTTTATCTTTCTCTTTATTACTTGTCATCTTTCTCTTTGCTTTAGCTTTTCCCAAATCTCTCCCCTTTCTGTATATCTCCCCCTCTCTCTCTCTCCTCCTGCTCTTTCTTGCCCCCCATTTTTCTCTCTCCTCCTTTCTCGACCCTTTTTCTCTTTTCTCCCTACCTTATACTTTCTCCTTTATCTCCCCCCCTTTCCTTTGATCCCCTTTCTCATTAAAGAACCTCTTTTTATTTCTAATTTCTTCCATTTCTCTTTACCTCGCCTCTGATTTCACTTTATTTCTACCTTTCTTCCTCACATCTCATTATCTCTCCCTTTCTTACTATCCCTCCTACTTATTATTATCTTTGTCTTTTCTCACGATCTATCCTTATCTCTCACCTCCTCTGTATCTCAAACTCTCCTGTTTCTTTCTCTCCCCTCTGTGCTTGCATCTCCTCCCTTAATTGTGTTTCTTTTCTCCTCATCTCTACTCTTATTCGTTAATATATTTGACATATTTTTCCAATCTTTCTCTTGCCTCTCCACCAGTACTTACATAAGCTGTTTGGGGGCAAAGCTGGCACTGCAGGAAGTGAGTTGCACATTACATGGTGAGGCTCAAAGAGGTGGAGTAGAAAATGGGTGCATTTAGAGGTGTTTAAGTGGAGGACTTAGCAATATTACCACACCCACCTGGGGGGCTCACCCCTGATCAGATGTTACAGTCAATAAACCTCTGTATGATAGCTGCTTACTCACACAACACCTCCACTGGTACTCACATGATGACCCCTATAGGTATGGCTGAAGTGGAAGACACTCTCTCTGGTTGTTCGGCAAAGAGCTATGTTTGGCAGAGTTCCCCTTCTCCAATGTCATCACTCTGACCGATATTCCCCTTCCATCTGTCTCTCTGTTCTCTGCGACGCCACTCACTGCTTTTCTGGTCCTACCACCCGCAATATGGCAGCCCGAGGCTTGGAGTGACTGAAGCCTGCAAGACCTACCACGGGGCATTAACCAGTGGCATGGGTCAAGAACCAAGATGACCCATCCTGTATTCACATGGGGCGTTCGACAAACTGCTCTCCCAAACATGTCTCCCAGGACTCCAATGCCACCTCCATCCATATGGCTGGTGTCAAGCCTTCACGCTCCAATGGGCAGGTGGATGCTCTAAGTTGGCCAGCCAGATGATTAATTTTAAAGTCAATTTAAAGTTTTTGACTCTCAATGTTCATATTAGCAATTTTGAATCCAAGAAAGGACAAACAAATTAGCAATGGAATCCAACATGTTGCTTCTAGACTATGTAGGTATACAGGAATTCTCACACAGACTCTAGCATTAAGTCCATACATATGTTTTGAGCCTAATTGTGTATTCACGGTTTTTGCTGCTGGCCTGACAACAATGCCAGTATTGTGTATTGCAAAGAGTAACAATATAGTAGGATGTAATAACATACATTGGATTTGTTTTTCATGTTGCTAAAATCTTTTCCTGCTCTTTCACAAATTTTAAACACATTTTAAATTCAATGTAGCTTTAAATCACAAAAGTAACATAATTTCTGAACCATTATACCTGGATGATGATCAGGTTGATTGTGCATGACCAATACTATGTTGGTATGAATGCCACCTTAAAGAGTCTTTCCTAGAAGTCATATAAACAGAACACAGAAACTGATTAATGAGTTAAAAGGGAGGTGTTTATTTCTAAACCCGATAAACCAAGACACAAAGGACCAATAGGGTATAAACACTTAATAGTAGTAGGACACTAGCACAAGAGGAGCGACTGCAGTCCAAGGGGTTTATTGAGACTTCTAGATTGTAAGCTCAGTTGAGCAGGGCCCTTCACTTTATTTTCCAAATTGTTAGGCAATTCCACTTATACAAACCAATAAAAAATAATGTTTGCAGGAGAGTTGGAGTTTCAACTGAAGGGTAAATCCCAGTAAGCGTTGCCTCCAATAATAAAGCATATTTAAATCTGTGAGAATAGCGTCACCTCACTAGCTGAATTATCGAATATACAGAGTCATCTTAGCCATGCTTTCAGAGAAATTAGCTATATATGTGCATTTATGATGCATAGTTAATTGAGGGAAGTAAAATAATTTCTAAGGATCTGAGACTCCTGTAAACCACAGTAAATGGCTAAAAAGAAAGTCCTGGCTTGAATCCGATGGAGATGCTGTGGCATGACCTTACAGAGGCAGTACTCTGAAACCTTCCAATGTGGCTAATCTAAAACAATTCTGCCAAGAAAAGCGGGCCAAAATTCCTCAACAGCAATTTAAAAGCCTTATTAACAGTAATTGAAAACTTTTAATTGCATTTTTTGCCTCCAAGAGGCAAATTAAATGCTTGTTTAGAAGTATGTATTTTATGTTTACTCACATTGTCCTTGTCTTATATTAATCCATTCAGTCCCCTATAGATGTACCGGTGCATCCATAAAACGCATCTAAAGAAACGCATATGGACGGACCAGTACATCCTGCCTTTCTTGCCTGGACTCCCCCCTGTCAGCAGAAGCCAGCATCGCTGGCTTTCTGCTGCCCGATCTAATGTAACAGCTTCCGGCACAAACGTCGGAAAACTGTTACATTTTTTAATGCCCAATCGCGCGATCGGGCATTCCCTTCCGGCTCACGTCACTGCTGACGTCACACGGAAGGTCATCGGAGGACAGGATATCCCCTGCAGGGTCTATCCAGACCCTGCTGGGATATCCAATCGCTCAGATGAGGCACAGATCACAGACACTGTGATCTCTATCCATGTTTCTCACTCTTCTCCCATGCTGAAAGACAAACAAGCAAAAAAAAAAAAAAAAGTTACTAGTAGGATGTTAAGGTTACTTATTAGCAGGAAATGAGAATAATCGCTGAACCGACATACCACAAAAATGGCAAAATTGCTCCGGGCTTTGAGGTACCAAAAACCCCTGGGACTGAAGGAGTTAAAAATTTATTGAATATTTTGAAACATTTAAATGTGACAAATAAGCAAAAATAGAAGAAATTTTTAGCATTTGTGTACTGTCAATAACATAACAGTACACATGAAAAAGAGATACAGAAAACAAAAAAAAGCAACAGTAATCACATACTGTGGAAAGGCATATGGCAAAAGTCCAAGGGCTGAGGGGGTCTTGAAAGTGTTGTTTCTGTAAGTCAATTTGTTATATTATATGTTACTTGTTATGTATTATTTGCAGTGGAATATGATGGTGCAATAGAAAACAATAAATAATAATAACGCTAATTAATACTCATTGAGACTGTAAATGATGGAGCAGTGTCTGAGCAAGTGGAAGATCATCCAGCAACAGTCTTACATTACATTATATTACATTACATTTATTTATAAATCGCCGGCCGATTCCGCAGCGCTTTATAAACACATAACACATACAATAACAAACTGGTGCAAAGGAGAAGAGGGCCCTGCTCTTGCGAGCTTACAATCTAGTCGGTGGTTGAGGGGAGTGAGACAATAGGAGAGGACGGCTTGGATGAGGATGAGTTGATCTGCTTCTGATGTGTTGATGCCGTTTGTTCGGGGTGCTGAGTTGTTGAGGGCTCTATAGGTCAGGGTTAGACATTTAAATTTGATTCTGAAAGGTATGGGGAGCCAGTGAAGTGATTGGCATAGTGGAGCAGCAGATGAGGAGCAGCAGATGAGGAGCAGCGGCAGAGAAAGATTAATCTAGATGCAGTGTTGAGGATAGATTGAAGCGGTGAAAGGCGGGGAGGGGGAGACCGGTTAGTAGGGAGTTGCAATAATCCAGACGGGATATCGCAAGGGAGTGGATTAGTAACTTGGTGGTATCTTGTGTGAGGAAAGGGCGGATCCGGGAGATGTTTTTCAGGTGGAGGCGGCAGGATTTGGTGAGGGACTGGATGTGAGGGATGAAGGAGAGAGCAGAGTCGAGGGTGACACCAAGGCAGCGAACCTGGTCTGTTGGATGGATAGTGGAGTTATCAACAGTAATAGGGATGTCAGGAAAAGTGGACATAGCAGATAGCGGGATTACCATGAGTTCGGTTTTAGAGATGTTGAGCTTTAGGTAACGGGACGCCATCTATGATGCAATTCCTGATAGACAGTCAGTGACGTGAGTTAGAAGAGAGGAGGAAAGGTCAGGAGCAGAAATATAGAGTAGGGTGTCATCTGCATATAGGTGGAACTGGAAACCAAGGGAAGAAATACATTTTCCGAGTAAAGAAGTGTAGATGGAGAATAGCAGAGGCCCAAGAACTGAGCCTTGAGGAACACCAGTAGATATCGGTAAGGGAGAGGAGCAAGTTCCAGTAAATGAGACACTAAAAGTACGGTTAGTCTTGTACAATGATCTGTTCCCTTCTTAAAAATGAAAAGACACACAAAAAAAATTAATGTAAACTGTATATCTTGGTGTTGCTCTCCCATGTACCAGACCCGGCTATCCTTATCGTGGTGTTGTGCTCTCGTGTACCAGACCCAGCTATCCTTATCGTGGTGTTGCTCTCCCGTGTACCAGACCCGGCTCCGGCACTTCTGTCTTCTACCTGCATACCGATCTCCACCATCATTTACCTGGCGCCCCCTAGGGCACCTTACATCAGTTGAGACTTAAGGAAAGGAGATTTCACCATCCGCATAGGAAAGGGCTCTTCACAGTAAGGACAATAAAAATATGGAACTCTCTGCCTAAGGATGTTGTATTATCTTAAAATTTTTAAGAAAGGTCTGGATGCTTTTCTGGTTAAGCATAACATAAAGGGCTACAACTGCTAAAAGGACAGTTGTACTAGAAAGGTGATCCAGGGAGTAATCTGATTGCCGCTATGAAATCAAAAAGGATTTTTTTTCCCTGTTGTGGCATAGTTGGTAATTGCCCCAAGTAGGGTTTTTTTGCCTTCTTTTGGATCAACTTTAGCACTAGGTATGTGTGAAATGTTGAACTTGATGGACTGAAGTCTTTTTTCAACCTTCTATACTATACTATACTATACTATACTATACTATACTTTTTTATTGAAATAACATTGCATTTTAAGAACGAGCATTCAAAAGGGCCAAAATACTTTGTAAGACATGGATAGCAGTACATGGATTAAGAAACACAGACTGATAATGTATATCGCAGCAGTATTATGCAGTAGTAAATGTATTTATTCAGTATGAAAAGAACGTGCAAGCAAAGTGAACTCTGTTAAATAGGAAGGATGTACAAACTGGAATAAAACAATCTACACTACTGGATTAACAAAACACATATATATCCCGAAACCTGGACAAGAACAATGACTGATTAAGGCCTAAAACGGGCAGACTAGATGTACCGAATGGTCCTTATTTGCCATCAAATTTAGGTTTTTAATCTGCTAGACTGTAGAGCTAGATGTGTAAACTTGTGAATTACATTCTGTGGACATTACTTAACTTATTTAAGACCTACTCAGCCCCCTATTCCTGCTTTTGGGATTCCACAAGGTAAACCATCTGAATTTCAGAATATAAAACATTTCAAAAAGTAATTATACAGCCATGATTTTTAAGACAGACTGCCTGTTCTATAAACACGCTAATGCAGGCTACAAAAGACTATTTAAGGGAAATGGCATTATAATGATACATGGCTTAGGATTTGCATGTTTTGGTTAAGTAAACAAAGTAATAAGCAAGAACCAAAGAAAATAAATAAAACAAGAAATTTCAAGATACTGCGCTTAAAACTAGAATTTCTGGTTGTTTGCTCAAAAATGTCGTGGTAGATAGAGTTTTGATTTATCTTTTATTGAGATAATAGTTGTTCTTTTTCTGTTTTGAGTGGTAACATTGTACATTAAACTTAAAATACAGAAAAACACCCAAAAAACATTTTGCCATAAGATCTCCTACAACTGCACATGTGTATGAATTCACAGATGGACGTTAGTTTATAGGAATTTGAGAAGAAAAGGTACTTTAAATGACAACATTTTGCATTAAGTGTAGTTGTGAGTGGGTCAAAGGGGGTTCATAGACTATTTGGATTAAAACAATGTCAGTTTTCATGAAGAATGATGAGAAAGGTACTAGTCCAAAAGCCAGTGGTATTTACTAAGTCTACAGATTTGATACAGGAAAACTATTTCAATGTTTCTTTGGCGTGAAAATCTGTGTTTTTGAAAGCACAGGTTTATGCTTCATCCGATTCAATAAAGGAAGATAGTTTATTTAAAAGGAGAAATACTACCACACGTAGGTAAGCTAGAGGGGCAAATGTTTAATGGTAACATCAGGAAATATTACTTTACGGAAAGGGTAGTGGAGGCTGAATAGCCTTCCAGCAGAAGTGGTAGATGTTAATACAGTAAAGACATTTAAGCAAGCATGGGATAGGCATAAGGCCAAGCTAGATATAGGATAGGGGCAGGTACTAAGGAAAGTTGGAAGATTGGGCAGACTGGATGGGCCTAATGGTTCTTATCTGCCGTCACTTTCTATGTTTCTATAATCACAATGTAGAACATCACAAGGAAAATAAATGTGTCACAGAGAAGGTCTAATGTTTTGAAAACCAAAAACAGGGAGAGTGAAAAGTGGAGAATATTAGACAAGATCAATAAGGAAGAGATCAATAAGAAAGTAGTTATGAGTAAAAGAGGGGGTAGAAATATTCTTCAGGTTATCAGACACTGAAATGTGTTTTCCATACATACATACTGTACTAATTACTGAAAGATATGTAACGGTTGTGATCACTTACAAGTTTAAAGTGGTCAGGTTCATATAAAAAATCGTCAAGTGCAATATAAGACTGGTGAGCCATTTCAGTAAATCTATTTAAACATAGGTTCTGGCTATATTATAGAAGAAATATATTATATATATAGTATATTATAATATAAAAGAAATAAAATAACCATAATCATAATTATCAGATGATCATATCTCGGTAAACTACTAAGTTACCTTATGATTTCAGAGGAAGGCCCCCATAAGATATTTTTAATACTCCCCCTGTCTCTAAAGGCATTTTCAGGTCCATACACTTTTTGATTGGCTCTGATCACCAGTGATTCCAAAGTTAAGTATACAAAAAAGTAAGTCTTCAGGCTGAGCCAGCTAACTGCCTGTCAATGCTTCTTCAAAGAATGTAAATTCCTTTAGGAAATATCAGCAGTTACTGTCAGAACATAACTGGAAACCGCAGACGCCCGGGGCTACTGTCTGCTTTTAATTTTGGTAGTAAAAGAATTTCTCTTTTCTTTACTCCACTTCTTAGTTCAGCTGTGCTGGGCAGTTTAGAATGGATCTTGTGTGTTATAGTTGAGTTTAGTGTTTGCTTTGGCCCAGATACCCTTTTTACAGGAGTCTAGAGAAACAATAAGACTAAAATATTGGCATGGACTGCTTTGCAAAGGTGACTTTACTTTTGTTAAATAAATGAATTTTTAATTACTGAGAGGAACTGGACACTTAAGGGTGGGGTGGTGGGTTTTGTTTGTTGAATGAGATACAAAAACATACAGTAACATGAATATTGTTGAAATGCATTGCTTAATCCACATACAGTATGTTTTAAAATGCTGACAAATATTAAAATGTTGTTTGCCACACATTTTACGGAAATAAATGTGAATTAATATCCATAAAAATAATATTACTATTTCCTTGCTTTTGAATATTTTGTTTTCATCAATAAATTGTGTATGATGTAATGTACATAGTTTATATTAGAAATATTAGCTGTGAATAAGTATAGGCATTTCTTTATATGTCCATTATTAGCCTTAATAATTTACTATTTAACATAATCCCATGACAAATTGATTGAATGAGATAGTACCAATTAACCCCTGGTATTATTTGATGCTATAAATTTATTAAATTACAGTTTTTGTTTTATCCAAATGTCCCTATCTTATCTTTGCTGTACTGTTTATTTCCTTTTTTTCTGCAGAATATAAATATGCAACAATCTGTTATTTTGGTAATTTTAAAGTGTACATTTTTTAAATCATACAGTGTTAACATTGCTAAATCTGCGAGGCTTTCTGTTAATGTACACATGAATATTTGCTATACAAATTGATTACATTTATGTAAAGTTATTAAGGTGTAATGTATACAACTCCATACCCTATGTTTTACAGTTCTCTACACTAAATAGATACACTGATATTTAACCCCTTCGTGACAAAGGCTGATTCTATTTTTTGTACCCTTCGTGACAATGGCTGTTTTATCGTTTCTGCGGTGTTTGTGTTTAGCTGTAATTTTCTCTTAACCCATTTACTAAACCCACACAAGTTATATATTGTTTTTTTCAGGACAAGAAGGGCTTTCTTCAGACACCATAATTTTTTATATATGATGTAATTTTCTATAATAAAAATAATAAAATATGACGAAAAATTGAAAAAAAAAAAAATTCTCACTTTTATTTGAAAAATCTTTTATTCATCATAAAAAACTACTGAAAAAACCTGCTAAATAGATTCTACTATTTGTCCCGAGTTTAGAAATACCCAATGTTTTTATGTTTTTTTGCTTTCTTCTACACGTTATGGGGCAATAAGTACAAGTAGCGTTTTGCTATTTCAAAACCATTTTTCTCTGAATCTGGTAATTCTGTCTCCATGTGGTATTTGGGGCATCTTTGAAGCCAGCAAATTAAATTTACCCCACCAAACCATATATTTTTGAAAACTAGACACCCCAGGGTATTTTAGATGCTGATAGTTTAACCCTTTCCATGCACTAATCCTACCACCAACCCTTGTCAAAGTTTGTGATAGTAATTGTTTTTGCTGTTTTTTAAACATACTTTGTACTTCAGGTGTAAAATTACAGCTCCTGGTATGTTGTTGCTGTCACACAACACCCCGATATGTGTTCAGCAACATCTCCTGAGTACATTGATACCCCACATGCATGGGTTTGTCAGATTGTTTGGGGGCAAAAGGGCCAAATTTGGAACATGCCTCCTCAGCCGTATACCGCTGCATGGCAACAATTGCTCTAATAAAAAAAATTAAAAAAACCCTAAAAAAAGTACAAAAAAAAAAAAAAAGTAAAAAAAAATGTAAAAAAAAAGAAGCCCAAAAACAATTGCCACTATGCAAGATCACTGTTTATGCAGTGATCAATGGCAATGAAGGGGTTAATATTAAATGGGTGGCTCTTATAAGAGCCTTTGGATCAATATATATATATATATTATTGAGAATACCTAAAAACACACTGATCTGTCTCTCTCCCTCACTAGAAGCAAGTGAAGGAGGGAGGCAGATCCAATACTGATCAAAGGCAATGTTTAGAAAACATTGCCTTTGATTTATCAAATCATGATCACTCTTATGAGTGATCTGACCACTAGGGGTGTTATTCACTGGATGTCCATGACATCCAGCAACACCCCCCCCCCGATGATGACAGCAGGCTCCGCCCCCGGCTTGATGGGCGCCGCCATCTTGAAACACCGCATGTGTTTCGAAGACGCCGGCACCGGGAAGGTAAGTTGAGCATTTAGGAAGTGATCGCGAGTCGCTTCCTTTGCTAAACAGGTGTTGCAAAGATGCCTCGATACTGAGGCATCTTAGCAACACCAGCTAAGCAAAGGAAGCGACTCGCGATCGCTTCCTAAACCCGTTTTTCGGCGGCGGGCGCCGCCATGTTTGAAAGACGTGCAGTCTTTCAAACATGTTTTTTTATTTGCTCCTAGGAGCGATCGGGGGGGGCCGGGAATGTTTTTTTTGGTGTTGCTCAATGCCTCGATGTCGAGGCATTAGAGCAACACCGTTTGAGTGAAAAAATCGATCACGGATCGATTTTTTCACCCGTTTAAAGACGTGCCGGTCCTGGCACGTCAATTGTCATAATCGTCACGATTTTCGGTGACGTGCCCGGACCGGCAATTGTCATCAAGGGGTTAAAGATGAAATCATAATATACAATGATCAGCCATAACATTAAGACCACCTGCCTAATATTGTGTAGGTACCCCCTTTGCTGCCAAAAGAGCCCTGACCCATCTAGGCATGGACTCCACTTGACCTCTGAAGGTGTGCTGTGGTATCTGACACCAAGACATTAGAAGCAGATCCTTTAAATCCTGTTGCAAGTTGGGGCCTCCATGGATGCATCCCTGTGCCACGTGTTCACCAAGTAAGCAACGCACATGCCATCCAGCCATTCACGTGATATAAAAAATTCATCACACCAGGCCACCTTCCAATGTTCCCTTTCTGTCTAATATATCCCACCCACATCGCTAGCAAATCTATATATAAGCAGTTATACTCACCTGGGTGAGTGCTGTGCATATTCACACAAAATACCTTCTGTTTAGTCCCATAATGTTAACTACAAGATTGCATCCACAGCATTCTGTTACACAGTAGAGTTTGTTGCTGTGCACAAATGTGTGAGTAGCCCACCCAGAAGCCATGTTTGTCATGGCATGAGTGTGTGTGTTAGTGTGTGTAAATATGTGTGCCAGTGCTATGTGTGTCAGTGCCTGTGTCATTAGCTGTGGGAGGGGCTTATGGGGCCACTTGGCTTTACCTGTCCCTGGGCCAGAAAATGCCAACCTTCTCCCGACTCCAACATACAAACTGAACTCTATCATGCATTATAAAATAAAAATACAATTTTAGATCTAGATCTAGTTTTGATAAATAAATTAAGTTATGCTAAAAAATCTATTTGATTTATGATGGAGTCATAGATAAAAGTCCCAGTGAACCCACTCTACATGACAGTATGAGGAGTTTGTCATGGTTAACAGCTTGAGTATTATGAATGTTGACTACAACTAGTAAATTAGGTAAAAACCTCTATTATAATTGCTCATGTTAAATTCCTGCATAGTTTATCACTATTTGTAGGATTTTCTTAGTCACACTAGACCTCTTCTAGTTTATGTGATCATATCATACGTCATAATTTGGAGTAGTACTGAAAATGTTGTTCACTGATTGCAGCAACTATAAGGCTATTTTGGAAATAAAAACATGCAGAAGGATGTTCACAATTTTAATTCTCTATTAATTTTGCATGGACTGAAGCAGATACTAGAGAGTCACCATGGAGATTGACACTGCTATACAAAGTACAACTGTATATAAAATGATCAGCCCCTGAAACAGGGAGTTTTATGGCAATTGCAGAGTCATGAAAGTGATCCCAATGTTTAGTAAAGAAATCCGACACACACAAACAGGCATATTCCGCATTAACCCCTTCAATCCCAGGGGTTTTTGGTACCTCAAAGCCCGGAGCAATTTTGCAATTTTTGCGCTATGTCGGTTCAGCGATGATTCTCTTTTCCTGTGAATAGTGTACCCATATAAACTATATATTGTTTTTTCAAGGAGAGATAGAGCTTTCTTTTGATACCATAGTTGGATGATTAGCTGAAAATTTAGAATTAGAAATGTAGTAAAAACTAGCAAAATTTTGAAAAGTTTTTTACGTTTTCCCTCTGAATCCTCACAAAATTAGGTAAAGAGACAGAAAATTCCATCCAGATTTATCAATTCAGGTGTCCTGATTTCAGAAATACCTAATTTATATAGATTTTCCATATTTTCCCAGCACATATAGGCAACATACTATAAGGTGTACATTACTTTATACAAAGCCGTTAAATTTTTACATTAGGTATGATGGGACTGCAACTCTAATTTTAAACAAATAAAACAAAAACACCCACAAAGGTATATATTTCTGTAAAGCAGACAATCCAGGCTATCCTATCAGGGGTATTTGGGCACTCTACATGCAGGTATTTGGCCACCAATTACTGTCAAAGGTGGCCACAGAAATTAGTTCCTGCACTTTTTTCACCAACGCGTCTTAGTATTTTGTAGTATTCTTAGGATTTTTTGTACAGGGTATGTGTTATGGCAGAGAAATATATCCTAAATTGTTCAGCCGCCTCTCCTGATTACGGAAATATCCCACATGCCTAGTTTTTTTGTGGTTTTCTGGACATTGCAGGGCACAAACGGGACCATGCGCGTTATAGATTCCAAACGTGAAATTTTCACATTTTGCCTTAGTAGACCTATGTTTCATTTGGGGCGACGCTGGCTTCTGCTGCCAGGGGGGAGTCCAGGCTGTCAAACAACAGCCTGGTCTCCCGTGCAGCGGCAGAGATGTGTCCCTGACGCTGCACAAAGGGCTAGGCGTACCGGGACGTCCATAGGGGTTTCTTAGTGGGCGTTTTTTGGACGTCCTGGTACGTCTATAGGGGATTGAAGGGGTTAAGGACGTGTGCTTTAACGACAGAGTAGCAGCAGAACCTTTCCCGTACACTCGGTTCGCAAGAACGGACACATAACAGCATGATGCCAGCACGTCCCTTTGTCTTTTGACCATTTTTTGAGCATTTTGTGGTAGAAATGATCTGACAATTGCAGTGCAATACATGCATTGATGATTGATAAGTGAAAATAGGTAATGCTTCATTTTACATACATGCTCTGGACCCCTTTGTGTATGTTAATGTGGGGTAGGACTTTACGTATAAATCATATAAAATATATTCACACAGCTCTATGCATGCTGTACACATGCAAGAAAACATATAATATCTGGGGAATTGAACTTTTAGAGAGCATTAGAACCTTTAATTAGGTCTCTTCTGAGTGTCCTCTACTTACACAAAGCAACATTTAGAGGAACTTGATTGTTCCTGAGAGAAAAATCTGCCACAAATCATTACTGTGAAACTAGTCTGAGCTATTTGATATTATGATATAAATATCATATTAACCTCGGTAAAGTATGCCTCTGCCTATCATTGAAGATGTATCTAAGTATCTGTCCATCTATGTGTGCTATCTGTGCATGGGTGCCTCTAGTTCAATAACAGATATTTACTATAGTCAATGGTATTATAAAAAAAAATCTCTACCAACTTATTTATTTTATTGAATAACGAATTGTACCCTTACAGTGATCCACTGAAACTGTACGTGACACAATTATTAAGGTTGTGCTTATTGCTTCGACAACTTCATTTCTGATTACACTTCCCTTTACTATGCCCACTTTTGTTTACAGCATTCCAACAAGTTATTGTACGATTGCATATAACCTGTCGGAATGCTGTAAATAAGCATTGACATATGTCCCCAGGATTGTAATGAGAGGATTCTATGTCCCGAGGCGTGGGAACTCTCCCGAATATTAACAATTAACTAAAGCTTAATAAAAACCTGGCAGAGCTGCGGCTGGAGGATTAGGTTGGGAGGGAAGGCATGTGAAGGCGGGTCTATTCATCTGATACAAGGCAGCGAAGGATCAGGCTCCCTGCTGCTGTTAAAGTACCTCTAGCTGTTGCACAAGACAGTCCTAACCCCCCTCCCCCTGTAAGTTGCAGAGACCCCTGAGCTTGGGGAACTAATGAAGCTTTAATATATCCCGAGGCAGGGTCACTGCGACAGACTGGGTCTTACTCAAGTACAATAAACTGGAAAGGAGGAACACTTGGCAGCAATGGTAGGCAGGCTGAACCTGCAGGATGTCCCCGATCTGCTGGATATGAAGAAGAGGAGTGAAAGAGTGCTAGACAGCCCGGACTCAGGACTGCCTCCAAGCCCATGTCCCAGCAACTGGCTAGTGACTCCAGCGGTGAGTGAGAAATCAGCGGAGCAGGACCTCTCCGGACAGACAGGACAGGGAGTGAGTACCTTCAGCACAGGGCGGTGTAATGAATAGATTCATACATAGTCCATCGTCTATGTACTGGACGAGTGTATGGAACTATCTCAGTTCCTTAAGGGTGTATGCAAACAAAAAAAGGAAATACGGTATAATATGTCGCTCTACACAGCTGAAGGTTGTAGAAATAGTTTCCCTACAAGCTGCAACAAGGTGTGGAGACTAAAGCTTGCATTTTATGGTTTCTATAAGTAAGCACACATTGCTTATATTTACGCAGTAAACGTGTTTTGGGAGGGTGCTCTTGGTTTGGCCCTGCAAAGTAATGCTGTGTGCTTTCCAGAACCCAGGTGCGCTTTCAATGCAATAACACAACATAATACGGCACATCGCTGACACAGTGGCAGGTACTGCCGGTTCAGGGCTACTGTAGATCTGGGAGTAGGATGAATGCTGTATTCAGCCACATGCTGGCTTGAAAGGATTTTTGTTTTGCTTAGTTACGTGGTTTTTAATAGAATATCCCAAATATTTTTTATCCCTTCTGTTTTGTAGCCTTTGTTTTCTTGGGCAGATGTGCTGCCTTCAATGATCTTGGCTAAACAGCTTTTGACACTTATCAGTGGGCTTTTTGTATCCTTTTTTAAATTAATTTGTTTATAGACAGTGGCGTCTCCAGCTTTCATATTTAGGGGGGGCACATGGGGGGCCAGGAACCAAAGTATGGGGGCCAATTATAAAACGGTACATATACACTATATATATATATATATATATATATATATATACACACACACGTTAGGCAGTTATTTCTCATTCTTTAATATTAGCCCCTGCTGATGACAATATATAGAAATATTACACCCTGCTTCTGATATATATTAATATTAACCCCTGCTGCGGATATATATTGATATTAGCCCCTGCTGCGGATATATACTTATATTATACCCTGCTGCCGATATACATAAAAATTATACCCTGCTGCCGATATATATTAATATTTGACCCTGCTACCAGTATATATTAATATTAGCCCCTACTGCCAATATATATTATTAGTCCCTGCAGCCAATATATATATAAACTTAGCCCCTGCAGCCAATATATATTAATATTAGCCCCTGCTGCCGATATATATATAAATACTAGACCCTGCTGCCAATATGAATATAAATACTAGACCCTGCTGCCAATTAATATTAATATTAGCCCCTGCTGCCAATATATGTTAATATCTCCCTCTCCCTCCCAAACTATCCTAACTACCCCCTCTCCCTCCCAATCTATCCTAACTACCCCCTCTCCCTCCCAATCTATCCTAACTACCCCCTCTCCCTCCCAATCTATCTTAACTACCCCCTCTCCCTCCCAATCTATCCTAACTACCCCCTCTCCCTCCCAATCTATCCTAACTACCCCCTCTCCCTCCCAATCTATCCTAACTACCCCCTCTCCCTCCCAATCTATCCTAACTACCCCCTCTCCCTCCCAATCTATCCTAACTACCCCCTCTCCCTCCCAGTCTATCCTATCTACCCCCTCTCTCCCTCCCAATGTATCCCTATCTACCTCTTCTCACTTCCTATCTACCTCTTTTCACTCTCTAACCCCCTCCTAACTTTCTACCCTCCTCCCCCCCCTTTGAAGTTCACTTACCTTGGGCTTGTAGAAGTCCAGCGGCGGGATCGCGAGGTCTCTGTCTTCCTGGTTCTGCCGCAGTGTGCGCGGCTTCATTGCTGAGCGCCGGATATGACATCATATACCGGCGCTCGGCTTGAAATGCCGGCACTGCGACCAAGGCAGAGGCCTCGCGGTCGCGGAAAAGAGTGAGAGGCGCCGAACGGTCGCTGAGAACTTATTCCTCAGCGACCGCTCGGCGCCTCTCTCTCTCTCCTCCGGATCTATTAAAAAAAAAAAAAAAAAGACGGCGTTTCAATTGGGGGGGCACACCGGGGGGCACAGCATGATTTAGGGGGGGCCATGGCCCCCTCTGGCCCCCCCCTGCCGACGCCACTGTTTATAGATTATCAGATTATCAAAATTATATGGTAGATCCCATGTTTTTAAGATAATATTTCAGTTCTATTCATCTATATATTGGATATGAAGTCCAACATGTTACATAAATCAGTTCCTCTGTTATCTAGTAACATGTAGCTGTGAACCACAATGATAATGATAACCAAAAAAACAATCAGTTTCTTATTGCTGCCAAGGTACCAATACATATTTAAGAAGTGGTACTTCTACTGCTATATATATATATATAGTGGAGACCATAAATATGAATTACTTTTGTCATATTACCGTTCTCCTATTTTTCTGACTTGGCCTTGTCTATGATAGACCATTTCTATTCTTTAGAATTTTTAATCATCTATGTGGCAGTTTTGATGATATTTGTGGATAATTGATTTATTTATACTAGTCTGCTGTTGCCTTTAGAGGGGGGGGGGATCTTGGGGTTAGAGAACCCTGGGTGCAGTATTTATTCTGTGCCCCCCATTAAAAAAAACCACACACATATACTGACTTTCAAACTCGCACTTCGTCGCACCACTATACCTAGGCTGAGTCCTGACGCTCTAGCACCATACGCTGACTCCAAATACTAACACACACTCATGCTAACATCATACACTAATACACACACTCCTTCTAACAGTCTATGCTTACACACAGTAATTCATACACACGCTAAACATATACAGTCACACACACACAGGCTAACACCATACACTAACACACAGATGTACTCTCCAGCACCATATACTAACATATACTCACGCTCACTTACAATAAGAGACAGGAAATGTAAAAGCAAACAATTTATTTCACATATGGCACAAACTGCCCAGTGGTGTGTTAAAATATTAACCCATATGTTTGGGATAAACCTGTGGTACCCCCTGTATCTGTGTGTGTGATACAAATTGTGTCAAGAATCTGATAGCTTTGATGGCCAATATAAAAACTATCTAGTAGAGAAATCTATTAACACGGAACTGTATGTAGGTATCCCAAGTCCACAGCAGAACAGGGGACCAAGAAGATTTACATGCTTCTCCAGCTGACCATCAGATAAAAATATTCAAAAGGATAGAGGGAAACTTGATCAACCTGAAGCATGTATGCTCTATGAATTTGTTCTATTTAGTTGACATTTTCACACATATGTGGCCTTATCATTTTCCATCTTGATTGTCAGCTTTTTACTTTAATGCGTCATGTTATGGCTACGTACTTTGGCTTTCACAGAGATACATATTTTTGATGAGTGGATTTGTGGATTTTCTGGAAGTGTCTGTAACAATTTTAAAACTGGAATTTCCATTTCATTGGTATTATTACTTTAGTTAATCTTGCATGCATATTTTTTTCAGTGTGTGCAAAATACTACTCTACAATTGCCCCAGGCGGCACTTCAGAAGGGGCGGCACTTTGCCGCCCCAAGCGGTTTTTTTTTGAAGCGGAGGAGAGAGAGAGGGGCACCGAGTGGTTTTCGCTTACCCGCTCGGCGCCGACGCCGGGGGGCGACATTATTACCCCACCGGTACTTACCCTTAAACAGTCCTGCGGCGAGTTTACCTGTTCGGTCTCGGTGCCGGCTTGTAATGCAGAGCGCCGGAAGTGACGTGAATTTCCGGCGCTCAGCATTACAAGCCGGCACCGTGGCAGCACAGGGAAACTCGCCGCAGGACTGTTTAAGGGTAAGTACCGGTGGGGTAATAATGCCGCCCCCCCCCCCGGCGTCGGCGAGGGACGGCATTTTAAACTTCGCCCCAGGCGGCGTTAAGTCTTCGGCCGGCCCTGGTTGGTGGTTATTATTTTTACCGTGGACCAGTATTGTTTGGTTTTGGACTTTTAGCAGCTAGCTAAGATGATTGTGTACATTAAAGTTGCTGCTAGAGGGCAGTTAATAGTTTTTTCTTTCCCCAGGGGAAAAAACCTTAGTAGTTCTGTTAAATATTTACTCTGAAGGTTCAATCACATATACAGGAATTTTTTACAGGTGTTTTTTGTTTCTATGGCAACGGCCTATCAGTGTCTGCATATATTTCACATTATTTCACAAGTATTCCCTACAAAATTATGACTGGGACATCATTAAAAAATATATTTCTTGGAAAGGTTTGTGCCTAGGAATGGTGGGCTTAATTCAGTACGCTGTCTAAATGTTAACTGGCTTTAACGGCGGTGAAAATTGCAATTCAATGCCCTATGACAGTTTGGCACTTGAATCATCAGAAAAAGAAAATCATAAATGGATAGACTTTAGATTTTCTAAGTTTAAAAAAAATGGTCTAGAAGTTTGTAGACAAGTCTAAACTAATATAATGCACTGTTAAGAGATACTACAAACACACAGCAAAATGTGCAGCAAATGTGCAAAGCAGTCTAATACAGATTAGTACCGCGTAACCTGAATTTAATTTATATTTAAAAGTACCAGCATTGCAAGGGTTATTGTTTTTAAAATATTGTATGTTAATTTTTTTTAAACTTTCTGCCTTTATTGCTTTCTGTGATGCTTACCAGCAACTTTCTACAAGAATCAAAACAACTATTCATAGGAAGAGAGTTTAATGCACAACTTACTACAGCATATCAATGTTAACTATAAGACAATTTCCCCAGTGAAAGCCCTCTTGAATTTTACATTGATACATTATAGGAAGTTGCTGGTGTCAGAAATCGGTTAAAGAGACAGTCTAGTGTCCCATGCAGCCTAGTATAAGCATGCCCACTAAAGTACTCTGTAAGTACTTTAATGTACAGAGCTACAGAATTTGATGGCACTATATAAAACAATAAATAATTTGTTAAAGCTACAAAAAGTACTTGCCGTAAGTAGAAGTAGCAGTTCTCTGTCCCCCTCTACAGTATGACTTTCCTCTCTCCAGGCAAAAAGAAAACACTATTGAAATTGGTGGAAAAGCTTTTTTGCACATCCGTGCTGGGTGTTATAAGTCAAACACAAAAGGTGTTTTAGAATAATAACCCTTGCAATATTGTTACAGTTAAAAGGGTTTTATTATTTGTACATGTGTTACATGACCCTGCTGGGTGTCTCGGTTACAAGCTGGAAAACTGGGAGCATGACAGGTGAGAGTGCAGGGCACAGAAAAGGGGGCTAAATGGGCAATCAGAGGGTAGCTCTAGAGATTCCAGGCTGGAGTATGCTTCAGCCTCAAAGTCCCCATGTGGGGCTATTTTCTGAATCAGGGCTTCACTCCCCTTCTAGGACTGTAAAGCAGGTAAACTATGCAGAGTTGTTGACAGTCATTATATTTTGGATGACATTTCCTGCTCAAGTAAAACTCTCATTATTTATGGAATGTTAATAACATCAGTTCCTCCATAGACTTTCATTAGTCAAATTGTCTGGCTGGGTATTTAACACTGACCCATTCTATTGTTCAACAGAAGGCAGTATGATAGGGAATCAGGGTGTTTGTCTAGTACATTGGAATACCATAACAGAACTAGAACACATACGCATGACTAACATTCAGCTGATTTTTTTTTTACTGACACTAGTCCCATATAAACCTGGGTGTCAACTAGCTTTCTTTAGACATAGTCCCAATTAACAATGGTATACCACATTCCCCATTATCATGACATGCAGAATGCAAATAATAGAGGATTTATGTTTGTTGTGGAGGAAGCTTTGGGTTTGTTAAATAGACCTGAGATAGGCATTATTCACAATTTGAAGCATAAAATATTAAACCACTCAGTAAGATGCACAAAAATTGTACGGTTAGTTCCTGCAGGCTAAATATACTGTTCGACCCGTTCTACAGTATTAAAAGCATTGTTCTCAATACTGTTGAATGACCAAACCATTCCAAGAAATAATTCTTTAATCAAATAACTTTTTGTGTCATTCATCATTTTGCAGTGAACACTTATTAATTGTCATGTAGCAGAAGAGTATACACTGATAGGATGTTGCCATAGAAACTGGAAAAACCTTTCTGTGTTTTATATATTTAAATCTGAAATAATAAAATTATGTGCTTAACATACTAGAGGGTGCAAATATTCTGTCTGGTGGTAGAGCACCTTTTAAAGCAATTGATGAATCCAAACAAAACCCAGAACTAAGAATCCTCATGTGAGTAAGTACTTCCCAAATCTCAAAGTCTTTATTTGACAGAATGTATGAAAAATGACAATTCTACTTAATATGTTTCTGAGGCACATTTGTATGTATTCACAGCCGCTTGTAAATGCTTTATGGTTTATGTTACAGAAGAAAGAACAAAGCAGGCATTCACAGGAGATCTATTTCCTTCTGGATTAGGTTTCTTCAAGTTAACAAGGGATGCGCTTTCACCATGATTAAAACTTTTTAATAGCTTTTCTGATAAATTTGATGCTATATTTAATATTTTTTTTCTTTCTGAAAGAGCTCTCCTCCATCATTAACTTTGACATGCACCCCAAGGCTGTGTCCTTTGTCCTTTGGAGAGGGTGTGGAGCTTGATCCGTTGCCATCCAAGGAGATAAGGTAATATAATAACGTTTTTTCCATAATTAAATAGTACTATAGTTTAGTTTATGGCGGTGATACACCACAACTGGTATGTTACTGAAAGAAACAAAAAATGTATCTTTAGAAATAACATGAAGCTAACAAATACAGCAAATAACATGATACAATAAAAAATAGACAACAGAAGTTTGTGATGCTACATCCAAATTTTACATTCCAAGTTTGCCTTGACAGAAAGAATTATGGAGTCTTGATTTTCAAGTGCTTTTTTATTGATAAGAAGACTTTATAGGAGGGGAGCAGCAGGATTTCAGCAGAGAAAAAAAAGAGTTTCGGGGGCCACATCAAGTCTTGGTTCAATCATCTCTGCTTTCTGTGGGTAACAGAAGTTCCTGCATTGTGGGGACTCCCCAATGTCAGCACCTTTTTTGGGCAGGATCAAACTGATGTAGATGGAGATTTTTGTTCTGTAATGGCACAAAATTTGAAATGCTCCTAAGTGGGGACACACTGTAGGGCAGGCTATAAAGCGGCTGTCTGCTCTTTGTGAGAATGTCATACTCTTTTTATATGGAAACATTATAGTGTATGTGTGTTAGTATGTAAAATAGAATACGTAAGGTACAAGAAATCTGAGTCACCTGTGTATATAAACAGATTCAAATTCCCATGTGAACTGTATTAAATATGTGTTTGTATACATGTGTATGTGTGGAAGTATGTTTGTGAAAGGATGTTTGTGTGCGTGAATGTGTTGAGAAGTACCGTATTTGCTCGATTATAAGACGACCCCCAAAATCTGAATATTACCGTATTTGCTCGATTATAAGACTAGGTTTTTTCCAGAGCAAATGCTCTGAAAAATACCCCTCGTCTTATAATCGGGGTCATCTTATAATCAGACCTCAAATAGGTCTGACTATGAGACTGAGATCCAGATCCCTCGCAGCGATGCAGGGGACCTGGATCCTCCTGTCTCCGCCCCCCCCCCCAACTTACCGGTGCATCTGAGTCCCCGGTGCTTAGTCTGGGCAGCGTGTAGAGCTCTACCCGATTCGCGTAGACAAATTCCGCTGCAGCGGAAGTTGTCTACGCGATTCACGTAGAGCTCTACACGCTGCCCGGACTAAGCACCGGGGACTCAGATGCAGGGGACCTGGATCCTCCTGTGCTATGCCCCCCCCCACAACTTACCGGTGCTCCTGAGTCCCTGGTGCTTAGTCCGGGCAGCGTGTAGAGCTCAAGTGGAAGTTGTGTACGCGAATCGCGTAGACTCAGAAGCTCCGGTAAGTTTGGAGGAGGGAGGGGGAGGGAGTGTTAAACGGGGGCATAAGACATTTCTGGAGGCAGAGTGTTTTGTGAAATGCCTTTTAACCACTTTAATGCCACTCTGCCTCCAGAAATGCCTTTTAACCCTCTATACGCCACTCTGCCTCCTGAAATGCCTTATACCTCCCTATATGCCACTCTGCCCCATAATATGCCTTTTAACCCCCTAAATGCCAGAGTGGCATATAGGGGTATAAGGCAATTCTGGGGGCAGAGTGGCACATATGGGGTCAAAAGGCGTATCATGGGGCACAGTGGCATTTAGAGGGTTAAAAGGCATATCATGGGGCACAGTGGCATATAAGGGGTATACGGCATTTCTGGGGCAGAGTGGCAAGCCAGGGGGCAGATGTGCATAACTGGGGGGGCAGGTTGTAAAAAAAAGGAAATAAAAACAAAATATTTTTCTCAATCATAGCTTTTATTAACAAACAATTGTTCACATAGTTTACAGGAATTAACATTTACTGGTGAAACTTTTTTCCTATAGGGTTGTCTTATATTCAGGCTTTTTCTTTTTTTCCTAAATTAATATTCAGATTTTGGTGGGTCGTCTTATAATCAGGGTCATCTTATAATCGAGCAAATACGGTAATTTAGGGAAAAAAGAAAAAGCCTGAATATAAGACGACCCTATAGGAAAAAAGTTTTACCAGTAAACGTTAATTCATGTAAACTATGTAAACTATTTTTTTTTTTTAAATAAAAGCTATGACTCAGAAAAATATTTTATTTTTATTTCCTTTTATTTTCCAACCTGCCCCCCCCAGTTATGTACATCTGCCCCCAGGCTTGCCACTCTGCCCCAGAAATGCCTTTTAACCCTCTAAATACCACTGTGCCCCATGATATGCCTTTTAACCCTCTATATGCCACTCTTCCCCATGATATGCCTTTTGACCCCCTATGTGCCACTCTGCCCCATAATATGCCTTTTAACCCCCTAAATGCCAGAGTGGCATATAGGGGGTTAAAAGGCATATTATGGGGCAGAGTGGCTTTAAAGGGGTTAAAAGGCATTTCATAGAGCACTCTGCCTACAGAAATGCCTTATGCCCCCCATTTAACACCCCCCTTAAACATAGCAGTGCTTATGATTCCCCGGTGTGTACTAGTCAGGGCAGCAGGTAGACGTCTACACGATTCGCTGCACCACCTTCCGGCTGCAGCGGAAGTTTTCTACGTGTATCGCGTAGACGTCTACACGATGCCCCGGCTACACACTGGGGAGTCAGAAGCACCGGTAAGTTTGGTGGGGGGCATAAGACAGGAGGATCCAGTTCCCCTGCAGCGCTGCAGGGGACCTGAATCTTAGTCTCATAGTCAGACCTATTTGAGGTCTGATTATAAGACGACCCCAATTATAAGAGCATTTGCTCTGAAAAAAACCTTGTCTTATATCGAGCAAATACGGTATGTTAGTGCGTGTGTGTGTTCAAAAGTATGCTAGTGTAAGCATGTGGAAGTATGTTAGTATGTACAATAGGGTAAGTAAGTGAAAAAACATCTGAGTATGTATATAAATAGATTTTATGTTAACTGGATTAAAGCAGGATTAACCCCTTCAAGACCGGGATGTACCTGGTACTTCCTGGTCAAAGGTCACCGGCAGTCTGGGACGTACCAGGTACGTCACTATGAACGCTGGGATCGCGAGGGGCGGCTGCTACTGACCGCTGGGTGTCCCCAGTGATCCATAGCAGCCACTCCCCCTCAATTCCATGCACGTGATCGCTTTGAAGTGAATCACGAGCGCGGAATTTAAATATTTTTTAAAAACGTGCGGTCTTTAAGGGAAGACGCAGTATGCAAATGCCGGTCCTGAAGGGGTTAAAGCAGTATTTATGCTGTTGGTGTATAAAAAATTGTAAACAAGCTTAGCCCAGAGGCTTAGATGTAACGTAAGGAAGTTTTATTTTACTCTGAGTAAATAAAGGGTAGTAAATAAATGGAACAATCTCCCAGCAGCAGTGGTGGAGGCTAATAAAGTGAGGGAATTTAAACAAACATGAGATAGACATAAGACTTTCCTTACTAGGAGACCTGGCCAAAGACTGATATGGGTTTAAACCACCTTACATCTAGTTCAGACTAGAGGGACTAAATGTTCTTATCTGCCGTCAAATTCTATGTTTCTAAAACCTGAATAGCAAATACCAGGCAAAACCTCCAGCAACTTCTATAAAACCGGAACCTACACCGACCTCCTTGAATCAACCACCCAATGTTTCCTCCTAAATCCTTTCAAGGCCAATGCCCCCAAATTCCTATCCATAACCGATGCCGACACCACAGCTGAAAACAAATGAAAAATAAACCAAAGCAAAGCTTCCAATTGCACAGTGCCAACCAAAACCCCCCCACCCACATCCACTGCTCTGTCCCACTCGTCCCGTAATCCCCCCATAAAGCCACTACCAAGGGGAATAGCCCACAACCAAAGAATGCATGTCTGAACTTACAACCGGTGCCCCATTTACACTGGCCCTAATTAAAGAGCCAGCAGATACATCTTATTGACAGCCCCTGAGGAACTCTGAACTCCAGCGCTGGCCCCTTGTTGAAAGGGCGAAGCCCTCTGAGTCATCATAAACTTCATCCATAACGGAAGGTCCTTTTGGTCCCACCGCATTCCCGGATTAGCTGATAATCGCTGTCTAAACTGCTCATCGTACCAGTCCCTCATAAATATGGTAAGCCTCCCTTATTCCATCTGAGTAGCATAATAAGGAAGAACATATATTCGTCGACTTCTCAACCAACACACTTGTCAAAATACAAAATGCCCTTAACTAATTCCCAAAAAACTTCTGTATCTTCCGTTACCTCCGCTGCTTCTCCTCCTCCTTCTTGGCATCCTTCTTATCCTCTTCTTTAATGTCAAGAAACTCTTCCAGGGGACGGAGAGAAAATATCTCCATGAATTCCCCTTTCCAAATCTTCTCCTTAACTTCCTGTTGCAGGTGAACCCCCAATGGACCAGCAAAAGACACATAAGGGTTCTTCCTGGCTGCATCCCGAATGTCGCCTTTTAAATCCCCCCTCTTACCCCCTGCCACTGCCTCTAACGCTGCCTTCTCAGCCTCACTTCCAGTACCACCGCCTACTGCCTCCCCCACGATCACAGTCACCGACAATCAGCTCCGCTTGCTGCCAATTTATCCCATGAGTCCTCCAGCGGGTGTTGCAACACCTCGGGGCTTTGGCCTCCGACCCTCCTGTACCATCCCTGGCATTTCTTCCATCCCCGACCAGCCTCCACTGAAGGGCTCAGCTCCCTGTGCCGCCATCCCAGCTCCCCTGGGCTTAAATTTTGCATCGGCCCCATGCGCAGCCCCTGCTCCTGGATCCAAGCAGTGCCATGATCCCTTGTCGTAGCCCAAATCCCATCCAGCAAGGTCTCGACCTCTATATCCATCGCTTGTCCCACACTGGATGGAACAACAACAGGTCAAAATAAACAAAATGGTTATACAACCCAGCCCCTACCATAATTAACCAATCAAATTAAATCTAAATCCCTTCATAGTCCCATCTCCTAGCTCTGTCAGGGCCCCCTCTGCTAAGCTGTGCTTGCTCCCCTTGGTACATTATCTGTATGGAGCTGACAGTCTGGAACTCTTACTCTTTAGTACAGAAGAATGAATTAATTTCACAATGTGTACATCAAAGAAGAAAATAAACAAGTTGCCAGAGTGATGCAGATGTTCCTGTGGGACAAAACACAAGCAATATTAGTTAGTTTAAAACACAGTCACCTAATTTAGTGAAGTTTAAAGTACTTTAAAGTACCCACATTTGGATCCAGAATAAGGAGTATAATTTGACTTCAATTTAAGTATTTAAGTATTAGATTCCTGTGTATATACTGATAGCCATCGTCTTTTCTATGTAAACAGAGCTACAGTAAAATGTTGTCATTGTCTTCTGTTCTTCATTTGGTAACTTTATCTGCAAATGAGGAACATTACAAAATTGAAGTACCGTTTTAAAGGGCCAGTTTACTGCCCCTGGCTCTCCCTCTCTATGAGTACTTTAACCCCTTAAGGACCAGGCTGTGTTTTACCTTTTGTACCATTGGGACCGAGGCTGTTTTAATACTTTTGCGGTGTTCGTGTTTAGATGTAATTTTCTCTTCACTCATTTAGTGAACCCACACAAATTATATGTTGTTTTTTTCAGGACAAGAAGGGCTTTCTTCAGATACCATTGTTTTAATCATATTATCTAATTTCCCATAAAAAAAATAATAAAATATGATGAAAAATGTAAAAAAACCCCAAATTTTCTGACTTTTACCCCAAAAATCTTTTACTCATCCAAAAAAGCTAATGAAAAACCCTACTAAATATATTCTACTATTTGTCCTGAGTTTAGAAATACCCAATGTTTTTATGTTTTTTTGCTTTTTTCTGCACGTTATGGAGCATTAAGCACAGGTAGCGTTTTGCTATTTCAAAACCATTTTTTCCAAATCTGGTAATTCTTCCCCCCATGTGCCATTTCGGGTATCTTTGAAGCCGGCCAATGCAATTTACCCCATCAAATCATATATTTTTGAAAACTAGACACCCCAAGGTATTTCAAATGCTAGTATTTTAACCCTTTCCATGCATGAGATTCTACCACCAGGCTTTTTTCACACATTTTTTGTTAGTATTTTTTTGGTATTTTTTTTTACACAAATTGTATTTTGGGTATACATTTATAGCTCCAGGTATACGTCACTATCAAACAACACCCTAATATGTGTTCAATAACATCTCTCGAGTACAGTGATACCACCCATGCATGGGTTTGACTGCTGTTTGGGGTTAAAAGGCCACATTTGGGAAGTGCGCTTTTTTTCCCCTATTTTGGTCAGTCTGTGCCTATGCCCTATCTTTGAGCCTGGCCACTACAATTTACCTCATAAAACCATATATTTTTGAAAACTATACACTAGGGCTGCAACTAACGATTATTTTCATAATCGATTAGTTGGCCGATTATTTTTTCGATTAATCGATTAATCGGATAAAAAAAATGAATGTAAATTTTTCATTTATTTAAAATAATGTAATAAACTAATTATATTAAATACAAACAGCATAATAAAAAAACTTTGATAAAATGCATTTCTTGCCTTTATTTCGCTACCAGCCCCCCCCCAATTTATGCACGTTTGAGCCCAGGCTTGCCACGCTGCCTCCCAGACATGCCACTCCACGATGCCTCCCACATATGCCACTCCACTCTGCCTCCCACATATGCCACTCCACGCTGCCTCCCACATATGCCACTCCACGCTGCCCCCCACATATACCACTCCACGCTGCCTCCCACATATGCCACTCCACGCTGCCTCCCACATATGCCACTCCACGCTGCCTCCCACATATGCCACTCCACTCTGCCTCCCACATATGCCACTCCACTCTGCCTCCCACATATGCCACTCCACGCTGCCTCCCACATATGCCACTCCACGCTGCCTCCCACATATGCCACTCCACGCTGCCTGCCACATATGCCACTCCACGCTGCCTCCCACATATGCCACTCCACGCTGCCTGCCACATATGCCACTCCACTCTGCCTCCCATATATGTCACTCCACTCTGCCTCCCACATATGTCACTCCACTCTACCCCCACATATGCCATTGTGGCACCACTCCATCCTCCCCAGACATGCCACACTGCCCTCCCCACATATGCCACTCCACTCTACCCCCAGATAAGCCACTCCACTCTACCCCCAGATATGCCACTGTGGCCCCAGATCTGCCTTATACACCCTGACCACTCTGTCCTCCCCAGACATGCCACACTGCCCTCCCCACATATGCCTTATATACCCTATATGCCTTATACCCCCAGATATGTCACTCCGTCCTCCCCAGATATGCCATATAGCCCCCAGATATCTCATAGTCCCCTCATAGAGTCACAGACCATACTTTTATAAATAAGTACTGGGTTAATCTTCACTGCCCCCAGGATTTAGATTCCCCTTAGTTTGCCCCCCTTTATCTCTAACTGCACCTTAAGTTAACTTTAATAAATTAATAAAATTAACCCTCAATCCTCATCATTAAATTAACCCTAAACACCCCATTAACCATAGCTGCTCCTAAATTAACCCTAAACACACCATTAACCATAGCTGCCCCTAAATTAACCCTAAACACCCTATTAACCATAACTGTCCCTAAATTAACCCTAAACACCCCATTAACCATAACTGCCCCTAAATGAACCCTAAACACCCCATTAACCATAACAGCCCCTAAATTAACTCCCACCTCCCCTAACTTTCAGTAGCCCAAATATAAATTTTATACTTACAGTAAGATGAGTGTCACAGCCATGTGGTTCTGGCCTTCTGGGAGAAGGAAGGGGGCGGGGCCAGTTGTCACAGTGATTACAGGGAGGGGCTGGTAAGCAGGAGTTGCTGCTGTGAGTCAGACTAAACGGATTATATAATGAGGGGTATTTTTCAGAGCGTTTGCTCTGAAAAAACCCTCATTTAATAATCGATAAAAATCGATTCAACTAATCGATAATGAAATTCGTTGGCAACGATTTTCATTATCGATTATTATCGATTTTATCGATTAGTTGTTGCAGCCCTACTATACACCCCAAGGTACTTAATATGGTAGTATTTAACCCTTTCCATGCATCAGATTCTACCACCAGCCTTTGCCACACTTACCCCATCAAACCATAATTTTTTTTAAATTAGACACCCCTTGGGTATTTGAAATGCTTTTATTTAAATTTTTCCACGTCAGATTTTTTGGGAAGATACAGCGCTAATTTTAGCACTTGCTCATAATAATAAACTTTATTTTTTTATTTTATTTATTTTACTCATTTTCACTTTTTTTTTACATTTTGCTGGAACTGGATAGTTCCTCTAAAGCATAATAATTTTTAAATGTTACCATGTTTTTTTTAAGCTTTTTCTTTTTTTCTTTTTCTTTTTTTTTTTTTTTTCTTTTTTTCTTTTTTTTTTAAATATTTTACTAATCACATAGTGATTAGAAAGCTGGGCTCCATTGACTTGTATGGTTGAATGCAGTACCTGTATTCAACCAGCAAGTGGAGCCAGAGTTCTCTAGAGGGTCAGGAGACCGTCTAGCAAACTTTTTCAACTTTATTATTTTTTTTCCCGGGCCGCCGCCATCTTGCGGATGGTGAAGACTGCGTGCAGCTGCGGCTGTGACCGCTCTCCGGAGCGGTCACAGTCCATCAAGAGGTAAGTGTTTGGTGTCGCTGGATGCCTCCTGATCGAGGCATTCCAGCGACACCATTGAAGTTTAGGAGGTGATCGTTGATCGCCTCCTAAACGCTTTTAGGAGGGGCCAGACATGGCCCATCATGCCGATCTCGGTGTTGCTGAATGCCTCGACATCGAGGCATTACAGCAACACCGTTTAAGCTTAGAAAGTGATCATTGATCACTTTCTAAGCTTGTTTAAGTCTGATGACGTGTCAGGCACGTCATAGGTTGTTAAGTGACCGTTTTGCATGACGTGCCTGACCCGGCAATGGACGTTAAGGGGTTAATGCAGGTTCTTCCAAAACAATAAATAAATAAAGCACTTGACACAGATAAGGCAGTCCTGCTGGACCAGCTGCCCTCCACCCCTGTGGTCCAACATTTTTTGTTTGTCTTCGAGAAAGAAAACCCTTCGTATTTCATGAATATTCTCCTGTTCCCGTGTTTGTTTCAGGGGAATATTCCTATACGTTATTCGTGTTTGTTTTTCTCTTCGTTTTCTGTTGGTTTTCTAGCAGGGGTTAATGCTGTAACAGTTAGCAGCAGCTGTCGCGCCAGCATTTTAAAGCTCCGTAAGGGCGACTCTATTGGTTGCCAGCAGGGGGCTCCTCTGGCATCAACCAATGAAGGGCAGCTGCTCTTACACAAAACATAGTTGGCTTTGTTTAGAGTATGTGTAACATACTCAGGAATGGTATGCTTAAAAAGGGTTCAGTATAGGAAGGAATGTGTTGGATTGCTGTTATTTCTCACATGAACACCTGCAATGTCCTGAGCATTTTCAGGACCTGGGCTATTCTTTTTTCAACCATACTTTCTCTCTTTCTTAAATTGTGTACCCACATAAATTTGTCAGCACAAGTAGGACTTTCTTTTCAAACCATATTCATATGTGTAATTATTTTGTATGAATACAAAATATATAAATTGTACCTAGCTTGAACAATGGAAAAACATGCACAAAATATATTCACTAACTTATCCTGATTTGGGAACCAACCTATATGTCTAGATGTTTATATTGGTCATTGTAGGGCAAATATTACAAGTTGCGTATTAAATTTGACATGCTTTACTATATACTGGCAAAATTGTTGCAGCCATTATAGAAATCAGCAAAATGCCTAGGCTAATTGAGACGCTTTTACAACATTCTTTACAGATAACACCCCTTATGTTGTCCTGTGTCCACCAAGTTCCTTATAAAAGCTTTTCCCTGATACACTTTCAAATATTAACCATTTCACAGAGATTGGTACAGTAACTTGTTGCCCATGGCAAATTATTATTTGACAGGTGATATCAGTATCTTTAATTAAGTTGTATATGTTTGAGCAGGGATCTCAGCCCTGAGATTTAATTTAGATGCTAAGATTCATTCAAAGTAGAAGTGAGCTAAATATAGGGATCAGTTTCAAACTTTATAACCTGAGATTGGTGTAAAAACCCTGTGATTCAGGGATCACCCAGTAGTGTACCTATGGGGGCGGGGGGCAGTCTGCCCTGGGCACCACTCATCAGGGGGGTGCCATCTACCGGAAAACCAAATGGCCACCTAAGGTGGTAGAGGCAGGCTGCCTGTTTCAGAAGTAGATGGCACAGACAAGCTGCCTGTTTCAGGGTTAGAGGTGGCACAGGCCGGCCGCTTGTCTCAGGGGCAGAGGTGCCACAGGCCGGCAGCCTGTTTCAGGGGCAAAAGAGGCACAGACAGACTGCTTCAGGGGCAGAGGATAGCATCTCATAAAAGAATGCCTCATGTGGTCACGTGGCAGGTTTAGGACTGAATCATTCTTCAGTTTACCCTATTGCTGTAGGCAGTGTCTTGCACCAAGCGAAATCCCTCCACATAGAGCTTGGTGTATGCTGCAGCCAGCACCAGATAAGAAACACACTGTGTGTGTGATATGTGTGTGTATGTGACTGTGTTTGTATGTTAGTGTGAATGTGTGTGTGCAATGTCTGATATTACATTATTGTCTGAAACTGTTCGTATCTGGTAATGGACGGTGTGTGCATATCTGGATCAGTGTGTATGTGAGATGTGTGTGTGTGTGTGTGTGTGCGTGTATAGGCTGCACCCTAAAAGTTTGGTGCTTTTTTAAAGAATTTTTTTTTTAATAGACATGCTGCCACTCTGTCTCCCCCCCCCGTGATATGCTGCCACTCTCCCCCACCCGAGATATGCTGCCACTCTGTCCCCCCACGAGATATGCTGCCACTGTCCCCCCCGAGATATGCTGCCACTGTCCTCCCCCTCCTCCCCCCGAGATATGCTGCCACTGTCCTCCCCCTCCTCCCCCCGAGATATGCTGCCACTATCCTCCTCCTCCTCCCCCCCGAGATATGCTGCCACTCTGCCCCCCCCGGACTTACCAGAGCAGACTCCCGGGTGTCTTGCGGGGCCGGCGGGACATCTACGCAATACGCGTATACAACTTCCGGTGCCGGGACTCAGCGGATGTGCCGGCACCGGAAGTTGGATACGCGTATTGCGTAGGTGTCCCCCGCCGGCCCCGCAAGACACGCGGGAGTCTGCTCTGGTAAGTCTTGGGGGCAGAGGTAAAACGCATCGTGCGGACGTTCACCGCTGCCGGTGAACGTCTGCACGATGCGCTTAGACAATCTCCCGTGCCAGCACTCCCCCCGTGGGAAGTGCTGGCAGGGGAGGCTGTCTGAGCGTATCAGAGAGTAGTATACGGGTCCCCTGCACTGCTGCGGGGGATCTGTATCCTAACCCTGCTGCCTGCCCGGCACCCGGAACTGCATGTCCCGGGCGTCGGGCGCTAGACCCCGAATATAGGCCGCACCCCCACTTTAAAGACTTAAAGTGGGGGGAAAAAGTGCGGCCTATATTCGAGCCAATACGGTATTTTTATTTTTTCAAAAATGTATAGGTGAGTATACAAAATTCCTATATTCAGCTAACTGGTCAATAAAACTGCCTTTTTTCCATGTTTTTAGATATACCTCTTCAGTGAAATATGACTCAGAGAAACATTTCATCGATAATGTCTACATGCCGGTTGGACTGGGTGTTTCATCCTGCAGCCAGACAGTAATCTGCATCCCCAACTGTACATGGCGTAACTACAGAGCAGAAGTCCATTTTGAACCCAGGAACAAGCCCCATAGATTTATGAGCACCACCATTGTGTATCCCAAGCACACAAAAACTGTCTACACCACAACTCTGGATTATAACTGCAAGAAGTGCATGAGGCGATTTCTGTCTAGTGTAGAGCTGGAGTCTGCTGAACATCTGGGAAATGAGGGCTTCATGGATGAATATTGAGTTCTGGTGTCTATATCTAGATTCTTGCCATTAGCCTTTAACAACATGCTCAAAGTGAACAAATTGATTAAATAATTCCCACAAAAGTTTCTTTTAAGATATTAAATGTACCGAGGACAATGGACCAGTAAATTTTTTTACAGGAAAAAGTAGGATGATAATAATTGTTACCTGTTGATCACTTCATAAGTTACAGAGTCATCTACTTTGGCATTTATGTATTAAAAATTTAATTGTGGCAATAAAGGGCTACATGAGCTTTATTAAAATAAAAAATAACCTCTTGCATTCCTGTGAAGATGAAAATTGACAAAACTTTTAGACACAAACAAAACCAGGAAAAGGAAGTAAAGAGTCTTTTTCTGTCATCAAATATTCACAGAAAATCTGAAATGTCTTTTGTCATATTTTATAAGAATATCAACAATTAGTGAAAAAGCGTGGTAACAAAAGGGTTTTTGGATTCATTCATTTGAAAATGTAAGAACAACCATTAACAACTAGATTACATAGAGTAATAAAACATTAATTTTAGGAACATTTTGCAACTTCCACAAGATTCTGAATTTATTTTATGTTACTGGTTTGTACAGAAAAAAGATCACTTAAGGACAATGCTAGCTGAAGAGTTTGAATTGTAATAGCAGCACATGAATGAATATGACTACATGTACATTTTTGCAACAAATTCCAGAGCAATGAGATTTTCAATAAGCAAGTTACCATCCAAAAACCAATCATGTATTCCCCACCCCTTTGCATAAAGACCTACGCAAGAGTAATTTGGAATGTATTATTTTTGTTTTATAATGCACATACTGTATACAATAGGTTACGCTTGTCTATTAAATTCATCTTTGCTTTTTGAAATCATACAGTTTGTTTTTTTTGCTGTCAGTCCATTTCCACAAACTGTATAAAATTTTACACCTTCTGTGTCGTATATTGTGATGTTACTATAGCTGGCCAAACCCACATTGGGTAGTATGGGGGGGGGGGACTGGAGCAGCAGTAGCAGAAGGACAAGCAATAGACTGTTTAGGATTAACTAGATATAGATAACAGAAAAAAACACCTGGTAGTCAGGGGAGTGGGTAAGTGGTTATTCAACAATTGCAGTGCAAAAGGTTAGCTTTTTTATTATTATGGTATGGTACTGCGGCTGCTATGGAATGTACAGCTCGTTATTCTTAGCAATCCATTTGGTTGGCTTGACATCATAACAAATGTAGTAACAGCACTTCGAGTGCCAAATGTTACCCAACTGCTGCAAAACTACCAAGTGTTCTATTTTGGTTCCAAGCCGTTATGGCCCTTTTAACCCTGGTGACGTACCTGATACGTCATGCCCAAATGGGCTCATTGGTTCTGTGACTAGGGTGACCACATGTCCTGGATTGCCAGTGAAAGTCCTGCAGTGGGACTTTAAGTCCCGGGCAGTGTCAATCCAGGACAATGCATTGCAGTGAAGGAGGTCTCAGCCAATCAGGAGAGACTTTTCAACTCCCCTGATTGACTGAGAGTTCAGAAGCCTCTCCCGATAAGTCTCTCATTCACACCAAGCTCAGTGTAAGCTGCAGCCATCACCGGGTATGTGTATTTGACTGTGTGTATGTGACTGTGTTTGTCTGTGTGACTGTGTGGTAATATCTGGTAATAGAGGAGTTAATTCTCTGAATTTACTTGTGTGTAATGATTGAATGTACAGTATCTCACAAAAGAGAGGACACCCTTCACATTTTTGTAAATATTTTATTATATCTTTTAATGTGACAACACTGAAGCAATGACACTCTGCTACAATGTAAAGTAGTGAGTGGTACAGCCTGTATAACAGTGTAAATTTGCTGTCCCCTCAAAATAACTCACAAAACCATTTATGTCTAAACCTTAGCAACAAAAGTGAGTACACCCCTAAGTGTAAATGTCCAAATTGGTCCCAAAGTGTCAATATTTTGTGTGGCCACCATTATTTTCCAGCACTGCCTTAACCCTCTTGGGCATGGAGTTCACCAGAGCTTTACAGGTTGCCACTGGAGTCCTCTTCCGCTCCTCCATGACGACATCACGGAACTGGTGGATGTTAGAGACCTTGTGCTTCCCCACCTTCCGTTTGAGTATGCCCCACAGATGCTCAAAAGGGTTTAGGTCTGGAGACATGCTTGGCCAGTCCATAACCTTTATCCTCAGCCAGGGGCGTAGCTAGAGTATTTGGCACCTGGGGCAGATCCTGTTTGTGGCACCTCCCCAAACACACACTTTAAAACTGCATAGCTTCTATCGTTAGGCAAATATTGACAGGGGTACAGCATAACTATTATCATTATATACTGAGGCAGACATTGACGGGTCTACAGCATAACTGTTATCATTATATACTGAGGCAGACATTGACGGGGGGACAGCATAACTGCTATCATTATATACTAAGGCAAGCATTGACGGTGGTACAGCATAACTGCTATCACTATATACTGAGGCAAACATTGACGGTGGTACAGCATAACTGTTATCATTATATACTAAGGCAAACATTGACGGTGGTATAGGATAACTGTTATCATATACTGAGGCAAACATTGACGGTGGTATAGGATTACAGTTATCACTATATACTGAGGCAGACATTGTATATAGTAGGGATGCACCCAAATGAAAATCCTGGTCTGAAACCGAAAATACAGCATTCACTTGGCTGAAACCAAAAATGACCCCCCCACCTTTAAAAAAAAACCCAAAACACTTTTTTAAAAAGTAACACACCAAAATTAGACAAAAAAACCAATGTATATATATTGTTAACAGCATTCACAATCCTGTCATGCCCAGGCATACCCAGGTTCCAACATGTACTGGCTGAATTAGCATGATAGGAGTGTGATCTCTGTTAGCAATCATATATATATATATTAATATGGTTCAGTAGCGTACCTAGCGGGGGCGGGGGGGGTGGGCGGTCCGCACCAGGTGCCGCTCATCATGGGGGGTGCCAACTTGCCGGCACCGGGCACCCCTCCAGAGACGGACAGTAATGTCCGCCGCTGGAGGAGCAGGCTCGGTTGGGGAGATCAAGGATCTCCCTTTAACCGGCTTCAAATCACTCAAGGGAGCCTGAGGTCTGTTGAAGACCTCCGATACCGCTCCCTTGCGACGTGCGCGGCAACTGCTGCTGTGCGCCGGGGTTTGTTGTCAGATCCCGGTGCACAACACTGAAGCCGCGCCCACCGCGGAAGACGGAAGAAAACAGAAGAAGAGTGAAGAAGAGCTGACTGCTGAAAGGTGAAAAGAAACAGAGGAAAGGTAGGAAAGCATTCAGTTAAAGTGAGAAGGGAGGGGGGTAGACAGTGAGATGGGGGGGTAGAAAGTATATTGGAATAAATAAACAGTGAGAATGAGTGGGAGAATAAATTAATGTGTGAAAGCATTGTGAGAATGAGTGAGAGAATGGATGAATTGTCTGAATGAGGGATATAATTAATGAGTTTGTGAGAATGCATTAATGTTAGCAATCATACTCCTATCATGCCAAGTCAGTTAGTACATGCTGGAATCTGGGTATGCCTGGGCATGATAGGAGTGTGATTGCTGTTAACAATCATATATATGTATTAATATTGTTGCTTAATTTTTTTGTCCTATTTTGGTGTTTTACTTACCTTTAAATAAAAGTGAGATTTTTTTTTTTATGGTGGGGAGTCATATTCGTTTCGGACAGGTAAATGCTGCATTTTCAGTTTCAGTCCAGAATTCGTTTTGGTGCATCCCTACTACTAAGCCAGACAGTGAAGTGGTAGGCCTACACCACATCAATGTTTGGCTTAGTATATAGTGATAGGAGTTATGCTGCACTATTGTTATTGTCTGGCTCAATGTATAGTGATAGGGATTACGCTATACCGCCGTCAATGTCTGCCTCTGTATATAGTGATAGGTGTTATGCTGTCCCACTGTCATTGTCTGCTTCAGTATATAGTGGTAGGTGTTATGCTGTACAACCGTCAATGTCTGCCTCAGTATATAGTGATAGGTGTTATGCTGTACCACTGTCAATGTCTGCCTCAGTATATAGCGATAGGTGTTATGCTGCACCACCGTCAATCTCTGCCTCAGTATATAATGATACCACCTTCAGTGTCTGCACCAGTATAAAGATAGAAGCTATGCACTTTTAAAAAGTGTGCGTGTGTGGGGGGGGTGCCACATACAGGATCCGCCCCAGGTGCCAAATACTCTAGGTACGCCCCTGATATGGTTAATGGATTTTTCTGTCACAATTTTGGTTTGTTGCTTACTTTTAATAAAAGTGTGGCTAACACACCAAAATTGGATAAAAAAATCAACAACAATATAAATATATGTATATATAATTGCTAACAGCAATCACACTCCTATCATGCCCAGGCAGCCAGTACATGCTGGAACCTGGGCACGATAGGAATGTGATTACAGCCTCTCTATGCCACACTTACACCTCCATGCTATCATTCACAAACATTCAGCATAAACTACAGCATAACACCCATCACTCTCACACACTTACTAATCCACTCTCACCGAATGTTTTCCTACCTTTTCTCTGTCACTGACCCTCCTCCTCTTGGCTCTTCTTCATTTGTGTCCTTTCCGGTGCAGTGGGCGGGGAAGGCGGTGGTCGCGGCTTCAGTGTTGTGCACAGGGATATGACATCAAATCCCGACGCACAGCATCAGTCGCCGCGCGCATCGCAAGTGAGCAGGATCAGAGGTCTGCATTAAGAGACCTCCCGCTCTCTTGGTTGACTTTAAGCTGGTTGGAGGGAGATCCTTGATCTCCCCAATTGAGCCTGCTCCTCTAGCAGCAGACATTACTGTCCATCTCTGGAGGGGTGCCGGCATGGTGGCACCCCCCTGGTGAGCAGCACCTGGGGCGGACCGCCCCCTGTTAGATACGCTACTGCCCTCAGCTTGTTTAGTAAGACAGTGGTCGTCTTGGAGGTGTGTTTGGGGTCGTTAATATGTTGGAATACTGCCCTGCGGCCCAGTCTCCGAAGGGAACAGTACATGTTGGCATTCATGGTTCCCTCAATGAACTGTAGCTCCCCAGTGCCGGCAGCACTCATTTAGGCCCAGACCATGACAATCCCACCACCATGCTTAACTGTAGGCAAGACGCAATTGTGTTTGTACTCCTCACCTGGTTGCCGCCGCACACGCTTGACACCATCTGTGAGACTGTGAGAGCGATAACACCAAATGTAAAACACCTGCTCCCCATTCACACCTGAGATCTTGTAACACTAACGAGTCACATGACACCAGGGAGGGAAATGGCTAATTGGGCCCAATTTGGACATTTCCACTTAGGGGTGTACTCACTTTTGGGTACATTTGTTGGGTGTCTATATATAATGTATGTGTGTATATACATAATGTGTATTGCAAGACCCAGGATTTATATTACCATATTTGCTCGATTATAAGATGAGGTTTTTTCAGAGCAAATATTCGAGCAAATATTCAAGGCCGTCTTATAATCAGACCTCAAATAGAGGTCTCACTATAAGACTAAGATCCAGATCCCCCGCAGCGCTGCAGGAGACCTGGATTCTCCTCTCTGTGCAATGCGCGCAGACAAACTCCGCTGCTGCCGGCACTTCCGCCGGGGCTTCTATGATGGAAGGTCACGTTACGCCGGCGCTCAGAGAAAGTGCCGGCAGCAGTGGAGGTTGTCTGCGCGCATTGTGCAGAGTCCACCGGTTGCCCCACTAGACACCAGGGAGTCTGAAGTACAAGGAACGAGTCTGGGGAAGCAATGGTAAATAACTTTTCTCAATCATAGTTTTTATTAAATATGAAAAATAGTTTACATGTGAATTAATATTTACTAGTAAAACATTTTTCCTATAGGGTAGTCTTGGCATGATAGGTACTTTAATTATGTGGGTTGGGGAGAGTGGGTGGACCTTTGCGATTTTTTTTAAAATTCTGGGCGCTACGAGATTAGATATATGGAAAATCTGACCACTAAACCAGGATTTGGGTGTGGTCGTCCAAACCATATAGACCAATATAAAAAAGTTATTATTCCTGGCCGGTTGGATGGACATTGAATGTGACAGAATGACCTGTCATACAAGGCCCCAAGGTACTCAGAGATGGCTCCAGTCTGGCTGCCAAACAGGCAGGAACTCCATTGTGTTGACTAATCCCATTAACAGGATGGCTGTCGGGGGAGATTCAGTAGCTAAACGGGATTAAAGGTTTGGTTGTCTATGTGTACCTGTTTATCAATGTTAATTTATGTTAATAAGGTTCTATGGCTATATCAGTCTATGTTTTACAATAATAAACTGTTCATTCCTGCTGTACTCAGTTCAAGGTAGTTGTGGACTTGTTTAAACTTTGTGCTACTTGTTTCACGTTTCCAGCCACTAGTGGCCGCCCTTGCCACTCTGAAGCACTCAGAGTGATTATCAAGTCCAGCTGCACTCAGACCTGATTGCCATGTCCAGGTGCACTTTGTTTCCTGGTTATCACAACCTATATAAACCTGCCCAGCCCTTCAGTCTGGGCCTCGACATTGATGTTTTTAGGACTGCCTGTTTGGTTCCTGATCTGCTCCTGAGTTACGGCCAGCGACCCACAAGTGGACTCCACAGCTGAGTGCCTTGCAAGTGGGCTTACCTGTCGTGTGTGCCCCATCCCGAGGGCTTCCTGCCGTGTGTGTGTGTGTGCCCCATCCCGAGGGCTTCCTGCCGTGTGTGTGTGTGTGCCCCATCCCGAGGGCTTCCTGCCGTGTGTGTGTGCCCCATCCCGAGGGCTTCCTGCCGTGTGTGTGTGCGCCCCATCCCGAGGGCTTCCTGCCGTGTGTGTGTGTGCCCCATCCCGAGGGCTTCCAGCCAAGAGACTTTCCTTGTTTATATGTTGTACCATCATCTGCAATGCAACGATTATCAGCATCTTCTGTCTGTGATTTATTTCCTGCACCTGTCTGTAACAACTCCAACCCATCATGCATCGTGGGGTACAGACAGAGCCCCTCGTATCCCCTGCACCTGGGCTCCTAACAGACCTGATCACCCGGTCCGTAACAACCCGCTACATTAAACAATTTAGAAAGTCTGTTTTTTGTTGATGGACATACGTATCTTTTTAATATATTGTGGTACCATATTTCCTTTTAAGGCCATCCCTTTTATTTTTCCTCCTCCCCAAAAGAACACATACTATCTGCTTTCATGTATTTAGAACTATGGATGTAACTGTATTACTTACTTTTACCTCAAAGAGTTTAAATATTTATTTTTGTGGGGGACATCACTGGGGCCCCTTGAGAGGCCTGAGAGCCAGCCTCCTCCCTATCGACTATGGGCCCAGGCCTTGTAGAGACGTGTGTGTGTGTGGATACAGGGGTTCAGTTTCTGATGATTTTCCCCATGTTTTTGCACTCAGTCTCAAAACTCACTTATGGGAATTTGATCTCCCAGTTGCACTAGGACTGAGAGATGATTTAGAATTTTTAATTACACAGGAGTGGGAACTGGAGAAAGCAAATAAAAAAAATAAAAAAAAAAGTTTGACCGTGTTCAGCAGTATGCCCCAGTGTCCATGAATTCTGTTGATTGTTGATGATTCAACAATGTACAGCTTTCCCTATTCACCAGCTGGGAATAAAAGGTATAAAATGCATCGTAGTCGGTGGGATTTGAACCTACACAGGGTGTCCCCAATGGATTTCTAGTCCATCACCTTAATCACTCGGCCACGACTACCTTACAACATAACTTATGTAATGAAAAGATCTCAAGGAAGATCTAAAGGGGTAGTAGAAGTATTATTAAACACTCATCTACAGACACGCCAGAAAGCTTGTTTTTCCCTCAGAAATCTTATGGTGCTTACACAACCACAAGGAATTCTGGGTAGGTACATACAAATAAGGTAACAATCATCACCTTTGCCTCTATATCCAATTTAAGTGGAAGGGTTTTCCATCACCTTTACCCACCATAACTTATGTAATGAAAAATCTAAAGAGAATAGATTCAACCTTCTTGCCTCAAGTGCATAGTTCAATAGGATTTTCAAGTGGGGAGTTCTCTGCTGAATAAAATGCATCGTAGTCAGCAGGATTTGAACCTGCGCGGGCTAACCCCAATGGATTTCAAGTCCATCGCCTTAACCACTCGGCCACGACTACTTCACAGCGATGGGAGTTGATGATGCACCATGCAACCATTCCCTATTCACCAGCTGTACCGAGCAGGGTTTCAGGGATTTTATTTCCAGCTAATATAAAATGATGGGTTTTCCATCACCTTTAGATTGAACCTTCCTGCCTCAAGTGCTTAGTTCAATAGGATTTTCAAGTGGGGAGTTTAAGAGCGTGCTTCCTGTGTCAGGGAATGTTCCTCTGTGTGAGAAATGGCAGTTTATTTATGATTAATATGATTGATTATACCGGAGTTGGGATTGCCAATAATGATCCTTTTTATGCGTTGATTGTGTGGTACGTTTATGAACTGTTTTCTGCTGAACAGAATTCATCGTAGTCGTCAGGATTCGAACCTGCGTAGGGAGACCCCAATGGATTTTTAGTCTTATGTAATGAAAAATCTAAAGAGAATAGATTCAACCTTCCTGCCTCAAGTGGTTCGTTCAACAGGCTCTTCAAGTGTACACCTTTCCCTATTCACCAGCTGTCAGAAGGGGGGTTTCAGGGATTTTATTTCCAGATAATATAAAATGCATCGTTTGCATTGGGGTCTCCCCACACAGGTTTGAATCCTGCCGACTACGATGCATTTTATATTGTCTGGAAATAAAATCCCTGAAACCCCGCTGCTGACAGCTGGTGAATAGGGAAAGGTGTACATTCTTGAATCATCAACAATCAAACTTATTTGCATGTGCCTACCCAGAATTCCTTGTGGTTGTGTAAGCACAATAAGATTTCTGAGAGAAAAACAAGCTTTCTGGCGTGTCTGTAGATGAGTGTTTAATAATACTTCTACTACCCCTTTAGATCTTTTCATTACATAAGTTATGTTGTAAGGTAGTCATGGCCGAGTGTTTAAGGTGATGGACTAGAAATCCATTGGGGGCACCCCGCGTAGGTTGAAATCCTGCCGACTACGTTGCATTTTATATTATCTGGAAATACAATCCCTGAAACCCGCTACAGACAGCTGGTGAATAGGGAAAGGTGTACATTGGTGAATCATCAACACCCAGCATTGTAAAGTAGTCGTGGCCAAGTGGTTAAGGCGATGGACTAGCAATCCATTGGGGTCTCCCCACGCAGGTTCGAATCCTGCCGACTACAATGAATTCTGTTCAGCAGAAAACAGTTCATAAATGTACCACACAATCAACGCATAAAAAGGATAGTTATTGGCAATCCCAACTCTGGTATAATCAATCATGTTAATCATAAATAAAATGCTGTTTCTCACACAGAGGAAGATTCTCTGACCCAGGAAGCACACTCTGAAACTCCCCACTTGAAAACCCTATGGAACTAAGCACTTGAGGCAGGAAGGTTGAGTCTATTCTCTTTAGATTTTTCATTACATAAGTTATGGTGGGTAAAGGTGATGGAAAACCCTTCCACTTAAATTGGATATAGAGGCAAAGGTGATGATTGTTACCTTATTTGCATGTGCCTACCCAGAATTCCTTGTGGTTGTGTAAGCACCATAAGATTTCTGATGGAAAAACAAGTTTTCTGGCGTGTCTGTAGATGAGTGTTTAATAATACTTCTACTACCCCTTTAGATCTTCCTTGAGATCTTTTCATTACACAAGTTATGTTGTAAGGTAGTCGTGGCCGAGTGGTTAAGGCGATGGACTCGAAATCCTTTGGGGACACCCCGCGTAGGTTCAAATCCTACCGACTACGATGCATTTTATATTATCTGGAAATACAATCCCTGAAACCCCGCTAAAGACAGCTGGTGAATAGAGAAAGGGATGATTGGTGAATCATCAACAGCCAACGTTGTAAAGTAGTCGTGGCCGAGTGGTTAAGTCGATGGACTAGAAATCCATTGGGGTCACCCCGTGCAGGTTTGAATCCTGCCGACTACGATGCATTTTATTCAGCAGAGAACAGTTCATAAACATACCACACACTCAACGCATAAAAAGGATCGTTATCGGCAATCCCAACTCCGGTATAATCAGTCATATTAATCATAAATAAACCGCCATTACTCACACTGAGTAAGATACCCTTACACAGGAAGCACACTCTGAAACTCCCCACTTGAAAATCCTATTGAACTAAGCACTTGAGGCAGGAAGGTTGAATCTAAAGGTGATGGAAAACCCATAATTTTATGCATTTTATATTAGCTGGAAATACAATCCCTGAAACCCCGTTTGAGACAGCTGGTGAATAGGGAAAGGTGTACATTGGTGCATCATCAAAACCCATGATTTTAGTGGTTAAGGCGATGGACTTGAAATCCTTTGGGGTCTACCCGTGCATGCTCGAATCCTGCCGACTACGATGCATTTTATTCAGCAGAGAACAGTTCATAAACATACCACACACTCAACGCATAAAAAGGATCGTTATTGGCAATCCCAACTCAGGTATAATCAATCACATTAATCATAAAAAAACTGCCATTACTCACTCTGAGGCAGACACCCTGGCACAGGAAGCACACTCTGAAACTCCCCACTTGAACGAACCACTTGAGGCAGGAAGGTTGAATCTATTCTCTTTAGATTTTTCATTACATAAGTTATGGTGGGTAAAGGTGATGGAAAACCCTTCCACTTAAATTGGATATAGAGGCAAAGGTGATGATTGTTACCTTATTTGCATGTGCCTACCCAGAATTCCTTGTGGTTGTGTAAACACCATAAGATTTCTGAGGAAAAAACAAGCTTTCTGGCGTGTCTGTAGATGAGTGTTTAACCCCTTAATGACAATTGCCGGTTCTGGCACGGAAAAACAAGTCGATTATGACAAATGACGTGCCAGAACCGGCACGCCTTTAAACGGGTGCAGAAAGCGATCTACGTTCGCTTTCTGCACCCAAACGGCGTTGCTGTAATGCCTCAACCGGAGAGCGGTCACAGCCGCAGCTGCCGGTGATCTTCGCCATCTGCAAGATGGCGGCGGCCCGGGAAAAAAAACAATAAAGGTGAAAAAGTTCGCTAGACGGTCTCCAGACCCTCTAGAGAACTCTGGCTCCACTTGCAGGTTGAATACAGGTACTGCATTCAACCATGCAAGTCAATGGAGCCCAGCTTTCTAATCACACTGTGATTAGTAAAAATAAATTAAAAAATAAAATAAAATTAATAATAATTAGAAAAAAATAGTAAAAAAACCAGTAAAATGTAAAAATAATTTCCCACTGATGTTTTTTAAAAAAGGCAAAAAAAAATAAAATATATATATAAAAAATATATTTTTGTGAGCAAGTCCTAAAATTAGCACATTAGCTTAAAACAATTCTCGCATGGAAAGAGTTAAAATACTGGCATATTAAATGCCCATGGGGTGTCTACTTTAAAAAAATGTATGATTTGATGGGGTAAACTGAATTGGCCGGGTTCAACAATGTCCCAAATAACACGGGGGAAGGATGGCCACACATCTAATTTCCAATTAGAAAAATGCACACGTACCAAATGTGGCCTTTTAGTTCCCCCCAAAAATGACCAACCCATGCATGTGGAGTATCACTGCGCTCAGGAGATGTTGCTGAACACATATTGGGGTGTCATGTGACAGCGGCATAAACCAGGAGCTGTAAATTCATACATAAAGTAGGTGTGTGGGGGAAAAATACACACAAAAAAATACTACTGCAAACTTTGAAAAAATTCTGGTGGTAAAATGTGTGCATGCAAAGAGTTAAAATACCAGCATTTAAAATACCCTGGGGTGTCTAGTTTTCAAAAATATATGGCTTTATTGGCCACACTGAAATGGCCCGGCTCAAAGACATACCAAATAGGGCATGGGCAGTGGATCCCCAAATGCCAAAGTTCAACATTGAAAAATGCGCATGTCCCAAATGTGGCCCTTTTGCCCCCACACAGCCAGGCAAAATCATTCATGTGAGGTATCGCTGTACTCAGGAGATGTTGCTGAACACATATTGGGGTGTTTTGTGATAGTGACATATACCAGAACTTTTTAATTCATACCTGAAGTAAAATGTGTGTGACAAAACAAATGCAAAAAAATGACTACCACAAAGTTTGACAAAGACTGGTGGTAGATATGGTGCAGGGAAAGAGTTAAAATACTAGCATTTTAAATACCCTGGGGTGTCTAGTTTTCAAAAATATATAGCTTTATTGGGCACACTGAAATGGCCCGGCTCAAAGATGTACCAAATAGGGCATGGGCAGTGGATCCCCAAATGCCAAAGTTCAACATTGAAAAATGCGGATGCCCCAAATGTGGCCCTTTTGCCCCCAAACAGCCAGGCAAAATCATTAATGTGAGGTATCGCTGTACTCAGGAGATGTTACTAAACACATATTGGGGTGTTTTATGATAGTGACATATACCAGAACCTGTTTATTCATACCTAAAGTAAAATGTGTGTGAAAAAACAAATGCAAAAAAAATTACTACCATAAAGTTTGACAAAGGCTGATGGTAGAATTAGTGCTTGAAAAGGGTTAAAATACTAGCATTTGGAATACCCTGGGCTGTCTAGTTTTCAAAAATATATGACTTGATGAGGTAAATTGCATTGGCCGGCTCCAAAGATACCCGAAATGGCACATGAGGGGAAGAATTACCAGATTTGGAAAAAATGGCTTTGAAATAGCAAAACGCTACCTGTACTTTTTGCCCCATAATGTGTAGAAAAAAGCAAAAAAACATAAAAACATTGGGTATTTCTAAACTCAGGACAAATAGTAGAATCTATTTAGCAGGTTTTTTCATTACCTTTTACTGTTTAAATCTTTTATTGGCGACAAGCAAAACACAGTAGGGCAGCGTACACAACGCAATAACAGCGTAACAAGTCCGTAATGACAGTAACATACAGTGTTAAGACACGCAGTACAGTGCCCTGCAGAAGACACACAGAGGATGATGAGCAAAGGAGGACGACCGAGAGCGAAGCACCCGGTAACATAAGTCGAATAACCTCTGCGAAGTGCAACAGTGAAGACGCTGAACATTTTCGTTTTTCAATATATGCCACAAGGGAATAGGAAGAGGGGAGGAAAGGGCAAAGAGCATAAAAGGAAGAAGGGGGCAGGGAGGGACCAGAGAAGAAAGAAATAAAGGAAAGGAGAAAAAAAAAAAAGAAAAAAAAAGGGGGGGAGACCGGGTTGCCGCAGTCGGTGAGCCAAAGGCAGTGATCATAAACGAAGTAAAGGGGCGGACGGCCTGGTATCCGAGAAGGCGGAGAGCCATGGGTCCCAGATGCTGTCGAACTTATGGAGTTCATCCCTGAGTTTGGCCGTCATGAGCTCCATGGTGATAAGGTGCCAGATGTATGCCGTGATCTCGCCCTGAACTGGTGGCGGACCCTTCCATCTTCTTGCCAGAGCGCGCTTAACCGCCGCACAGATACGGTGAATAAGACGCTGGGCAGCGGGAGGAAGCTGGGGGACAGGGGCGTCCATGGCGAGCAGTGCGATCTCAGGCGAGGGGACAAACGTGACGGCCAGCGCCGTGGACAGCATGGCAAAATAGGTCGACCAGAGTGGGCGCACCAGGTCGCACGACCACCAGCCGTGAAGATAGGAGCCTCTCTCTCTCCGCAACCTCGGAAACAGCTGGCCTCGCGGCTCCGGAGCATCTGCGACAGTTTCACCGGCGACATGTACCAGTGTGGGAGTACTTTATATGCTTGTTCCTTGGTATCTGTGTTGATCGTGAGCTTGTGGATATTGGCAATTGCGGCGTCCCAGGAATCTTCCGGGAGCTCCCTCTGAAGTTCAGCATGCCACAGCGCGCGGTACGAAGGAAGGTGAGGGAAGGTGATGTCAATGAAGTGTGCATAGTGCGTCGAAATAGAGCCCTTGATCCTCCTGCCAGTGAGAAAACGTCTCTCGAACACCGTGAGCGCAGAGATAGGACGCCCCTCGAGTAGCGAGCAAACAAAGTGACGGACTTGTAGATAGCGAAACAGTTCGGCAGGTGGGATGCGCTTGGAATCTCGAAGCTCCTGGAAAGTTAGCATCTTGGTAGTCCTCACCACCGAGCCTAGCCTGCTGAGGCCCGCGGACCGCCACCATTGAAATCGGGTAACGTCGTTACCATCTGGAAACAGGGGATGGAGAAGCAGTGGGGTGAGCTGCGAAACAGAGCCCCTAAGGTGGAGTTTAAAGCGCCAGGTGTGCCACGTAGCCAGAGCTGCAGTGATAGTGGGCAAAGCAGGTGAACGTAGAGGCATGGGAGGATCCAACCAGAGAAGGAGCGGCAACCGGTGGCGTAAGACATAGCTATGCTCGATATCGACCCAGGCCAAAACTCCTCAAGACTGCCCACATGTAGGTCCAGTCGACCCTGTCGAAGGCCTTCTCCGCGTCCAATGCCAACAACATGGAATCCTGTCGAGAGAGCCTAGCTGTTTCAATGAGGTCAACTGTGCGCCGGATATTGTCCGGGGCCTCCCTGCCCGGGATGAAACCCACTTGATCAGGGTGAATCAGCAGAGGAATGATCGACCCCAGTCTGATCGCCAGCAGCTTGGCATAGAGCTTGATGTCGGCATTGATGAGGGAGATGGAGCGATAACTGCCACAATTGGCAGGGTCTTTGCCCTCCTTATGGATGACGATGATCTTGGCCCGCAACATCTCACCAGACGGGGGGACCCCCGACAGAAAACCATTGAAGAGCTTGAGCAGGCGAGGTACAAGAAGCGACTGGAACTTTTTATAGTAGGACCCCGGAAGGCCATCTGGGCCCGGCGCTTTAGAGGGCTTTATAGAAGACAGGGCGGCCCGGACCTCCTCTTCGGTGAAAGGGCTACATAGCGAGGAGACATGCTGCTGAGGCAGAGATGGCAAAGGAAGAGAGTCAAGAAAGTGGAGCAGGTGATCGGGAGAGCGGGCATTCCCTGGAGCTTTGGTGCGATCATACAGGTCTTGATAGAATGAAGCAAATTGTAAGGCACCTACCTTAATCAGCTCCCGGCCGTCTTCTTCTCTTCCCCGGCTGAAACGCCGGCACCGCACACTGGAACTTGAAGCAGCCGCTCGCACACGCGGCCGCTTCATGAATATTTATGAAGCTGACCGCCGGCTGGATTCCGTCCCGGACGTCGGGGAACGCCCCCCCGGGCTATTTAAACCTCGAGCACAGTATCATCAGTGCTCAGTTATACTGGTCCTGTCCGTATTTCGTGAGCTCCTCCCGTATTCCATATATATTTACCTTGTTCTTGTTCTCCCGGTATCCGACCCTGGTCTGCTAAACGGCTTCCTGTGTTTCTCTGGTTTCCTGACCCTGGCTCTCCCTGCTACTACGTGTACCTCTGGCATCCTGACCCCGGCTATCCATACCGACTACGTGTACCTCTGGCTTCCTGACCCTGGTCTGCTAAACGGCTTCCCTCTGACCACTCGTGCTTACAGTTACACTACCAAGTGCCCTGTTACCCTCACCAGGCCCCTTGCGTGTGTTCTGTTTCTGAGCAAGTGTGTTCCAGTCCTGCACATCGGATTCCTTCTGGTAAGGCGAACCTCACACAAATTGGTTGGCTATGTCCGTCGGATGAACCCAGGAGTGCTGGTTGGAGTCAACAATCCTGGAAATGTTCTGCGCTTTCCTCTGTGCCCTGAGACGCCTGGCTAGCATCGCGTCTGGTTTATTGGCCTTCTCGAAAAATGTGTGCTTGGTGGCGTTGAGAGAGTGCAGGACCTGTTTGCTGAGGAGCAGGTTAATTTCACCCTTCAGTTGTATCATATCGTGGAGGACCCTGGCATCCAGCGTGCTCTTGTGGAGGGTTTCCAACACGGAGAGACGAGAGGTGAGAGAGTCCAAGGCTTCCCGATAGAGTTTCTTACGCCGGGAGGCGATGCGCAGAAAGGAGCCCCTAATGAACGCCTAATGAGTTTGCCATATGAGCAGCGGGTCAGCCTGGGGATCAGTAAGAAGGAATTCATCGAGGCGCCACTGCCCCCGACCAGCTGGAGTATCCGTGAGGCGAAGGGTGCATTCCACTGCTCCATGGTCAGACCTCGCCGAGTTGGCCAAGGATTGCCCCAGAAAAACGTAATCTATCCTTGAGTAGGACTGGTGGGGATGGGAGAAGAAGGTGTAGTCCAGGGTTTGCGGATGGAGGAGCCGCCAGATTTATCAGCTGTAACCGAATGGAGGTGGAAACTCAGAGAGGAGCGGAGGAAGATACTGACCCCATTTTTCTTCAGGGTGGGATGTGCGGCGTGGTGATGCGTGCGATAGTGCTTGCTCCAGTAAGACGGGAGATACGAAGACCGAAGATGCGTTTCCTGGAGTAAGACAATGTCCCCTCTATATCTCTGGTAGTATGACATGGCGAGGCGCCGCTTCTGCGGGGAGTTCAAGCCCTTGACGTTGTGGGAAATCACTGTGAGGTCACCCGCCATTTAGACGTGGAGAGTGTTGCTGACGAAGGAGGTCGCGAGGCAGCCGGCTCTGGAGCACCCGGAACACAAAAAAATAAAAAATAAAAAAAAAAAAAAAAAGGGAGAGAGAGAGAGGAAGCAGAAGAAGGGAACAAAAAACCCAACACACACTTATGCAGGTAATCGTATATGTAGGAATGGTACAATATATAGGAATGGGAAGGCATGAGAGCAGGCCACTAAGATGCAGCCGGAGATATGGCAATCTGACCGGCGAGTCACCACACTGACTCGGCGTCTGAGTCAAAGACCCAGATGTCAGGCCATCAAGAGACCAATGAAGGTCTCCAAGGGGTCTAGGCATGACAAACCACCAAAATGGAATCTCCTGCCCTAAAGCAATAAACAATAAAAAATAAACAATACCTCTACGAAACAATATATACAAAACAACGGCGGCATAGTGCTAGCATGGTAACGCAATTAAGGCAGCCGGGAGAGGCTCCAATACGAGTAACTGTGCTATAAGTGCGGTGTAGAGCCATCACAATGGCGGCAGAGAAGGCTCAGCAACCCCGTAATATAAAGGCCAGTAGCGACCGTGTATAAGAACAAAAAATAAAGAAAACCGTGTGTGAGGAACATAAAATAAAACGCAAAACGGTGGACTTAGCTGTCCCAGAGTCCAGGCATGCCTCCCCGGCACAGAATCCCAAGCTGAGAACGGCGATGACCTGACGACGACGGTCAGGCCTCCGACAGGAAACCTCGGGAAGGCCCGCGGAGAAAGCTGGCAAGGGGGGCGCAGGTGTGGGCGCCATCAACCGAAGACCGCCGACGCAGGCCGCAGATCCAGGAGGACCGCAGAGGGAGACAGACGAGAACAGCGGGGGAGGCACCGGTAGTAGCCAGCCAAGTCCAGCGGAGCAAGTCAGGCCGACGGACAAGTCCTATGGACGCAGTCAGGGAGACAGACACACGTCATCCGAAGACGGGGCGGCAGAACAACACGGTGGCCGCGGAGAGAGCTGACGAAGAGGCCACGGATGCTCCACGTCAGACAGCAGCAAGGTCGTCGGCAGGGGAACGTTGCGCCGCAGCGGGGCCGGGGGGACGTCAAACCACTCATCCTCACGATGGGGGCCAGGATCCTGGCGGCTTCTCTTGCGGCCAGTAGAGAGGGCGGGGAGCCCCAGGTCCTGGAGCAAGAGGTCAGCATCCGACATCGATTTAATCGAGCGCGACACATCCCCGCGGGCCACCTGGAGGGCAAAAGGAAACCTCCAACGGTAAGGCACGCCATGAGAGCGGAGGTGATCTGTGAGAGGCCGGAGGGCCTTGCGCCGTAATAAAGTCCTCGGAGATAAGTCCGCGTAGACTTGGACCTCTGAGTTGTCGATCCGCAGAGTAGTAGAGCGCGCCGCCTTCATCAGGGACTCCCTGTGGGCGAAGTCCCTGAGTTTGACCACGATGTCACGCGGCCGATCCCCAGGCTTGGGCTTCGGCCGAAGAGCCCGGTGGGCCCGATCAACGGAGACCTCCTCTGCGGGGGTGTGAGGCAGCAGTTGGGTAAAAACTTGATGCAAGACCGCAGGTAGATCTTGTGAAGACTCCGGGACCCCGGGTAAACGAAAATTGGCCCTCCTCGAGCGGTTCTCGAGGTCTTCCTGCGCGTCCTGCAAGGTAAGCACCTCTTGTTGTAGAGCAGCCACATCAGATTCCAGCCAGTGGTGGTCACGCTGCATGGTGGATTGCGCGCGCTCGAGTGCGTCGGTTCGGGAGCCAATTTCAGCCACATCCCTCGTCAGTTCTCGGAGCTCGTTATGGATGTGGTCCATGAGGTCCTGCTTGACAGAAAGGACGAGGTCCTTCAACTCATCCACATCGCGCCTCGTGCATGGCGCAACCGGGCCTGCGGCAGAGGGGCCTGCAGGCTCCATGGTGGATAGCGCGGGAAGCACAGAGTCGGGGGCTTTTCTCTGGAAAATGGCAGGTACCGACTTCTTTTTTGCGGGTTTGGGGGTGCTGCCTGGCATGCCTGGGCTGTCAGCAGTCAGGTACCGCGGTGATGTAGAGGGATTGAGCCGATAAAATGTGCGTAATTTAGGGCATTGTGGAGGAGCAAGTTCACTGCACATCCATCTTGAAGCTCGGTCAGCCCCGCCCCCCTTTTTCATTACCTTTTATAGATGAGTAAAAGATTTTTCAACTAAAAGTTAGAAACAGTCATTTTTTTCTAAATTTTTCACCATATTTTATACTTTTTTTAATAGTAAATAATATGATACAATCAAAACAATGTCATCTAAAGAAAGCCCTTCTTGTCCTGAAAAAAACAATATATAATGTGTGTGGGTTCATTAAACGGGAAAGAAAAAAATTACAGCTAAACACAGAAATGTTAAAACGGCCATTGTCACGAAGGGTACAAAAAGTAAAATCAGCCTTTGTCACGAAGGGGTTAATAATACTTCTACTACCCCTTTAGATCTTACTTGAGATCTTTTCATTACATAAACTATGTTGTAAGGTAGTCCGAGTGGTTAAGGCGATGGACTAGAAATCCATTGGGGGCACCCCGTGTAGGTTCAAATCCTGCCGACTACGGTACATTTTATATTATCTGGAAATACAATCCCTGAAACCCTCCACAGACAGCTGGTGATAGGGAAAGGTGTACATTGGTGAATCATCAACACCTAATGTTGTAACGTAGTCGTGGCCGAGTGGTTAAGGCGATGGACTAGAAATCCATTGGGGGCACCCCGCGTAGGTTCAAATCCTGCCGACTACGGTACATTTTATATTATCTGGAAATACAATCCCTGAAACCCTCCACAGACAGCTGGTGATAGGGAAAGGTGTACATTGGTGAATCATCAACACCTAATGTTGTAACGTAGTCGTGGCCGAGTGGTTAAGGGGATGGACTAGAAATCCATTGGGGTCTCCCCACGCAGGTTTGAATCCTGCCGACTACGATGAATTCTGTTCAGCAGAAAACAGTTCATAAACGTACCACACAATCAACGCATAAAAAGGATCGTTATTGGCAATCCCGACTCCGGTATAATCAATCATATTAATCATAAATAAACTGCCATTTCTCACACAGAGGAAGAGTCCCTGACACAGGGAGCACACTCTTAAACTCCCCACTTGAGGCAGGAAGGTTGAATCTAAAGGTGATGGAAAACCCATCATTTTATATTAGCTGGAAATACAATTCCTGAAACCCCGTTTGAGAGTGGTGAAGGGGATGGACTTGAAATCTGTTCGTGCATGCTCGAATCCTGCCGACTACGATGCATTTTATTCAGCAGAGAACAGTTCATAAACATACCACACACGCAACGCATAAAAAGGATCGTTATTGGCAATCCCAACTCAGGTATAATCAATCACATTAATCATAAAAAAACTGCCATTACTCACTCTGAGGCAGACACCCTGGCACATGAAGCACACTCTGAAACTCCCCACTTGAAGAGCCCGTTGAACGAACCACTTTAGGCAGGAAGGTTGAATCTATTATCTTTAGATTTTTCATTAGATAAGTTATGGTGGGTAAAGGTGATGGAAAACCCTTCCACTTAAATTGGATATAGAGGCAAAGGTGATGATTGTTACCTTATTTGCATGTGCCTACCCAGAATTCCTTGTGGTTGTGTAAGCACCATAAGATTTCTGAGGGAAAAACAAGCTTTTTGGCGTGTCTGTAGATCAGTGTTTAATAATACTTCTACTACCCCTTTAGATCTTCCAAACATTCCCTTGTTATATTAGCTAGAAATTCAATCCCTGAAACCCCGCTTGAGACAGCTGGTGAATAGGGATAGATGTACATCGGCACATCCACATGGTAGTCGTGGCCGAGTGGTAAAGGCGATAGACTAGAAATCCCTTGGGGTCACTCCGCGCAGGTTCGAATCCTGCCGACTACGGTGCTTTTTATTCAGCAGAGAACAGTTCAGAAACATACCACACACTCAAGGCATTAAAAGGATCGTTATCGGCAATCCCAACTCCGGTATAATCAGTCATATTAATCATAAATAAACCGCCATTACTCACACTGAGGAAGATACCCTGACACAGGAAGCACACTCTGAAACTCCCCACTTGAAAATCCTATTGAACTAAGCACTTGAGGCAGGAAGGTTGAATCTAAAGGTGATGGAAAACCCATGATTTAAATAAACTGCCATTTCTCGCACAGAGGAAGATTCCTGACGCAGGAAGCACACTCTGAAACTCCCCACTTGAAAATCTTATTGAACTAAGTACTTGAGGGAGGAAGGTTGAATCTAAAGGTGATGGAAAACCCATCATTTTATATTAGCTGGAAATACAATCCCTGAAACCCTGCTTTAAAATGCCACCCCTGTCAATTAGAAATAGAAGTGAGTCAGCCGGCGTGGGCGGCACCAGCACTGCTCAATGACCTTTGTGGGGGGTTGTCTGCATCGCACAGATGTTTGACAGCGGGAGTGCACATCGGGGTCTTCAGTCAGGTAAGTTGAAGTAACTGGGGGAATGCTTGGTAGTGGGAGGCTGGGACAAATATGGCTATGGGAGACTGGGGGCAAAGGCAAACTCTGTCTCCAATTTCCTATAGGCATCTTTGTCACTAAATAGCTTCCCATAGTCCCATGTTTAGCGACAAAGATGCCTAAGGGAGACTGGGGGCAAAAGCAAACTCTGTCCCCAATTTCCTATAGGCATCTTTGTCACTAAATAGCTTCCAATAGTCCCATGTTTAGCGACAAAGATGCCTAAGGGAGACTGGGGGCAAAAGCAAACTCTGTCCCCAATTTCCTATAGGCATCTTTCTCACTAAATAGCTTTGCATAGTCCCATGTTTAGTGACAATGATGCCTATGGGAGACTGGGGGCAAAGGCAAACTCTGTCCCCAATTTCTTATAGGCATCTTTGTCACTAAATAGCTTCCCATAGTCCCATGTTTAGTTACAAAGATGCCTATGGGAAACTGGGGGCAAAGGCAAATTCTGTCCCAAGTTTCCTATAGGCATCTTTGTCACTAAATTGCTTCCCATAGTCCCATGTTTAGTGACAAAGATGCCTATGGGAAACTGGGGACAGAGTTTGCCTTTGTCCCCAGTTTCCTATAGGCATCTTTGTCACTAAATAGCTTTCCATAGTCCCATGTTTAGTAACAAAGATGCCTATGAGAAACTGGGGACAGAGTTAATTAATGGTAATTCAAAGTATGCACTGGTGCTTTTTAGACGATTGCTTGAGATTTTTTTAATGTGACAAATGCAATTGATAAAAAATCAAAGGAGGCATCATAGATTTGTAAAAAAAAATAAAACTTTTTAAAAAAAAGGTGAAAACGGCATATACCAATTTGAGTCAAATAGTTTCTTGCAGTTTTCACCTTGTTTTCAAGAAGTAGGTTTATACAAATGTTTAGTGGCTCTTTGTTTTATTAATAGCATTTGTCACATAAACAATTCACAATCAATTATCTAAAAAGCACCAGTGCATAATTTTTCCAGAATTCTATTGAACACTTTGTTTAACTGATATAGATATATATATATATATACCATTACGTAAGTTATGGTGGGTAAAACGTGATGGAAGCTTTCCACTTAAATTTAAGGGGTAGTAACTTATGTAACTTATGTAATGGTATTTCTTAGCTACCCCAAGCCTCAACTATTAAGCCAGTATCACAACCTCATGCTGACGAGTCCCATGAAGGACGAAACAGCTGTCCATGAGTGGTGATCTGGCTATTGTAACTCTTCCCGAGTTTTGTCTAAAGGCTGTCTTGTACAGCGGGCAATTACTTTCAAGGGATCCATGTATAAAGTGGATATAGAGGCAAAGGTGATAATTGTTAACCTTATTTGCATGTGCCTACCCAGAATCCCTTGTGGTTTTCGAAGCACCATGAGATTACTCAGGGAAAAACAAGCCTTCTGGCTTGTCTGGTGTCTGTAGATGAGTGTTTAATAATACTTCTACTACCCCTTACACATATATACACACACACACACACTCTCATGTGTGTGAGAGAGAGAGACTGCCTGAGTCTCTGTGTGCGTGTGTGAGAGAGACTGTCTGAATCTGTGTGCGTGTGTGAGAGAGTGCCTGAGTCTGTGTGTGCGTGTGTGAGAGAGAGAGACTGCCTGAGTCTCTGTGTGCGTGTGTGAGAGAGAGAGACTGTCTGAATCTGTGTGCGTGTGTGAGAGACTGCCTGAGTCTCAGTGTGTGTAAGAGATAGAGACTGTCTGAGTCTCTGTGTGTGTGAGAGAGAGACTGCCTGAGTCTGTGTATGTGTGTGAGAGATAGAGACTGCCTGAGTCTGTGTGTGTGTGTGTGCGAGAGAGACTGCCTGAGTCTGTGTGCATGTGTGAGAGACTGCCTGAGTCCCTGTGTGTGTGTGTGTGAGAGAGACTGCCTGAGTGTGTGTGTGAGGTTTTCATTTTTTAGTACGAAATCTCAGAAGTCGTTACTAAAAAAATTTAATCCCACCACTGCACAAACCGCATTAATTTATTTTACGTGCGGACTGGATAAATGAATTGAATGGAAGTGTGAGTGTGCGATCACTAGGGGGAAGTTTAATATGGGGAATTCTTGGAGGGAGCTAAATAAAGATACCATATAAGGATGGCAATTACATTTGCCTCAATAAATTCTTGGGGCTTAAACTCTCCATTTAAACAAGCTTTTTTATATGATCTATTAATTAAAGAAAAAATAGATATTTGTTTTGTTCAGGAAACACATTGGAATAGAACATCAGTTAAATTATGGAAATATAAAAAATATCCACTAATTTTTTCTTCTTCGCTAGAAACTGCTAAAAAAAGAGGTGCTGCAATTTTAATGGGGGATGGGATTAAGTTTGTATTATCTTCATCATGAAGAAAACTCTGAAGGCAGATTTTTGGTTGTTATAGGTAAAATCAATGATGTGATGTACACTCTGTTGAATTTTTACTTACCAAATAGTCTGGAGGGTACAAAACCCAAAGGAAAAATGTTTTACTTACTACTCTGCCGTCTATCATTCATATTCAAGAATCTATTTGTTTTTTACAGACCGCAACTCTTTAAAGATACACAAATCTGGGCATATTGGAAACATATCATGGTCAGATCACGCTCCAGTTTTTTTCTCGGTTAAAAATAATCCAAACTATAAACTTAGAACAAAATGGAGACTAAATGAATCCTTACTATGTTCAGAGAAATATAAAACAGAATTAAATTTGCAGGCGGAAAATTTTATGAGAGAAAATGATACAAACACTATGGTGTGCCATGAAAGCTACGCTACGAGGCCACCTAATTAAAGTAGGCTTTCAAAATAAAAACAAATATGGATTACAACTCGCAGATCTATATATAAAGCTTGCACAATTTGAAAAAATAAATCAGAGAACCCCGTCATTAAATTTGGCGAGACAGATATACGATATACAAACACGTATTAACCCCTTAAGGACCGGGCTCATTTTTCGTTTTGTACCCTGTGGGACCGAGGCTGTTTTGACACTTTTGTGGTGCTTGTGTTCAGCTGTAATTTTCTCCTCACCCATTTAGTGTACCCACATAAGGTATATATTGGTTTTTTCAGGACAAGATAGGCTTTCTTCAGATACCATTATTTTGATCGTATCATCTTATTTACTATAAAAAAAAATAAAAAAAACATGGTGAAAAATTAAAAAAAAACACATTTTATGACTTTTATTTGAAAAATCTTTTACTCACCTAAAAAAGCAAGTATAAAAACTAGCTAAATAGATTCTACTACTTGTCCTGAGTTTAGAAATACCCAATGTTTTTATGTTTTTTTGCTGTTTTTTGTAAGTTATAGGGCAATAAGTACAAGCAGCGTTTTATGATTTCCAAATCTTTTTTAACAAATCTGGTCAGTCTGCCTCCATCTCCTCTTTGGAACATCTTTGAAGCCGGTTAATTCAATTTAACCCATTCAAACCATATATTTTTGAAAACTAGACACCCCAGGGTATTCCAAATGCTGTTATTTTAACCCTTTCCATGCACCAATTATAGAACTACACTTTGTCAAACTTTGTAATAGTCATTTTTTTTTTTTTTTTTTTCACACAAATTGTACTTTAGTTATAGATATACAGGTCCTGGTATATGTCACTGTCAAACAACCCCCCAATATGTGTTCAGGAACATCTCCTGAGTACAGCGATACCCCACATGCATGGGTTTGGCTGGTAAAAGGCTACTTTTGGGGCATGCGTAATCCAGGTGGTCATTTGGTCATTCTGCCTCCATCTCCTCTTTGGAATATCTTTGAAGCGGGTTAACTCAATTTAACACATTCAAACCATATATTTTTGAAAACTAGACACCCCAGGGTATTCCAAATGCTGTTATTTTAACCCTTTCCATGCACCAATTATAGAACTACACTTTGTCAAACTTTGTAATAGTAATTTTTTTTATTTATTTTTTCACACAAATTGTACTTTAGTTATAGATATACAGGTTCTGGTATATGTCACTGTCAAACAACACCCCAATGTGTGTTCAGGAACATCTCCTGAGTGCAGTGATACCCGACATGCATGGGTTTGTCGGGTTGTTTGAGATTTAAAATGCCACATTTGGGAAGTGCGCTTTTTTTCTCCATTTTGGTCAGTCTGTACCTATGCCCTATCATTGAGCTCGGCCACTCCAATTTACCCCATCAGCCATTTTTTTTATATATTAGACACCCCTTGGGTATTGGAAGTGCTTTTATTTTAACTCTTTGTTGAGATTTTTGAGAAATTTTAGCACTTGCTCAAAATAATAAACTTTATTTTTTTATTTTATTTTATTTTTTTAATACTTTTTTAATATATTTTTTTACACATTTTGCTGGTACTGGATGGTTCATCAAGTGACATCACTGCATAATTATTTTTAAATGTTAGCACATTTTTTATTTTTTTTTTCCATTTTTTTTTTTTTGTTGAATATTTTACTAATCACATAGTGATTAGAAAGCTGGGTTCCATTGACTTGCTTGGTTGAATGCAGTACCTGTATTCAACCTGCAAGTGGAGCCAGAGTTCTCTAGAACTCTTTCTTCTTTATTGTTTTTTTTCCCGGGCCGCCGCCATCTTGCTGATGGCGAAGATCACCGGCAGCTGCGGCTGTGACCGCTCTCCGGAGCGGTCACAGCCCATCCAAAGGTAAGTGTTTGGTGTCGCTGGATGCCTCCTGATCGAGGCATTCCAGCGACACCATTTAAGTTTAGGAGGCGATCGTTGAGGTAATAAAAAAACCTGCTAAATAGATTCTACTATTTGTCCTGAGTTTAGAAATACCCAATGTTTTTATGTTTTTTTGCTTTTTTCTGCACGTTATGGAGCAATAAGTACAGGTAGCGTTTTGCTATTTCAAAGCCATTTTTTCCAAATCTGGTAATTCTTCCCTCCATGTGCCATTTCGGGTATCTTTGAAGCCGGCCAATGCAATTTACCCCATCAAATCATATATTTTTGAAAACTAGACAGCCCAGGGTATTCCAAATGCTGGTATTTTAACCCTTTCCAAGCACTTATTCTACCATCAGCCTTTGTCAAACTTTATGGTAGTAATTTTTTTGCATTTGTTTTTTCACACACATTTTACTTTAGGTATGAATAAACAGGTTCTGGTATATGTCACTATCATAAAACACCCCAATATGTGTTTAGCAACATCTCCTGAGTACAGCGATACCTCACATGAATGATTTTGCCTGGCTGTTTGCGGGCAAAAGGGCCACATTTGGGGCATGCACATTTTTCAATGTTGAACTTTGGTATTTGGGGATCCACTGCCCATGCCCTATTAGGTACATCTTTGAGCCGGGCCATTTCAGTGTGCCCAATAAAGCTATATATTTTTGAAAACTAGACACCCCAGGGTATTTCAAATGCTAGTATTTTAACTCTTTCCATGCACCATATCTACCACCAGTCTTTGTCAAACTTTGTGGTAGTCATTTTTTTGCATTTGTTTTGTCACACACATTTTACTTCAGGTATGAATTAAAAAGTTCTCGTATATGTCACTATCACAAAACACCCCAATATGTGTTCAGCAACATCTCCTGAGTACAGCGATACCTCACATGAATGATTTTGCCTGGCTGTTTGGGGGCAAAAGGGCCACATTTGGGACATGCGCATTTTTCAATGTTGAACTTTGGCATTTGGGGATCCACTGCCCATGCCCTATTTGGTACATCTTTGAGCCGGGCCATTTCAGTGTGCCCAACAAAACCATATATTTTTGAAAACTAGACACCCCAGGGTATTTTAAATGCTGGTATTTTAACTCTTTGCATGCACACATTTTACCACCAGTAGTTGCAGTAGTATTTTTGTGTGTGTATTTTTCCCACACACACCTACTTTATGTATGAATTTACAGCTCCTGGTATATGCCGCTGTCACACGACACCCCAATATGTGTTCAGCAACATCTCCTGAGTACAGTGATACCCCACATGCATGGGTTTGTCATTTTTGGGGGGAACTAAAAGGCCACATTTGGTACGTGTGCATTTTTCTAAATGGAAATTAGATGTGTGGCCATCCTTCCCCTCGTGTTAATTGGGACCTTGTTGAACCTGGCCAATTCAATTTACCCCATCAAATCATACATTTTTTAAAAGTAGACACCCCATGGGCATTTAATATGCCAGTATTTTAACTCTTTCCATGCGAGAATTGTTTTAAGCTAATATGCTAATTTTAGGACTTGCTCACAAAAATATATTTTTTATATATATATATTTTTTTTTTGCCTTTTTTAAAAAAAATTTTTTACATTTTTTTTCAACTTGAAGGTTCCCCTGATAGTGACATCAGTGGGAAATTATTTTTACATTTTACTGTTTTTTTACAATTTATTTTCTAATTATTATTAATTTTATTTTATTTTTAATTTATTTTTTCTAATCACACTGTGATTAGAAAGCTGAGCTCCATTGACTTGCATGGTTGAATGCAGTACCTATATTCAACCTGCAAGTGGAGCCAGAGTTCTCTAGAGGGTCAGGAGACCGTCTAGCGAACCTTTTCATCTTCATAATTTTTTTTCCCGGGCCGCCGCCATCTTGCTGATGGCGAAGATCACCGGCAGCTGCGGCTGTGACCGCTCTCCGGAGCGGTCACAGTCCATCCCCAGGTAAGCGTTTGGTGTCGCTGGATGCCTCCTGATCGAGGCATTCCAGCAACACCATTTAAGTTTAGGAGGCGATCGTTGATCGCCTCCTAAACGCTTTTAAAACGGGCGTCCGCCGCCATACAAAGTATGGCGGATGTTGACGCCCCGGGGAGGGGCCAGAGATGGCCCCTTTCTGCCGATAATGGCGTTGCTGAATGCCTCGAGGTCAAGGCATTACAGCAACACCGTTTCGGTGCAGAAAGCGTAAATAGATCGCTTTCTGCACCCATTTAATGACGTGCCGGTCCTGGCACGTCATTTGTCGTTATCGACTTGAATTTCCGTGACGTGCCCGGACCGGCAATTGTCATCAAGGGGTTAAAGAATATTATAGCTCACTCTACAACCTTCCAGAGTCAAATAAGACCAGACCTGAAATGAGGACTTTTCTACCTAAATCTACCTAAACTATCCGAAGATACGTTGATTTAGTTAAATAAGCCCATTAGTTTATTTGAAATTAGAGACACAATTCGTAATTTAAAGAAAGCAAAAGCTCCTGGCCCAGATGGCTATTACGCCATCTTTTATCAAACATTAGAACAGACAATTTCTCCATTGCTTCTAAGGGTATTCCAAGAAATAAATCAGAAAAAGGAATTTCCATCAGAAATGCTCCAGGCACTTATATCACCTATTCCAGGGCTCGACAAATCCCAGGCGCCAGATTGCCATGGCGACTGAGAATTTTGTCCTGGTGCCTAGGTGTTTGTCGCCCCCGAGCCTGTGATCACTCCCATGGAGTGATTCTGTTTTCAGCTGCCACAGACAGCTTCAGGGAAGGGGGTTGAGTGTTGATTGTGGTCCCCACACTTGCGTGGCAACACCCTTCTGCTGCCTGATCGCTCCATGAGAGCGAAAGTGCAGCGTTAACCCCTTCAGACCAGCCCAGGCAGACCAGCAACAGCAAAAACGAGCCCCCACAAGCCCTTTGATGACTCCTGTAGGCATGAAAGCCTACAGGAGTGATCAAAGAGTCTCATCCCTGCAATGGTTGGTCTATAGACCAGCAATTGCATCCCAGCTGCCACAGGCAGCTTCAGGGACAGGGGGAGAGGGTTCTTCGGTCTCCACACTCATGTGCTGCCTGATCACTCCATGAGAGCGACAGTGCAGCGTTAACCCCTTCAATGCCACAATTGTGTATGACACATTCGTGGCATTGCAGGGGTTAACATTTGACCCCACAAGCTTGTGGGGACTAAATATCAGTCAATGCTGTGCTCAAATGGAAGATCACCATTGAAAGAGTTAAAAAAAATTATTTATCGAAAAAATTATTTAAAAAAAACAACAACAAAAAACAGCACTGACCTGAAAGTCCAGGGTGCTTCCAGGTCAAATGCTGTGAGTTTAGTAAGTGGGCTGATGATGATCAGATCACTCCTGACCAACTGTTAGTTTAAAAAAAATCCTGGCTACTAACTTTTTTAGCTGGCGCCTAGATTCACAACAAATTTGTCAAGCCCTGACCTATTCATAAACCAGGTAAAGATTCTAGTAATATTAAAAATTACAGACCAATATCTCTGATTAACTTAGATGTAAAGATTTTTTCTAAAATACTTGCAGAGAGATTGAAGATAGAGATGCCTAACTTAATCCATCCACATCAAGCAGGGTTTATTACAGGTAGAAATGGTGCAGATAATACCAGAAAAATAATAAACCTTATACATGAAGCTTCTTATAACTCCATCTCTTCAGTATTCCTAGTGCTTGACGCAGAAAAAGCTTTCGACAGAGTCAATTGGATATTCTTAGAGGAAACACTAAATGCTTTTGGCCTAGAAGGCTCCTTCCATAATAATACGATGGCCCTATATAAATCACCTCAAGCAAAAGTATCTAGCAAATATCTAAACTGAATTTTTGGACATAAAAAATGGGACACGACAAGGGTGCCCATTAGCACCATTACTGTACACACTAACTATTCAACCCTTCGCTGCAATGATCTGTCTCTCAAATAAAATCCAAGGAATAAAGGTGAACCACCAAAACCATAAAGTAACATTATATGCGGATGATGTTCTTTTAACTCTTACAGCTCCGCAAACATCTATCCCTGTCTTATTAAAAGTCATGTGCCAAAAGAAAGTGATGAAAACCAGTGGGAAAAGGGATATTCAAGGGAAAACAGGAATTAATATAAATACTTCCCTTCTTACGTTGACCGGATACCCAGCTGCAACCCGTAAAAAACACTCTCCAGGTGTTTGAAAATTGCAAGAAAGACCACTAGGGGGCTCTCGAGTGTACCGGTAAAGAAAATAAAAATAAAACAAGAAAAACACTAATAGTGTAGTCGTATTTTGCGAATGATCAAATTATATAGCTATTGTATGCACTCACAATGTGTGTGTATATATTCAAGCCTCATGTACATCAAATCCTCCAGGTGGCAGTATGGGTTATATATGAAGGAAGCAGAAACACACATAGGAATACAATGGTGTAGTATCAAGGAACTCTGGAACACGCCAGAGTAGATGTGCACTTACACTTAGTGTAGGAATGTATTGCCCATACAGTTCAGATCTTTCTCCTCTGTTTGCCTCCGGATGTCCAGGGTTTTACCTAGCTTTCAGCCGGTGTGGAAGTGTATCCAATAGGTAAAATTAAACAGATCCCAAGAGATGATAATGTAGAATAAATGCTATTTTATTCAGGGCTACAAGCCCAGAAGTACTATACAAACAATAAAAGATCTGATAAAATGTGATAAAAAAGTGTGATAAAAAAACTCTAAAAGATTGTCCTCAACGCGTTTCGCCAGGTTTGTGGATTCATCAGGAGTAGTAGCGCCACATACATTTTCATAAGATGGACTAATCAATGTTCCCATTTCACATCACCTTCACACCACATTTATACATGTATATATTTATATACACATACATTTATACATATAAAACGTTTCACGATGTCCTTCTGGTGGGAATTCTTCACCTTCCCTTGTTCCAATCTATTCTGCCTTTGCCCTTTATCTTGATTACCTACGAAAGAAAGTATTACACATTATCACCTTCATTTATTCTCGGCATTTTATACTTACCTATCCGGGACAATAGAGGGAATTGTATTTCTCTTTTAAACAGTTATAGATAATAGCCTTCTTCGTGCCCCATCCCATTCAATGAACATCGGCAATCACATATCTCTAGCCACATCCACTTATTCAATACGGACCTGAGATCCTCGTTATATCTTTAAACGAGTGACCCGTTATCCGTTACTAATCATTTCTATTTCTTCACTTACCTCGGAGACATGCCGCACGCATCACGGACCACTAACACGTAGGAGGACGGACTCCACACACTTCGAGGTCAGACGCACGGACGTCAAGACGCACGGGCGTCTAAGAACAAAGATGGCGCCTCGCATGATTTAAAAGGACCGAGTACCGGCACAGCTACTACTCCTGATGAAGCCACAAACCTGGCGAAATGCGTTGAGGACAATCTTTTAGAGCTTTTTTATCACATTTTATCAGATCTTTTATTGTTTGTATAGTACTTCTGGGCTTGTAGCCCTGAATAAAATAGCATTTATTCTACATTATCATCTCTTGGGATCTGTTTAATTTTACCTATTGGATACACTTCCACACCGGCTGAAAGCTAGGTAATACCCTGGACATCCGGAGGCAAGCAGAGGAGAAAGATCTGAACTGTATGGGCAATACATTCCTACACTAAGTGTAAGTGCACATCTACTCTGGCGTGTTCCAGAGTTCCTTGATACTACACCATTGTATTCCTATGTGTGTTTCTGCTTCCTTCATATATAACCCATACTGCCACCTGGAGGATTTGATGTACATGAGGCTTGAATATATACACACACATTGTGAGTGCATACAATAGCTATATAATTTGATCGTTCGCAAAATACACACTATTAGTGTTTTTCTTGTTTTATTTTTATTTTCTTTACCTGTATACTCGAGCGCCCCCTAGTGGTCTTTCTTATTAAAAGTCATTACAGAATACGGTTCCTATTCTAACTATAAGATTAATTTATGAAAAACTCAAGTAATCAACACTAATTTGTCATTGGACCAACTAGAATATATGAAAGATAACCTAGATTTCGACTGGAGGAACAGCTATATAGACTATTTAGGTATTAAACTGTCAACCAACCTAAATGAAGTAATAAATATTAATTATCTAGACTTGGTCAAGGACTTAAAAGTACAACTGACAAACTGGGCCAAGATCGAACTATCATGGTTGGGACGAATAAACGTACTCAAAGCCTATATAGTACCTAAACTAACCTACCTGTTCAGATCAATTCCCGTACAGGTTGCAAATTCTATCTTACAAAAATTTAACAAAATGTTCTTAGATTTTGTCTGGTACAATAAAAAATCTAGAATTTCATTGTATACACTGCAAAAAAAGCAGAAATATGATGGATTAAGCTATCCAATTTGACAGAGCTTTATGAATCATGTATGATAGCCCATGCGCTAGCTTGGGAAATAAAAAAAATACGAACTTAGGATGGTATAAATATGAAATGTGCTCCTGCAATAATATTGAACCTGCTAATTTATATTGGTTATCCTATGATAAATTAAAAAAATCTGAATATTGTAAATCCTATTATTTTAGGAATTCTCAAGATTTTCTATAAAATCAGGAAAAGATAAATTTCAGAAATGTTTACCTCATCCTTTACCCCATTAGGAGTGCTACAAATTGAAATTAAAGATTTAAATGTGAAATCCTGGTATAGATTGGCAGATATAACAACACCTTTGTTTAATGAAATTTGAAGAGCTTCAATGCAAATATGGCCTATTGAATAAAGAAAAGTTTACTTATTTTAGATTAAAGATCTACTTGAACTCAAAAATGTTGTTTCACCTACTATAATAGATAAGTTAATAGAAGCTAACATATATTTGATAATGAAAGCACCCTTAAAAAGTTCCATAGTCAAATGGGAATTAGAATTAGAGAAAAATATAAATCAGGAAATTTGGCATACGGCATGGTCCTGTACAAGGAAAGCAATTCATTGCATAAATCCTACACCGATGGTACTTGGTACCAGCAAAATTGCATAAAATGTATAAGACAACTTCTGATAAATGCTGGAGATGCTCTGAGCTGAAGGGAAGTATGCTTCATATTTGGTGGGATTGCAAAAGATTAACAACCATAAAGCAAGAGACAGAAAAACTGATCCAAGTAATTTTGGATTCAAATACTACCCTCTCTCTATTTATGTTTATTTTTCATATAGACTTACCCTTTAAATTCAAAACTCAAAGAGATTTAATTATCAACATTTTATTAGCAATTAAGATCTGCATAGCTAGAAAGTGGAAACACCAAGAACCACCGAACTGGGATAATATAATAACACAGATAACTTATCAATGCAAAATGGAAAAAAAAATGTTTAATTCATCAAACAATCTCAAAACTTATGAGAAAATATGGAATCCTTGGTTGACTTACAAAATTAGATATGGGAGACGCCCGCAAGAAAACTGAGATACTCTACATAAGCTCCCTCCAAACTTCCCCCTAGAATAGACTGCTTTAATATATCCTTGCCTATAGATATTTATCAACAATAATGATTTACTGATAAAGCCATCAAAGGTTATTACTCCCCCAACCTATGTGATCAAGAATGTATGTGATGAATGTTTAAACACAGATAGAATAAGTATTCAGCGTACTATTGTCGGGAATAGGGCTGCAACAACGAATCGATAAAATCTATAATAATCGATTATGAAAATCGCTGTCAGCGATTTTCATTATTGTAATAAAATATATTCGGGCCAATACAAACTTCAAATAATTGGAACACATATAAATGTATGTGCGTCAAAAATAGGCAGAGTCACTTAGATGCAAACAAAGGTGAAACATTTAATACAAACAAAAATAGACGAATATAAAAAGTAGGTAACAAAAATACGAAACAAGTCTTACAAAACCTTGGAGAGGAATTTAGTTCATGACATCTGTCCTATGCATTCCTGAGGATGGAGGGAGGGAGTGTTGGGACGTGAAGAGTCCGTGGATGGCAAGTACATCTTCTCTCGACCTCTCTTCCCATGCCTCTCCATGTCTTACAAAAGCCTAGCTTATATGTGCCTTGGATAGTGATGTCAGTCTATTGGTCTTCACCTAATTGGGTAAACATGCTCACTAAGATCTTTACACGTCGAAATCCTATTTTAGGTAGTCACTGTACGTATATTGTAATGCCCTTTTAGAGTTACAACTATACCATGCATTAGCAAGCTTCTATCCTATCTATAGAACGCCTGTTCAGCAAATCCTTCATTCTACATTTAAGGTCAAGGAAACCTTGAAGCCTATCATTGAAACATATTAATATATCTTAATAATCATTTATTTATGAACAATGATTACATATCTTTGACTATTGCCTATACCAATAATTATATATGGTCCATTTCATATTACTAGGGTTAAAAGAGATGTTAAATGTGTTAGAATCTTTTACAATTCCCCCTGATGATAGGATAATATCCTTATCATATATTTTCAAATACACACATTTACTCACCATTCGTATCACATTCGTATCACACTTATACTACCATCACATCACACTTTACTTGGGACCATATGATAATCATTAGCATGAGACACCCTTTTCTCTACATTTGTTATGGAATGAGAGGATTGTGCTCTTTTTATCAATTCCCTTAATATTCCATCTCCCTTATATACTTCATACTTAACTTGTTTATACATCTTACTTACTATACATAAGAAAACTTTGATAAACAATACATAATAAAACAAGTATAGCTATAATAACAATCGGATTTGACAATATATTACCAGCTGCGGATTTTACCGAAGATTGTGACCACATATTTACTGATTTTTTTAAAATTTGACCAACAATTAACTCCAGACATATCATTCCATTGATGTTGAATTTGTTCTAATTCACCTTGTTTATGTTGGAAAACAATTTCTGCATCTTTCAATTGTTGCTTTAACATGGCCAATAATCCCTTATCTTTCTTTATTTCCTCTGTCCATGTTTTCCAAGGAAAATGGTCTATCTGTGTCAGATTAAATTGCTGAGGTAGTGTTTTTAAACGCTCTGTGCCTATAGTGGAGACATTAAACTTTTTCCCATCTATCTCCAACTTTTTCAAATCACCTTCTATGCAATATAATCCTCTGTGAAGAGTATCATTATGCATACAATTTGAAAAGAATGCTCTGACCAATGACTCCTCCTTCATTACATGAAAACAAACTTTCCCTATCTTTACTTGAGTCATTAATTCATGCACAGATGTAACACTTTCAATCCTGGCTTCACATAATGAATGATTGTGAAAACAAGAATGATAGACAACCTTTTCTTGTCCTGGAAGACATATTACTTTGGAAACAAAATGAAGACAAGCTGAAACATCTAATTGTTCCAGATTTTCCCCATCAAATACAAAATCTGTATACCTTAAATTATAATGAATCAATTGTGTGTCACTGACTGGAATTCCTAAAACTGTTACTGGTACCACTACTTGTTCAACTCCTGCCACTGGGATTAAAGATATCCCTATACAAAAATCCTGATCACAACCCATCCATTTATTAATCCACAAATCAATATGACCCAGACCAAAACTATATTTGTCAGGTAAGCTTTTCAACAAACCCAAAGGTATAATACCACTCTGTAAAGCCTGTGCAATCATCTTTAGATTAGTGGAATATTCTATCTGTATTTCCAGGCATGCCCTTGACACTTGATTCTCCTCTTGACTCTCTATTAAGTCTAAAGTGGCATCCTGTAAGTGAGATACAGACGACCCAATCACAGTAGCAGAACTTAGAACCATTTTTTCCAATAACTGATTTAACCCTTTTTGTACTTTTGCTCCCTGACTTCCAACATAACTCACGGATCCCAAATCGGATTTAAGAGTATTTATATCCATAGTATTAAGTAAGCTTCCTACCGAACCAACACCCCCCAAGATTCCCTCAATAATACCTCGTCTACTTCTTGCCATTCTCAATGGATTTTGTCCAAACCATTGAGCAAGACCTTTTTCCATGTTAGTAAGGTGTGACAAACATTGAGGAAACCAAGTGGATATTTTCCAATCAGTCATGTTAAAAGTCCAAACTAGGGTTACAAACGATCCATTCCTCAACAATGGCTTAGATTGAAAGTAATTAACCTGAAAAGGATTGGATGGTTTGAGTCTAGTACCAGTACACAAATTGTCTTCAGGGGACCAAACACTGACATTTGCTCTGTCACAGTGTTTGTAATCTCCTTTCAGTAATACACAACATTCATATATCCCAGAGTCTTTACGAGTTGGACTATCTAATCTAAGCATAAAATGTATACCATTCCAATGTACATCCCCCATTTGACCCTTATGAAGTATACGAGTTGGATTATTTGTAAAACTTCCTAAAGATGTTTTCCCTTTTGACCAAACGAGTGATGCTTCCTGGGGTAATAGTAACCTTGTCCCACATTGTAGTTCTATAGGTTTCAATTCCTCTTGGCTTTTCACACTATGGGGATTAACTCTAACTTCAGGTGCTATAGAATTAGTTACCGTAAACACAAAAGATACTTTGACCATAGCTATTTCTCTTTCCACCTGAAAGTTCCAAATCCTAGTCCAATCATCGTCCCCTGCTGATATAGGAAGCAGTGAAGGATCCAAGATTTTACCATAAGACTGAGTTTTATGCCAAATCTCTGTCTTTGATCTTCCCATTTTCCCTGATGTTAACATCTCATTGGTAACATCACCTGTCCATTGTGCATGTTCTTCTCCCTTAATTGTTATAAACCACCACATGGACTCAGTAGGATGACATTCCCAAACACCTGTCTGATTATTATGGGTATAATTCCCCTGTGACTGTGTGAATTTGGCTTTTGGTCCTACTGTTGCATGAACCGTGATCTCTGAGGTATGCTCAAAAAATATAGTCAAACAAGGTTGATCTCTGGAGCCATAACCGAATCTAATTTGTCCAACAATGTCTCTTGATGTATCAATGTCTGATGTCAGGAGTCGATCCACTCGAACTTCTCTTATCTTATGCAATAACAATATCTTCTGTGGTAAATCCTTTGTCTGATCATCAATTTCAATTGGCTTTTGGTACTGTTCAAACAACACAGCTATCAAAAAACTATGCTATCTTGATGTCACGATTCTTGTATTGCTGTTTCTCTGGAGGTTCTCCTTTCAATAGTTAACTGCTTTGTTTCTCCATTTTCTTGCAGAACTGTGTTCCTGCAAGAACAGAATTTAGTTAGAAACATATAATTTACACTGGTCAACATGTACCCACAGCTTCTGCTGCCTACGGGTATTTTTCACAGTCTTTTCTGTTTTTGAACAAGGATCTTGACCCATTGTGTCGATTATTTCAAACGGTCCTTCTCAATTGCTTTCCCAAGGTCCCGCCTTCCTAAAAGTCTTAATCATTACTGATGCTCCTCTCACAAATTTAGAAGAGTGAGGCGGTACCATACGCTGCATTCTAGATGCTGCATGGGGAAGAATTGTTTTTAAATTCTCTTGAAGTACCTGTAACCACTTAGTTCTTGCAATGGCATCTTTCTGTGGAGTAGACAAAAATGGTTCATAAGGAAAGATCAATGGCATTTTCCTTCCTGTCATTAATTCAAAAGGTGTATACTGGGTAGTTGAGGAGCTCGTTCCCCTAATACTCGTCAATACTAGAGGTACTGCATCAACCCAACTATTTCCTTTATCAAGTAACATTTTTGCAATTCTAGACTTAATCGTTCTGTTCATTCTTTCTACAATACCTGCGGACTGAGGATGGTATGGGACATGGAATTGTTGACATACCCCCAGGATTGCGCAAACAGCCTGCATGACTTTGCCAGTAAAATGGCTCCTTCTGTCAGAAGCAATCATCCTTGGGATTCCCCAAGTACAACATGATTCCTTAATGCTTTTGCCGTAGACAAAGCATCATCATTCCTGACAGGCTACAATTCTACCTACTTATAAAATACATTTACCACAACCAATGCATACCTGAGACCTTGGTTACCTGAAGTAGGAGACCTATGTAGTCAATCTGCAGTATAGACCACGAACCATCTGCAGGTGCAATTCTTAGAAGTGGAGACTTTTGTCCTTTAGGCCTGGGGTTTACTTGAGCACAAATGAGACATGACTGAACAACATTTTGTACAGAGTCCACCTTTTTGTCCCAATAAAACTTATCTTTGAAGTTTTCCAGCAACTTTTGCTGACCCACATGACCTAATCTTTACATATTATAGCGGGTGAATTCCGTCTGCAAGTGTTTAGGCACAACTGGAAGTAAATTACCTTGCATCTCATAACACACCACTCCGTTCTCACAAACAAAGGGAGGTGTTATTTTATTCTTACATTCTATAATGAACGCATCTTTCATCTTTATCGATGAATGAAGGTAAATTTGCTTCCTTACTCTTTACTGGTAGTACTTCCAACCGTTCTAGTTCCATCACTATCTCTTCTGTCAAAGCTGCTTCTTTTACTAGAGAATCTGCTTTCTCATTTCTCAAAGCTAAATCACTAGTCCCTCTGCTATGGCCTGGTACCTTGACAATAGCATATCGGTTAGGATTTTTAGAAGCAAGCTCAAAGATAGTCTGCAATGTATCAACATGATTTAAGATTTTGTTAGATGAATCCACAAAACCTCGTTTTTTCCACACAGGTAAGTAGTCTGTTAGTGATCATACGACATATGAACTATCGCTATAGATTACCAAAGGATCATTGCTTTCTTTCTCGTTAATTTCCAATACTGTTTTAACAGCTTCAACTTCTGCTCTCTGGGCAGAAAAATGTCCTGGTAGTCTATGCTGAATAGCTCGACCTTTCAAGCAAAATCTAGAACAATCTACAAATACAGGTTCATCAGTTTCCTCTACTTCTTTTCTAAAAAGAGATGGATAATCCCCCTGAAATATCTCAACACATGTGATTTGGATTTATCAAAACTCCCAAGTACTGAACCTCTTGTTTCAGTAATTGGACCTTCCTTGGATTTAATTTCAATCCTGACTCATACAACAGATCAAACAATTCTGCTAACAAGATGAGGTGTTCCTCTCTACTCTCTGTTGCCAACAAGATATCATCAACATACTGTAGAATACAATCTTGCCTTGAGAATTTTGATAATACTTTTGCCAATGCCTGATGAAACAGACTAGGTGACATGTGTGCCCCTTGTGGTAATCTGCAAAATACATATTGCTCATTCAGAAAAGTAAAAGTAAATTTGTATTAACAACTCCTCTCTATCTGAATACTGAAAAAACCATTACTGATATCCAGTACCGAGAAAAACTTCGCTTTAGCATTCAATCAAGACATGAAGTCAGGGGTATCTGCTACAATTGGTGCCACATTTGGGGTACATTTATTAAACATACGCAGATCTAGAAGCATTCTATAAGAATTATCTGGTTTCTTAACTGCCCATAACGGATAGTTTGTCACCGAATTTGATTTGCGTATGACGCCTTGTTGAAGTAGTTCTTCAATAATTTTGGACAAAGGCTCAATTGAATCTGGAGGCAATCGGTACTGTTTCTGAGCTATGGGATCTGTTCCTTCCACTTTGACAACAACATCTTTCATCGTCCCTACCTCATTCTTAGATTGAGCCCATAACGAGGGATGTTTCTGCACAATTTCTACAAGAGTCAAGTCATTACAATCCATTTGTGGCCATACATGATTTGGGGATACCTCCTCAATTAAATTGATGACGGCCACTACACTGTAGTCACTTGGATCAATTACTACAGGCCCTTTAAGGTTATTACTTCTCCAAATCACTTGATTCCCTAAGTCAATGACCCAGCCTCGTTCTCTCATTACATCAGCCCCTAAGATATTTTCTGAGCTAGGACAATGCCAGATATCAATTTCAGTACACAAATAGCCAGGAATCTCAAACAAAACACCAGTAACCAAAGTTGCTGAAGTATTACATTTTCCACTAAAACCTACAATTGTGCAAACAGGTGAGTTAGATATTATAGGCAAAGCTTGATTAGTCACACTTAATTAAGCTTCTGTATCAACCTTTGGTTAGTAGTATCAATTTATTCAGAATTAGTAGGATTAGTTTGTGGCTTGTGACAGTCATTCTGAGTTAATTCTAGCCGTTTGTCTGTCCATATCTCTCTCCAAGTTCTCTAATTGCTGAGCTAAAACAAAACAGTCGGGACAGCTGTTAAAGTCGTCAGTACTGTCATCAGGGTTAGATTCTGGTACAACTTTGTTAATCGTGCAAATACTTTGTCTAGGTTGTAAATCCTCCACAATCAATTCATTAAACGTTTTAAACATGCTTAGGACATTTTGCAGTTTCTTCTTAAGTTTATCAATACATAACAATTTCTTATCCAATTTCATATTCTCTAGCTCACATTGTTTGTACATACTAGCCCATAACTGTGCATTAGTAGGACAATTATCAAATTGAAAAGTTATTTTACTTTTGTTAGCATATATTTTTATAAAATCCATGACTTACCCTTCTTAATGAACTCTCCTTGAATGGCTGTTGTATCACGCTGTATGGCTTTCTTGCGTCTGCCGTCAATAGCGTCTCTTAGCACGTGTTCCAATAAAATCTGGAAGTCTGTATCCTCAAAGGTTCTTTTCTTAATTATCTCCCGACAGTTTGCAAAAAGTGTACAGATATATCTGCCCTTCCCCCTGAGCAAGCTGGAGGGCAAAGGTCAGGAAAAAATACGCAGGGCTGGCACGCCAGATATGTAATAAAATGTATATTCGGGCCAATACAAACTTCAAATAATTGGAACACATATAAATGTATGTGCGTCAAAAATAGGCAGAGTCACTTAGATGCAAACAAAGGTGAAACATTTAATACAAACAAAAATAGACGAATATAAAAAGTAGGTAACAAAAATACGAAACAAGTCTTACAAAACCTTGGAGAGGAATTTAGTTCATGACATCTGTCCTATGCATTCCTGAGGATGGAGGGAGGGAGTGTTGGGACGTGAAGAGTCCGTGGATGGCAAGTACATCTTCTCTCGACCTCTCTTCCCATGCCTCTCCATGTCTTACAAAAGCCTAGCTTATATGTGCCTTGGATAGTGATGTCAGTCTATTGGTCTTCACCTAATTGGGTAAACATGCTCACTAAGATCTTTACACGTCGAAATCCTATTTTAGGTAGTCACTGTACGTATATTGTAATGCCCTTTTAGAGTTACAACTATACCATGCATTAGCAAGCTTCTATCCTATCTATAGAACGCCTGTTCAGCAAATCCTTCATTCTACATTTAAGGTCAAGGAAACCTTGAAGCCTATCATTGAAACATATTAATATATCTTAATAATCATTTATTTATGAACAATGATTACATATCTTTGACTATTGCCTATACCAATAATTATATATGGTCCATTTCATATTACTAGGGTTAAAAGAGATGTTAAATGTGTTAGAATCTTTTACAATTATCGATTAGTTGAATCGATTTTTATCGAGTTATAAAATTTGTTTTTTCAGAGCAAATGCCCTGAAAAACTCCCCTCCTTCTATAATCCGACCTCAAATAGAGATCGGATTATAACTCTAGAATCCAGAGCCCCCTGCAGCGCTGCAAGGGACCTGGATTCGCCTCTCTGTCAGTCGGTTGGGGTCTGTGCGATACGCGCAGACATCCTCTGCTTCTCCCCTCCACTTCCGCTTCTCCCCTCCACTTCCGCTGGGGCTTCTCTATTACTGAATGCCGGCATCACGTGATCTTCCGGCGCTCCATCATTGAAGCCCCAACGGAAGTGGAGTGGCAAAGCGGAGGCTGTCTGCGCATTTTACACAGACCCCCACCGGCTGCCAGAGAAGATCCAGGTCCCCTGCAGCGCTGCAGGGGATTTGGATTTTAGTGCGCGATGTGCGCAACATCCGCTACTTCACTTCAACTTCTACCTGCCCCACCAGGGGTTAATATATCAACAGAAGAAAAACTGGACAAATAAGGACCACTGGGTAAGCTAAGCCTAGAGTATTATCTTTATTTTTATGTTTATTTCTTCTGTTGATATATTAACCCCTGGTGGGGCAGGTAGAATTTTTTTTGGGATCTATTAATTATGTGCGTTCTTTAATTTGTGTTGTTTTATTTTTTTATTGCTGTAATATTTGATTTATTGTTTGTATTGTCTATATATTTTTATATATATTGTATTGTGTATTATCTATTCTTTTTTGTCTATAGGGGTCTTCAGGGGGCATGGTGGCATATAGGGAGGTATAAGGCATATCGGGGCACAGTGGTATATCGGGGGTATAAGGCATATCAGGGGACATAGTGGCATATCAGTGGCATATAGGGGGCTATAAGGCATATAAGGGGGGCACAGTGGCATATATGGAGGTATGGGGCACAATGGCATATAGGAGGTATAAGGCATTTCTGGGGTGGAGTGGCAAGCTGGGGGTGAGATGTGCATAACCTGGGGGCAGGTTGGCAAATAAAAGAAAATATAAACAAGAGACATTTTTCTCAATCATAGCTTTTATTAAATATGAAAAAAGTTTACATGAATTAATATTTACTAGTAAAACTTATTTTGGTAAAACTTAGTTTGAGAAATAATGTGGGTCAAATTCCATTGTGATAAAGAGATAAAAAGTGTTAATGACACAAGTTTTTCTTTTAAGTAAACGAAAAATTTGCATATTTTTTTTAAATCCGATTAATCGAAAAAATAATCGGCCAACTAATTGATTATGAAAATAATCGTTAGTTGCAGCCCTAATCAGGAATGTTTATTTATATAACAATGTATTTTTAGAATTTAATATCTGTAACGAATGTTAAAAAAAAAATGATTCTTTTTCTATACTAAAAAAAATAATAAATAAAAGAAAGAGATTTTAAAGTGTGTGGGGGCGAAGATAGCATTAAAACAATATATAGCAGGGGCGTCCAAGTTTTTTCTGCAGTGGGCCACTTCATCAGAATTGTATACGTGCGCGGGCCGCACTCATTTTTCACTGTGTAAAAAAAGTAAATGACGCAAAACCTTTACTTTTCCTCTCACTGATTTCTGGGCCTAGAAAGTTTTGTGACTACAAATTCAGGATTCTGGATAAGTAAAAATAAAATAGTTCTATTTATTTAGCGATGCACTAAAATGAAAATTCTGGACCAAAACCGAAAATTCAGGGTTCACTTAGCCGAAACTGAAAATGACCCCCCACACACTTTTAATAAAAGTAAGTTGCACACCAAAATTGTAAAAAAAATTATATATTATGATTGTTAACAGCAATCTCAGGCATACCCAGATTCCAGTATGTACTGGTTGGCTGGGCATTGTATTTTTTGTCCAATTTTAGTGTGTAACCACGCTTTTATTAAAAGTAACACACCACAATTGGACAAAAAAAATCAACAATATGACTTGGCATGATAGGAGTGTGATTGCTAACAGCAAACACACTCTTTTTATACCCAGGCAACCAGTAAATGCTGGAACCTAGGCATGATGGGACTGTGATTGCTGTTAGCTGTTAGCAATCACACTCCTATCATCCCAAGTCAGCCAGTACATGCTGGTACAGGGTGGCTGTAAGTGCAGACCCCATACTGCTGGCAGCATCAATACACAAGGGGGGCAGCTAGCCAGGTTTCAGCATGTACTGGCTGACTTGGCATGATAGGAGTGGGATTGTTAACAGCAATCACAGTCCCATCATGCCTAGGTTCCAGCACTTACACATCCATGCTATCACACACACACAAATTCATTCATTCACAGATTCATTCCCTCAATCACTAACAATCAGGCATACTCATTCAAACACCCTCCCCCACCCCCTTACCTGCACTACAGCTCTCTCAATGCCGATCACAGACTTCAGCAGGGGGCGCGGCCTCCCTCGTTCTCCCCACAGAGGAGGCAGGACTGGAGCAGAGAATAGACCCTCCCACAAGTAAGCAGCAGGGCTCTTGTGATCCTGGCTGCCGATCTCGCACGGGCCGCACCTCGAGGTCCCGCGGGCCGCATGTTGGACGTCCCTGGTATATAGTGTAGGTTCAGGGCAGGGCTTAGCTTTGGGAAGTTGGGAAAGGAATGGTGGGATCAGTATAGATCAAGAAAAAGCTAAACTAAAACGTATTGTGACACATAGGTTGAAAAAATAGCTTGGCAGTACAAATGCTCATAGTTTAGGGAATAAAATTCCTGTAATTAGTGCATTGGTAACAAGCAGACATGTGCAAACATTCCAAAAATAATTCAGATGAATTTTTCGGTTCGTTTCCTTCCCATTTGGGTCGGCCAAAAAGTTGGGGGCATTTCTAATTCAGGGACTAAATTTGTTGCCTGGTGAATGTCACTTACTCTCTTGTACAGCCCTACGCGGGACGACTTTTTTAATCCTGCTCCCGCCCCCGCTCCCGCTGATTTTTTGCCCGCTCCCGCAATGTGGGTGTTCCACTCCCGCCTGCTCCCGCCACATTTGTGGCCAATCCCGCCACATTTGTGGCCAATTACGCCCACCTCCTTACCTGGACTGCAGAGTTCCCACGCAGTCCCACAAGGCTGCCTTCTCGCTGCACCCTCAAAGTGTCTCTTCTTTTGCTCCGCCCAGGAACAAGGCGGAGACACGGGAAGTGACGTCACATCACGTGACTCCGTTTTGTTCCTGGGCGAAGCAAGAGAGGAGACACTGTAAGAGAGCAGCAAGAAGGCAGCCTTGCGGGACTGCGCGGGATTACCGGGACCCGCAGGTACAGTGCCTGACCGCCCGCTCCCGCCCGCAGCACCAGCAAGACTGCCCGCGCCCACAAGTTTTTTGGCGGGTCCTGTGGGAGCCAGCTACCAATGCAGTCCTCTACTCTCTTGTTCACTCTCTCACTCATGCTCTCTAAATGTTTCCCTACCTTCTTTTCTGACCATTTCTGCATCTTCTTCTCTCTGCTGTGTTCAATCTCGTACCTTCATTCGCATCTCTGCGGATATAATCCGGGGATAAATTCCACCAAAATGGCGGTGCTTCCCTGACCGCTGTACTGCCATGTGTTCAACAATTCACCATATTGAAAGGCTATATGACCATCAATTATGGTGGCGGCTGGCGGCTAAAATAAGTACTTAGGAGGCAATCAACAATCGCCTCCTAAGCTCAGCCAGTGTTGCTGACGTGCCTCGACATAGAGGCATTCGGCAACACAAAAAAGTCAGGGGGCCTGCTTGATCACTCCTAGGAGTGTTGAGAACTTTGAGCTCCCCCTAGAGCCCAGTTCACTAATCACTATGTGATCATTGAAATACAATTGAAAAATACACAAGTTTTTAAAAATAGAATGTACAAATAAAACACCCCAGTGATGTCACCATGACATCATAAAATCAATAATCCAGTTGAAAGAAAATGTGTCCAAAAATGTAAAAAAACCCAAAACATTATTTTTATGAACAAGTCCTAAAATTGGCGCTGTTTTTCCCCACAAAATCTTGAAAGAGTTAAAATACCAGAATTTTAAATACTCTTGGGTGTCTAATTTTCAAAAATATGTGATTTGATGGGGTAAATTAAATTGGCCGGCTTCACAGATCTCCCAAATAGGACATAGGGGTAGAATTTTCAACATGTCAAAATTCCAATTTCAAAAGTGCGCACCTCCCAAATGTGGCCCTTTAGCCCCCAAACATCCTGATAAACCCATGCATGGGTGGCATCACTGTACTCAGGAAATGTTGCTGAACACATATTAAGGTGTTGTTTAACAGGAGCTGTAAATTCCCAGTAGTGGTAGTAGAATTAGTGCATGGAAAGAGTTAAACTACTAGCATTTGAAATACCATGGAGTGTCTAGTTTTCAAACATATATGGTTTGAAGGGGTAAATTGACCGGCATAAAAGATGTCTCAAATAGGACAAATAGGTAGTATGACCAGATTTAGAAAAAAAAAGATTTTGAAATAGACACGAAGACACGAAGAAGAGAAGACAGCGGTGGTAAAACGTAGACGAAGACACACACCACGGAGATCTTTAGAGTCGCTCGTACAGACTTTTAAAATCCTAATGCAGCAACTTGTCCACCATATACCACTGGTCTCCCAGTTCTATCAGTTAAAAGTCCGTATAAGCGACTTTATAGGTTGTTCGTACGGACATTTAACTGATAGAGCAGGGAGACCAGTGGTATCTGCCGGACAAGTTACTGCACCAGGAGTTTAAAAGTCTGTACGAGTGACTCTATTGGTCGCCAGCAGGGGGCTCATCTGCCATCAACCATTGGCAGACGAGCACCCTGCTGGCGACCAATAGAGTTGCTCATACGGACATTTAAACTCCTTGCTCGATCATAAAATGACCCTGATTATAAGACAACCCCCCCAAAATCTTAATATTAATTAAAAAAAAAGGAAAAAGCCTGAATATAAGACTATCCTATAAGAAAAAAGTTGTATTAGTAAATATGAATTCACATGTAAACTCTTTTTTTCATATTTAATAAAAACTATGATTGAGAAAAATGCATTTTTTGTTTTTATTTCCTTTTATTTGCCAACCTGCCCCCCAGTTATGCACATCTGCCCCACGGCTTGCTACTATGCCCCCCACATATGCCTTATACCCTCCTAAATGCCACTCTGCCCCCCTGATATGCCTTATACCCCCTATATGCCACTCTGCCCCCTCCCTGATATGCAGGCCTGAACTGGGACAAAAAATAGGCCTGGGCATTTCAGACTGAGCAGCCCATTTTTATGAAAAAACATATATGTACATACACATAAATAATACTTGGTCATTTAACATGGGAAGGCTGAAGCCACAATTTAGTGTGACTAATCCTTGAAATAAATATTATAGAGCAAATAACACAATACCTTATTTTTTCCACTAAATTATTTCAGGGCCTTGAATGTTTTGTCCCCTGAAGTCACTACAAATTCAGGAGGGCGTTTTATCTCTGGATAAGTAAAAATGAAATAGTTCCTACTGTAAATTAAGGAAACAGATAACCAAACACACACACCAGGACAGGCTTTTCTACACCGACACCCAGACACAAACCCCAGGACAGGCTCTGCCACACCGACACCCAAACACACAACAGGACAGGCTCTGCCACACCAACACCAGACACACACCAGGACAGTTAAAAAAGACAAAAATGGTTCAGCACTCAACTCCCAGGAAGCTGGGTGCTAGCAGGAAAAAAGGGACAGCATAAACCCTCTTGAAGTATACGAACACAGAAAAGAATCCCAGCACTCCAATCAGCTTCCAATCCTTAGGTTACTTTATTCAGAGAAAGCAAAACAGAAAAAGCAACGTTTCGGCCAAACAGGGCCTTTTGAGCTTGACAAAGGCCCTGTTTGGCTGAAACGTTGCTTTTTTTGTTTTGCTTTCTCTGAATAAAGTAACCTAAGGATTGGAAGCTGATTGGAGTGCTGGGGTTCTTTTCTGTGTTCTTACACACACCAGGACAGACTCTGCCACACCAACACTCAAACACACACCCCAGGACAGGCTCTGCCACACTGACACCCGAACACACACACTAGGACAGGCTCTGCCACACTGACACCCAGACACACACATCAGGACATGCTCTGCCACACTGACACCCAGACACACACACACCAGGACAAGCTCTGCCACACCGACACCCAAAAACACACACCAGGACAGGCTCTGCCACACCGACACCCAAACACCAGGACAGGCTCTGCCAGACTGACACCCGCATCCGGAGGGTTTCCACGAACGGTTTCACTTTGGTATTGATTTATGTGTTGGTCGCTGCCCCCAAAACAGCCTGCCTGTGGCATCTTTGCCCCCAAAACAGCTTGCCTGTGGCATCTTTGCCACCAAAACAGCCTGCCTGTGGCATCTTTGCCCCCAAAACAGCTTGCCTGTGGCATCTTTGCCACCAAAACAGCCTGCCTGTGGCATCTTTGCCCCCCTTACACATCCATGCTATCACACACACATATTCATTCACTCGTTCACAAATATTCATTCACTAATTCACAGATAATCATTCACTCATTCAGATATTCATTCATACATTGATACTAATTAATTCCCTCATTCTGATACTCATTTACATATACTCATTCACAAACATTCATTCACTCACTCCTTCAGATACTCATTAATTCACTCAATCATTCTCACATACTCCTTCATACAGCCTCCCTCACCCCCTTACCTGAACTGATGATGTACGCGCCGCTCGCAGACTTCCGAGGACAACCTGTTCTGCCAGGTAAGTAGCGGCCCCGCTACTAGAGCGGCGGGCCAGGTCCTACTCTCCGACAACCTCTGCTGCCGGCACTTCCGCCGGGGCTTCTATGGTGGAGCAAAGGAAGGTTATGTCACCGGCTGCCGGAGAGTAGGATCCAGGTCCCCTGCAGCTCTGCAGGGGATCTGGATCCTAACCCTGTTGCTTGCCCGCAGCAGAGCTAAATAACCCCCCCCCCCCCCCCCCCAGTGCCCGCAACTGGATGTCCCGGACATCGGGCAATACGAATTGTGCACCCCTGCGCTAAACACCGAATATATGCCGCACCCCTACTTTAAAGACTTAAAGTGTGGGGGGGGGGTGCAGCCTACATTCAGGCAAATACAGTATAAGTAATATTACAAAAGGTCTTAATGGTATGTATTTTTGCAGAGGATACAAAGGTCTGTAACAGGGTAGAACAACTGAAATGGAAAATTATTAGTAAATTAGTACAATGGTCAAGAGTGTGGCAGCTGCAGTTTAATGCTGATAAATGTAAAGTAATGCACTTGGAATGTAAAAATACCAAAGCAGAATATAGCATTGGGGGCACTGTTCTGTCAGTGGCAACAGAAGAGAGGGAGTAATTATTTCAGATGACTTCAAGGTAAACAGACAATAAAATATCTGAAAAAGCAAGCAGGATTCTGGGTTGTGTAGGGAGAGGCAATTATACCACTTTACGGATCTCTGGTCAGGCCTCACCTAGAGTATTGTGTACAGTTCTGGAGACCCCACCTCCAGAAGTATATTGACACATTGGAGACAGCATTTAACAAATTTTAGGAGGTAAGCTTATTTGAAAGGAGGAACTATTTTAGAACAAGGAGTCATGCTCTAAAACTAGAAGTTTAGAAGTAATGTAAAAAAGTTCTAGTTTAGTGAGAGGAAGGTGGATAAATGGAACAGTCTCCCAGCAGAAATGGTGGAAGCTAATAAAGTGAGGGAATTTAAACAGGCATGGAATAGACATAAAGCTAGCCTGACTATAGGACCTTTCTAAAGACTGGTAGGGGTTTAAACCAGGAAAAATGGGCAGACTACAGTGGGGCAAAAAAGTATTTAGTCAGCCACCAATTGTGCAAGTTCTCCCACTTACAAAGATGAGAGAGGCCTGTAATTTTCACCATAGGTACACTTCAACTATGAGAGACAGAATGAGACAACAAAGTCCATAAATCACATTGTCTGATTTTTAAAGAATTTATTTGCAAATTATGGTGGAAAATAAGTATTTGGTCAATAACAAAAGTTCATATCAATACTATGTTATATACCCTTTGTTGGCAATGACAGAGGTCAAATGTTTTCTGTAAGTCTTCACAAGGTTTTCACACACTGTTGCTGGTATTTTGGACCATTCCTCCATGCAGATCTCCTCTAGAGCAGTGATGTTTTGGGGCTGTCGCTGGGCAACACGGACTTTCAACTCCCTCCAAAGGTTATCTATGGGGTAGAGATCTGGAGACTGGCTAGGCCACTCCAGGACCTTGAAATGCTTCTTACGAAGCCACACCTTCATTGCCCGAGCAGTGTGTTTGGCATAATTGTCATGCTGAAAGACCCAGCCACTTTTCATCTTCAATGCCCTTGCTGATGGAAGGAGGTTTTCACTCAAAATCTCACGATACATGACCTCATTCATTCTTTCCTTTACACGGATCAGTCGTCCTGGTCCCTTTGCAGAAAAAAGCCCCAAAGCATGTTTCCACCCCCATGCTTCACCGTAGGTATGGTGTTCTTTGGATGCAACTCAGCATTCCTTCTCTTCCAAACATGAGGAGTTGAGTTTCTACCAAAAAGTTCTACCTTGGTTTCATCTGACCATATGACATTTGCCCAATCCTCTTCTGGATCATCCAAATGCTCTCTAGCAAACTTCAGACGTGCCCGGACATGTACTGGCTTAAGCAGGGGGACATGTCTGGCACTGCATGATTTGAGTACCTGGGGCATAGTGTGTTACTGATGGTAGCCTTTGTTACTTTGGTCCCAGCTCTCTGCAGGTCATTCACTAGGTCCCCCCGTGTGGTTCTGGGATATTTGCTCACCGTTCCTGTGATCATTTTGACACCCCGGGTGAGATCTTGCGTGGAGCCCCAGATCGAGGGAGATTATCAGTGGTCCTGTATGTTTTCCATTTTCGAATAATTGCTCCCACAGTTGATTTCTTCACACCAAGCTGCTTGCCTATTACAGATTCAGTCTTCCCAGCCTGGTGCAGGTCTACAATTTTGTTTCTGGTGTCCTTCGACAGCTCTTTGGTCTTGGCCATAGTGGGGTTTGGAGTGTGACTGTTTGAGGTTGTGGACAGGTGTCTTTTATACTGATAACAAGTTCAAACAGGTGCCATTAATACAGGTAACGAGTGGAGGACAGAGACTCTTAAAGAAGATGTTGCAGGTCTGTGAGAGACAGATATCTTGCTTGTTTGTAATAAATACTTATTTTACCGAGGAATTTACCAATGAATTCATTAGAAATCCTACAATGTGATTTCATGTATTCTTTCCCCCCATTCTGTCTCTCATAGTTGAAGTGTACCTATGGTGAAAATTACAGGCCTCTCTCATCTTTTTAAGTGAGAGAACTTGCACAATTGGTGGCTGACTAAATACTTTTTTGCCCCACTGTATATGTGCCGAATGGTTCTTATCTGCCATCAAATTCTATGTTTCTAGTTACAGTTTTTTTTCATTATAAGCCCAACACACAGGTTTTATCATGTTTGGCCTGTTGATCTACGTGCTCCGCCTTTCCCTAATGATACTACCCTGGTTCAGGTATTGTTTTTTGTTTGTCCAGAGGTTTGGGTTTTTTATCTCTCTTGTTTGTTCTTGAATTCCCCTTTCATAGTCATACCATGTGAACCCCCAGTATGATATGCACAGCTTGACTATTAAGTTGGTGATGAGGCTCATGTACTCTTGTGGCTTGTGCTACAAATCTACAGTAGAATAAACATTAAAATCACTGATCCAATGGAATATATTCCTTTGGCTTCTTTTCTCCCTTTCGCTTTCCCATCTCTCCTCCTTATCCTCCTTGGTCTTAATTGCTTCCTTAGTCAGGTGAAACACATTACCAGATTAGTCAGCCCTGACCTTTATTCTCATACTTTCTTTTGGTCTGCCTTGCTTTCTGAGCAACGTCTGAGGGCCCTTTGCGCTTGTCTTTACCCTCCTTCTTACCACTAGCTTTTTTAACATAGCTTTTCATAAATTTCAACATTGAGTTGTCCTCAGAGTATGTGTCTGACAATTCGGATGTGTCACATTCATCAGTGGTAATTGTGTGGTGCAATCGGACTCACCCAGGCCTTCTCTGGCTTGAATCAGCAGACGTTCTCCCAAAGCTCTCTGGGATGGCCATGAAATTTCTGCTGCCATGACACAGGTTTATACAAGGAGCCTGTAGGGGAGCAAAAATAGCAGACCTGCCCCAAAGGGCCTACTTGAATAGCCATCTAGTTCACCTAATCTCTTTTGTTCCTGCCCCAAATTTGCTTGCACTTGCAACTGGCCAAGCTGGCTGTCCTGTGATGTCTGTAAAACTGCATGCAGGGCCCGTCTGGATGCTATTTTAGGTATACCTGGGGGTAAAGCTCCCAGGCAGTCCCTCGCTAGTTTCCTAATGTATACAGCTCTGTAAGTAAGGCACATTTTTCCATGTGACTTCCCCATCAAACATAAGTGCTGAATACTGTCCATTACAAAATATGCTGAATTTATAATATTAGTGTGAATAGATCAAATATACAAAACTAGCAATGCCAATCTATGTTATAGTCTTACACTCATTTTGTCAAGCCATGAAATTCTGTCATATTTATAAAGCTCTGGCCACTTGATTTACCTGTGACCTTTACAGAAGGCAGAATAGATAAAAACAGAGAGCCTTGGAAACACATGCCTTGCTTTCCCCACCTATGACTCAGTCATCAAGCTGTCCTGATGACGTGCACCCAGCTTCTCTGTCACTGGCTGTCCAGTTCTCCTGTTTGCAGCTGCTCATCTCACTGGTAATTGAAATATTTTATTTACTGTTTGATAGAAGTTACCTTGCATGTAGCTCCTGCTCCACACAGTTACAGTGTTCCTTGTTTCTGACCTGTAAGGAAAATATTAATTTAACTTGACATACACCAGCTGTGGTAAGTTTCCCCCCCTCCCCGATGTATACTGTTACAGATATCTCTTGTTTACAAGTCTCCCTGTCCTCTTTTTTTCTGCTATAGATGACTGTTGGCTAAATTGTTAATTATTTTTTTAAAAGGTATTGTTTTGGTTATTATTATTATGCACTGAAGATCACTCTTTTGTTGCCTTGGGTTGTAGTAAAATATGACAACCTGTTCCCATGTGCTAATTGGATGTGTTTTGTAACCCTCATGGGTGGCTTCAATTCTTTCGTGCACCACTGTTTTAGAGAAAGGAAAATCACCATCACTTTTGTTTAGCTGTGGACAAATATTCCACCTGTTGAAAGTTTTCATTTAATAATTAAAATTGATGTAAGGTGTTGAAATCTGTTTGCTATTTGTTAAAAAATCCGATCTCCAGTAGAGTGTAAGCTTAATGTCACTGAGAGACATGATTTTGTGTTGTTTTTTTACTGGCACCAAATGTATACTTAACAGTTGTGGACATCAGTGTTGCTTTAGGAATACAAAACATAATGCGTCTGCAACAATAAAATTTGTTTTATTACCTTTGTTCTTTAGCTGAGATTACCCCCCCCCAAAAAAAAAAACACTTAAGAAGAAGCCATAGCTCCAGTTATGCAGTCCAATGTTTATGCAAGTATAGGCTTCTTGAAGCCAGTCATTGTCAAGAAAGCACTCCCATAGAATTTGATGGGATGGAACGTGCACACAGGGCTTCATTAGACCCCCCTTGGAACTCTTGTGTTAGATGGCAGTAAGTATAGCAGGCATGCGCACTGATAAGCTGGAGATGTATTCACAATAACACAAATCCTTCGGGGAAAGGCAGAAAATGCATAGGCTGAGGGATTTCGATGAATCCATCCATGCACTTCCAAGTGAGAAAAAAATAGGGAACATGGCTATCACAACGTGCTCGTGATGGTTGATGCTCGTGATGAAGTTCTTAAAAGCTATCAAATATGGTATGAAAAATCCATATGACACGTTCACATAGTTCACACCTATTTTCAGGTGGTGGGCCCCACTGCTAAATAGAGCCAAAGCAACCACTTAAAATGCTTATACCAAAAAGACTTTTCTTTACCAATTTACATTAAGACAGGTTTAATAGATTGCAGGTCTCTTAGGGCTAAGATAGCCAGAGACTGAGTTGGTTAACTTGGGAGATCAGGCGCTTCCAGAAAGCCCAGTGTTAGTTACCACTGCGCAAAGTTAAGTGTAGACCATAACATTTGCTTTTTTATTTAATGTATGTAATTAGAGGTAGAAAGTTGTAAGGTTTACTTTCATAAACAATATTCATAACTAAATGCATTGAGTACATTTATATGCATACAGATATGCAACCCCATGCATTCATACAGAGCCATATGCATTGAAATATAATTTGACCACAGGTAAAAATAATTCAGCCCATCTCGTCTGCCCATTTTTTCTGATGTAAAGAGTTTAATCAGCCCTTAGTATCATCTTCAGGATAGCTTTATGCCTATCCCATGCATGTTTAAATTCTTTACTGTATTAGCCTCTACAACATCTGCTGGGAGGCAGTTTCATTTATCTACCACCTTCTAAAAATGTTGTTGTGATATTGATTTATAATATAAAACATTATCTGTGTTGAAGTTGGGTAAATAAAAATGTCTGAATGCTGCCATCCATACACACAGAAACAAACTTTCTGCTATTGTGACTGTCCGCTGCTGTCTAAAGCATTGCCTCTTCCTGACAAGCAGGTAGGCATGCAGCCTCCAATGACAGAAAGTGAGAAGCTCCATCAGCCATCATTGATCATACTCCAGAAATGGAGTTTGTGTTTCTGCAAATAACTACTGAAGCAGAGGAACTCAATGCACCAAACGAGTCCCCATGTGGGCACACATCACCCAGCACAACAAGTATTGTGCTCCTGCTGTGCAGTGCAGGCAAATATACAAATGACAACACAGATGCATATAGGGGTACCTTGGTACAATGGGCCCCTTTTTTCCATTGATATTACACATCCACTTCAAACATTTCTGAAATAACTATATTAATAAAAATTTGCCACTCATGGCATGAATTAACATGAGGCTTGAATAAGCAAGGACCTTCAGGGGTTAAATCAATTGGAATGCTTATATTACAGCACAGAAAGAAAGGGTCCACTCTCATACAAAGATGCATGAGAGCCAGATGTGCCAACCAGTAGGTTTAATGCTTTGTGAGGGGTTCAAATCCACTGGGCCACTCGCCATTCAGTATGCATACAAAGGGTCCACCTCCCTACATGGTCATTGTTTACTATATTTACAATAGGTAGTGCATTTTTAACTCCTTCTCGATCAGCTTAAGAGCTATGCTTAAATGCCCATTAGAATGTACTGGTAAGTCCTGATTTTGTTTCATGCAAGATCAGTCTGAATATTGGCAGCCTGGGTTCTCCCCCGTCTGTAGAAATCCACATCGCTGGCTTGCTGCTGACCGATCGTGTGTAGCGGCACAAGATCAAGGGTTGCCCTAGCACTACATGGTGCAAGGAAGCTAATTTTGGTCACCACGGAAACCAGGTGACTGGGGTTTCTTGAACCTTGTTTAAATGTATTTCCAAACAAAATGATCATTTACACAATACAGAGCAAAAACTTTGTGGGGTTCTTAACATTTTGTCTTCTAATATAAACATCTATTATAATTTTTATATTTATAGTTGACATTCCTTGAATTCAAAAGCTGCTTTTCACAGGACTGTTTAAACTGCAAGATGGATTTTATTGGCATTGTAATAACATAATTTAATTTTATAATTAAATCAATGGCTGTGGATTGCCATTGGGGCACTGCCTCTGTAATGCATTGAAACCAGTTGAACATGCAGTATATAACTATTGTGAATTCCACTTACAGCTCCATAGTGATACCACTCAGGAAATCAAGTTAAATCTATAGTTCATAGGCTATAGATACATACAAACACTAGCGTAACTACAGGGGTCACAGGAGCCTCTAGGGGGCAACCCCTTCTTCCTGTCTCCCCGTGCCGGTTGAAAATAGTTTAGAAAGGGCCTATCCGACCTGGACCGGCATCGATCCAGGTCAGAAGGGCCCTTTCTAAACTATTTTCAACCGGCACGGGGAGACAGGGGCGTATCAGGGGTCACATGACGTCACGTGCAAGCTGCAGGAGCAGTGAGAGGTAAGCAGGGGGAAGGGGTAGGGATGTATGTATATGTGTTTATGTGTGTGTGTGTGTATATATATATATATATATATATATATATATATTGTGACAGGGAACAGGGCATGGTGGTGGATAACATGTACATTTCCCACAAAATACTGCAGTGCAATGTATTCGATAACCCCAGGGAGAATGTTTTGTTACCAACAAAATAATGGTAATGTTGTAGTTATGTTTGGGTCCCTGGGGTGGAGCATTTGGAGACAAGGGAGGGCCAGTGCTCCACTCCACAGTTTACTTGCAGCAGGTGATGCAGCCAGGCCAGGAGATCTGGTTATCCCAGAGATTTACTCACCTGTTACCAATGAGCGGCAGGGGGCTGCTACAAAAAGGAGCCCTGTAAATTAGTCAGGTGAGAAACACAAGCAGTGAGTGAGACTGCATTTTTCTCCTAAAGAATCTACTGAATGGTTCCTAAACGAAAAGGTCTGTGGTAAATGTTTTTGTTGGTAGCGGGTAAGCCGTCCAACGAGAGTCAGTTGCTATTTGTCAGTAAGTGCTCAGAGAGCAAGATTTTTCTTTTTGTTTGTTTTATTTATGTTTGTTTACAGACCTTTTAATAAAAGGACTACAATTTCTAAAAAGAATTCAGCCTTATGTGGTATTTCAAACCTTAAGACTGTGTGGTTACATGATCCCAGCTCACAATATATTATATATATATATATATATATATATATATATTTATATATGTAAGAATGGATGTGTACTTTTGTGTGTGAACATGGATATGTAATTGTGTTAGTGTGTGTGTGCAAGGATGTGTAATTGTGTGTGTGAGAGCATGAATGTGTACTTTTGTGTGTGTGAGCATGGATGTGTACCTGTGTGTGTGTGTCAACATGGATGTGTACCTGTGTGTGTGAGCATGGATATGCAAGTGGGGTAAAATGGAGTGTGTGTTAGTGAGTATGTGTAAGTAAGTGTGTGTAATTTGTGTGTTTACATATGTTTATGTTGGAAGGAGGGGGGACAAGGGGCAAAGAAGGCACAGACTAGCTATTGAAGTTGAGGTTCTCCGGGTGAATTTTCGCATCAAGGCCTGGTGTTTTATAGTTACGCCCCTGCAATTTAATCCATATAAAGCTCTAAATATATTTTTCTGAGTGATTCATTTTGATATGAATATAATCAGGGAATGTGCTTTATCAGACATACACTCACTGGACACTTTATTAGGTACATCTGTTCAATTGCTTGTTAACACAAATAGCTTATCAGCCAATCACATGGTAGCATCTCAAGGCATTTAGGCATGTAGATGTGGTCAAGACAACTTGCTGAAGTTCAAACCAAGCATCAGAATGGGGAATAAAGGTAATTTAAGTGACTTTGAACGTGGCATGGTTGTTGGTTCCAGACGAACTGGTCTCAGTATTTCAGATCTACTGGGATTTTCACGCACAACCATCTCTAGGGTTGACAGAGAATGGTCCTAAAAAGAGAAAATATCCAGTGAGCGGCAGTTGTGTGCATGTAAATGCCTTGTTGATGTCAGAGGAGAACGGGCAGACTGGTTCAAGATGACAGAAAGGCAACAGTACCTCAAATAACCACTTGTTACAACCAAGGTATGCAAAATGTCTCAACACACAGAATGTCTAACCTTGAAGCAGATGGGCTACAGCAGCTGAAGACCACACTGGGTGCCACTCTTGTCGGCAAAGAACAGGAAGCTGAGGCTACAATTCGCACAGGCGCACCAAAATTGGACATGGAAGACTCGAGGAACGTTGCCTGGACTGATGAGTCTTGATTCCAGCCAGATGGCAGGGTCAGACTTTGGCGTAAACAACAGGAAAGCATGGATCCATCCTGCCTTGTATCAACGGTTCAGGCTGGTGGTGGTGGTGTAATGATGTGGGGGACATTTTCTTGGCTCATTTTGGGCCCCTTAGTGCCAATTGAGCATTGTTTAAATGTGACAGCCTACCTGATTACTATTGCTGACCATGTCCATCGCTTTATGACCACAGTGTACTCATCTTCTGATGGCTACTTCCAGCAGAATAGTGCACAGTGTCACAAAGCTCACATCATCTCAAAATGGTTTCATGAACATGACAATGAGTTCACTGTACTCCAATGGCTGCCACAGTCACCAGATCTCAATCGGATAGAGCATCTTTGGGATGTGGTGGAACGTGAGTTTTGCATCATGGGTGTGCAGCCAACACTTCTGCAGCAACTGTGTGATGCCACATAGACCAAAATCTCTGAGGAATGTTTCCAGCCCCTTGTAGAAAGTATGCCATGAAGAGTGAAGGCAGTTCTGAAGGCAAAAGGGTTAAAATCCGCTACTAGCAAGGCGTACCTAATAAAGTGGCCAGCGATCATATGTCTACGCTCTGCAAGTTATTTAGCAATAACATTTTCAAAGGTGTTACTTGAAACCTCTTTATTTTGTTTCTGTACCACAATATAGAATAAAGATAATAAGATCATACTGTGATGTATTTCCTCATTGGCATTGTGTTAACACACACCTGAATGCTCCAGGCCAGCAAACTGCTAAAACTTCGGCTTTTATAGAGGTGGTCACACTTGCTGATGATCAATTAATCAAGGGCATTTGATTAGCATCAATGAAAGGGGTCCAGTTGCTCACCCACTACGGCAGCTCCAGGGTCCCACCTGCTATATCTGGAGAGGAGCAGAGGGTTGCTCCTCCACACAGACTTGTAGCACAGGCCTTATGCCAGTTCTCATAACACCTATATTTTTTTATGTATTTATACAGCACCTATAGGGAGCTCTATCATAATGACCGAGGTGGCTGAGATGTCCCTGCCAGGATTTGAACCTGCAACCCTGAGGTTTTTAATAGACAATGATACATGCAACCATGTGGAGGTAGAATCAGTAATAGCAGATTAAATTTATTTGATATTACTGTGATAGTTTCTGATGCAGAGCAACACACGTGAGTCCTACAAACTGTGGAACAGAGCTCTGCAACCCCCCCCCCCCCGCTCACTTTGAAATTGTGTCACAGTCAAACTGCCACTGTACCTAGGTATGGTGCAGCTAATACATCTGCTTTAGAGTGCATCCCAGGTAGGGATTAAGGTCCTTCTGTAACAATGGGCCCATTGTATTAAGGAGGCCTGTGATTGAGTACTGTTTCTAGATCGAGAATATAGATACTCAGTTTTTACTCATGTCCTCTTTGTTGCTACTTAATTGTGGTAATGAATAAATTGCCTTCTATGCAATAAGGGTGGGGTTTCCAGACTGTTAAGATGATTTTTTCAAGAATGGCTGTTTTTTTTATGATTGCTTAAGAAAAACTATTTATATTTTTAATTTCATATAACATTGTAACAGGATGACACGTTTCTTGCACATATGCACTACTTTCTGATGGATGCACAGATCTCTAGGGGAAGATGAAGTAGTTAATTATATAGTAGCACCACCTGTGGATTGGATAGCTCCTGGAAATGCTCCATTAATGCATATAAGCGCAGTCAGTAATGTTCCTTTTGACAAAACTGCACTCTCTAGCATGTTAAGTAAATAAACCTTTTCAATGGTAATTTTATCCTTTGTTCCGGATGTTTAACCACATAAAACACCACTGAAGCTTTTTCAGTTTCTATGGCAACCACCTATCATTGTATAATTTTGTGTCGCTGAACAATTAGCCATTCCGTGAAATTTGCACACTTTAGAAAAGCAAACAGTCTTGGTGAAAGAACGCTTTTAAGGGTTTCTGAAAAAGGCAGGAGATGAATCAAATGAGAAAAAATAAAGGTGGTGATGTATAAATGAATATAGGGGGTATAAGGCATTTCTGGGTGGCAGAGTGGCATTTAGGGGGTATAAGGCATATATGGGGGGCAGAGTAGCAAGCCGTGGGGCAGATGTGCATAACTGGGGGGCAGGTTGGCACATAAAAGGATAAAAAACAAAAAAAACATTTTTCTCAATTATAGTTTTTATTAAATATAAAAAAAATGTTTACATGTGAATTAATATTTATTAGTAAAACTTTTTTTATTATGGGGTAGTCATTCAGGCTTTTTCTTTTTTCTAAATTAATAGTCAAATTTTGGGGGGTTGTCTTATTATCAGGGTCGTCTTATAATACTTTTTTTTGGTACTAAAATAAGAGCCTACGTTTTATTGTTTGTATTTGTGAATAATATAAATGTAAATTTAAAAATATAAAATGCATTTTAAACTAAACAATAAAATAACTTGATTTTCATCTTGTAGACACCTTGCAGTTTCATAAATCTATAGAGAGTAATTCTAGCCTGCTTTTGTGAAAGTGAGTCTAAACGCACCTTACTTACTAGAGATAAAAAGCACATATAAATATTATGGAAAGTACTTCAGATGCTCACATTCCTGCTGTGTAATGCTGATCTTCACCACAAAGCTAATATTTGATATACAAAACTCTATCTGTTGTTCTGCGCACACTTGAAATATTTGTGTTGAATTAAGTTTACACAAGTCTATCATGCATGGAGCTGAGCAATGTTTGCAGGTGTGGTTAACAAACTGTTACACCTACCTGAACAAGGATAACTGAAATGTCTCCTCCACATAATGTGCAAATTCACATCCATATTAAAGAGGAACGCCTACCGAAATTTTCATTTATGTCCCATTAAAAGGAGTTTTCAAAAATATTGTGCTGTATTTTACAGTTCTAGTATTTCCATAATATTACATTTTCAGATGGCACAGTGTTCTGTTTCCTTAGCTCAATGTTTTATACAAATGCAATGACTCCTTGTGGTAAAGAAAAGAATGGTCTCAATATATAGACAATGTTGAGATAAAGTATGGCTCACGTCTGTATTCTATTAGGGAAAGTTGCCCACAATATCCCATTACTGACTACAATGGCAGCCTCCAGGTCTGCAGATAAAGGTAGTTCGTTAGAAGAAAATGAAAAAGAAACAACTTTTCTTCAATTCTAAACTAAATCATTGTGTGCAGCACTGTATTTAATGCTCCAGGAAAGTGTTTTTTGGGTTTTTTTTCACAGGATTTCACCTTTTAAAAATTGTCAAGCTCCTTTTTAACAAAATATTCAATTTAAAATTAAGTTGTTTATGTGTTTTATACTCATTTTTACTGTGAATGCCCTGCAAATACCGGGAAATACAATCAAGATCCTTTCATTGCCGGCATATTGCGGCGCTATGCATGAAATGCCGGCACCGGGACGGGGGTAGAGGGCTCGTGGAGGAGAATGAGGGGCGCCGAGCGGTTGCTAGGCGCCCCTCTCTCTCCTCGGCATCAAAAAAAATAAAAAAAAAATGCCGGTGAGCGGCATTTAAAAGCCGCTCACCGGCGCCCCCCTTGAGATGGCGCCCATGGCACGTGCCATGGCTGCCATACCCTATATACGCCTCTGATTTTACTACAACACCAATTTGATGGTTCCACTGTGAACTTTAACAAAATTGTGACTGAGGTTTACTCACTAAATAGTGAGCTAAACACTTCAACCCCTGATATCATTATAAGTTAGGGAGGGCCAATTCTAGTAAGCTTCTTTTTGTAAGAAAGGTTGAACTGTTCGTGAAATTGCACGGTGAATGTGATCAAAGGAAATTTAAGATACCACCGTTTTAACTATGCCTTATGCAGAGCCAGCTGAAGCTCTATTGCTAATGCCAACCCTTATAATATGTAGTAACGTGAAATGTTTTAAATCATCTAAACATAGAAACATAGAGTTTGACAGTAGATAAGAACCATTTGCCCATCTAGCCCGCCCATTTTTTCCTATCGCAAAAACTTATTAGGGCCATGATATTGACTTGTATTCCTCATAGTCTTATTCCTGTGCCATGCATGTTAGTATTCCCTCGCTATATTATCACATCTGCTGGAACAATGTTCAGCTTATCTACCACCCTGTTAGTGAAGTACAATAGTGAATAAACCATCTTTAGTGCCAATGTTGTACTGCAGTGTTTAAGGGACAGATCCTTGGGTTAGTACTGGATTGCAAATATTGTAATGCAATTTGAATTTTGCAGAAACAAAACCATAGTTACTGTGCCATTTCTTGAAGAGAGAGAGTTAAAATCATTTTATTCATGCAGAATAACATTTAATTGAGCAAGGCAGGAACAGAAACAAAATTTCCTGAAACTTCACAGTGGGTTTTGCTCACCAGCTAGAATTGGAAAACAATATAGTATTTTTAACAATATGGTGTTTTTATGTGAATATATATTGTTTTAGAGTTTATTAGGACAGATTAATGAAAATTCAACTACATAGTGTCCCCAATTCTTCATTCGATATTTGCAGTTTAATTATTATCCTTGTCATATTTTATTTGCGATTGTAATCAAGGTTTAATTGGCCGTCAAAAGGCTTGAATGTCAAATATGCATAACCAGTTCCACTCCACCCCCAACAATATTAGACTGTTCTCATGCATGTTGTGGGGAAGCAGTGAGGGGTGTACAATCCTTGGTCCACTGATCTTGATTCATTCTTGATAGCCCATAAGAGTGAATGGGTGCTGAGACACATTGTATGTCATCAAAGGCATAGCACAATAGACTTTTACTTTGGTGCTGTGACTTGATTGGGTTTATTTAAAGTCATACATTCCATATACAGGCATCCTGTGCAGAAAACAACATCGACAGCTTCATCGAGTACGTATAATGCGTATACATGTGTATACAGTCATTAATATTAAAAACATACACAGTAGACATATATAAGTACTGTACCGTGTCACACATAGCACAAACAATCTTTTATACATTGGTGTGAAAAGTTTTATAAAGCAGCAACAGTAGTCATCTCAACAGTGAAAAATATTAAAAGTTCCGGGGGTGTAAATATTGTGCTATTATGGCAGGAATGATACCTGAGGATAGCAGATCAACTCATCCTCACCCAAGCTGTCCTCTTCTATTGTCTCACTCCCCTCAACCACCGACTAGATTGTAAGCTCGCAAGAGCAGGGCCCTCTTCTCCTTTGCACCAGTTTGTTATTGTATGTGTTATTGTATGTGTTTATAAATTGTTCTAATGAATGTAACAGCGCTGCGGAATCGTCCGGTGCTTTATAAATTAATGGAATGTAATGTAATAGGGAGGAGATAGGGAAGAAGTGATGTCACAAAAATCCAAAGGGTTAAATAGATCATAAAAGATGTGGTGTGGAGGTTATTCCTCTTCCTCGATACGTAGTATGGAGGAAGCTTTAGAGCAGAGGCGGAACTACCGGGGTCGCAGGGGGGGCAGGGGGGCTCAAGCCAAGGGGCCGCCTGAAATCTTTTTTACGTTTTTTTTTTTTTTAAATAAGGCAGGGGCGTCCAACATGCGGCCCGCGGGCCGAAAGCGGCCCGCGAGACCTCGAGGTGCGGCCCGCGTAAGATCGGCAGCCAGGGCAACCGATCTTACACGAGCCGCACCTCAAGCCCTGCTACTTACTTGTGGGAGGGTCTTCTGGACAGCACAGAGGAAGCGGAGTTCACATGACATCCTACTTCCTCTGTGCTTTAGCAGAGAAGGCAGAGGGAGGCCGCGCCCCCTGCTGAAGTCTGTGAGCGGCATCGAGGAGCTGCAGTACAGGTAAGGGGGTGGGGATGGTGTTTGAATGAGTGTGTGTGATTGAGGGAATGAATCTGTGAATTAATGATTATATGAATAAATGAGTGTGTGTGTGTGTGTGATAGCATGGATGTGTAAGTGCTGGAACCTAGGCATGATGGGACTGTGATTGCTGTTAGCAATCACACTCCTATCATGCCAAGTCAGCCAGTACATGCTGAAACCTGGCCAGCTTCCCCCCTTGTGTAGTGATGCTGCCAGCCGTATGGGGTCTGCACTTACAGCCACCCTGTACCAGCGTGTATTGACTGACTTGGCATGATAGGAGTGTGATTGCTAACAGCAATCACAGTCCCATCATGCCTAGGTTCCAGCATTTACTGGATGGATGTGTAAGTGCTGGAACCTAGGCATGATGGGACTGTGACTACTGTTAGCAATCACACTCCTATCATGCAAAGTCAGCCAGTACATGCTGAAACCTAGCTAGCTGCCCCCCTTGTGTAGTGATGCTGCCAGCAGTATGGGGTCTGCACATCACTTACAGCCACCCTGTACCAGCATGTACTGGCTGACTTGGCATGATAGGAGTGTGATTGCTAACAGCAATCACAGCGAGCACAGTCCCATCATGCCTAGGTACCAGCATTTACTGGTTGCCTGGGTATGATAGGAGTGTGATTGCTGTTACCAATCACACTCCTATCATGCCAAGTCATATTGCTAATTTTGTCCAATTGTGTGTTACCTACTTTTATTAAACATGTGAGTTTTTATTATTATTTTTAAAGGTGGGGGTCATTTTCGGTTTTGGCTAAGTGAACCCTGAATGTTTTGGTCCAGAATTTTCATTTTAGTTCATCCCTAGAATAAATCTAGGGAATCCTGAATTTGTAGTCGCAAAACTTTCAAGGCCCAGAAATCAGTGAGAGGAAGAGTAAAGGTTTTGTGTTATTTACTTTATTTTAATCTGCATATTTTATTAAAGGCCATATTTTTTGTCACAGTGAAAAATTAGTGCGGCCCGCGCACGTGTACAATTCTGATGAAGTGGCCCACTGCAGAAAAAACTTGGACACCCCTGAGATTAAATGAGATTATGGTTGTATAATTTATATTTTCATTTTTAGCCAGCAGCTGGAGCTATATCTGATTAATCCCCACTGAAAGCCTGGTAATTTCTATTTTGGGTATTTTTTTAAAAAATAATTTACTATTTCATGTACTTATAACATATTTATTACCGTATTGGCTCGAATATAGGCCGCACTTTTCCCCCCCACTTTAAAGACTTAAAGTGGGGGGGAAAAGTGCGGCCTATATTCGAGGTCTAGCGCCCGACGCCCGGCCCACGGGGGAAGTACCAACACGGGAGGTTGTCTAAGCGCATCGCGCAGACGTTCACCGGCAGCGGCGATGCGAGCGTAAACAGCCTCCCCTGCCGGCACATCTGCACGATGTGCTTTAACAATCTCCCTTTGCCGGGAATTCCCACGGGGGGAGTCCCGCCAAGGGAGATTGTTAAAGCACATCGTGCAGACGTGCCGGCAGCGGAGGTTGTTAACGCTTGCATCGCCGCAGCCGGTGAACGTCTGCGCGATGTACGCTAACAATCTTCCTTGCCGGCACTTCCCACGGCGGAAGTGCCAGCACCGGAAGTTGAGTACGCGTACTGCGTAGCTGTCCCCCGCCGGCCCTGCAAGACCCCGGGGAGTCTGCACCGGTAAGTCTAGGGGGGGGGGACCTCTTGGGGCAGAGTGGCAGCATATCTCGGGGGGGTAGAGTAGCAGCATAACCCGGGGGGGGCACATCTCAGGGGGGGATAGAGTGCCAACATATCTCGGGGGGCAGAGTGGCATCATGTCTGGGAAGGGCAGAGAAGCAGCATATCTCGCGGGAGCAGAATGGCAGCATATGTGGGTTTTTTTTACTAAGACATTTTTTTCTTTAAAAAAGCACCTTACTTTTAGGGTGCGGCCTATATCCGAGCCAATACGGTATATAGTATATCGCTAGTCTGTTAATATTGCTTTAGTCCAGGTGTCAAGGTTTTTATTTTGAGCAGACTTAGTGTACCCCGAATCAGACTGGTGGACAAATCTAGACAATAGACTTTCAGTATGTCCCTTCACTAACGCAATGTTAAAATATAAACAGTTAAATCTAATGCAACCATAAAAGATAGTTCCTGAATGCAAGGATGACCTTATCTGGAATACACCCACCTTCCTGTTTAATCTCTGCGGGTACAGAAGCTTGATAACTGCTTTCTTGGAAATTTCTAAGAATTACATTCATTTAAAACCTCTCTAAAATGCAACACATTAGCTGTAACCTACCAGAGTAGCAACCATTCATTAGTAACGCTGTGTTGCAAATTGAAATCTGCTGTTTTGCTGCAGTTTTCTTTAGTATTGATCTTCTGAAAGTCTTGGGACATTTATTTGTTTGAAAAAACAGTTAGGGGGATACTGCTCAAATAAAATAATGGTTTTTCACATCAAGAGGGCCTGTCTGCTTATATAGCACATTTGGGTAAGGGATATGGCAGCCGTCTTATACCAAATTCTTATTTTATGATGGGCAAAATTCATCTGTAGACATTTTATCAGCCGGGTCTACTCGCCTATGTGTTTACTGCACTCTTAAGATGCACTGGGGTCTCTACATTTGTATACCTCTTCCTCTAACATGACTGGCACACTTCTGGCATTGTACAATATGAACATTTTTTTTTGCCAGTGTATCTCTGTGCTAAAGGGTTTTCTTCAGATACAAACCCTTAGCTTATAAATAGAAAATTGAGAACTTGTGTCACCCACAGAGTGTTTGTAACTCCATACCTAACTCTCTTTGAGGTATGTACCGGTTGAACTGAATTGAGAGATTGATCTATGCAGATGTTCTGCTTGGGGTTTGGTCTTCTGCAAATCTTTCTGACAGTTATGTCGGTAGAGAACAGATTGTTTTCCCTTTATTAGTGGTTATTTTATAATGGTAACTTAATACACAGCAGAGGACATTTTCTTTGTTATGTTAAATATATTTGTATGTTATGCATCTTAATATCAGTGATCCATTTTTTATGTTTGGCTGTTTAAAAAGGATTTGGATCCCTGCAAAACAGCTCTAGTAGCTATGTTTTTGTTGTTGTTTATCAGGGTTATTCCTTACCAAGGTTAGATCTGTTGATAAAATGTGTGGTTTGCTGTAACGCATCTAAACATTCTCACTTACATTATCCTGAACTGAAGAATATTTCAGTCACGGTGAATGATTCTTTGCAACCCCATCTAGACATTTTCTTTCAGCAATCAGATCCACCCGGCGTGGGAACTGCAACTTTTAACCAGTGCATGCTACTTAACTGATTGTGAAACAGGATGTTATTTCTGAATACAATAGAGACACGTGATTTCTTTCTCACCTTCAGTTTCTGAACAGTTGGGAGGGTTTTCTGTTTAAGGCGTGCTTTTCAACTGTAATTCTCCTCCTTGCAGCTAAAGTTATGCATGTAGAAAAGCAGGCAGGGGGGTTGGATTGCATTAGGAATGTCCTGTCCTGCGTTAAACGCTGGGTAATATGATTTAAAGGGAAAAGAAGCAGTGGGGAGGTGTCACAACGTGACAGGTAAGTGTTAACCGCATGTTTTGTTTAAATAAGTCTTTATATTTGATAGACTACAGTGATTTCTTTGGAAGGTGGTAACATTTGTGATACATTCATTTTAGACTGTATCGTTTACTACTTTATCATATTCTGCAGCACTGTACAATAGGCAAACAGCACACAACAAGTAGCACATTACATAACCATTTGGACTTTCTCAAACAAAAGGTTAGTAAGGCCCTCCTCGAATGCCTTACATTGTTCACCCCACTTAAATTTGCAGTAATTGTTTCATATTCACAGAGACAGGGAGGAATTTGAATTCTGGTAGTTGAGGGTTCATTTATACTTTTACTCATTCTAACACTTATTAGCATATGCCCAAGAACATGATCTGTGAATCTAAGGATTTTTTCCCCTGCATATTAATGAAAAATCCCCAGTGATTTCAAAAAAATGTTTTGTTCAATGAATACAGAGTAGCGTTACCTCATTTCTTATAGTACCTTGGGCCGTTTGTCCCTTTAAGAAAATGTTAAAACTTAGTAACACAATATTCCTCTTAGAAACACTCACTTTACTCCTGTTAAATGATGACTTTGGTGACATGTTGTCTGTGTAATGCTCCCTGTGTGTCACCTCTCCTTTTCCCTAATGCTAAGCTGCTGGTGGTCACTATAAATGGACAGTGGCTAGAGCAGTCGGTTGTCAACTTGTCATTGCTGTTCCTGTTGACAGTTGACAGCTATTATTGTGCGTAATAGAAAAGTTAATGTTTTGTGTGGGTGTGGGTTTGAATTAATTAGTAAGTGCATCCATATTTCCTGAAATAAGTACCATTTCCGTTTGCTCAGCTGCATTTTCATCTCCCTGTTTACCATCACCTGAAGCTAGACATTTATTTCCTTATTACTGTAATTTTGCCACAAACTACAATTGCCTCAGCATAGTATACCTCATTCTGAATTAGCATCTGATTTCAGACAGAGTTTGAGCTGTGATAATGTCCTATACTCTTATTACCCAATTTTATACTATCTGAGAGGGAAAGCCCTATATAAAAGCGAGTTTGATCACATGGACTTGAGATCTGACATACCACCTTAAGGTATAATATTATTTATTGTATGCTACATTTAAAAAATAAGCAGTATTGATTTATTTTTCTGAGTTGCCATAAAGAGAGTTTTCTAATTAGATTTTCAGCTTTATACTAACCTTTCTCCACTGTACTATTAACATTTTAACCTTCTCCAAGGGAGAGAACTATTGATGATGTCATAGAATAAGATCAACTAGCGACAGTCTGTTGCAACAATTAGAATACACTATAAAAAAAATCTGGGCACAAAATCTTTCTCCACATGCCTGCACCATCCTTTTACAACACCAGTAACCCAACAGGGAGTGAGTGTAATGAAAGGTTAAACATCAGATTTGCTCAGGTGGATTTTAGTCACTAAAGCAGGAATCTGCAGTTTTATCAACTCTCTCTCATCAACTATGCATTATGAACATTCATGGGAACATCCAAATCCCAGGCTACCTGGACTTCTCCATCTCCATCATCTGGGGGATTAATTGGTGAGGAGATTTGGTGGGCCAAACCTCAGTCTTAAGTGGGCAGAGTGAGCGTGGCCGAACGCCACATATCTGCCTAGAGAAATATGAAAGTTATGTGGAGACTGAGGGTCTAACCTGGAGAATTCCCAGGTATGATTATGAAGCCTAGACCCGCAATTTGATGCACCTTTGAAAAATGTTTTAAACAAAATAAAATCATTTCACAATCTATGTTTCTACATTAAATCCAGTTTTATTTTTTAAATATTGTTAGTAGCCTATTGGTGTATGCGGTGAGCACCCAAAAAGTCACAAGACCTCAAAACCACTACAATCGGGAAGGGAATTGTTGGTAGTTTAATTTTAGTGATCATATATTTGGGAGAACCTGACACTAGAACGTACAAAATGTGTGTCATACACTGAAAAGAGGCCATCACCTTTGTGTTCCTGTTATACCTGTTGAGCAGGTAAAGACTGAACTTAATACTGGTTGTCCTACAGTGAATGAGATACATGTGTATGGCATTCAATTGTGTGTATTTTTTATGTACAGTGGTGCAGTCCCATGCATTCTCATCAACAAATATTTAAAACATTCTACTGTCAGGTTCTCCAGACTTGTTCTAAATGAAATTAAACTACTACTTTCCCCAGAAAGTAAGCTTTTTTAGATTGAAATTAAAAACGCTATGGAAGATGACTTTTTCAGTGTTCCCTGGATGCAGAAATATGCTATATGATTTCTTAGCACTGATTGGCTGCTTTGGAGATGCAACTTATCCTAAAGGTAAGTACTTACAAAGTCCTTTAATATTGATTCTTCACTGAGGAGGCTACCGTGTCCATTTAACCACTTTTTTCCCTGACATTTAAGTTCGAACCTAACCTTAGTTTTGTTGGGCATTTTTGTGTTTGACTATTAAGCCTGTTTACAGATTAACCCCTTCAGGACCGGGATTTTGATACTAACGTGTCGCTAAAGGACCGGAGACGTTTTTGTGTTTTTGCCATGTCTTTCTTCAACTGTAATTTCTCTCTTATCAATTGGTGCACCCACACAACTCATATATTGTTTTTTTCAGCACAAGTAGGGCTTTCATTTGAAACCATATTAAGCTGGGTAGTACATTGTTTTGTTTGAAATAAACTGGAGAAAGTGGGGAAAAAAAACGCATTTTTTTACAGTTTTGTATACATACAAATTGTACACACATTGAACCAATGGGAAAAAATTATCCCAAATATATTCATTAAGTTGTCCTGATTTGGAAACCACCCAACATGGCCAGGATTTTTATCTATTTTGACCAGTATAGGGCAAATATTGCAAGGCATGCATCACGTTTTTGAAATGTAATTTTTTTCAAATTTGGCATGGTAGTCTAATACCTGCAATAGTTGTCACAGATACTGATTATCCCCCCAAAATTATATGTTTATGAAAAGTAGATAAGTCAAGGTGTACAACTAGGGTCATTTTGACACTTTTCAAACAGGGTTTTTTTTGCATATGTTGCAATGTTGCTTTAGATTTCATATTATATTTTGTATAGAATATGTTCAACTGCAGAAAAAAACACAAAATTGTGTTCACCAACATCCCCCGGTTCCAACAAGGCCTCACATGCATGGTTCATGCATTTTTTGAGGAAGCTATGAGGGCAAAACTGGAACATGCGCATTTTCGTTTTCACATTTGGAATTTTCAGAAATTGGTTTCCTGGGCCCATATCCCATTTGGGACATTTTGGAAGCCCCCCACTGTAAATTACCCCATAAAAGTATATATTTATGAACAGTAGACAAGTCAAGGTGTTCAACTAGGGTAGTTTTGACAGTTTTCAGCTAGCCATTTCTTCACTTATGTCTGCCAAACTTCACAGGGAAATTATTTTACTGCTTTTTTAACGCATACATTTCAATGTTGCACTGAATTTCTTGCACACCATAAGTGCAACAGTGGAAGAAAACACCACATTTTGTTCACCAAGATCCCCTGATTCCAACGACCTCACATGCATGGTTCATGCACTTTTTGAGGAAGCTATGAGGGCAAAACTGGAACATATGCATTTACATTTTTTTAAATATTTTTTTTCATCAGATTACTTGTAAGTGACAGGTTTAAGCCGCTGACATCAATCAGGGAGACCGATCAATAATCAGCGACTTAAAATGTCACCGACAAGTGATCAGGTAATAATTATGATTATTTCATTTATTAATAATTTGTGTTTTTTCATAATTACCCTAGATGACCCCTCTCTCTTTGTAGAGCAGGGTCATCCGTGGGCTGCCATAATGATCCGATCAGTCCTATTGGCCAGGAGCGATCTGATCAGCCCAGCCCAGCATTTGACCTGGAAGCACCCTGGACTTTCAGGTCAGTGCTGTTATTTTTTTTTATTATTATTATTATTATTATTATTTTATTAATTTTTTTAATTAATTTTTTTTATTATTTATTATGATCACGGCATTGAAGGGGTTAACGCTGCACTGACGCTCTCATGGAGCGATCAGGCAGCAGGGGGGTGTTGGATCAGGTCCCCACACTTGTGTGGTGACCCATTCAACACCCCCCCCCTTCCCTGAAGCTGCCTGTGGCAGCTGAAACCGCGATTGCAGATTTTTCTGCAATCGCTGTCTCTGCCTACAAAATCACTCCGTGGGAGCGATCGTAGGCTTGGGGGCGGTCTTAGACAGGCTGTGCTGTCTGCCCAGGAGTCCTGGGCAGACAGCAGCAGCAGCGCCCCCACGATCACCGCGATTGTGGTGATGTGGGGGCGTTTTTTGGAGGAGACGTACCTGGTACGTCCCGGTCTACCAGTGACTGTTAACCAGGAAGTACCAGGTACGTCCCGGTACTGAAGGGGTTAAAAAAGGATATATATGTGTATTAGAAACCAACTACACTATATGGACCAAAATATTGGGACACATGACCATTACACCAACAGGTACTTTTATGACATTGCATCCTAAATACATAGACGTTAATTTCTGGATGGTTCCCCCTTTGCAGCTATAACAGCTTCCACTCTTCTGTTTCTGTGGGTACTTTTGCCTATTCATCCAGTATAGCATTTGTTAGTTCAGGTGCTGATGTTGGACGAGAAGGCCTGGCTCAGAGTCTCCGTTTTAGGTCATCCCAAAGGTGTCCAATAAGGGTTGAGGCCAGGGCTTGTTTTGTGCACTGGGGCACAGTCATGCTGAAATAGAAATGGGCCTTCCCCAAACTGTTCTTACAAAGTTGGAACTATAGCATTGTCTTAAATGTCTTGATATGCTGAAGAATAAAGATTACCCTTCACTGGAAGTAAGGGACCTAGACCAACCCTTGAAAAAGAGTATCATACCATTATCCCTCCTCCACTAAACTTTACAGTTGGCACAATGCAGTCAGTCAGGTAACGTTCTCCTAGCATCAGCAAACCCAGACTCATGCAACAGATTTCCAATCAAATAATTTGTCACATAGAACATGTTTCCACTGCTCCAGAGTCTAGTGGCAACATTCTTTACCCCACTTGCAGCTGCTGGGCCATGGAAACCCATTCCATGAAGCTCCCGCCACACAGTTTTTTGTACGGATATTAATGCCAGTGGAAGTTTAGAACTCATTAGCTATGGAGTCATCAGAGCAGTTTGCATCATGTGCCTCAGCACTCGGTGACCCCGCTCTGTGGCTTTATGTGGTCTTCCACTTTGTCCTGTTCCCAAATGCTTCCACTTTCCAATAATAGCACTTATAGTTGGAATATCTACCAGGGATTACATTTTACAAACTGACGTATGGCAAAGGTGACATCCTATAACATGGTTATTCACAACCCATTTTCTTCACAAATGTTTATAAATGCAGATTGCATTGCTAGTTGCTTACTTTTATACCCTTGTGACAATGGGTCTGATCAAAACACATGAACTTAATAATAAAGAGGTGTGTCCCAATACTTGGGACACTGGTCCATATACTGTATATGCATATAGCATAAAAGCAGCCATGTTAACCTCCCCACCTTGATCATTTTTCCATCCTCTTAAGTTAATATTAATTAATGCATGTTAATAAAAAAGACCTTCAGGTTAATATATCAACACAGCAAGCTTGATCAGCACGAAATAAAGAAAATGTTAAAGTGGCCTGTATAGTTAAATCAGTGAGATAGCATTTATACTTGTTTTGGCATAGCTGGGAACTTTATAAACGGCCACTGTTATGAACTTATTCATTAAAGGGAGAGTTGTCAGGAGAATCCCCTACTTCACTATTTATTATGAAGTGCTGACACAGGAAGTTTCATCAACGACTGAGCTGGCCCTGTATAATGTATAATTCAATGGATTAAGAGACTGAAGAAATCTCAGTGATTTAACTACACATCATACAGGACAAGCCAAGCTCTTTCTGCAGAAAACTCACTTTTTGAAGGTTGGACCTTTAAAAACTCTCCCTTTAGTGAATAGACGTTCAAATATTAACCCCTTAATAGTCCATTGCAAACATTCCATCATAAAGACTTGCTAATGCCTGCAACCAATTGGTTCTAAGGAGTTGTTATGAAAACAATGACTTGTCAACGGCTAAATGTATTCTGAATTAACCCCTTCAATCCCAGGGGTTTTTGGTACCTCAAAGCCCAGAGCAATTTTGCCATTTTTGGGGTATGTCGGTTTAGCGATGATTCTCTTTTCCTGTGAATAGTCTACCCATATAAACTATATATTGTTTTTTCAAGGAGAGATAGAGCTTTCGCTTGATACCATAGTTGGATGATTAGCTGAAAATTTAGAATGAGAAATTTAGTTAAAACTAGCGAAGATTAGAAAATTAAACTAATTTTTTTTTACATTTTCCCTCTGAATCCTCACAAAATTAGGTAAAGTGATGGAAAATCCCCTCCAAGTTTATCAATTCAGGTGTCCTGATTTCAGAAATACCTAATTTATATAGATTTTCCAGACTTTCCCAGCACCAGGGAGCATACTATAAGGTGTACAATTTTGTATAATTTTTATGCCTATGGCTTAACGGGTTTGGGGGTTGTGAACGGGGGCAGAAGGGTTATACTGGCTAGATGTTATGCTAGGGCAATGGGAAGTAAGGTTTTTTAATAATTTTTTTATTATCTTTTTTTATATATTTTTTTTTTTAATTTTTTTAATTTTTTTTTAAATTTTTTATATATTATTTTTACACAGAAATGGTTAGAGGTCCTCCTAGGGACCTCCTGAACATGCCAGTGATGTCACAATGACATCACAGCTCACATTATAATTTTTTTTTGTATTATATATATTATTATTTTAATGATTTATTTAATATTTTTTAAATGAATTAACTTTTTTTTTTTCAGCTTTTCCGTTTCAGGACGGGAGGGGGAGTGAGAGAGATGGTTTCTCACTCCCCTCCCCGCGATCCCCCTGCACCGATCACTCTGTGAGGACCTGCATAGAGATCGCAGCGTCTCTGTGCCTCATCGGAGGGCAGGATATCCCCGCAGGGGATATCCTGTCCTCCGATGACCTTCCGGGTTACGTCAGCAGTGACGTAACCCGGAAGGGAATGCCCGATCGCGTGATTGGGCACTTTCAACCGTAACAGCTTACCGGCTTTCATGCCGGAAGCTGTTACGGGAGATCGGGCAGCAGAAAGCCGGCGATGGCGGCTTCTGCTGCCAGGGGGGAGTCCAGGCTGTCAAACGACAGCCTGGTCTCCCATGCAGCAGCAGGGATGTGTCCCTGACGCTGCACGAAGGGCTGGACGTACCGGGACGTCCATAGGGGTTTCTTTGTGGGCGTTTTTTGGACGTCCCGGTACGTCTATAGAGGATTGAAGGGGTTAAATCACCTGTATCGTGAAGGCGTCAGCTGTAAACTGATCACTGAGAATTTGTCTATTTACCCTGAGATTGGAGTAAAAGGCCTAAGATGGCCAACCCTGACTGTTTAGCGTTAGGTGCATTTGTTGAGGTTTTCAGGGACTGATTAAAAGGTTAGGGTGAGATGAGAGTTTTGGCTTGGGTTCAGTAAAGTAGCTAATTAAATTTAAAAAAAACCTCACAGTTCCTCAGGAAAACCTTCCCTTGCGCTACATAATTCAGCTTGGAGAGATCTTTTGTCCCTTGTTATCTGTATGAAATTAATTAGGACGAGAGACTGGAGTCTGAAAAAATATCAAACATTTTGCACCAGAAGATGCCATACCAGTTAAAAGTTTAGTAAGCCATAAAGTTGTTGACTTAACATATAGGGCATAACCGTTTGTAACAAAGTTTTTTTTAAATTTTATTTTATTTTATTTATAGAAACCACTGGGCCTTTGGTGAATTAGACTGCATTGTAATTTACATGTTTCATTTATTGACATATTGACCTTTATTGCATTAATCTGCTAATCTTTTCTTTCAGTGTGTTAGAGAGGGAAGCAGATAAATGTGCAATTTATAGTCAAAATGATTTATAACCAACATTAGCCTCATGGAATTAATTATCTAGAAATGCAGTGACTATTGAAAGTGTAGCTTTCTGATTTTGTCCCTGCTTTGCATCAAAAACATAGTTCACTTCACCATCCAAAAATGAGTACGCTTGAAACTTTAAAGGGGAGTAAGTATGTGACTACTTGTTTATCATTATCATGTGCCAAGTTTGCGCATCCTTCTTAATATTCAAAGGTTAATAGTGTTAAATTCAGTAATTCTGTCAAGGAAGTTCCCCTTAAAACTTTTTTGGAAGTTCTGAGGCTGTGTGCCGTTTCAGAGTTTGGTTTGGTATTTAATACCTGTAGAGGGAAAGAATGGTTTTAATAACAGGGCTTTTGTTGGGACTCAATGTGTATATAGAGTTTATCTGAATAGTCTGTTTGCTCAAGTTGTATATTTCCGTAGCTCAGTCAAGGGCAGCACATGCTGGGAGAAAATACAGCTAACTAGGTGAATGGAAACTGATCTATCTTCAGTGCTTAATAAGCTAACTGCAGAAACGTGGTTAACCTTTCAACTTCCAGCAGGTAAGGGGGTTGCATTTACCATCTGGCACCGAGACAAGAAAAATATATCCGTATTCGCTTACATATTCACATACTTTAACTACACTGAAATATGAAAAGTGTGTAATACGGCTCTTGAATATATTTTTTTAAGATTCTTTTTTACTTGGGAAATATACACCATGTACATGTTAAATATTTATAAAACCAACATTTTTTAAAATTCATGGTAATAATCGCTGTCAGCTATTTTTTTTTTTTGCAAAACTGGCATCTATGTTCTATGAAATGTTTGTAACATCTGTGAAAACTTTAGTTAAATTTATGGTATGGATATGTATCTAATTTGTTTTTCATTATTCTGTGCCACCAAATGTGTTAGATTTAAATGTGGGTAATTTATATTACTAGATTATGGATACCGTAGACTGCTGTTTTTGTTTTGACAATGTATCTTTAAAAACTGATCACAGAGGCTTTGCTTGCATAAATGTATGTTGGCTGAAGAAATATATTAAATGATGGTAGTGTTCTAGACCTTGCCAACAGCTGCACAATCCTGAGATCCTCCCTTCCCAATTGTGCCTACAAACAAGGGCATACTAAGGAGCTTTGGGCCCTGGATCAATTATACAAGAAGGGCCTTTCTCTGTATAACTTCCCTTTAGCAAACTCTTTTACCTTTCTCTCTGCTCTGCTCTTGTGGTCTTCTTTTCCCTTCTGTTTTTGTTTTTTTTGCATGTTACGTGTTGATATATTTCCTCACTTTTTCTGTCTTTTCCTTTTTTCTTTTATGTTACTTGTCTGCCTTTTGCATGTTCCAGCCTCTTTCTAACCTCTATTCTGTCCCCTCACATATAAATATACACACATACATGCACACATACATGCACACATACAGCCTAAATTGCCACAGCGAGGGAAAAATATTCTATACCATTTTAGGCGTGGTATTGGTAAGCAAACAAGGTAATAATGTGACCTTACAACTTGCTATGAACTTGTTGCAATGAAACTGTAAAGGCTACCCATAACATGGCCTCTATCTACTAAAATAGATACTGAACGCAAAAAAGAGACCTGTACTATTGAGTCCCATAATTTGGTATAATATACATTGGTAGAGGGCAGGGCCTCATATAAATTCTGTGACATCTCCTCCTACAATGACAAATAATGCCACTCAAAGTATCTCAGAACCAGTTAGAAGCAGTCGGATTAAAGATGTTTGCACGTTTTTGATCACAGCTATCATCATCTTTATAACCATGCAATGCAACTAGAACTCGATAGTTTGCATGGCAACACATGATATACTTGCTCCTATACATATAAACACACACACATGTGTATATATATACATGCACAGACACATATATGTATACACAATATTTACGCATCCTCCATTTCCCTCCTGTTTGTTCTTTGTGCCCTGTAACTCACTGAGCGTCGATCTGGTCAGGTCTATGACGGGTGGCAATCATCCTACTTTACTGCTACTGCAAGCCAAAAAGTGATGTAATTTCCGGGCACACATTGTGAGAGAGATGATTGCCACACATCTTGAGAGCCGATCGGATCTTTGCTTCACAGGGTGAATTAGTTCCTCTCATCTGAACTGGTCAGAACCCAGGGCCCTGGGTAATTGCTGCAGGGCTGCTCAAAATGCTGGGGGCATGGTGCTATTGCCCTGTGTTCTCCACCATTAATCTGGCACTTCCTACACATATCCCTGTAATGTACTTTGCTTACTCATGCCTCACTCAGATACATGCACTGGTGGCTCTATCAGCTGCGATTTCCTATCCCAGCCCTCTTTGCTAAATGAAATGCAAGAGTCAAAATGGAGCCTCCAGTTCCAGGGAGGAATAGACATCAGGCAAGCAGCAAGTCTGCCATCCCAGCTCTATGTCTAGGTCTTGTTTAAGACTAAATACATTCCTGCTTAACAACAGTAGTTTGCTTAGTGTGAACTGAACAGTCTGTACTTTGTGTTGGGGAAGAAAAATATCATCTCAATTACCTAGTATGTGGCTCATGTTAACAAAAATAATGTTGTGAAGACATCCAGTCCTGCAACCTTAATTAAGGATAAAAGCATTAATATGGTTTGTTTTTTTTTTGTTTTTTTTTTAAAGACATTACTAACATATTGTTTAATACAGAATTGATTAGGGTAGTATAAATAAAATACCATATGATTCATCCAAATAAACCCACTGAAAATTAAACAACAAAAACACAAAAAAAAATAAAAAAATTGTTGGAAATAAGATGGTATTTGCAGCTAATCAAGTTTGTTAATTCTTAGGAGTTGGAGACAAACCCTTTTTTAATTTAGTCGACTACTTATTTGTTTGTTCCATTTTTTGAAGACCTTGTTCCCATATGTATGTTTTTTTTAAATTTGTTTTTAGTAGCCGGGAAACTTCTTTTTCCATTATAAGTTGAGTCTTCAATTGGTTCTCTAAACAGAACCAATTTAAGTCTCTATTTTGTTTCCACTCCCTTGCTATTACTCTTTTTGCTGCTAAGCAAATATGTGTAGTCAGATTTAACTGAACCTGTGTCATAGTTGGCCAACCAATATGTAGTAAGAACACGGATGGGGACATATTTAAATTGATGTTATCAATTTTTTTTAAGTAGTCCCAGATCTTTTTCCAGAAATTCGCCACTATCGGACATGACCACCAAATATGGAGGTATGTTCCCTCCATCTGTCTACATCTCCAGCATATTTTTGAGCTATTTGGGTACATGTCTGCTAGTCTGGTTGGAACAAGATACCATTTATTCAAAACTTTAAATTGAGTTTCAAGCAAGGAAAGGTCATGGATCCTAGAGTTCAATCTATTAAGTGCATTTAACCATTCTTTTGTTGGGATCGTTATGTTTAGCTCTTTCTCCCATCATACTATAGGTACCCTAATAGATTTATCTCCCTCTTTTGTTCTTATATATTATAAACATTTTGAATAAAGTTTCGTTGAGTGGGTTAAGTTAAAGATTTGAGCTAGTTGTTTTTTCTTTTAACGTTTCTGTATCTTAGATTAGTCATTGCCTGAAATGAAAGGGCCACTATTATAGAAATTATGTCCTTAATAACGTATTAATGCAATGACCATTCCAATATGTAACTGATGCTTTTTATTAAACTGTCTACTGGCCATTCAAAGAAAACTGTCAACTGTCTTTTTATGTGCCTGCCAGCTCCGCACAGTTGATGACATCATGCTTGTACGGAAGCCAGTGTCATCCATCCAAGCAGGTACACGCACCTGTTTTGTTATGTGCTAGAGGGCCACATCTATTCCTTGCGTATTACCCTGTTGTTCCTACTTTTAATATTACTGGATAAAAGGGTTTTGACATAGTGAAAGGTTTTTTTAATTATATAATTTGCTTACTTGTGCTAGGGCAATAAAATGTTGGCACTTCCATTTGCACTATTTTCTGTGCAATGTGGGTAGAAATCCCTTTGGGGATCTCTCTTAAATATTAGGGATACCTGTCATCACAGTGAGCTCCCGATATACAGATGCAAGAAAAAGTAAGTTAACGCTTTGGAATTACCAGCATTTATGTATAAACTGGTCTTAAAATGTGATATAATAATGCACAAACACAATCTGTTTTAACGAATAACTTTAAATTATTGTTGTTCGCATTGAATACATCATTAAACATTCACAGTGGGTTGAAAAAAGTATGTGAAACCCCTGGGCTAATCACTTCGACAAAAGCTAATTCCAGTTAGGCATTAGTCCAAGCAATGAAACAGGATTGGAGGTGTGTTTTAGAGCTACTTTGACATATTTTCAAGAAGCATCTGCTGATGTGAACCATGCCTCAGAAAAAACAAATCTCAGAAGACCTATAATCAAGAATTGTTTAAAGTTTGAAAGAGTTAAAAAGTAATCTTAAAGAGTTAACATATTCATCAGTCCACAGTTAGAAAAATTGTTTATAAATGGAGACAATTTTACAAGTTTACGAAAACCCAGCAAAAAAATGACTTCGAGGGCACAATGCAGAATGCTCAATGAGTTAAAAAAAAACAACCCCTAGATTAATAGCTAAAGGCTTGAAATAATCACTGAAACAGGTTAACATCTCTATTCATGAGTGTGCATATGTAAAACATAGAACATATATGGACTCCATGGCAGGACACCACAGAAGAAGCCGCTGCGCTCCAATTTTACTTCACTGTTCATCTGAAGTTTGCTAAAGAACACTGCAAGCCTCCACAGTGCTACTGAGAAAATGTTTTGTGGACTGATGAAACTAAAGTTGAATTATTTAGGAACAACACAAAGCACTATGTATGGTGTATCAAGAGCACATGAAAACATTATCCCAATGGTGAAGTATAAAGGAGGGATCATCATGATTTAGGGCTGCTTTGTTGTCACTGGGCCTGGACAGCTTGCCATCATTGAGAGGATAATTATTTATCAAGATATACAGAATAATGGGGTGGCTGTGGCAGCTGTAGCTCAGAAGAAGTTGCATAATTCAGCATGACAATGACACTAAACATCAAAGCAAATCTATTGCAGAATGTTTTCAGAAAAGAAAATACACCTTTTGGAGTGGCCCATACTTGTAAGCACTGCTTTTGTCTCTGTTTTAAGCTTCTCTTCTTCTCACTGTGATCATGAGTTGGATTGTGACAGAGAAACAGTGATTCCCTGGGTCTTGCGACCCTGGTTTTCTAAAAATATAAATATTGTATGTATATTGGGTAGTTAATGTGTTGGATGTTAGTGGGGCTAGTTGGATAGGGTCACGGTTAGGTCAAACAAAATAAAAAACTAAAAAATATTAGAACATTTATAGTAAATGAAAATTATAAAGGAATATAGGACAAGTTAACTAATATATAACCTCCAAGACGACCATGTACACCCTCTTCGTGTACATATCAGGACGTAATAATCTGTTCCTTAGCAGGTCTAAAAATTAGGTAAATAAAACCTCAAGTTAATAGCAACACATGATTAATTCAACAAAAACAAATGGAGAAACCACCTTTACTGCTTCCATAGGAATTAAGATGTAAAGTAATAGACAGGTTAAATACAACAGATTAATTGATCACCAGCACCTTTATAAAAGCTTTAGCAGTTTGCTGGTCTGACGCATTCAGGTATGTGTTAACACAATGCAGAGGCGGAGAGGCATCAGCAATCTTACTGAAGCAATTGTTGCTGCCCATCAATCTGGAAAGGGTTATAAGGCCATTTCCAAAGAATTTAAAGTCTACCATTCTACAGTGAGAACGATTATTCAAAAGTAGAAAACATTCAAAACAGTTGCCAATTTTCCCATAAGTGGGCATCCCAGAAAAATTCCGCTAAGGCCAGACCATGCAATGCTCAGAGAAATTGCAAAAAAAGAAAAAGAGTTACATCTGAGATTCTACAGGCATCAGTATGTTAAATGTTAAAGTTCATGACCGTAGAATTAAAAAACAAGTATGGTTTGTTTGGAAGGGTTGCTAGGAGAACGCTTCTTCTCTCTATAAAGAACGTGGCAGCACGACTTAGGTTTGCAGACTTGCATCTGAACAAACCACAAGACTTCTGGAACAATGTTCTTTGCACAGACAAGACCAAAGTGGAGATGTATGGCCATACTGCACAGCGCCACTCTTGGCAAAAACCAAACACGGCAAGCACGGTGGTGGAGGGTTGATGATTTGGGCTTGTTTTGTAGCCACGGGAACTTGGAACCTTGCAGTCAGTGATCAACCATGGACTCCTCCTACCAAAGTATTCTAGATTCAAATGTGAGGCCAACTGTCTAACAGCTTAAGCTTGGTGGCAATTGGGTCATGCAACAGGACAGTGATCCCAATCCACAGCAAATCCATATTGACATGGCTGAAAAAGAAAAGAATCAAGGTGTTGCAACTGCCAGTCAAATGGATTATGCGAGAGCCCATAGGGGGACCCACTTGGGGAATGGGGCCCCTCTCCTGCTGCAGGTGCATTTCCAGACACACATACAGACTGCATTATAGACGTCATTGATGGCAGAGTCAACTTCCAGCTTCCTACTTTCATATCAAAGGTGATTAGCCTGTAAGAAGCTCCTTTCTTCAGTCACATGTTATAGTCAGTAAGTGGGAGTTGCATGGCTCTCTGCTTGAATGGGAAAGGCAAGAATTGTGGTTACTGTGTAAGGATCTCCTAGAAATATACCTGTAGATACAGGAATATATATAATCTGCAGCAAGGAGCTGTGATCTATGTTTATGGCAGTATGGAGGTGTCTGTGTATTTATTAGACTTGTGCATTCGTCTTCGGGCGAACATGAAAACGAGCACGAAGAGGCCGTTTTTTTGTTCGTTCCGAAGGAACGTAGAACAGAATACAGTGCCGGCAAACCGTAGGCGAAGACGAAGACTCACAATCACGAAGATTCGAAGATTCTTCGTGATCGTCTTCGTTTTTGCCGCGCAACCGCCAAAATTTCAAACAGGAGTGAGCTGATCCTCGTCTGTCCAATCAGCTCACTCTTGTGACGTAACGCTAAGGGTCTCGTCCAATGCCTGTGCTGCTGTTTTTTGAATTCTGAAGGCGCCTTTATAAGACCAGAGCTTGCCTGAGAGATCCATTCATTTTTCGCTGTGACTGCTTTGGCAACACTGCTGTGCTGCATCCGAGCGTTACAGAGAGAGATTGTTCTGTTCTGTGTGAGACTGGTAAGCCTTAGCCTGCCATTTCTCACTGTGTACTTCATCCTCACTTCAGTGCTACTTAATTAATATATTTAATAATAATAATTTGATTAATTTAATTTTTTTAAAATTAATTTGTCATCAACTTTAGTGTAAGTGCTGTTGAGTTGACAGTGCACCCAGTGCCTCAGTGGCACTGGGGTGCCCTTGCCCTGGGCTGGCACTAGTGCCTATTGCCTGTCCTGCTTAAATAAATTAAATAGAATTTATAAATTACAATTTAATAGAATCTATAATTTAATAGTTCATTATAATATTATATATATATATATATTTGTCAGTCATATATATATATACTATAGTATACTAGTGTAGAGTGTACTGTAGACATTCATCTACTAGTGTCTAATTTAAAATCAGTAATATTAATTAATATAATTAATAATTGAATTCATTATAAAATTATATATATATTTGTCAGTTATAGTTAGTAATAGTATACTAGTGTAGAGTGTACTGTAGACATTCAGAACATCTACTAGTGTCTAATCTAAAATCAGTAATATCAATAATTCTCTAATTCTTTCTTATCTTAATAGTTAATTAAATTAGCTATAAATAAAAGTAATAATATTAATTAATTACTACTAGCGTATAGTTCAGCTAATCTTATTAGTACTGGTGCTGCAGCTCTATAGTTTGTGCTTTGTTTTAGCAACAGTAAGAGACCAAGTCAATTTTTCTTAATTAATCTTTCATTTTATTTCATTTGTTTTGCTCACCTCAGTCCATCAGTGAAGTGAACTTGTTGGGCTAGTGAGTGCAGCCGCATAAGTGCTGTGTTTTTTTTTGATCAGCAAGCAGTGACGTTAACTGTTTTGCAAAGATTTTCTCATTTATTTTACATTTTATTTCAATTTTATTAAAAGTACCCTTAGTGTTTTGCTCACCTCAGTCCATCAGTGAAGTGAACTTGTTGGGCTAGTGAGTGCAGCAAGCAGTGAAGATAACTGTTTTGCTGTGACATTTTATTTTATTTCTAATTCTTTTCAAGAAAAATTGACTGTGACGAGCTGTACTAAGCAAAGCTTCAAGCTACTAGCTGTAGTACTAAAATAATTCTAATCTTCTTTAATCTTAATCTATAATATATTATAAATAATAATATTCTAATTCATAATCTATAATATAAGTAATTCTAATTCTAAATTCTAATTCATAATCTATATTCTTCTATCTATAATACATAATATATAAGTAAATTAGTTCTAATCTATTAATATTATATAACTTAATATTAATTAATAAATCATATACTGAATCTGATTTAACCTCACTTTAGCTTAGTGGGTTTGAGAGCGTCTGCCTAGAGGTAGACTTATAGTAAGGAAATATAGCTTTAGGCTAGCATAGTGGTAGGCTAAGCTCTTAGGCCCGTGTAAATTCAAATTAAAAATAAAATACTGCTAGTTATTAAATAGTTAATCTTGAGTTAATAATTTCAATAACTTTAGGATTTTGGCAGATTGCACACAGCACAGTGCAGTAGTGCATAGTTTTACTTTTTAAGCAGTAGCACTGAAGAGAACTTCCTCTAATTTTTTTGTCTTTAATTCGTTTTTCCTTTTTTTTATTTTTATTTTTTTATTTTTTTTTTTATAGTTTTTTAAACACTACACTACACTACACTACACTACACTACACACACAACACAAAATTTGAAATGGATCCTCCTTTTGGGACTAAGGAGGGACAAGCTCCATCTACCACCACCACCACCACCACCAGCACCACCACCAGCACCACCACCAGCTCTAAGATGCAGCCTTTGCGTCAGTCTAGTCGGCCAAGTAGGCCAAGCTCTCGCTTATCATTTGGGGAAGCATTGCTTGAAGGATCATCAAGTAAAGGAAAGGCACCAAAAGCAGGCAGTAGTAGTGCGGCTAGGCCCACAAGCTCTATGGTTTTTTACGGAAAGCCTAAAGCACCAGAAGCACGTTCAAAGTTAAAGGGTAGCACAAGTAGTACCAGCCCAGTGACTAAAAAGAAGTGCCTTTTGCCCCAAGCAGCATCTTCCCCATCCACCAGCAGCATGCAAGGTACCAAGCAGAGCCAAATTAGCAGCAAGACTCAGAGGGGTCCCAAACCAAAGCGATCTCATTCCTTTGTAGGGAAAACCACCACCACCACCACCCCCGCCTCTACCACCACTAGTGCTGCGCCTACTGTTCCCACTGGTACCGCCACGCCATGTCCTCCTAGTACCTCTAGCAAGCCACCAAGTCCTTACAAAATTTTTGTAAAGACAGTTAGAGAGAGGGCTACACATAGTGGAACTCCACCTAGCGAGGTAGCAGAGGAGCCTGAGACTGAGAGGCCAAGTGCAGAGTCTATTCTTCCTGCTCGCACTACTACTAGTCACGAGTCTCACGACGATATCAGTCTTAGCTCCAGCCTAGCAGGAATTCCATTCGATCTGGCTAATGAAGAGCTAGACTATGAGCCAGAGGAAGTAGAGGAGATGAGTGGTCAGGAATCAGATTCCTCAGGGAGCAGTGTCCAAATGACTAGTGCACAATTTTCCCCTGAGCCTCCACCTTCTCCGCTACGATCATCACCATCACCACCACCAGCAGCAGCAGCAAAACCTAGCAAATCTAAAGCAATTAGCAGTCCCACTATGGCCAGTACTGTTACCACCAGTCCCACCACCACTAGTTCTGCCTCTGTTCATCCACCCCGAGCAGTAAGAGCAGCACCCAAGGCACACTCCAAGGCTATGCGCGCCCCAATTTGGGAGCACTTTGAAAATGTTGAAGAAGGGCGCTATGGAAAGTGCAAACATTGTGGGAAGCTAATAAGCAGAGGGAAAGTGTCTGGCCATTTTACCAGTGCTAGCATGAAGCATCACCTCAGCACTCAACACAACGCTGTGCTATTGGGGAAAGATGCAGAGGTAAAACTTAGTGCAGGCAGCATAGCTGGTGGCCGTGGAAAAACCCCAACAGCTTCTTCTTCTGAGCCAATAGCAGCAGCAGCAGCAGCAGCAACTAGTGCTGGCAGCCAGAGACCAAGGCAGGTTGGAGCACTGCATGCCCAGCCCACCCTGGAAGAATTTGGGGCATTCCACTCCAAGAGAACGATGCCCAAACAGCAGGCCAATAAAGTAACGCGACTTATTGGTCAGTTCATTGCTGTTGGAGGGGCATCCTTCTCCATGATTGAAGGGGAGCCTTTCAAACAATTGATGGCGGCTGTGGCTCCACAATACACAGTTCCGTCACGTTCCACTTTCAGCAGGAACATTGTCCCCTCGCTGTATCGGTCCTGTGTTGCAGCAGTGAAAGAGGAGCTTTCCAAGGCTGCTGGTCAGTGTGTTCATTTCACTACAGATTTGTGGAGTGCACCTAGCGCCCAGCATGCCTTTCTTTCTTTGACAGCACACTGGTGGCAGCCCGGTGTGTCTAAGGAAGTTGCTGCAGCAGGCTACCGATCATTCCTTCTCCATGCAGAAGTGATGGATGAAAAGCACACTTCCCAAAATATTCTGCATGCGATTAGGAAAATGTTTAGCCTTTGGGTGGGAGCAGAGGCGGGCACCAATGTTGAAGTTGGTTTTGTGGTAACTGACGGAGGTGCCAATATGGTGAAAGCGCTGCGAGATGGTCATATTGTTGGTGTGCGCTGTGCAGCCCACATCATCCATCTTGTAGTGAAGGCAGCAATGTCAGAAGGAACTAATGTGGCAGCAGTAGTTCTGTCCCGCTGCAGAAAGATCGCTGGGCACTTTCACCATAGTGTTAAGGCTAGCCAACTTTTGAGGGAAGAGCAAGAGAGGTCAGGTCTTCCCGTACACTGCCTACGTCAGGATGTCAGTACACGGTGGAACTCCACGTTAGACATGCTAGAGAGGATTTTGGAGCAGCAGAGGGCAATCCATAATCTTGCCTCAGAGCACAATATTGGGATTACCTCTCCATTGAATAGGGAGGATTGGACAGTGATCGCCCAGCTAGTGGCAGTCCTTAAACCATTCAGGGATGCCACAGAAAATTTAAGCTCAAACACTGCCAGTCTGGCCCAGGTAATCCCAGTGTTCTCCCATCTAGGCAGCAAGATGGATGTGTTCCTTGGAAACCGTGAGGCTGTTCAAGGTGGCACTCTACATCCTGACGTAGCAGCCATAGTCAGGAAGCTGAAGGATCTGCTAAAAGTACACCTTCGCAAGCGAATGGAAGAGAGTCCCGAAATGATGCTAGCGTGCCTTTGTGATCCAAGAATTAAGGGAAAGCTAGCTTTGAAATTCAATGTTCTCAGTAGCTACCGGGAGCAATTGGTCAACAAGGTGCGTGACTGGCAGCGTAAAATGGGAATGCTGTCCGAGGAGGGTGAGGTGCAGGAGGAGGAAGAGATGATGTGGTCTGCTACCCCTAGCAGCAGCATCAGCAGCAGTGCCACAAGCAGCACAACACAGCTGAGTGGAGCAGCTGCGTTTTGGGAAGAGGCACTTGGCAGTATAGTTGGACCATCTGACAGAGCTAGCAGCAGAAAGGAGAGTAGTGCTGCTGAAATGGTCAAACTTTACCTCTGTGAAGTTCCTTCTGCTCCTAATGTTGATCCTCTTAGCTACTGGGATGAAAAGAAGAGTGTGTGGCCTGCACTCTCATGGGTTGCGCAGCAGCTTCTATCATGTCCGCCAACCACTGTTCAAAGTGAGCGCGTGTTTTCTATGACTGGAAACATACTGAGTCCACAGCGCTCACGCATGGCACCTCATCTGATGGAGCAGATTGCCTTTCTTAAATTCAATCTGCCCAAATTGGGTTACCCAGCTCTTAGCTTGGAAAGTTAAATTTTTTCTCTCTAATGTTTAAGGTAGTTTCTCCCCCTGGTTGCACTTGCTGCGGTGTGGCAATGCCTGCTACCTCCGCTGGTGTAGCCAATTTACGCTAGGGCCTAGTGTCTGAGCTCTGTAAGTCCGCTCCCAAACGCCTAGGACTGACAGTCTTTGGATGCTTTGCCCTGGGGTGAAACAGGTGAGTGGGTCGTCAATTGCCCACTCATTCACCTTTTTCCGTTTCCAACGCTGCTGCTGGTGGTGGTGCCAGTATCTTTTGCCAGTTCGCTTCCTGGCTGAAATCATGCCTCAGATGTCCCTAATGGAAAGGGTAGTTTCTCCCCCCTGGTTGCACTTGCTGCGGTGTGGCAACGCCTGCTACCTCCGCCGGTGTAGCTAGCTTATGCTAGGGCCTTGTGTCTGAGTTCTGTAGGTCTGCTCCCAAACGCCAAGGACTGACAGTGCTTGGATGCTTTGCCCTGGGGTGAAACAGGTGAGCGGGTCGTCAATTGCCCACTCATTCGCCTTTCCCAATTCTGCTGCTGCTGGTGGTGGTGCCAGTGTCTCTCTTCAATGCCAGTTCGCTTCCTGGCTAGTGTCATGCCTCGAATGTCCCTGATGGTAAGGGTAGTTTCTCCCCCCTGGTTGCACTTGTTGCGGTGTGGCAACGCCTGCTACCTCCGCCGGTGTAGCCAGCTTACGCTAGGGCCTTGTGTCTGAGTTCTGGAAGTCCGCTCCCAAACGCCAAGGACTGACAGTTTTTGGATGCTTTGCCCTGGGGTGAAACAGGTGAGCGGGTCGTCAATTGCCCACTCATTCGCCTTTTCCAATGCTGCTGCTGCTGCTGCTGGTGGTGGTGCCAGTGTCTCTTCTCTGCCAGTTCGCTTCCTGGCTAGTGTCATGCCTCAAATGTCCCTTATGGTAAGGGCAGTTTCTCCCCCCTGGTTGCACTTGCTGCGGTGTGGCAACGCCTGCTACCTCCGCCAATGTAGCCAGCTTACGCTAGGGCCTTGTGTCTGAGCTCTGGAAGTCCGCTCCCAAACGCCAAGGACTGACAGTGTTTGGATGCTTTGCTCTGGGGTGAAACAGGTGAGTGGGTCGCCAATTGCCCACTCATTCGCCTTTCCCAATTCTGCTGCTGCTGCTGCTGGTGGTGGTGCCAGTGTCTCTTCGATGCCAGTTCGCTTCCTGGCTAGTGTCATGAATCAAATGTCCCTAATGGTAAGGGCAGTTTCTCCCCCCTGGCTGCCTCTGTCTGCGGTGTGGCAACGCCTGCTACCTCCGCCGGAGTGGCCAGCTTACGCTAGGGCCTTGTGTCTGAGCTCTGGAAGTCTGCTGCCAAACGTTTAAGACTGACAGTGTTTGGGTGCTTTGCCCTGGGGTGAAACAGGTGAGTGGGTCGCCAATTGCCCACTCATTCGCCTTTCCCATTTTTCAATGCTGCTGCTGGTGGTGGTGGTGGTGCCAGCATCTCTTCTCTGCCAGTTCGCTTCCTGGCTAGAGTCATGCCCAAAATGTCCCTAGTGGTAAGGGCAGTTTCTCCCCTCTGGCTGCGTCTGTTTGCGGTGTGGCAACGCCTGCTACCTCCGCCGGAGTGGCCAGCTTACGCTAGGGCCTTGTGTCTGAGCTCTGGAAGTCTGCTGCCAAACGTCTAAGACTGACAGTGTTTGGGTGCTTTGCCCTGGGGTGAAACAGGTGAGCGGGTCGCCAATTGCCCTCTCATTCGCCTTTCCAATTTTTCAATGCTGCTGGTGGTGGTGGTGGTGGTGGTGGTGGTGGTGCCAGCATCTCTTCTCTGCCAGTTCGCTTCCTGGCTAGAGTCATGCCCAAAATGTCCCTAATTGTAAGGGCAGTTTCTCCTCCCTGGCTGCCTCTGTCTGCGGTGTGGCAACGCCTGCTACCTCCGCCGGAGTGGCCAGCTTACGCTAGGGCCTTGTGTCTGAGCTCTGGAAGTCTGCTGCCAAACGTCTAAGACTGACAGTGTTTGGGTGCTTTGCCCTGGGGTGAAACAGGTGAGCGGGTCGCCAATTGCCCTCTCATTCGCCTTTCCAATTTTTCAATGCTGCTGGTGGTGGTGGTGGTGGTGGTGGTGGTGCCAGCATCTCTTCTCTGCCAGTTCGCTTCCTGGCTAGAGTCATGCCCAAAATGTCCCTAATTGTAAGGGCAGTTTCTCCCCCCTGGCTGCCTCTGTCTGCGGTGTGGCAACGCCTGCTACCTCCGCCGGAGTGGCCAGCTTACGCTAGGGCCTTGTGTCTGAGCTCTGGAAGTCTGCTGCCAAACGTCTAAGACTGACAGTGTTTGGGTGCTTTGCCCTGGGGTGAAACAGGTGAGTGGGTCGCCAATTGCCCACTCATTCGCCTTTTCAATGCTGCTGCTGGTGGTGGTGCCAGCATCTCTTCTCTGCCAGTTCGCTTCCTGGCTAGAGTCATGCCCAAAATGTCCCTAATGGTAAGGGCAGTTTCTCCCCCCTGGCTGCCTCTGTTTGCGGTGTGGCAACGCCTGCTACCTCCGCCGGAGTGGCCAGCTTACGCTAGGGCCTTGTGTCTGAGCTCTGGAAGTCTGCTGCCAAACGTCTAAGACTGACAGTGTTTGGGTGCTTTGCCCTGGGGTGAAACAGGTGAGTGGGTCGCCAATTGCCCACTCATTCGCCTTTTCAATGCTGCTGCTGGTGGTGGTGCCAGCATCTCTTCTCTGCCAGTTCGCTTCCTGGCTAGTGTCATGCCTCAAATGTCCCTAATTGTAAGGGCAGTTTCTCCCCCCTGGCTGCCTCTGTCTGCGGTGTGGCAACGCCTGCTACCTCCGCCGGAGTGGCCAGCTTACGCTAGGGCCTTGTGTCTGAGCTCTGGAAGTCTGCTGCCAAACGTCTAAGACTGACAGTGTTTGGGTGCTTTGCCCTGGGGTGAAACAGGTGAGCGGGTCGCCAATTGCCCTCTCATTCGCCTTTCCAATTTTTCAATGCTGCTGGTGGTGGTGGTGGTGGTGGTGGTGCCAGCATCTCTTCTCTGCCAGTTCGCTTCCTGGCTAGAGTCATGCCCAAAATGTCCCTAATTGTAAGGGCAGTTTCTCCCCCCTGGCTGCCTCTGTCTGCGGTGTGGCAACGCCTGCTACCTCCGCCGGAGTGGCCAGCTTACGCTAGGGCCTTGTGTCTGAGCTCTGGAAGTCTGCTGCCAAACGTCTAAGACTGACAGTGTTTGGGTGCTTTGCCCTGGGGTGAAACAGGTGAGTGGGTCGCCAATTGCCCACTCATTCGCCTTTTCAATGCTGCTGCTGGTGGTGGTGCCAGCATCTCTTCTCTGCCAGTTCGCTTCCTGGCTAGTGTCATGCCTCAAATGTCCCTAATTGTAAGGGCAGTTTCTCCCCCCTGGCTGCCTCTGTCTGCGGTGTGGCAACGCCTGCTACCTCCGCCGGAGTGGCCAGCTTACGCTAGGGCCTTGTGTCTGAGCTCTGGAAGTCTGCTGCCAAACGTCTAAGACTGACAGTGTTTGGGTGCTTTGCCCTGGGGTGAAACAGGTGAGCGGGTCGCCAATTGCCCTCTCATTCGCCTTTCCAATTTTTCAATGCTGCTGGTGGTGGTGGTGGTGGTGGTGGTGCCAGCATCTCTTCTCTGCCAGTTCGCTTCCTGGCTAGAGTCATGCCCAAAATGTCCCTAATTGTAAGGGCAGTTTCTCCCCCCTGGCTGCCTCTGTCTGCGGTGTGGCAACGCCTGCTACCTCCGCCGGAGTGGCCAGCTTACGCTAGGGCCTTGTGTCTGAGCTCTGGAAGTCTGCTGCCAAACGTCTAAGACTGACAGTGTTTGGGTGCTTTGCCCTGGGGTGAAACAGGTGAGTGGGTCGCCAATTGCCCACTCATTCGCCTTTTCAATGCTGCTGCTGGTGGTGGTGCCAGCATCTCTTCTCTGCCAGTTCGCTTCCTGGCTAGTGTCATGCCTCAAATGTCCCTAATTGTAAGGGCAGTTTCTCCCCCCTGGCTGCCTCTGTCTGCGGTGTGGCAACGCCTGCTACCTCCGCCGGAGTGGCCAGCTTACGCTAGGGCCTTGTGTCTGAGCTCTGGAAGTCTGCTGCCAAACGTCTAAGACTGACAGTGTTTGGGTGCTTTGCCCTGGGGTGAAACAGGTGAGCGGGTCGCCAATTGCCCTCTCATTCGCCTTTCCAATTTTTCAATGCTGCTGGTGGTGGTGGTGGTGGTGGTGGTGCCAGCATCTCTTCTCTGCCAGTTCGCTTCCTGGCTAGAGTCATGCCCAAAATGTCCCTAATTGTAAGGGCAGTTTCTCCCCCCTGGCTGCCTCTGTCTGCGGTGTGGCAACGCCTGCTACCTCCGCCGGAGTGGCCAGCTTACGCTAGGGCCTTGTGTCTGAGCTCTGGAAGTCTGCTGCCAAACGTCTAAGACTGACAGTGTTTGGGTGCTTTGCCCTGGGGTGAAACAGGTGAGTGGGTCGCCAATTGCCCACTCATTCGCCTTTTCAATGCTGCTGCTGGTGGTGGTGCCAGCATCTCTTCTCTGCCAGTTCGCTTCCTGGCTAGAGTCATGCCCAAAATGTCCCTAATGGTAAGGGCAGTTTCTCCCCCCTGGCTGCCTCTGTTTGCGGTGTGGCAACGCCTGCTACCTCCGCCGGAGTGGCCAGCTTACGCTAGGGCCTTGTGTCTGAGCTCTGGAAGTCTGCTGCCAAACGTCTAAGACTGACAGTGTTTGGGTGCTTTGCCCTGGGGTGAAACAGGTGAGCGGGTCGCCAATTGCCCACTCATTTGCCTTTCCCATTTCCTTTTCCATTTCATTATTTTCCTTCTGATACACAACCAACCAAACATAACACACACAATAACACATATAACACATATAACACACAGTGACATCACACATAACACACATACACACACACTTACAATGCACAAAACACAAGGACCTTTTCCTTGTTATTTGCCCTGGCCTTCACTCACTAATAGCATTACATTAACACTATAACTCACACTTCACCCTATAACATTTTTCCATCCACATACCTGCCAACAGACCCAACTTTTTCAGGGACAGTCCTGCTTTTTTCCAGTCCTGTCCCATCTAATTTAGCTAAACTAGGTATGCAAAATGCAAATACACATAGGTAGTTATAGCTCGGTAGGTAACGCTACTATAAACATTTAATAAATATAATCAAGTACTAAATAATAAATCTAACTTTAAAATACATTTAAATAAACCCCTATTTTTTTTTTAAAAAAAACATTAAAATTAAATTATTATTATTTAGACATAATCCATCTTTAACCAAACCAGTGCACTGCTACTAATCTTAAACATAACCGTACATTAACCCTAAGCTATTTTTTAGTTCTTGTCCAACATTTTTCCATCAGCATACCTGCCAACACACCCAAGATTTTGGTGGACAGTCCTGCTATTTTCCAGTCCTGTCCAATAAGTAAGTTGGGTTGTTGCAAAGTATGCCATTGTAAATAGGTAGCAAATGTTAGGCATGTAAAGTGGTCCAAAATCAATTTAAAAATGTAAAATATTCCCTATTCTTTTATTAAACATCTATGGACAGTACACCTCGGTATGTGTGTGCAACTCTATTGGTCGTTTCGGCAGGGGGCTCGCCTGCCATCAACGAATGAAGTGCATTCTGCAGTTCTGCAATTCACTCGTTGATGCCAGACCAGCCCCCTGCCGAAACGACCAATAGAGCTGCACACACGTACCTTCACGGCAGCTGCTGCTGCTGTGATGTGTTATTAACCCCGTATTAACCCCTGCTAGGCAACCAGGAGGAAAACGAAGATTAAACGAGCACGAAGAATGTCCGCGAATATTCGCCCGAAGAGAAGACAGGAACGGGCGAATATTCGCGGAATACGAAGATTTTTTTTTCCCCGAAGACGAGCACGAAGACGAACACGAAGAGCCCCCTGGTGCCCAAGTCTAGTATTTATTAGACTTGTGCATTCGTCTTCGGGCGAACATGAAAACGAGCACGAAGAGGCCGTTTTTTTGTTCGTTCCGAAGGAACGTAGAACAGAATACAGTGCCGGCAAACCGTAGGCGAAGACGAAGACTCACAATCACGAAGATTCGAAGATTCTTCGTGATCGTCTTCGTTTTTGCCGCGCAACCGCCAAAATTTCAAACAGGAGTGAGCTGATCCTCGTCTGTCCAATCAGCTCACTCTTGTGACGTAACGCTAAGGGTCTCGTCCAATGCCTGTGCTGCTGTTTTTTGAATTCTGAAGGCGCCTTTATAAGACCAGAGCTTGCCTGAGAGATCCATTCATTTTTCGCTGTGACTGCTTTGGCAACACTGCTGTGCTGCATCCGAGCGTTACAGAGAGAGATTGTTCTGTTCTGTGTGAGACTGGTAAGCCTTAGCCTGCCATTTCTCACTGTGTACTTCATCCTCACTTCAGTGCTACTTAATTAATATATTTAATAATAATAATTTGATTAATTTAATTTTTTTAAAATTAATTTGTCATCAACTTTAGTGTAAGTGCTGTTGAGTTGACAGTGCACCCAGTGCCTCAGTGGCACTGGGGTGCCCTTGCCCTGGGCTGGCACTAGTGCCTATTGCCTGTCCTGCTTAAATAAATTAAATAGAATTTATAAATTACAATTTAATAGAATCTATAATTTAATAGTTCATTATAATATTATATATATATATATATTTGTCAGTATCATCTACTAGTGTCTAATTTAAAATCAGTAATATTAATTAATATAATTAATAATTGAATTCATTATAAAATTATATATATATTTGTCAGTTATAGTTAGTAATAGTATACTAGTGTAGAGTGTACTGTAGACATTCAGAACATCTACTAGTGTCTAATCTAAAATCAGTAATATCAATAATTCTCTAATTCTTTCTTATCTTAATAGTTAATTAAATTAGCTATAAATAAAAGTAATAATATTAATTAATTACTACTAGCGTATAGTTCAGCTAATCTTATTAGTACTGGTGCTGCAGCTCTATAGTTTGTGCTTTGTTTTAGCAACAGTAAGAGACCAAGTCAATTTTTCTTAATTAATCTTTCATTTTATTTCATTTGTTTTGCTCACCTCAGTCCATCAGTGAAGTGAACTTGTTGGGCTAGTGAGTGCAGCCGCATAAGTGCTGTGTTTTTTTTTGATCAGCAAGCAGTGACGTTAACTGTTTTGCAAAGATTTTCTCATTTATTTTACATTTTATTTCAATTTTATTAAAAGTACCCTTAGTGTTTTGCTCACCTCAGTCCATCAGTGAAGTGAACTTGTTGGGCTAGTGAGTGCAGCAAGCAGTGAAGATAACTGTTTTGCTGTGACATTTTATTTTATTTCTAATTCTTTTCAAGAAAAATTGACTGTGACGAGCTGTACTAAGCAAAGCTTCAAGCTACTAGCTGTAGTACTAAAATAATTCTAATCTTCTTTAATCTTAATCTATAATATATTATAAATAATAATATTCTAATTCATAATCTATAATATAAGTAATTCTAATTCTAAATTCGAATTCATAATCTATATTCTTCTATCTATAATACATAATATATAAGTAAATTAGTTCTAATCTATTAATATTATATAACTTAATATTAATTAATAAATCATATACTGAATCTGATTTAACCTCACTTTAGCTTAGTGGGTTTGAGAGCGTCTGCCTAGAGGTAGACTTATAGTAAGGAAATATAGCTTTAGGCTAGCATAGTGGTAGGCTAAGCTCTTAGGCCCGTGTAAATTCAAATTAAAAATAAAATACTGCTAGTTATTAAATAGTTAATCTTGAGTTAATAATTTCAATAACTTTAGGATTTTGGCAGATTGCACACAGCACAGTGCAGTAGTGCATAGTTTTACTTTTTAAGCAGTAGCACTGAAGAGAACTTCCTCTAATTTTTTTGTCTTTAATTCGTTTTTCCTTTTTTTTATTTTTATTTTTTTATTTTTTTTTTTATAGTTTTTTAAACACTACACTACACTACACTACACTACACTACACACACAACACAAAATTTGAAATGGATCCTCCTTTTGGGACTAAGGAGGGACAAGCTCCATCTACCACCACCACCACCACCACCAGCACCACCACCAGCACCACCACCAGCTCTAAGATGCAGCCTTTGCGTCAGTCTAGTCGGCCAAGTAGGCCAAGCTCTCGCTTATCATTTGGGGAAGCATTGCTTGAAGGATCATCAAGTAAAGGAAAGGCACCAAAAGCAGGCAGTAGTAGTGCGGCTAGGCCCACAAGCTCTATGGTTTTTTACGGAAAGCCTAAAGCACCAGAAGCACGTTCAAAGTTAAAGGGTAGCACAAGTAGTACCAGCCCAGTGACTAAAAAGAAGTGCCTTTTGCCCCAAGCAGCATCTTCCCCATCCACCAGCAGCATGCAAGGTACCAAGCAGAGCCAAATTAGCAGCAAGACTCAGAGGGGTCCCAAACCAAAGCGATCTCATTCCTTTGTAGGGAAAACCACCACCACCACCACCCCCGCCTCTACCACCACTAGTGCTGCGCCTACTGTTCCCACTGGTACCGCCACGCCATGTCCTCCTAGTACCTCTAGCAAGCCACCAAGTCCTTACAAAATTTTTGTAAAGACAGTTAGAGAGAGGGCTACACATAGTGGAACTCCACCTAGCGAGGTAGCAGAGGAGCCTGAGACTGAGAGGCCAAGTGCAGAGTCTATTCTTCCTGCTCGCACTACTACTAGTCACGAGTCTCACGACGATATCAGTCTTAGCTCCAGCCTAGCAGGAATTCCATTCGATCTGGCTAATGAAGAGCTAGACTATGAGCCAGAGGAAGTAGAGGAGATGAGTGGTCAGGAATCAGATTCCTCAGGGAGCAGTGTCCAAATGACTAGTGCACAATTTTCCCCTGAGCCTCCACCTTCTCCGCTACGATCATCACCATCACCACCACCAGCAGCAGCAGCAAAACCTAGCAAATCTAAAGCAATTAGCAGTCCCACTATGGCCAGTACTGTTACCACCAGTCCCACCACCACTAGTTCTGCCTCTGTTCATCCACCCCGAGCAGTAAGAGCAGCACCCAAGGCACACTCCAAGGCTATGCGCGCCCCAATTTGGGAGCACTTTGAAAATGTTGAAGAAGGGCGCTATGGAAAGTGCAAACATTGTGGGAAGCTAATAAGCAGAGGGAAAGTGTCTGGCCATTTTACCAGTGCTAGCATGAAGCATCACCTCAGCACTCAACACAACGCTGTGCTATTGGGGAAAGATGCAGAGGTAAAACTTAGTGCAGGCAGCATAGCTGGTGGCCGTGGAAAAACCCCAACAGCTTCTTCTTCTGAGCCAATAGCAGCAGCAGCAGCAGCAGCAACTAGTGCTGGCAGCCAGAGACCAAGGCAGGTTGGAGCACTGCATGCCCAGCCCACCCTGGAAGAATTTGGGGCATTCCACTCCAAGAGAACGATGCCCAAACAGCAGGCCAATAAAGTAACGCGACTTATTGGTCAGTTCATTGCTGTTGGAGGGGCATCCTTCTCCATGATTGAAGGGGAGCCTTTCAAACAATTGATGGCGGCTGTGGCTCCACAATACACAGTTCCGTCACGTTCCACTTTCAGCAGGAACATTGTCCCCTCGCTGTATCGGTCCTGTGTTGCAGCAGTGAAAGAGGAGCTTTCCAAGGCTGCTGGTCAGTGTGTTCATTTCACTACAGATTTGTGGAGTGCACCTAGCACCCAGCATGCCTTTCTTTCTTTGACAGCACACTGGTGGCAGCCCGGTGTGTCTAAGGAAGTTGCTGCAGCAGGCTACCGATCATTCCTTCTCCATGCAGAAGTGATGGATGAAAAGCACACTTCCCAAAATATTCTGCATGCGATTAGGAAAATGTTTAGCCTTTGGGTGGGAGCAGAGGCGGGCACCAATGTTGAAGTTGGTTTTGTGGTAACTGACGGAGGTGCCAATATGGTGAAAGCGCTGCGAGATGGTCATATTGTTGGTGTGCGCTGTGCAGCCCACATCATCCATCTTGTAGTGAAGGCAGCAATGTCAGAAGGAACTAATGTGGCAGCAGTAGTTCTGTCCCGCTGCAGAAAGATCGCTGGGCACTTTCACCATAGTGTTAAGGCTAGCCAACTTTTGAGGGAAGAGCAAGAGAGGTCAGGTCTTCCCGTACACTGCCTACGTCAGGATGTCAGTACACGGTGGAACTCCACGTTAGACATGCTAGAGAGGATTTTGGAGCAGCAGAGGGCAATCCATAATCTTGCCTCAGAGCACAATATTGGGATTACCTCTCCATTGAATAGGGAGGATTGGACAGTGATCGCCCAGCTAGTGGCAGTCCTTAAACCATTCAGGGATGCCACAGAAAATTTAAGCTCAAACACTGCCAGTCTGGCCCAGGTAATCCCAGTGTTCTCCCATCTAGGCAGCAAGATGGATGTGTTCCTTGGAAACCGTGAGGCTGTTCAAGGTGGCACTCTACATCCTGACGTAGCAGCCATAGTCAGGAAGCTGAAGGATCTGCTAAAAGTACACCTTCGCAAGCGAATGGAAGAGAGTCCCGAAATGATGCTAGCGTGCCTTTGTGATCCAAGAATTAAGGGAAAGCTAGCTTTGAAATTCAATGTTCTCAGTAGCTACCGGGAGCAATTGGTCAACAAGGTGCGTGACTGGCAGCGTAAAATGGGAATGCTGTCCGAGGAGGGTGAGGTGCAGGAGGAGGAAGAGATGATGTGGTCTGCTACCCCTAGCAGCAGCATCAGCAGCAGTGCCACAAGCAGCACAACACAGCTGAGTGGAGCAGCTGCGTTTTGGGAAGAGGCACTTGGCAGTATAGTTGGACCATCTGACAGAGCTAGCAGCAGAAAGGAGAGTAGTGCTGCTGAAATGGTCAAACTTTACCTCTGTGAAGTTCCTTCTGCTCCTAATGTTGATCCTCTTAGCTACTGGGATGAAAAGAAGAGTGTGTGGCCTGCACTCTCATGGGTTGCGCAGCAGCTTCTATCATGTCCGCCAACCACTGTTCAAAGTGAGCGCGTGTTTTCTATGACTGGAAACATACTGAGTCCACAGCGCTCACGCATGGCACCTCATCTGATGGAGCAGATTGCCTTTCTTAAATTCAATCTGCCCAAATTGGGTTACCCAGCTCTTAGCTTGGAAAGTTAAATTTTTTCTCTCTAATGTTTAAGGTAGTTTCTCCCCCTGGTTGCACTTGCTGCGGTGTGGCAATGCCTGCTACCTCCGCTGGTGTAGCCAATTTACGCTAGGGCCTAGTGTCTGAGCTCTGTAAGTCCGCTCCCAAACGCCTAGGACTGACAGTCTTTGGATGCTTTGCCCTGGGGTGAAACAGGTGAGTGGGTCGTCAATTGCCCACTCATTCACCTTTTTCCGTTTCCAACGCTGCTGCTGGTGGTGGTGCCAGTATCTTTTGCCAGTTCGCTTCCTGGCTGAAATCATGCCTCAGATGTCCCTAATGGAAAGGGTAGTTTCTCCCCCCTGGTTGCACTTGCTGCGGTGTGGCAACGCCTGCTACCTCCGCCGGTGTAGCTAGCTTATGCTAGGGCCTTGTGTCTGAGTTCTGTAGGTCTGCTCCCAAACGCCAAGGACTGACAGTGCTTGGATGCTTTGCCCTGGGGTGAAACAGGTGAGCGGGTCGTCAATTGCCCACTCATTCGCCTTTCCCAATTCTGCTGCTGCTGGTGGTGGTGCCAGTGTCTCTCTTCAATGCCAGTTCGCTTCCTGGCTAGTGTCATGCCTCGAATGTCCCTGATGGTAAGGGTAGTTTCTCCCCCCTGGTTGCACTTGTTGCAGTGTGGCAACGCCGGCTACCTCCGCCGGTGTAGCCAGCTTACGCTAGGGCCTTGTGTCTGAGTTCTGGAAGTCCGCTCCCAAACGCCAAGGACTGACAGTTTTTGGATGCTTTGCCCTGGGGTGAAACAGGTGAGCGGGTCGTCAATTGCCCACTCATTCGCCTTTTCCAATGCTGCTGCTGCTGCTGCTGGTGGTGGTGCCAGTGTCTCTTCTCTGCCAGTTCGCTTCCTGGCTAGTGTCATGCCTCAAATGTCCCTTATGGTAAGGGCAGTTTCTCCCCCCTGGTTGCACTTGCTGCGGTGTGGCAACGCCTGCTACCTCCGCCAATGTAGCCAGCTTACGCTAGGGCCTTGTGTCTGAGCTCTGGAAGTCTGCTGCCAAACGTCTAAGACTGACAGTGTTTGGGTGCTTTGCCCTGGGGTGAAACAGGTGAGCGGGTCGCCAATTGCCCTCTCATTCGCCTTTCCAATTTTTCAATGCTGCTGGTGGTGGTGGTGGTGGTGGTGGTGCCAGCATCTCTTCTCTGCCAGTTCGCTTCCTGGCTAGAGTCATGCCCAAAATGTCCCTAATTGTAAGGGCAGTTTCTCCCCCCTGGCTGCCTCTGTCTGCGGTGTGGCAACGCCTGCTACCTCCGCCGGAGTGGCCAGCTTACGCTAGGGCCTTGTGTCTGAGCTCTGGAAGTCTGCTGCCAAACGTCTAAGACTGACAGTGTTTGGGTGCTTTGCCCTGGGGTGAAACAGGTGAGTGGGTCGCCAATTGCCCACTCATTCGCCTTTTCAATGCTGCTGCTGGTGGTGGTGCCAGCATCTCTTCTCTGCCAGTTCGCTTCCTGGCTAGAGTCATGCCCAAAATGTCCCTAATGGTAAGGGCAGTTTCTCCCCCCTGGCTGCCTCTGTTTGCGGTGTGGCAACGCCTGCTACCTCCGCCGGAGTGGCCAGCTTACGCTAGGGCCTTGTGTCTGAGCTCTGGAAGTCTGCTGCCAAACGTCTAAGACTGACAGTGTTTGGGTGCTTTGCCCTGGGGTGAAACAGGTGAGTGGGTCGCCAATTGCCCACTCATTCGCCTTTTCAATGCTGCTGCTGGTGGTGGTGCCAGCATCTCTTCTCTGCCAGTTCGCTTCCTGGCTAGTGTCATGCCTCAAATGTCCCTAATTGTAAGGGCAGTTTCTCCCCCCTGGCTGCCTCTGTCTGCGGTGTGGCAACGCCTGCTACCTCCGCCGGAGTGGCCAGCTTACGCTAGGGCCTTGTGTCTGAGCTCTGGAAGTCTGCTGCCAAACGTCTAAGACTGACAGTGTTTGGGTGCTTTGCCCTGGGGTGAAACAGGTGAGCGGGTCGCCAATTGCCCTCTCATTCGCCTTTCCAATTTTTCAATGCTGCTGGTGGTGGTGGTGGTGGTGGTGGTGCCAGCATCTCTTCTCTGCCAGTTCGCTTCCTGGCTAGAGTCATGCCCAAAATGTCCCTAATTGTAAGGGCAGTTTCTCCCCCCTGGCTGCCTCTGTCTGCGGTGTGGCAACGCCTGCTACCTCCGCCGGAGTGGCCAGCTTACGCTAGGGCCTTGTGTCTGAGCTCTGGAAGTCTGCTGCCAAACGTCTAAGACTGACAGTGTTTGGGTGCTTTGCCCTGGGGTGAAACAGGTGAGTGGGTCGCCAATTGCCCACTCATTCGCCTTTTCAATGCTGCTGCTGGTGGTGGTGCCAGCATCTCTTCTCTGCCAGTTCGCTTCCTGGCTAGAGTCATGCCCAAAATGTCCCTAATGGTAAGGGCAGTTTCTCCCCCCTGGCTGCCTCTGTTTGCGGTGTGGCAACGCCTGCTACCTCCGCCGGAGTGGCCAGCTTACGCTAGGGCCTTGTGTCTGAGCTCTGGAAGTCTGCTGCCAAACGTCTAAGACTGACAGTGTTTGGGTGCTTTGCCCTGGGGTGAAACAGGTGAGCGGGTCGCCAATTGCCCACTCATTTGCCTTTCCCATTTCCTTTTCCATTTCATTATTTTCCTTCTGATACACAACCAACCAAACATAACACACACAATAACACATATAACACATATAACACACAGTGACATCACACATAACACACATACACACACACTTACAATGCACAAAACACAAGGACCTTTTCCTTGTTATTTGCCCTGGCCTTCACTCACTAATAGCATTACATTAACACTATAACTCACACTTCACCCTATAACATTTTTCCATCCACATACCTGCCAACAGACCCAACTTTTTCAGGGACAGTCCTGCTTTTTTCCAGTCCTGTCCCATCTAATTTAGCTAAACTAGGTATGCAAAATGCAAATACACATAGGTAGTTATAGCTCGGTAGGTAACGCTACTATAAACATTTAATAAATATAATCAAGTACTAAATAATAAATCTAACTTTAAAATACATTTAAATAAACCCCTATTTTTTTTTAAAAAAAAACATTAAAATTAAATTATTATTATTTAGACATAATCCATCTTTAACCAAACCAGTGCACTGCTACTAATCTTAAACATAACCGTACATTAACCCTAAGCTATTTTTTAGTTCTTGTCCAACATTTTTCCATCAGCATACCTGCCAACACACCCAAGATTTTGGTGGACAGTCCTGCTATTTTCCAGTCCTGTCCAATAAGTAAGTTGGGTTGTTGCAAAGTATGCCATTGTAAATAGGTAGCAAATGTTAGGCATGTAAAGTGGTCCAAAATCAATTTAAAAATGTAAAATATTCCCTATTCTTTTATTAAACATCTATGGACAGTACACCTCGGTATGTGTGTGCAACTCTATTGGTCGTTTCGGCAGGGGGCTCGCCTGCCATCAACGAATGAAGTGCATTCTGCAGTTCTGCAATTCACTCGTTGATGCCAGACCAGCCCCCTGCCGAAACGACCAATAGAGCTGCACACACGTACCTTCACGGCAGCTGCTGCTGCTGTGATGTGTTATTAACCCCGTATTAACCCCTGCTAGGCAACCAGGAGGAAAACGAAGATTAAACGAGCACGAAGAATGTCCGCGAATATTCGCCCGAAGAGAAGACAGGAACGGGCGAATATTCGCGGAATACGAAGATTTTTTTTTCCCCGAAGACGAGCACGAAGACGAACACGAAGAGCCCCCTGGTGCCCAAGTCTAGTATTTATGTGATATCTCTGTAGGAATGCATGTGGTTGTGCAAATTGTTATTATTTGTACTGTTTATAAATTTGACAAGACTGTGGAATATTATGTCCCTATATAAAACAATAATAATCTGTCTGTATGTTCATTCATGTTTGTGCATTATGCCTTTTGTATTTCTATATATCGGTGTAAGACAGAAGCAGACATGTATGTAAAGATTTATTTGTATACTGCCTTGCCTGATGACTGCTTGGTTATGTGTTGTTAGCTGTCATGTAGTTGCGTGGGGAAAAGAATACTTACTTTACATGATGCCCCTTGCTGTCTTCTTGAATAGGATTCCTGGTGATGATACTGTTTGGAGCTTTCTAGTCCCAGGTTGAGTTTTGGTTTGAGTTTCTATGAGTGAATAAAACATTAAGAGAACTGCAGAAAGGCAGTAATTGTGCTACATTGAGCAGCCAATGGCTTCCTAATGCACAATGTGTCAATATACACCCCTCACAGTCTTGTAAATATTTTATTATATCTTTTCATGTCACAACACTGAAGAAATGACACTCTGCTACAACGTAAAGTAGTGAGTGTAAAGCCTGTATAACAGTGTAAATTTGCTGTCCCCTTAAAATTACTCAACACACATTAATGTCTAAAAACTTGGCAACAAAAGTGAGTACACTCCTAAGTAGGAATGTCGAAATTGAGCCCAATTAGCCATTTCCCCTCCCTGGTGTCATGTGATATGTTAGTGTTACAAGGTCTCAGGTGTGAATGGGGAGCAGGTGTGTTAAAATTGGTGTTATCGCTCTCATACTGGTCACTGGAAGTTCAACATGGAACCTCATGGCAAAGAAACCTCTGAGGATCTGAAAAAAAGAATTGGTGCTCTACATAAAGATGGCCTACGCTATAAGAAGATTGCCAAGACCCTGAAACTGAGCTGCAGCATGGTGGGCAAGACCATACAGTGGTTTTACAGGACAGGTTCGACCAAAGAAGTTGAGTATCCAGAGGTTGTCTTTGGGAAAGAGACATATGAGTGTTGCCAGCATTGCTGCAGAGGTTGAAGGGTTGGGGGGTCAGCCTGTTAGTTCTCAGACCATAAGCCGCACACTGCGTCAAATTGGTCTGCCGGCACTGGGGAGCTACAGTTCATTGAGGGAACCCTGAATGCCAATGTGTACTGTGACATATTGAAGCAGAGCATGATCCCCTCCCTTTGGAGACTGGGCCACAGGGCAGTATTCCAACATGATAACGACCCCACACACACCTCCAAGACGACCACTGCCTTGCTAAAGAAACTGAGGGTAAAGTTGATGGACTGGCCAAGCATGTCTACAGACCAAAAACCTATTGAGCATCTGTGGGGCATCCTCAAATGCAAGGTGTGGGAGTGCAAGGTCTCTAACATCCACCAGGAGTGGAAGAGGACTCCAGTGGCAACATGTGAAGCTCTGATGAACTCCATGCCCAAGATGGTTAAGGCAGTGCTGGAAAATAATGGTGGCCACACAAAATATTGACACTTTGGGCCCAATTTGGGCATTTCCACTTAGGGGTGTACTGTCAGGCTCCATTCAGGCTGTGGAGCTGCATATCTCTGTCCTATATCCCTGCCTTGCCTCAGTTCCCATGTTTAGTTGCAATCCATTCCTGGATTTCCATATGTTCTGTCCTGAACCTCTGATTCCTTGATTCCAGTCTTGCTCTTTGTTTCAGCTCTGTTTCCTTTATAAGGTGTGCCCCACCCATTTGTTATGTTTGTCTCAGTCTGCAGTCTAAAGGTATGTCCTTGGTTTTGTGTTTAGATTCAATGTTTGGTTTCAGCTTATTAGTGATTCAGTAAGCAGGGTTTAGCATTAGGACCCACCGAATATTGGAGTACTTTGGCGTAGTGGTGGGCTAAGCATACTTTGGCCATATGATGTGACGGAATCTCCAATTGTTATCACATAGTCCTAGGCTAGTTCCTGTGTTCATGTTTGTCTGTCTCTTATGTACCTTTGCCCTCCTTCCCTGAATCATCTGAGGATTTCAGTTCCTCTCTCCTCTCCCCATGTCCCAGTTAAGATGTCCTATCCTTGCTTAAAGTAGAAGCGCCCGAGGATTCCGGCTCCTCACTCCTTCCCCTGTGTTCCTTGCCTTGTTCCCTGTCCTTTGTTGTGCCCTGTATCATATATGTCTTGTCTGGTTATGGTCCTTGCTCGGTCTCCCTGTTACTTGCTCTGTCCTCCTTGCTTGCTACGTTTCTGTTGATACTCTGCTTAGCTTCCATTCTCCCAGCCTGCAGCATCCTGCACATGATTCTAGCGCTATGTCTCATGTCTGCTCCAGGGTGCCTGCAGGATATCTCCACGTTCTGCTCTGTTCTGGACAACATCAGCTGCTCTGTCAGGTTGCTGGTATGTGGCTGCACAACTCTAGATGCCCACTCGGGTGAGTGCAGTCGCCCTGCACCAGGCCCTGTCCTGTGACTCCGCTACTGCACAGTAACTCCTGAACATGATCTTTGGGTCATTACAGTCGTCTGTATGGACGCGGTTCCTGATATATAGTCGTCTGTATGGACCCGGTCCCTGACATGTACTCACTTTTGTTGCCAAGGTGTTAGACATTAATGGCTGTGTGTTGAGTTATTTTGAGGGGACAGCAAATTTACACTGTTATACAGGCTGTACACTCACTACTTTACATTGTAGCAGAGTGTCATTTCTTCAGTGTTGTCACGTGAAAAGATATAATAAAATATTTACAAAAATGTGAGGGGTGTACTCACTTTTGGGAGATACGGTATGTATAATTATTCTGAAGGGGACCCTTGTAACAGTTGCCTCAGGGCTTCAAAGAGTTGAAGTAGGGGCTACTACATAGTGCTGTGTCCAGGGAGAAAATACTGTTTTGAGTGTGGTGCTGGATAGTGTTGTGGGCTGGAGGTAGGTTGCCAGAGAGTGCTGTGGGGTGGGGGAGAGGGCTAGAGAGTAAGAGATGATAGAAAGGAAGGGGGGCTGGGGGCAGACAGAAGAAATAGAAAATGTGTGTCATTTTAATTACATGCTTATACTCTAATTATAAATAAGTCATTTCTTCACTGGTGCAGTCCAACAATGTTATTACATTCACAATAGTTTTGCATACCCTGACTTCACCATTATTCTTGTAGGCCCTCTATTAAAGTAAAAGTACATTAGTCCTAAATCTAACAAGAAAATCATTATTCATATGTTGTTTATTCTATTATCCATGGAAAATCCTATGTAGTATGAATTATCTCTTAAACCTTTTGCAATTCTGGCATTTTTGTGCTTTATTCTGACCCTCTTGATATTATTTCTATCAATTTAGCAATTTGCATTTCATATATTTTATATTTTTGAAAGTGTTTTATATATATATATATAACATTTTGTGCAATAATGTATTTTTCTAGGTTTATTTTAATAAATTGGAAATGGTAAAAACATCTTTCTTGATTTTTTTTTTTTTTGATTTTTTATTTTTTTACAGGTCATCATGACTGATACAATTTTTGGCACTGGAACTGATAAGTGGGTATGTCCAAATGATCGTCAGCTAGCCCTCAGAGCTAAGTATGTTTACATTGTTTACTTATTTACTTTTTACTTATTATTATTGTTTTGTTCCCATATCTAGTACATTCATTTTCTATGTGTACTTCGTCATATCAATGTTTTACTTATAAACTGTAAAGTTTAAAACATTTCCTGCTAATAGTGTTTAGATATCTGCATAACTAATTAGTCCTAAAAAGCTGCATGTTGATCACATTCAATTTTTCCGAATACCAATATGTCTTATGTCCCTGAAAAGTCCTGTAAAAATAAAAGGTGCGAAATATGTTTAAAATATGGATACTTCTCCTGGCATTTAGATTACAGCAGATTCTCCCCCAGCTGATCCATCCTGACCAGACAGGGTTTGTCCCCAGATAGAAGGCTCCCAATAGCACTGTCGGGGCTTTGAACACCATTTATGTTGATACAAATAATACACAATGTCACACACCTTATTTGTGTTGTTTCCCTGTCCACAAATAATAAAACAATGCACAGCAAACTTCCAAAAAAGTGCGCTCTGTGTTAAATGTAATAAAAATCAAACAGAACCTGGTGTATACAAATGGTTCAGTCAATCTTGAGGCAAATGTCTTAAAGAAAAAAACATAAACACAACCAATAATGCAATACAGTCCAAATCAGTATTCCCTCTCCAGGTGTTGAATACACTCACAAAAGAGAAGGTAGTGAAAAGCTCTTCAGAAATTATGCCCCGAATCTACAGGTGCCTCCAGACTTATGACGGCGGATGCTCAGTGGAAGAAAGAGAACAATATCCTCCATATAGAAATCTTTTATTTTGGCATCAGTGTTAAAATGAATGTATAAAAACTATAAATAGTTACTTAGGCCTAGTGTCTGCATTCTGCTTATCTCATTTGAGTCATAAGTGTTTGCTAGTTGGCTTACCCATCTGCTAGCTCCATCTACAAACCTTAAAGATGGATCACCCTGGAACAATCCAGGGCTTCATTGACCCCATGCTCTGGGATTTGGCTTTGGCAAAAGTTCCTAGGGAGACTGTTTAGGTGGCACCTAGTGGTTGAGGCCACAATGTGGGTCTGGCTGTCCAGAGGTGTGGGATATGTAATGTCTTCCTTGCTGTCTCCACTGTTATCCCTGTCTGACTTTCTCAAGGACTGGTGCTGGGGTTCCTTAGGGTTCCCTTGTTAGGATCTCCTCCCTGATGGAGGAGGGCTGTGAAATCACTGTATCGTGTGTTTAAATAGTTCTATATTTATATACATTTACACTATGTTTAAGTACAGTGTTTAAATAGTTTGATGGGGAGTCTATATATATGTCCATTCACAATATTCTGGATATACCCTTTGGTCGCTCATGTACTCTTTGTAATACAGTATAATGGGGTACAGTATGTATTAAAATGTGCACCTATACACAAACTCACAAAGTAGTGCTTTTTATTAATGTATTTAAAATCAATTGTTCCATGCCATTGTATATAAATAATTACTATAACCCATCAGATTTGTTTAAAGTTTAGCATCTGTATATGCATGAAAAAATTATCTATTTTCTATACTCAGATTCCTAGATGTGACTGTTGACCTATATGAACACTTATGATGTTGAATACTTATTGAATAAATATAATGGAGGCAAAATGTGATATGAAATATTCTTAAACAGACTTTTTCTTCTCTTATAGGTTACAGACAGGATGGTCAGTACATACTTTTCAAACAGACAAGCAAAGGAAAAATCAGTCTCTTGACAAAAATGAAGTGGATACAATTCTACAGGTTATTAGAAGGGCTGAAAAAGTGGACTGTCTGGAGCAGCAGAGAATTGGGTACTTGAGTTTAAGCTTTCAGTAACTGGGAAAGTTACTATGTCCACTATCTGTATTGTAACTGTGGGTAAGCTGACTTTAAGAGTCAGAACAGGGGTCCTTAACAATCTTGTGTCTAAACCCCCCTTTAGAAAAGTGTTGAATCCTAAGGACCACTTTCCTTTAAATTTTTCGTACTATGTAAATCATATAGTTAGTATTGCTTGCATATTCCTATGGAGCTCTCAAATTTTGTGGAATTTATGGATTTATGTCAGAACTGAAACCAGGCAAATATTAGCCCATAAAATTCCTATGCTTCTTCTAAACATATGCAGCTTCAGTGTTATCAGTAAAACCTTTCCAAGACAACTACTAGCATTGTGTCTGATACTGAATTGAATATTGACTTCAATATGTTTCTTTATGAGCCTATTGTCATGTTTGAAATTGGCTACAATTATATTACGTTCGCAAAGATTGTTGTAGATAAAAAAGCTGTATAAAAATATATTTAAAATATTTAAAAGTTAATGAGTCCAGACTTCAAAGAGCCTAACTGATCTTGAACAGAGATGCATATATACTGGACCCATTAACAATTAACCATTTCTAGGTAAGCCCCAAGTTTGGGGTGATGAAAAATATTTTTTTTCTGTTTTGTTATTTGTGTACACTATATGACCAAAAGCAAATGGACGCCTCTCCTAGTTATGGAATGGAGTTGTTTTAGCTGCACCCATTGCTAATAGGTGTATACAATCAAGCACATGGACATGCCATTTCCAAAGACACCCATCGGCAGTAGAATAGGTCATACTAATGAGTAAAGTGATTTTGGGAAATATCTGCCTTGCTAGAGCTCCCACACAAAATTTTGTGGAAGGACTTTCCAGAATAGTGGAGACTCGTATAGCCACAGGGGCATCTCCATATTAATGGAGTTTTATTTTTTTTTTACCAAGCTCATATTTTGCAATAAAAACGGTTAAGTCTGTGTCCCATATTCTTGTGAGGTGGCTGTTAATTATGCTGCTTTATCTGTTGAAAATCACCCTCTCTCCTTGAAAGAAAAGAACAGAATAAATTACATTGTAGCTCTTCTGTTGTTATTAAGATGTATTTTGTGCCATCTCCTGGTATAAAAGTATATTATTACTGGTTGCTGGGGTACTGAAAGCATACTACATAATTTAATGTCTTTCCACCTAGTTGTTTTATGAATAGTAATAATAAGAATAAAAGACAAATTATATTTTAATTAACCAAAGCCAAAGTCTACTGTTATGAAATAAATTAAAATATTCTTAGAATAAAATTGAAATGATCATGAAATGATCATTTGCCTAAATATAAAATGATACTAGGTTTTTTTAAAAATATTTCAAAAGTGTGTCAGTGTGTGACATGTACAGATGTATAGACCATGAGCAGAAATAAGGTACTTGTCTAGTGGTTAATTTATAGTTTGGAGATTCACAACCTGAACATTGATTTTCATTTGACTCAGGCGTCTCGTGGAAAGATTGGAAAACATGAAGAAGAATGTCATGGGGAATGGGATGTCACAGTGTCTCTTGTGCGGGGAGATGCTTGGACTGTTGGGCTCTACCTCTGTGTTCTGCCAGGACTGTAAAAAGGTAAACTCTTCCCTAGGATTATTTCTGCTGTTTCTTCTACTAACCAGTAAGAAATATTGGATGTTTACAAATGTTATATGGTGAAATCTTTATAAAGTGTGTCTTACTCATGAGAATACATAAAATGCAAAAATAATTTTTTACTTGGGACACTGTTTATTCTTACCTGTGTAAGTACATGTTAGGGAGTAGGAAAAAAAGGGAGGATGAGTGGCTGCAAAAAGAATAATGGGTAAAATAGAGGAGGTAAAAAAGGGGCTGTGAAAACATGCACATGAACAATTTTCCTAGTGGAAAAAGTATGTACCACATTAACAATATATATAATATGATGTAACAAGCTGAATATTTTAGCTGCAGAATTTCAAGCTCCATCATAATAGCCAAGGTTTTAACTGGAAAATTGCTAATCAGATATTCACCCTACCTGATGAGCTTGAAGGAGTCAAGTGGTCATGTAGACATTTAAATCCACATGGCAGTTACATTTCTTGACTTTCGAATTCTGGACACATATAAGTGTAAATATGTTTATGATATTAACATATATTATGCTTCTTTTACCTCTAACTTGCTTGAACGGATTGTGTACAATCGCCTTACTAACCTCTTCTCCTCTAATTCCCTCCTTGACCCTCTACAGTCTGCTTTCAAACCCTTTCACTCTACTGAAACGGCTTCAGCAAAAGTCTCCAGTGACTTGCTCTCTGCCAAAGCAAAAGGTCACTTCTCCATTCTAATACTCTTGGATCTCTCTGCTGCTTCTACAGGCATTCGAGATACAGCTCTCCCCTGGATCTCCTCATACCTGTCTAATCATTCCTTCTCTGTCAGCTTCTCTGGCAAGACATCATCACCCCTTCAATCCTTGGCCCTCTGCTGTTCTCGCTTTATACTTCATCTCTTGGCAAATTAATCAAATTATTTGACCTCCAGTATCATCTATATGCAGATCTACCTGTCTTCTCTTGATCTCTCTCCATCTCTCATGTCCCGTATTACCAACCGCGTGTCTGCTATTTCTTCATGGATGTCACAACGCTACCTGAAACTTAATCTGTCTAAAACTGAACTCATTATCTTCCCCCCTTCCATCTCCACTCCACTACATGAATTCTCTATCACCATTAACAACACGACTATCTCTCCTACTAACCAGGCCCGATGCCTTGGGGTCATCTTTGACTCAAACCTCTCCTTAATCCCTCACATTCAGTCCCTCACCAGATAAAAACATCTCTTGCATCCGCCCATTCCTCCCCCAAGAATCCACAAAAACTCTGGTTCATTTACTTATCTAGTGGTTTAGGTTGCAGTGGCGTAACTACATGGGTTGTAGCGTTCACAACTTTGACAGGGCCGTGACTCTAGGCGGCCCAGGGTGAGCCCTCCTTCCACTTGTTTCTGTCATACCGGTTCAAAATAGTCTAGAAAGGGCCCTTCCAACCTGGAACGCACTGGTCCAGGTCGGAAGGGCCCTTTCTAAACTATTTTGAACCGGCACGGAGAGAAGGAACTTATCAGGGTCACGTGACCCCACAGTGAAACCAAGTGAAACCACACTGTGCCAGCAGCCAGAGAGAAAACAGCTGGGGAGGTGAGAGGTAAACATGTTGCATAGGAGGCGGGGTATGTATGTTTGTATATATGTATAAGTGTGTGAGCATGGATGTGTAAGTGGGTAGACATGGAGTGTATGAGCATGAGTAAGTGTGTGTAATTTGTTTAAATATGTGTGCCAGAGTGTATGTTGGGAGGTGGAGCCAAGGGGCAAAGAAGACAAGTTGTTTGGGGGCAATGATGGCACAGACAAGCTGTTCAAGATGTTAATTTATGGATTGACAGATTTGGTTTGGATCTAGGAGCGGGTCATATCTCCCCTCTCCCTTCTGATGCTCCACTTTGAATTTGTTCTCTTCTAAATATAATAAAGATTTATATAAATATATGTAATAAATAATAAAAAAAATTAATAAATTGAACAATACATTAAATATTTAGCAAATATATAATCAATTTAATAAAGGATTGATAAATCAGTGAAAACATTAATCCATTTAATAAACTGATAAATTAATAAATTTAATTGTTGGTAAATCAAAAAAATTATTGTTAAATTTTACATTGTCAAATAAATTGATAAATAACTGTAAAAAAGTCAATTCAGTGTTTACTAAATGAAGATGATACATATGTTAAGACATTATTAAACATAAACTTGTCAATTAACTTGTCACCTGTTTTGTGCTGTGTCCTTCCCGCTTGCACATTTCACGTGACCCAGCGTCAAGGAGTCTTCTGCTCCTTCTATCCGTGGAGTCTGAGGTTTGACACACAAAATCACACACACTCATGATAATACCATACAGTAACAAACACACACACGCTAACATTGTATGCTCACAAATGCCTTATAGTAACACTCTAGCACCATACTCTCATGCACACACATGCTAACACCATACAGTAATACACACACGCTAATGATCTATGCTGACATATACACACAAATGCAATACAGTAACACACACACACCACCAAATGCTCATACGTGTTAACACGACACTGCACACACTATCCAACAACATACACTAACACACTCTTTCTCTCATATATATATATATATATATATATATATATATATATATAACACTAACTTTAGTACCACACACACATGCTGTGACTCTAGCGCTCTTAAATATATACACACTGACTGGCACTATAAATATATTCACACATGTAGACATACTCCCCCTTTCTTACTCTTCTTACCTTGAGCCTACTATTTTACAGCGCTGTGGAATATGATGGTGCTACAAAAAAAAAAAAAAATAATAATAACCTGTATCCACCTCAGCTTGCACTTCATTGTGTTATGTGACCGCACTGGCCGTCTAGCGGGACCTGCTTCAGCATGCCCCTGCAGCCAAGCCTTAGGGCACAGAATCCCTGATGGCAGCCCTGGCCGATGCTCCCACTTTGTCCTGCAAAACCATAAATACCAGGAAGTGATTTCTCATTGCCATGGTTACCTGGCGCTTGGGATTTGTCAAACCCTGCGTTAATGGATGAAATGGTATTTCAGCTAGGAAATCATTCAGAAAATTGTACTTGTGTATTTTAATGTGGTATTTGATGTCACGAAAGATCAGCTTCTAGGACTTGTTCATCGTTAAAGGGATAATACAAATCTACATTGTCCTGTGTTGCTGGTTGTATATTTACTGAAAGCATAATTGTGTTAGTGTTTAGACTACTAAGGCATACCAAGGCCTTAATGCTCTTTTTAATATGAAATGATATCATGATCATGATATCATTTGATTTTAAGTATGGTTGAGCTGTAGCATAGGTTTTTGTTTTCTATTACAGCTGGAGCATTTCATCAAGAGTCGGATGCAGTTATTAAAACGGCATGCATGATTATGGTTATAGCTGTAAAATATTGTACACAATAGTAGCTGGATTCTTTGAAACATCAACCCCATACATTTTATTGTAACCTTTTTATTGCCACTGGGGGGAGTAGTAAGATAAAATATAAAGGCATGTATTTAATGTTAAAACCTGTACAGCTGACATCTTTATCATTCACATGTTGCTGTCGATACATTCCCCTGATTATTTCAGGAAATAAAAGTGCTGTTCCACTTACTCTTCTAACTTTGTAACTAAATGTAGCATCAGATACATCATTCCTAGTTCTACCACGCATAATGTTTATTTACTTACATATTCAAGAGTACAATTAATATCTTGTCTAAATGAAACAACAGTTTATATTTTTGTTTGATCACAGATTGTGACAGGGAATAGAATCCACACCGTTGGCAGAGAGGCACTATTATCAAGGACCTACATGTAGTTGTGCTGCACTCCTTTCAACCCATGTTGTTAGTGGATAACAGCAGGGGCTTCTTAAGGTTTTTAGGGGCCCTAATTGAAGGAAAAAATAAAGAGGGCTCATCACCAGCATTAGTGACTAATTTGACTATTCACAAACCAAAGCACTTAAAACATCTGCTCAACTGTGTATAAACTGTATATAAATATACATAAATGATATATGTACATAAAATATTTGCATATACATTTAAAACCCCTATACATCATTAATCATATTTATGTTACAAAATACCCATGTGAGTAGTGAGTTAAAAAAGGTATCACCACATACTCTGCAATACTCTGTTTTTTTGACATCGTGTCTACTGGACTAATACGGCTTAACCCATTTACAGATATACCGTAAATGTAATTTGCTCGATTATAAGACGCTATAAATGCTCTGAAAAATACCCCTGTCTTATAATCGGGTTCGTCTCATAATCAGACCTCAAATAGGTCTGACTATGAGACGACTAAGATCCAGATCCCCCGCAGCTGCAGGGGACCTGGATCCTCCTGTCCCCCCCCTCCGCCCCACTTACCGGTACTTCTGAGTCCCCGGTGTGTAGCTGGGGCAGCGTGTAGATGTCTACGCGATTTGCGTAGACAACTTCCGCTGCAGCAGGAAGGAGGTGTGGCTAGCAGCAGGGGTTGTCTGCGTCCATCGCGCAGACCTTCCCTGGCTGTCAGAGATCAGAGTTCCCCGCACCGGTGCCGGTGCCGCGAACTCTGATCTCTGACAGTCGGGGAAGGTCTACGCAATGGACGCAGACAACCCCCGCTGCTAGCCACGCCTCCTTCCGGCTGCAGTGTAAGTGTGTGGGATCTACACGCTGCCCCGGCTACATGACAGGGAAGTCAGAAGCACCGGTAAGTTGGGGGGGGCCGGGGAGTGTTAAATGGGGGGCATAAGGCATTTCTGGAGGCAGAGTGCTCTGTGAAATGCCTTTTAACCCCCTTAATGCCACTCTGCCTCCAGAAATGCCTTTTTAACCCTCTATACGCCACTCTGCCTCCTGAATGCCTTAAACCTCCCTATATGCCACTCTTCCCCATAATATGCCTTTTAACCCTCTAAATGCCAGAGTGGCATATAGGGGTATAAGGCATTTCTGGAGGCAGAGTGGCACATAGGGGGTCAAAAGGCATATCATGGGGCACAGTGGCATATAGGGTTAAAAGGCATATCATGGGGCACAGTGGCATTTAGAGGGTTAAAAGGCATATCATGGGGCACAGTGGCATATAGGGGGTATAAGGCATTTCTGGGGCAGATGTGCATAACTGGGGGGCAGGTTGGAAAATAGAAGGAAATAAAACCAAAAATTTTTCTCAATCATAGCTTTTATTAAAAAAAAATAGTTTTAGATGAATTAACGTTTACTGGTAAAACTTTTTTCCTAGAGGGTCGTCTTATATTCAGGCTTTTTCTTTTTTTCCTAAATTAATATTCAGATTTGGGGGGTCGTCTTATAATCAGGGTCGTCTTATAATCGAGCAAATACGGTATATATATATATACACACACGCACACACTATATGGACAAAAGTATTAGAACACCTGAACGTTACATCAACAAGGACTTTTATGACATTGCATTCTAAATACATAGACATTAATATGAGGTTGGTCTTTGCATATTATTGCCCATTCATTTAGTAGAGCATTTGTGAGGTTAGGCGCTGATGTTGGACGAGAAGGCCTGGCTCGCAATCTCCGTTTCAGTTCATCTCAAAGGGGTTCAATGCATGGATTTTAATTGGAAAATATTTTCTTTAAATATGATTGCAACTTTTAAAAAAAAAATATTTTGATATCCTTGAGGGTGGAATGCAATGGATATGGTGTAGGTGGCTTCCTGCATTAGTCCTCCGTACTTGTTTTGAGGAACACATTGTTAATTGAGCTTCATGTATTTCTTGCAATTTACTTGCAGATTGGCCTAATGATAGATCCGAGACCAAGCAGTGTGAATGACAGTGAAAAAGATAAATGTCAGTAATAAATCTTTGACATTCTGTCCTGGTGCAATTCCCCCAGAGCTAAAACAAACACAATTTTTCTTAAATATGGCAAGTCCATTTAACTCTGTCAGTGCATTGGGGCAGACACCATAGTGGAGTACAATAAGGTTACAAGAATATACCACGGCAGTTGTAAAACTGCAAGTGCTCGTTACAATATAAATGTATTTGGTGACTGCAAGGAATTTCTTATCATGAAAATCCAGCTATATATTGTAACATAGTTTTGGAGGAAACTGGAGCAATCATCACAGCAAACAATGGAATATTACTGCTAATATGTATAGCACCACTTGCGCATATGACCTCTAGCTGAAAGAGCACCACACACTCACCCGATCTGCTTCTCTACATCAGTGTAGCCCAACAAGAAAACTACACAAGCTGCTCAGCATGCATCAAACCTTAGTGTGCATGATATTTTAGTGAGTGGTAAAATCCAACTGCTCAATATTAAATACAAATGATGTTAAAAATATCCAAATATGTGTTCCTAAAGACAAAGGCTACTATAGTGTAGAGTATGAAATAATTCCTGTAAGACTCTTATTGTTTACCCCTAGCCGTGGGTTGTAATGAACAAAGTGCAATATCTATGATTAAAGAGAAATCCCATGAGGGTTATAGAGACATATATTGTATCATCACAGGATAGTGACTTTTGCTTCATATTGTTGCAGTGATAACTGAGGGGTTTAGGGGAAACTGCCAAATCTTAATTTCATGGGCTGTATACATGATTGTCCACTGAAGGGATCAAGAAGGGGCACTTATTCTCCTCTGAAAGTCCCTAAGAGGGCAACCCTTGGCAGGGGCAAGCATAGAGGACAGCATTATAGGATCTGCCCACAATCTGTGCAAGTTATTCTGGGTTCTCTGGGTGGTATGCAAATGTCATGGATATAGTTATGCCCCATTTTGTAGCAGCCAAGGGTCATTAGATTATGTCTAATATTCTTTTTTGAAGTTTATTGAGGTACCATCATGTCAAGAAAACTCACACTGGTTTACAAATACTTTTGGATAACAGGTGTAGCATATTATCATGCCGAGTACAAACGGTATTGACATTACAACTTTTTCCTAGGTTGGATATTGGTATATTTATAGCTATGAAGAAGAACAAAGAGGAAAGAGAAGGAAAATAAGAGAAAGAGAGAACTAGTCTCCAAGAGCATGAGTGTGCCAGGGCATGTGATGGGTCAGCAGGAATAATCCAGGGAGAGTTAGCCCCTAGTGATGGTTGTAAAAGACATTCCATGTGTCCCAAACACAATTGAAGACTTGAAGTGTGACTTATACAGTATATTTGTAAGTCCTTGTAGTAGTGAGGAAGAATAGAACATCATGTATAGTTGGGGGTAGATTATCTCAATTTTTTACTGTAGGTAATGCTTCACCTTAACTTGGATCAGTGTTTAAGTTGTGGGCAAATTTGTACTCAATTTTTATTTTAAGTCAACAAACCTTTAGTAAAGCTGTGTGGTAGTAAAGGACCATTTTTGTATGTCCTGACTGATGACACAAATGCTACATGATCAATGCAAAGTGTTCTAAATGCGTCCTGCATTTTGCCAGGAATAATATGAAAATAATGAACCTTCATGCAAGAAAATTAATGATCTAGGTCAAATAATATTATAGTAAAGATTATCCTATTTAGAATTAATGTCCTGTTCGAAATCTTGAAAAATAAATTTTAAGACGAGCATCTTAAGAAATCATGCAGAATTGCGTGGCCCTTTGCCATCAGTCATCTGGCACCAGTTGAGAAGGCTTGTGTGCCCATGGAGTCGACAGGTCACAAAGCTAGGGCATGGTGAATGTGTACAGAAGACCCAGTGATGCTACCTTGCCAAAGATAAGAAGAGGCGGGTGGAAAAATCAAGTGGACATTCTGCAAGTAAGACAGACAGGGCAGAGATTGGCGAAGCCAACTCTTTGCTTCATTCAATCTGATGTATTACTCTTTCCTTAGGATCACAGCAGACTGGATTTTGGGAATTTTATATATATATTTTTTAATCAAAACCTAAACCAAAACACAATAATTAAATATTATGCCTTGCTGAATAATATAACTTATCAATAAAGAATATTTCTTAACACGTGATATGTGTTCAATTTGAAATGTGAACAACAAATAAAAATATATATAGTACTCCCCCAATGTTGTACTGCAGCACCCAGCTTAAGTATTCCTCCAAATACTCCAAGAACAAATATAATCTGAAGAAGGGGCACATGTACATAGGGAGAGAAAACAAAATTCCACAATAGTGTAGTATGATTAGGAAAAGCAGACTATTATTATTTTTTATTATTATTATCTTTTATATAGCGCCAACAGTTTACGCAGCGCTTAATACAATACATAAATTCAAGGGATATGACAAGACAAGAATTGACAGACTAAGACAAACCGATACATTCAGTGGAGAGAGCCCTGCTCGCAAGCTTACAATCTAGAGACTAGAGATACTACTGATTGCCCTCACAAAAGTAGATGGATATCAGGCTCTTCAAATATTGTAAAACGTTTTCTTTAATGATTTCTTGAAATCTATAAAAGTAAAAGCAGCAATGGTGCAGTATATTCCAACTTCATACACTTAAAATACTAAATCCACTTACAAGACATGGTGGCATAACTAGAGAGTCATGCAAACAAGCCCAGTACAAGTAAGGAAGAATAAAAGATGATGTAACGTCCTCTGGAAAGTAGTCTTTTCAAATAAAAAGTCTCTCAACACGTTTCGCCGGTTTGTCCAGCTTCTTCAGGAGAGTGTGATGAATAAAAGCGGATCCAGTTCCAACAAAATATAAAAAAAAGTTTATCTTTATGAGCAAGTGCTACAATTAGCTCTGTATCTTCCCAAAAGTCCTGGCATGGAAAGAGTTAAATATCATTTGAAAAACCCATGGGGTGTCAAGTTTAAAAATGTATAGATTGATAGGATAAATTGAATTGGCACTGGCTGCCAGAGAGGAGGATGTACTGCAGGGGACCTGGATCCTCGTCTCTGGCATCTGGTGAGTAATATATATATATACATATAATATATATTATACTCGCTTATCTGAGATAACCCTGCAGTAGATATATTAAAATACTTTTTTTTCCCCCTCAAAAGTATCTGGATCATACCTGGTACACAGGGGTTTAATATAGTCCTTTATAACTCCATAATTGCTCATTCACATTAACTTGTCTATACCCAATCCACAAAAGCACAAATGCAATTTTATGGGTGCGCGTAACTTAGCAGCTCAATGGATATTATGAGGAGGGGACATGGTCTCATTCTAGTAAATTACCATACCTTAAACAGTGTAACAGAACGGTGCGTAAAGTAAGTAAGCATGCTGTATCCTTGGCCAACCACTGCGTCTACCATCCTCAACATTGCCAATTTCTTTGTTCTTCTCCAAAACAGCTTGGGCAGAACATCTGAAAACCCTTGTCTGCATTGAAATTTTTGCTCGGGAGAGACCTTGCTGATTCATTATAACTACTTTGCATCTTGTTGCTGTGCTCAGTCTTGTCATGGTGCATGACTTTGACATTAAACTGTTTTCAGCAACCTCACCTTGTTAGTGAGTTTGGGTCTTCCTCACCCAGTTTAATTCCTCGTACACACCTGTTTATGATACTGATTGTTTTTCAACCTACATAATAAATTAAAGATCATTAACACCTGATTGGTATGATTGTTTAATCATTCGCCTAACTAACTTCTGACTTTGTGCAAGTGTACCTATAAATAATTCTATATTGAAGACAAATGGTGTTTACTCACTTTTTATTTTCTTTAGTGATAATAATAAACTATTAGCATGTTTTTTTTAAAAAGAATTCTCACACCTGCATAAATCTTTTCCACAGTACTGTATATCTATCTGTTTATCCTAAGTCATTATGCATGGTTCTTGTTAGCTATGGTCAACATGCCTTCCATATATCTATATATATATATCTATATATATAAATATCCATATCTAGATATAGATATATAGATATCTGTATATACATACATAGATATGTATGATTCTAATCATGGGCTTTGAAAGAAAAGTAAAATGTAACCTCAATTACCAAAAAAACTCAAATCCTAAAAGGCATAGCTTTAAACATATTTGTGAGTGAAACAGTTAATGCACTTTTAGCCATTATCTTAGAGCAATAGTCAAACCTTTACATTGCAATTACAGTACATCCTGCAGATTCCTTAAAATGAAGGTACAAAATGTGCCAATCATCCATTCCTATTTGAAAAGTGCTAAAAGCCGTGTTTAAAAATAGATGCTGGAGCCAAAAGTGCACTAATACGCATCTTTCTTTTTTTGTTCTCAGAAAGTCTGCACCAAATGTGGAATTGAAACCAACACGAACCAGAAGCGCCCTACATGGCTATGTAAAATCTGCAGTGAACAAAGAGAGGTAAAAGAAAATCCAGTGCTATGTATGTACATATACAATTGCAGTTAGTAAGCTGTTGTACCTTAAATGGAATTATTTGTAGTCAACTGCTTTCTTATTGTGTTTCCCTTTTGCTGTTTTATGAAAGCTATTTATCTAGCAAAGTCTTACATGCAATATATTATCACTATATTTTATTTTAAGAATTTGGGCATCCTAAAAGATACTATATATATATATATATATATATATATATATATATATATATATATATATATATATATAATTTCATTTTGTAAACACATTTCTTAGAGAGTCTTAGCGTGTGAAACAATTGCTTTGTAGACAGAGCTTTGTATTTGCTAAAACTGTTACGTTAAGACCACCTGACTCTTGAACAGTTAATTTTTTTTTTTTATACTATGCGTAGCTACACCCCATTGCTGATCAAGGAGCAATGTGTCCATTATATCTTCCAGTATGTTGAATAGCAGGATTCTAGTGGAGAAAGAAGCATTCATGAACAATCTAGCTTGTTAACTATATACAGTAACATAGTAACATAGTAACATAGTTCATAAGGTTGAAAAAAGACCAAAGTCCATCAAGTTCAACCTATATACATATTGTGTCCCTACTGTGTTGATCCAGAGGAAGGCAAAAAACCCTTATGAAGCAGATGCCAATTGCCCCATACCAGGGGGAAAATTCCTTCCCGACTCCAAATATGGCAATCAGAATAAATCCCTGGATCAACGTTCTGTCCCTATTAATCTAATATCCATAACTTGTAATATTATTGCTTTCAAGAAACACGTCCAGGCTCCTTTTGAACTCTTTTATTGAGTTTACCATCACCACTTCCTCTGGCAGAGAGTTCCATAATCTCACCGCTCTTACTGTAAAGAACCCCCGTCTGTGCTGGTGTAGAAACCTTCTTTCCTCCAGCCGTAGAGGATGTCCCCTTGTTATAGATACAGTCCTGGGTATAAATAGGTCCTGGGAGTGATCTCTGTACTGTCCCCTTATATATTTATACATAGTTATTAAGTCCCCCCTAAGCCGTCTTTTTTCCAAACTAAATAACCCCAATTCTGATAATCTTTCTGGGTACTGTAGTCCTCCCATTCCCCTTATTACTCTGGTTGCCCGTCTTTGAACCCTCTCCAGCTCCACTATATCTTTCTTGTACACTGGTGCCCAGTACTGTACACAGTATTCCATGTGTGGTCTGACTAGTGACTTGTACAGGGGTAGAATTATTTCCTTGTCGTGGGCATCTATGCCCCTTTTGATGCACCCCATGATTTTATTTGCCTTAGCAGCAGCTGCCTGACACTGGTCGCTACAGGTAAATTTACTGTTAACTAAAACTCCTAAGTCCTTTTCCATGTCAGTCGTCCCCAGTGTTTTCCCATTTAATACATATTCCCAGCCTGGATTTTTCTTCCCCATGTGCATAACCTTACATTTATCTGTGTTGAACCTCATCTGCCACATCCCAGCCCAAGCCTCCAACCTATGCAGATCCATTTGTAATCGTGCGCTGTCCTCTATTGTGTTAACCACGTTACAGAGCTTAGTATCGTCTGCAAAGATTGATACTTTACTATGCAATCCCTCTACAAGGTCATTAATAAATATATTAAAAAGAATAGGACCCAAAACTGACCCCTGTGGTACCCCACTAGCAACAGTCACCCACTCAGAGTATGTACCATTAATAACCACCCTCTGTTTCCTATCACTGAGCCAGTTACTTACCCACATACACACATTCTCCCCCAGCCCAAGCATTCTCATTTTATGTACGAGCCTTTTATGTGGCACCGTATCAAATGCTTTGGAAAAATCAAGATATACGACATCCAGCGATTCACCCCGATCCAGTCTTGAGCTCACCTCCTCATAAAAGCTGATCAGGTTAGTTTGACAGGACCGATCCCTTGTAAACCCATGCTGATATGGAGTCATACACTTATTTTCATTGAGATACTCCAAAATAGCATCTCTTAGGAAACCCTCAAACAGTTTACACACAACAGAAGTTAAACTAACAGGCCTATAATTCCCCGGGTCACTTTTTGTCCCCTTTTTGAATATTGGCACAACATTTGCTATGCGCCAGTCCTGGGGAACAGACCCTGTCACTATAGAGTCCTTGAATATTAGAAATAGGGGTCTGTCTATTACATTACTTAACTCCCTTAGAACGCGGGGGTGAATGCCATCTGGACCTGGTGATTTGTCTATTTTGATTTTTTTTAGGCGGCACTGCACTTCTTCCTGGGTTAGACAGGCGACATGTACTGGGGCATTTATCTCATCCTGCTGTATATTACCTGGCATTTCATTTTCCTCTGTGAATACAGCAGAGAAGAATATATTTAATAGATTAGCTTTTTCCTGATCCCCGTCTATAACTTCTCCCTCATTACTTTTTAAGGGGCCAACGCTTTCATTGTTAACCTTTTTACTATTTATATAGTTAAAGAACATTTTGGGGTTTGTTTTACTCTCTTTGGCAATGAGTCTTTCTGTCTCCAATTTTGCGGCTTTTATCTGATTTTTACATATTTTATTTTTTTCCCGATAGCTTTTTAGTGCTTCCTCACTGCCTTCCTGTTTTAGTAGCTTAAATGCCTTTTTTTTGCCATTTATTGCCCCCTTTACATTTTTATTTATCCACATTGGTTTTCTCTTGTTCCTGACTCTTTTATTCCCATACGGTATGTACCTTTCACAGTGAGAATTTAAGATATTCTTAAAAATCTCCCATTGAGCGTCTGTACTCTTGTTTTTGAGGACATTTTCCCAATTTACAGTGTTAAGGGCTTCTCTTAGTTGATCAAACTTTGCCCTCCTAAAGTGCATAGTTCTTGTGGCTCCTCTAAGAGTTCCCTTATTGAAGGACAAGTTATAATGCATCATATTGTGATCACTATTTCCTAGATGTCCCCTGACCTGCACATTAGTTACTCTGTCAGGTCTGTTGGTTAATATTAAGTCCAGTAGGGCGCCCCCTCTGGTCGGGTCCTGTACCATTTGGGACAGATAATTATCCTTACTTATAGTCAGAAACCGGTTTCCTTTATGAGATTCACAGGTCTCGGTTTCCCAGTTTATGTCGGGATAGTTAAAGTCCCCCATAATAACCACCTCATCGTGATTAGCTGCCTTGTTTATTTGCTTTAATAATTGATCTTCTGCTGCTTCCATTATATTTGGTGGCTTATAGCAAACCCCGATCAGTATTTTATTATTTTTCTTTCCATATATTTCTACCCATAATGACTCCACATTATCATTTCCCTCACATATATTCTCCCGCAGTGTGGCCTTTAGGCTGGACTTTACATAAAGGCAAACTCCTCCCCCTTTTCGTTTTTTCCGATCCTTCCTGAATAGACTATACCCCTGTATGTTAACCGCCCAGTCATAGCTATCATCCAACCATGTCTCTGTTATACCCACTATGTCATAATTTTCTTCAGACATTATTAACTCCAGTTCGTCAGTTTTATTGGTCAGACTTCTGGCATTAGTAAGCATACAATTTAGAGGTGTATGGTTTTTTTCCCTATGAAGCCTATCCCTATTAACTATTCTAACCCCTCCCTCTGCTCCACCCCCAGGTACATTTATAAGCCCCAGCTCTCTATCTACACTATCTTCCCCTTCTATATTGTAGTTTCCCTCCCCCCCTTTCCCTAGTTTAAACACTCCTCCACCCTTCTGACCATCTTCTCCCCAAGCACAGCTGCACCCTCCCCATTGAGGTGCAGCCCGTCCCTACCGTAGAGCCTGTATCCGACAGAGAAGTCGGCCCAGTTCTCCATGAACCCAAACCCCTCCTTCCTACACCAGCTTCTGAGCCACTTGTTTAGCTCCCTAATCTCCCGCTGCCTCTCTGGTGTGGCACGTGGTACAGGTAATATTTCAGAAAATACTACCTTGGAGGTCCTTGCCTTAAGCTTGCTACCTAAGTCCCTGAAATCATTTTTAAGGACACTCCGCCTCCCTCTCACTTTGTCATTGGTGCCAATGTGCACCATGACTGCTGGGTCTTCTCCAGCCCCTCCCAGTAATCTGTCAACCCGATCCGCGATGTGCCGAACTCGAGCGCCAGGCAGACAACACACTGTTCGGCGATCCCGGTCTTTGTGACAGATCGCCCTGTCTGTCCCCCTAATAATTGAGTCCCCCACTACCAGCACCTGTCTGGCCTGCCCTGCGCTCCTCCTTCCCTCCTTACTGGAGCAGACACCCCTCTGGTGGTCAGAGGCAGTGACTTGCTGCAGTACTGCTAACTCTGAACTAACATCCCCCTCATCTGCCAACCGGGCAAACTTGTTGGGGTGTGCTAGATCAGGACTAGCCTCCCTGGCGCTTTTCCCCCTACCCCGCCTTCTAACTGTAACCCAGCTAGCTGCCTGACTGTCCTGTACCTCCATCCCACTATCCTCCACCACCTCTACCTGCGAGAGAGCTTGCTCAGTGAGCAGCAGACTCCTCTCCAAGTTGTCAATAGATCTCAGTGTTGCCAGTTGCTCCTCCAGACTCAGGATTTGTGCTTCCAAATGAGCAACCCGCACACATCTCGCACAGCAATATGCACCCTCGAAGCGCTGCTCAAGGATTGCATACATTGAGCAAGATGTACACCTGACCGCATTGTCAAACATGGAGGACATCTTGGCAATGGGGATAGCTCCAATAACTGGCAAAAACAGACAGTAAGGCGCAAAATATATATAAATATATTATATGCAATCACAAGGATTTATACTTTACCCTCCTTCTTGCTTTTTAACTCCTTTTTGCTTTTTAACTCCTTCTTTGCTTGTAACTCCTCACTTAGAGATGTCACTTAGGAGATTCGCCCCAGCTCAGGATTCGCTTGTGTGTCCAAGCTAAATGCAACTGCAAAAGCCAAGCAGAACTCACAGAGAAGGTTACTTAATTAGCAACACACCTGAAATAGCCCTTACCCTTTTTTTTTAGCAATATCTCATTGCCCCCATAAAAGCCAAACACCTTTCCTTTTGTCATGTAATAAATGAGGAACTCCTAATCTCACACCATCAGGTGTTCAGTAATAATTTTTGAAAAATGTGTTCATCCCTGTCAGTGTATTGTTATCAGTGGAACCTCCAGGACTTTGGGGCAGAGAATCTCCTTCAGAATTCCAAATGTAACCAGTCAATGGAATTTAAAGAAACTATTTATTTTTATTTTAAATGAATAAAATGTGTTTTGGCATTTATATCCTGATTTGTATTTGAAAAATATAGTGGGAATGCATTGTGCCAGCTGGCACATACTTTACCATTGAACAGCACAGTCTGATCAGACTTCAGGCTTGGCGGTTTGATGGAGACTCCATGATGATGTAATCCATAACCTGCCATTTGCCAGAATTGTAATCCTAAGGGAGAAATGCAATAGGAAGGATCCATGTAAACTCACATTTGTTGAGTAGTTGCTGTTTAGAAAATATTAAAATATAAAATGAACTATGAACTTAATTGCAGTTTCAGTCTACAATAACTTTTTAATAATAATTTTTTATTTAAATTATGATAATAATATTAAGCAAATTTATATTTTCTTTTAAACTACCGTATTTGCTCGATTATAAGACGAGGTTGTTTTCAGAGCAAATGCTCTGAAAAATACCCCTCGTCTTATAATCGGGGTCGTCTTATAATCAGACCTCAAATCTGTCTGACTATGAGACGACTAAGTTCCAGATCCCCCGCAGCTGCAGGGGACCTGGATCCTCCTGCCCCCCCCCCCGCCCCACTTACCGGTGCTTCTGAGTCCCCGGTGTGTAGCCGGGGCAGCGTGTAGATGTCTACGCGATTCGCGTAGACAACTTACGCTGCAGCCGGAAGGAGGTGTGGCTAGCAGCGGGGGTTGTCTGCGTCCATCGCACAGACCTTCCCCGGCTGTCAGAGAGGGAACTCTGATCTCTGACAGCCGGGGAAGGTCTGCGCGATGGACGCAGACAACCCCCGCTGCTAGCCACACCTCCTTCCGGCTGCAGCGAATCGCGTAGACATCTACACACTGCACTGCCCCGGCTGCATGACAGGGGAGTCAGAAGCACCGGTAAGGTGGGGGGGGGGGGTGGAGTGTTAAATGGGGGGCATAAGGCATTTCTGGAGGCAGAGTGTGCTATGAAATGCCTTTTAACCCCCTTAATGCCACTCTGCCTCCAGAAATGCCTTTTTAACTCTCTATATGCCACTCTGCTTCCTGAAATGCCTTAAACCTCCCTATATGCCACTCTGCCCCATAATATGCCTTTAACCCCCTTAATGCCAGAGTGACATATAGGGGTATAAGGCATTTCTGGAGGCAGAGTGGCACATAGGGGGTCAAAAGGCATATCATGGGGCACAGTGGCATATAGGGTTAAAAGGCATATCATGGGGCACAGTGGCATATAGGGGGTATAAGGCATTTCTGGGGCAGATGTGCATAACTGGGGGAGCAGGTTTGAAAATAGAAGGAAATAAAACCAAAATATTTTTCTCAATCATAGCTTTTATTAAAACAATAGTTTACATGAATTAACATTTACTGGTAAAACTTTTTTCCTATAGGGTCGTCTTATATTCAGGCTTTTTCTTTTTTTCCTAAATTAATATTCAGATTTGGGGGGTCGTCTTATAATCAGGGTCGTCTTATAATCGCGCAAATACGGTATATCCCACCTTGGAAATTGAGGTTGTTTTTATACAGCTGATTTAAGCTTTCTGACTGAAATTAGATTATACATGTTTTACTATATCAATTGTTTATATATTTTTCCCATATGTCTTATGCTTTATCTTGTACAATGTTTCATGGCATGGAAGCTGTGTAATTTTAGTTATAATATACGGCCAAAGCAAGCAGAGAAAGTGTATATTTAGTTTAATTGCAGATGTGGAGCGTGGCTCCGTTCACAACAACATGTAATTTTGATGCCCGCGGAGTTAATATACAAGGTTATCAAGCCACATGCTATTTCTCATCAATGCCTTCAGCATTGTATACTATTGCTAACAGAGAACATTCATTGCATCTCTTCTTTTAGCAGTGCCACATTTATACCCTTTCATATCAGGATGTATAGGTTAAGATACAATACAGTATGTCATCTTTCATCTTTTTTGGAAGTAGTTACTAAATATTGTTCCAATTTCTAGTTTTTAATCGTGCTGGGTCATCCCGCCAGTTAAACTGTGATTATGCAGGAGGTTTAACTAGTAGTACCCATGACTGCCTTAACTTTGTATAGCTGGCACTAGTAGTATGGGTAAAAACAGGCAAAGTTGAGTTAAAAGGGGCACATGAGTCACCACCTCTGGTGTCTCAGGTAAAAGTTTATTCTTGTTTAGAGGAACATCTATTCTGTAAAAACATGTAATACGTTGTGGGGGGGGAAAACTTTCTTACAATGTGTTACTTTAAGATTGACACAGGCGTATATCAACAATATATTCACATATGTGTCCTTTTTTATTGGTCTGTAGAAATTAAGATGATTCATTGCAAACATTATTCAATATACTGTAGCTAAATCAGGCTTTTTATGTTATAAGCAGTCCTAGGAAGAGCTACCATAAGACAAGGGACATAGCCTACTTAGTTATTGTGTGCATATTGATCAGATCATGTAGAGTTGTCTAGCTACAGTGAAGGGAAAAAAATTGATCTCCTGCTGATTTTGTACGTTTGCCCACTGACAAAAACATGATCAGTCTATAATTTTAATGGTAGGTTTATTTGAACAGTGAGAGACAGAATAACAACAAAAAATCCAGAATAACACATTTCAAATAAATTATAAATTGAGATCAGAAGCACCAAGACCAAAGAGCTGTCCAAGGATGTCAGGGACAAGATTGTAGACCTACACAAGGCTGGAATGGGCTACAGAACCATCGCCAAGCAGCTTGGTGAGAAGGTGACAACAGTTTGTGCGATTATTCACAAATGGAAGATCTCAATCTCACTCGGTCTGGGGCTCCATGCAAGATTTCACCTCGTGGAGTTTCAATGATCATGAGAGAGGTGAAGAATCAGCCCAGAACTACACGGGAGGATCCTGTCAATGATCTCAAGGCAGCTGCGACCTTAGTCACCAAGAAAACAATTGGAAACACACTATGCCGTGAAGGACTGAAATTCTGCAGCGCCTGCAAGGTCCCCATGCTCAAGAAAGCACATGTACAGGCCTGTCTGAAGTTTGCTAATGGACATCTGAATGATTCAGAGGAGAACTGGGTGAAAGTGTTGTGGTCAGATAAGACCAAAATTGAGCTATTTGGCATCAACTCAACTCGCCGAGTTTGGAGGAGGATGAATGCTGCCTATGACCCCAAGAACACCATCCCCACCGTCAAACGTGGAGGTGGAAACATTATGCTTTGGTGGTGTTTTACTGCTAAAGGGACAGGACAAACTTCATTGCATCAAAGGGATGGATGGTGCCATGTATTGTCAAATCTTGGGTGAGAACCTCCTTCCCTTAGCCAGGCCATTACAAATGGGTCATGGATGGGTATTCCAGCATGACAATGACACAATGCAGATCTATCAAAAGTTCTATTTGGAAATAGAATTTAAGGTGTGATTAAAAAACCTTCAACACTTTGGTGATGTAAATGTATGACATTTTATACACCGATCAGCCATAACATTATGACCACCTGCCTAATATTGTGTAGGTCCTCTTTTTGCAGCCAAAACAGCCCTCTCTTGTAGAGGCATGTATTCCACTAGACCTCTGAAGGTGTGCTGTGGTATCTGGCACAAAGACACTAGTAGCAGATCCTTTCAGTACTATAAATTGCGAGGTGTGGCCTCCATGGATTGGACAATTGGATTAAGATTTGGAGGCCAAGTAAACACCACAAACTCATTATTGTGTTCCTCAAACTATTCCTGAACCAATTTTTTGTGGCAAGGCACATTATCCTGCTGAAAGAGGCCAATGCTATCAGGGAATACCATGTCCATGAAAGGGTGTACATAGTCTGCAACAATGCTTAGGTAGGTGGTACATGAATGGCAGGACCCAAAGCTTCCCAGCAGAACATTGCCCAAAGCAACACACATGCACACACATGCACCCGGGCACCCTGACAGGTCTGCAGTTATCCAGCCCCATGCGCAACAAACTGTAATGCATTGTGTGTTCTGACACCTTTCTGTCAGAACCAACATTGACTTTTTCAGCAATTTGAGCTACAGTAGCCCGTCTGTTGTCTTCGTCCCCCATGTGCATCAATGAGCCTTGGCTGCCCATGACCCTGTCTCCAGTTCATCGCTTTTCCTTCCTTGGACCACTTTTGGTGAGTACTGATCGCTGCACACCGGGAACACCCCACAAGAGCTGCGGTTTTGGAGATGCTTTGACCCAGTTGTCTAGCCATCACAATTTAGTCAAAATCGCTCAGATCCTTATGCTTGCCCATTTTTCCTGCTTCTAACACATCAACTTTGAGGATGAAATGTTCACTTGCTGCCTAATATATCCCACCCACTGACAGGTACCATAATAACAAGATGTTATTATTCACTTCACCTGTCAGTGATCATAATGTTATGGCTGATTTGTGTATATGCCATTGGTTATTTCATTTAGTTAAAGATAAGCCCTATCATATGTATTTGAAAACAGTATTGTCAGGGCTCGGGTAAGAGCCCAGATGCAGAGCATACCAGGGTATCTGTTTGTACCCCACGTTGCACAGTGACGGGTAGGAAGGTACAGACAGGCAAAAAGAAACACACTGAAGGCTGGATATTATTATGATATGGTCTGTTTTGGAGAAAGCTGGCAAGACAGGTAAGTAGGAAACAGGATTGTTCTTGACAGGCCACACGGCTGGATGCTTCTTGGACAAGGTGCTGGATACACGGCTGGAAAGCCCCTGGACACGGCACCCGGCTGGAAAGCCCTCAGATAGGGCACATGGTTGGAAAGCCCTTGGACAGGGCGCATGCTTTCCTCCATTAATATCAGTTGTCCAAGCCTTTGGTGCTACCTCAAGTCTACTTGTTTTTTTACCTGCCCCTCATGCCTTGTTACCTATTGTATCACTTTGTATGCTTTGTAATGGTTGTTAGTCACTGTTGTTGCTATATAAATAAATTATAATTATGCAAACCACAACCACATTTGAAAATGTTTACTTTTCACTCAGCAGTTGATGCGTACCTTTTTTCTGCTACGTATCTGAAATATATGGATATCTTAACCATGTAGGTTGGTGTGGCAGAGGATTTTGCTGGAAGTACAGTTCCAGTAAACAGCTTTGATATTGGGCTATTACCATGGGCTGTGTTTGCTGATCGTTTTTATGTTCATGCACTGACAGATTCCTTGATGTTGACTTTTTTGTTGATACTGGTTGGGCAGACTTTCATAACAAAACACTGCTTTACGTATAGAATTGTGTTTTATGAGAAAAAGGATACGTTCCTTTTTTTAAACTTGTGAGAATGCATATTAAATAATAAAAATACATGACTAACTTTCTAATGACAAATATACCAAAAAGAGGAAACAAAGGCTTTGTTTTGTTTTAAATTACTTCCAAGTATCAAATAACATTTGTGGAAAATCTTGAGGAGCTCAAGACAGGACCGCGTTCTTTTTTTAAGACTGATAAACATCAGGATCAGTTGTTCAGGAATACATTTTACAGTAATTTGTTTGCTCAGATGGCGTTTACATATTAGTACATCTCACGCAATGATCTGACTTTAATCATTGTGAAAAATATGCACCAATGCGCAAAATGAGACTGGGAGTATACGTTTTGTGTTTACCTATTTAGCTCTCCTATTATTTATAAGAATATCTGATCTAATAGTAAGGGATGCTCATGAATGCCAGGGCCAACATAGTAAGGGATGCTCATGAATGCCAGGGTTAAATAAATATGTTGTGTAACTGGATGGGCCAGGGTGTGTACGTTTGGCTTTTGAGAAGAGTAAAGGGGGCCTTGGTTGGCCCTGTGCGATCTTCTACTGCCTCAATATCTTATGTCCGTTCTTTATCCAGTGAAATAAAGGTGTGCTACATCTCCCAATTGCCCCTTTTGTACAGTAAATGTCTGGACATAAAATGTTTCATAGATATTAAACAGTACTATTAGAATGTACTTTGTTAATCCAATTTTGACAAGAACAGAATAAATGCAGTGCTATGCAAAATCAAAGTGAAATAATTACATTCACATGGCCTTTGGTATCTCCTCTATTCAACACTGAATGAGTATAGAATTAGATGTTTAGAAAATACATTTAAATATAGATGAACGCTAGGAATTCATTTGTATGGTGATGTACAGCTAATGGTGTGACCATAATGTATTACGACTGAACAGTGCTGCACATGTTAGTGCAGGTTATTAATGTGCCTACAGATGGATATAATAGATGTCAATTTAACAGGGTAAACTGTGCACTGACATCTGCTAAAATGCTATGGAAAATACACAACAGGCGGTATTAGCATGAAGGTGACCATGCTGAAACCGTGAGAGAGGATTAATGACAGTGTTCGTAATTGGCAAACACTAAAAGAGTTTGCATAGAGAAACATCATCCTTTCTTTCTGTGGCAGGACATATAGTATTAGGTTATTTGAACATCTTGAAACATTGCAATTTATAGTATTAATTCCTCAAAACTATTGATGTCATATTAGTGGTCATATTGTTTCACCTTATGAATCATTTAATATTATAATGGATATGTATTAGCTGGCAGTAACCAATATACACGTTTCCATTTATAATCATCAAAGCAACCATTAGACAACTGATATCTTCCTTTTGCTTCTAGTACCACCTAGACACTGACAACACTCGAATCTACATTTTATCTCTCAACCCTTCTCCCTGTTCTCTACTTCGCCTCCTGGAATTGTATCATGAATGACATCTCATTACCTGAAGTTTCACAACTATACGACTGAGCTTATTGTTATACTGCCAACACCTCTGTCCACAATTCCTGACATATCTATCATTGTTGACAAATTCACTATCCACTCAACAAACCAAATTTGCTGCCTTGGTGTCACAATTCATTCTGATCTCTCCTTCATCCCTCACATCCAGTCACTCACCAAATTTTGTAACCTTTACCTAAGAAACATCTCTTGAATCTGTCCTTTCTTCACACAAGAAACAACCAAAACACTACTCTATTCCCTTGTGTTATCCCGTCTAAATTTTGCAACCCTCTACTGACTGGTCTCCCCCTCTCCTGCCTTTCACACTCCAATCCATCCTGAATACTGCGGCTAGTCATTTTTTTTCCTCATCTGCTGCCCTACTGTGCCAATCATGCCATTGGCTCTCTATACCCTCCCAGAATCAAAGTCAAACTCCTGACCCTATTTGGATATAAGGGTGGTGCAGAGCCTTTTACAACTCTGCACCAACCTTATATCCAAATACACCTCTAACCGCCCTCTTACCATGACTTGCATCTCTCTTTTAACATTATTATTACCTCTTCCCACTTACGTATTTAGGATTTCACAAATGCTGTACCACTTCTCTGGAATTCCCTACACCATTCTGTCAGGCATTTTTAGTTGTACTCTAATTTCAAATGTTGTCTAAAACCCCACCTTTTCTGAGAAGCGTAAACCTTTACACGTAACATTTCTCAACCAGCATCCTAATCACCTGCAGGGTCAGCAGACTTCTACGTGTAGGTAGTGTGTACCGTGCTCTAACACCCAACCATCACTATAACCCCATCAAATAAAAACCAGGAGACTGAACTGTATTAAAACAGGCCACACCTCGCTTTATTGAAAAACACTATTACAGAAGATTAATATAAATACATAGATATACAACAAAAACAACCAAATACATAAATAACAAATAACCGATAAACAAATATACATACAAAATCATGAAACCCTTCAAACATGTCCAACACAGAACTTAACCCCGTCCTTGCCGGCTACTCACCACCGAATAGTCCAAAGCACCGGTACTCGCCTGATCCAAACAACCACAACAGCTAACTTCCGTTGTCCCAAACCAATGCTAACCACCAGCCGACCATAAGCTCGGTGGGCACGTCCATAAAGACATCAGAGGTCTGGGCCCAACTTGCTTTCCTTGACACCAGTATCCAAACTCTGTAGCTTACAAAACCATACTGTCAAGGGCACACTACCCGCCTGCTGTGACAAAAGAGGCACTGACCGTGGTCACCCAAAGGGCACCCTATATCCCCTAAGGATTCCCACCCCTCACATTTACATACCCCAATCACAGAGCACTCACCCACACTCATACATGCTCCCTGTCCATTCAGCTATTTATTTCTTCAATCTTAATCCAAACAGTCCTCTTCTACTATTTCTACTAGTTTTTGTTAATGTGTGTCATATCATTTTAAAGTGTAATTTATTTTCACCACATCTTATTTTAACAGCAATACAGAATCTGCTGGCGTGATATATATATATATAAAAAAAATGTAATGTAAGTGGTATCAGAAAGGACTGTCAGCTAGAAGCTGGCCCCATTGGTCACTAACAAATGAATCCTATATTTGCATGCCTGTCCAAGTATGACTACCTATCACACATCCTACCTATACAAATATCATCCTAAACTTGTTTACTATCACAATCCTAACAATATAGGTAGTACCCTTAGTGCAAGCCAATAAGATTCCCCCTGTGCGTATGCTCAGAAGTCAGAGAGAGAACACTCCTGCCACTGAGTGGCTGCTTCAAGTGGTTCGAGATGTCGAATCTTCTTTCTTGGGGGGGGGAAGGTAAAAATGAAACTTTATCATCCACTTTGAAAGGCCCATTTTTGTAGAAAACCTTCCTGCTGAGTGATAAATAACTAAACTAGGGCTTGTGATTATAATGGAGTTACACAGTTTCAGAAAAGAACTTGAAATGTTCAAGTTATACAAGCGTTTTGTTTATCTTAAGTAATTTCCTAACAACTAGCAACTGTGAAGAGACAAAAAACCATGCTGATATCTCAATAGTCCTACTTTCTGCACCTGCAAATGTTATTCAGGAAGAATAGTAAACGTAATTCTATAAATACATATTATTATAAACATTATTTAAAATACAGAAAAGTAAATCCAAAGTTTATGTAAAAAACCAAAACATTAAACGTACAGCTGTCTATAATGGAATCACTTACTGTAAAAGAGTGATAAGTCCAACATTATGGATTGAGTTGGCAGTGTCTTTCATTTTATAGGGTCTACTATACTTTATGTGAGCATAAAGGCACATTATTTCACTCTTGCAATTAAAAAACAATTGTTAACAAATGCAATATAGTAATCCACTTTCCAGTTTTCCAAATATGAAATATTTTTTCTTGATTACTTATTTGTCTGAGTAATTGCACAACTCACAGAACATTGGTATGATTGGGATACAGAATATGCCTTTGAAACAGAAGTAACCTCTAGGCAGACAGGATATTGCTCTGACACCTCATTGTGAAAAATTGTATTATTTCTTATTTTGTGTTACTATATAGCAGCAGTGATGGATGACCTGCTTAACACAAGTATTATTAAGTATGTGGAATCATAATGTCAAGCCAGATTTGTATCATTTCTGTATAACAAGCATATCGTCCAATATTGCTATTTGCTTTGAAAAAAACTGACCTCTGGTCAATCACCAGTGGTTTATACCCTGCTTGAATATGGATTAATTGTGCATCTAAATGGCTACTCAATTGCCAGTCATAGGAGGTGACATTTAAACCGTTGCTCATTGCACAGAAAATATTGCATGAATTATATGATTTTTTTCATAGCCTGGGGAAACCCTACCCAGGAATCATTCTGTTGTATAAAATAATTTAGTTTTCACATGAACGGATCAGTATGATTGCCCAGGAAAGATACACAACCCTCATGGGTGTCAAGTGTGATAAATAGGAATGCTTTGCAAAGGATGTATAGGGCAATGTTTGGTATTTAAAAAAATGAAGTTTTTTTTTTTTTTAATACAGTATACATTATTCTGTTAATGGATGTTTGGAATTTAATTCCAATTTATATGTAAATGCTATTCAATCTAGATGGCAGAAATTATGTATGGGTTTGTGGGGTGATGTCCATGGTAGCAACTCATTGATTAATGTATAGTGCTATAAAATGCAGGGCATAAACCCAGAGACCTAGCCTTATTTATTAGTAACTATATTTGTTAATTAGCCCTCACTGAGATTATAAAACACAAGTACATTGGACATGTATACAGTTTTTTTTTTTGTTTACCTTTGCATTTGAACAGCATGCACAGATATACTAGTTTATCTTCTTCTTGGAAATAATCAGCTGGACCATATAGCACAAATACACAGATTACCATCACATAAATAGTTTGGTATACTCTTGCAAAAGCCAAACCAATCTTGATTAAAACACATAATTTACTGCAGCAACCGATTTAAGAAAGATTACAATGCACATCACTAAATCTTATTAACAGTATCTCAAACCACAACATTAAATTCTCTTGGGCTGGTCACAAGTGTTATCTAACTGTATATATTTTTTGGGTTTATACCGTTAAAACTAGCTTTTTTTTTAACCTTTTTTTATACCCTCAAGTATTACACATTGCCAGTTTCTTTTCTCAATGGAAATTTGTGTAGGATCTTAAACTGTGTTTATGATACCAAGAAAGGTTAACAGTCTCTTATTTTACGAACATCCCACTCGGTATATATTTAACTCCACATTTGTATGGATTATGCAGCGTATAATGTCATTGTGCAGACTGTTTACATGCACTCAGTCATTCTTAACCCCTTAATGACAAAGCCCGTACATGTACGGGGTCAAAATGCATTGTTTTCAATGGGTTTAGGGATCGCCCATTGTCCTTAAGGGGTTAAAGGATTTTTTAATGCAGTTGCAACACAAAATGTAACACTTTTAGAACTAAATGCAGCACTGAAAAATACATATATCACAGTCAATGTTATTTTGGGTGTTGCTCTAATCTGAATGTTTTGTCCATTTGCTATTTATGACAATAGGTACTATTCATTTTTTATGACAGTGTGACCATCCAAAGAAAGACCTAGCTAGGCTGTGGCTGATGCATAGCTGTTGAAGCTTGTGTTTTGGAAGAACAAGCAAGTGCGCACTAATCTCGTGCTATTGTCCATGTGTTATGTATACACTAGCATTTCAAGGCCTTTTGGTTGGGTTTGTCCCCACCGGATTGAAAGTGTCCAGTCTGCTTCTGCTTTTATTTAAAACAGAACAATATTCGAAATAAGTAAGCCCATCCTGCTTTTTGAGGATCTAATTGTTGAGTTTGTTTTCCTTTTCTTTATTTTTCCTGATCGAATCCTCAACATCTGGCCCTTAAAATGTATCATGTTATTAAGTCAGTTCAGTTGTTAAGCATACTGGAGTGTCTTACCAAATGAGCCAACTGTATAGTTCTCCTTAGCGAAAACTAAACTCTAGGACAATTTCATTAAGCAACTTCTGCCATTGCATTTGTATAAACTATTCACTACTCTACTACTACTCGCACAGCAGCTGTTACACTACATATGCTGATTATTAACCCCTTCGTGACAAAGGCTGATTTTACTTTTTGTACCCTTCGTGACAATGGCCGTTTTAACATTTCTGCGCTGCTCGTGTTTAGTTGTAATTTTCTTCTTTCCCGTTAACTGAACCCACACACATTAGATATTGTTTTTTTCAGGACAAGAAGGGCTTTCTTTAGATGACATTGTTTTGATTGTATCATATTATTTACTATTAAAAAAAGTATAAAATATGGTGAAAAATTTAGAAAAAAATGACTGTTTATAACTTTTAGTTGAAAAATCTTTTACTCATCTATAAAAGGTAATAAAAAAACCTGCTAAATAGATTCTACTATTTGTCCTGAGTTTAGAAATACCCAATGTTTTTATGATTTTTTGCTTTTTTCTACACATTATGGGGCAAAAAGTACAGGTAGCGTTTTGCTATTTCAAAGCCTTTTTTTCCAAATCTGGTAATTCTTCCTCCCATGTGCCATTTCGGGTATCTTTGAAGCCGGCCAATGCAATTTACCCCATCAAGTCATATATTTTTGAAAACTAGACAGCCCATGGTATTCCAAGTGCTAGTATTTTAACCCTTTCCAAGCACTAATTCTACCATCAGCCTTTGTCAAACTTTATGGTAGTCATTTTTTTTGCATTTGTTTTTTCACACACATTTTACTTTAGGTATGAATAAACAGGTTCTGGTATATGTCACTATCATAAAACAACCCAATATGTGTTTAGCAACATCTCCTGAGTACAGCGATACCTCACATGAATGATTTTGCCTAGCTGTTTGGGGGCAAAAGGGCCACATTTGGGGCATGCACATTTTTCAATGTTGAACTTTGGCATTTCGGGATCCACTGCCCATGCCCTATTTGGTACATCTTTGAGCCGGGCCATTTCAGTGTGCCCAACAAAACCATATATTTTTGAAAACTAGACACCCCAGGGTATTTTAAATGCTGGTATTTTAACTCTTTGCATGCACACATTTTACCACCAGCATTTTTTCAAAGTTTGCAGTAGTATTTTTGTGTGTGTATTTTTCCCACACACACCTACTTTATGTATGAATTTACAGCTCCTGGTATATGCCGCTGTCACACGACACCCCAATATGTGTTCAGCAACATCTCCTGAGTACAGTGATAACCCACATGCATGGGTTTGTCATTTTTGGGGGGAACTAAAAGGCCACATTTGGTACGTGTGCATTTTTCTAATTGGAAATTAGATGTGTGGCCATCCTTCCCCCCCGTGTTAATTGGGACATTGTTGAATCCGGCCAATTCAATTTACCCCATCAAATCATACATTTTTTGTGTAGACACCCCATGGGCATTTAATATGCCAGTATTTTAACTCTTTCCATGCAAGAATTGTTTTAAGCTAATGTGCTAATTTTAGGACTTGCTCACAAAAATATATTTTTTATATATATATTTTAATTTTTTTTTGCCTTTTTTAAAACATTTTTAACATTTTTTTTCAACTTGAAGGTTCCCCTGATAGTGACATCAGAGGGAAATTTTTACATTTTGCTGTTTTTTTACTATTTTTTTTCTAATGATTATTAATTTAATTTATTTTTTTCTAATCACACTGTGATTAGAAAGCTGGGCTCCATTGACTTGCATGGTTGAATGCAGTACCTGTATTCAACCTGCAAGTGGAGCCAGAGTTCTCTAGAGGGTCAGGAGACCGTCTAGCGAACTTTTTCGTCTTTATTATTTTTTTTCCCGGGCCGCCGCCATCTTGCTGATGGCGAAGATCACCGGCAGCTGCGGCTGTGACCGCTCTCCGCAGCGGTCACAGTCCATCAAGAGGTAAGTGCTTGGTGTCGCTGGATGCCTCCTGATCGAGGCATTCTAGCGACACCATTTAAGTTTAGGAGGTGATCGTTGATCGCCTCCTAAACGCTTTTAAAACGGGCGTCCGCCGCCATACATTGACATGGCCCCTGATTCCGATCATGGTGTTGCTGAATGCTTCGAGGTCGAGGCATTACAGCAACGCCGTTTGGGTAAAAAAAATCGATCACGGATCGATTTTTTTTTTTTACCCGTTATAACAAATGACAGTCCTGGCACGTCATTTGTCGTTAACGACATGTTTTTCCGTGACGTGCCCGGACCGGCAATTGTCATCAAGGGGTTAAGGAGAAAACATTTGTGTGTGGATGCTTGGTAACAATGTTCTCTAGCATAAGACCTTTGATACAATTGTCTTTTATCAAAAATGTGACGTTTGATCTAGTAAAATGATTGCTTAGTTTCTGTTTCACTGCTTTCTATGAAATGTCATTTTTCTTTGTTATAACGGTGTATAATTTAATTGTCACTAGCAGTGTTCCCTCTAAGCTGTGCGCTCGTAGCATTTTTAAAGAGCGCACACATCCAAAAATTGTGCGCACAACAGTTTTTCCCAATAAAAAAAAATAAATATTTTTTTTTTTATACTTTATGCGGCGTGGATATTGTGCGCACATAATTTTGGCTCTGGGAAAATTTTTGCACAAGAGAAATTTTCTGCGCACGCCACCTAAGAAAAATTAGATGGAACATTGGTCACTAGAATCTATTGGGAAAAGGGGGGGGGCTACGGCCACTCAAAACACCACTGTGTTCGATACAGAGCAGTCTTTTACACCATAGGACAAATTAAAATGAAAGTGTGTGTAAATAGTACAGAATTTGCAAAAACAGCCTAAGTGAAGCAATCCTGTTTTCTCTTGGCTGGCTTCCTGGATGGTTCAAGATTTGATTGTATCGGTCCCAGTGCAGGCTAAAAACCTGCACAAACAGTTCTAGTTATGTTTGTCGCTGCTGACAGCTTGTCTGAAATTCGTAATTATAGGTAACGTTGTTTTGCAATCAGGTGTGTGTTTTTGTACCTTGTCTGTGTTTCATTATGACTAGGGGCTGTGTTACTGAGCTCACCATATGACCACTTATAAACTGTATGTATTATCTCTATTACAAATACACAAAGATATATTTTTAGGAGTGAAACGTTTTTTGTTTTAGTAGCTTATCTTCGACTTTTCTAAATGGTCCTGTTTTGCTGTTATGTTGTTTAACCATCCATCAAATGGAAGCTTTGCTTTTTATGTTCAGCCATTGTATTCACATATTAAACAATTTTCTTTAAATAAAATAACACCTAACAAAACTCCAAGCCTCCCTTTTTTTTCATTAAATTAAACTGTTTGGTTTAATTTTGGTTGGTTAAGTTGGCTAAGTCTCTAATGAAGGCCTTGGGCAATTTTGAAGGCCTTGGGCAATTTTGAAGTCCACTGTTACCTTTCGAAGAAGTACCTGTGTATCAGCTTATCGCTACGTTCTGTTAAAAGATGAAAACACATAATAAACACTTGGCATAGATACTGAAGTTATACTAAGTAAATTACCCCTTAAGGACAATGGGCGGTACCTAAACCCATTGAAAACAATGCATTTTGAGCCCATACATGTACGGGCTTTGTCATTAAGGGGTTAAGACGTTTTATGGGAACCTCCATATTATGGTGTCCAGAATCTGAAAGTGTGGATGTCCTTTCTTCTTTAAATGTGACACAAGAAAGTTATTTTTTATAAAAGTATTGTGTAATAACACACATTTTGGGAGGTTTTGCTATTTATGTCATTCATTTTTTACAGGTTTGGAAGAGATCGGGAGCCTGGTTTTACAAAGGCCTGCCCAAATACATCTTACCATTGAAAGTATCAAGTAAACCAAAAGATTTCCATGTGAAAACTTCTCATTCCGAGCCATCAGCACAAGATGGAAGGAACAGTGCAAGTAGCAGAACTTACACCTGGGCTAAAGGGAGAGGTTAGTAAAATCAGACCATCCAAATGACTTAAATCATTGGTAAGTTGCAGTAAGTCACATGATTTAAATAAGCAGTAAAAGTAAATTATAAAAATAATAATGGGTAATATGTATGATTACAAACTGGAACTTAAGCCTGCATCATAGTATTTTACATTTTCCCAGAATCACACACATAACAAAATCTTGAGATTTATAATGAATACAATACATACGTTGCAATATAATTATAGCTAAATTTGCGACTGCCTTTTGGTGTTACATGATAAAAGCCCACATATACAGACATTGATATGTAAACTTGTTTATATGACCTTATAACAGACAGGCTCATTTTTGTACAATGTTCTTGTAGGCAGCATGCAAACTGAAAGGGTGTTTTATTGTAGATCAATTTTTTGGGTAGCAATTAAAGAGGAACTATTGCATTCTAGGTTTTGTTGAATCAATGTACTTATGCCTATATACAACATAGTAATTTCTGTTCACTAAATTGCTGATAAAGAAAAACTATCTGTTTGTTGCATGTAGGGGTTGCCATCTTGCTGCTGCATCGCATTATAATACTGCTGTAATATATCTGTGATATTTGAGCTATACAGAGTAATTATAAAGGTGTTTGTTAAAACAATACAGAAAATGGATTTTGCCATAGTATCCCAAGAGAAAATGGTGTTCAAAGGTGATATGTTTGATTGGACCAACATAGAAAAGAATGTGAAGTGGCATAAGCTTTTGAGCTCCCAAAAGCCTATGTCGTTTTTATATTTTTATTTGTTATCTTAATAAAAGAAGCATGTTAGAACGTTCTACCTTGCTTGATGGTAAGATTTCAATGAATCTTCATGGTTAATAGAGGAAAAAAAACCTAGGAAAGGTTTTGAACTATTGTGAAAGCAGGAAAGTATAAATCTGAATAGTTTTAAAAGTGAAACAATATATAAACAAAATAATAGTACAATTGATGAATTTCAGTATATTAATTGAGGGTTTTATCTCCAACGTGACAGTTTTTACTTAAACTATCTGTAATTAAAACAAAGCCACTATTCATATCTGTACTTAGAATTTCTAAGCATAGTTTTTTGTACATATGAGATATGAAAGGCATAATGGAAAGGATTTATGTCTATTTTTGAAAAAGGAAAATACCCAAAGCTACCCTAGTGATATTTAATGAAAAGTGCTACATTTCATCAACTCAAAACATTCTTTTAGAGTTTTTTTGGTAAGGACAACTCTATGATTGTGGAAGGGGACTACTGATTCAGTTATATTTATCATGGATTACATTGATATGTTACATGAATTCAAAATTATTTTATAGTTTCAAAATTGTAATGGTTTGGAACTTTTGGATTTGGTGCTTCACGCTCCTTATAGTTTCAGGGTTCTGCAATTATGGGCTCAGTGAGATACAGAATAGAGAAAAACGTCTTTGAAGGAAAACAAAGATTCAGCCTGATGAGAATTAGGCGTTTTTGTTAGCCAGCATTATTATTATTTTTTGTAATTATTATTTCCCACTGACCGCTATGCTGACAGCTGTTTTATGTCAGAAATTAATTGAGATACCTCTGGTCTAGCACGGTAAATATCTCTTTCGTTTAATGTGAATCATCTGCCAGTAGGAAACTAGACATATGAGAAATTGCTGAAAATCTAATACTAAAAATAATAATTCATTGATCTTTTTGGTTGGTGGGAGCAAATAATTTTAGATCAAATCTTTTTTTTTTCCTTTTCTATTTTATGTGCCCTTATTGGGCTGTTAATGCATTGTGCATTTAACAACATTTGCGGCTGTTTTATAGTGGCTCTTACTCAAATGTACATTGTTTCCTTGGGCTTTTGATGAATGAGGATACATTTGGTGGGATCTATAGGGCTGTAGGCCATCGACAATACTAAATATCTTTCCCAACCAGCTTATGATAGGAATAAATACTGAAGGGTTATTTTTCTTTTGCAAGGTGTTAGTCAACACAACAACCAAAAACTGTTCAGTATTTATAATAATTAGTGTCAGGTACTGACATGTCCCCATGGAGAACTGAAAGTGGTTGTTAATCTGGAATAGATCTCCCTGGGGTAATAGAAAGAACAGAAGGAAAGATCTAGATATTTCCTAATTTTAAAAAACATACTTTTAATGCCGATGACACTTTTCCCAAATCCTACATTTTTACAGTTACAGCAACCTGCAAGAGGAGATCAGAGATGGGTAATGTGTTTTTGTTGAAATATCTTAAGATAACTACTTAACACTGGTAAAAAAAAAAACCTACTCTTCTCTTTAACTTGCCACCAACACATGCTTTTTGAGCATAGGTTTTCCAGCATATGGCAGTAGCAAATTAATTTTCATGAACAATGTTTGTTGCACTGTATTGTCTTCCAATAAAGTTAATGTTTCCAATACATATAATGTACTTTGGCACTTTCATGCATATAATAGCAATGTTTTTATGGCAACCTATTCTGCAGAATCTCCCATATACATTTGGCAATTCCCCACTTCCTCCTCAACTGTCCATTAACTTATTTTCCTGTTTTAATTATTGAACCATGTAGCAAACACGAGATTTTCTTGACAAATGTGTTTGATTACATTTGTAAGAGCCTTTTCAGCTTACCACTTGCCATACCTTTGTACTAATCCCCCCCAAATTTTTATCCTTCCTCAATCAGTGCTCTCTCCCTATCCAACAGGTAGGCACGTGTGTGTTCCTGTTAAGACAGTGCTTGTCAACAGGGCAGTCTGGGGCCAAAAGTAGGCCCAGGCATTGAAAACAGACCGACCTACGTGTTGGCAACACCTGAAACTCTGATGAGTGCATTTCTTTCACTTATTCAGGACTTTGAGGCATATTTTTTCCCCTTCGTCATTTACTTTTGCTCACGGTTGGAAAGTTAATTTTGGTCATAGAAACATTATATTTGTTGGCATATAAGAGCCATTTGGCCCATCCAGTCATGCATATAAGCAAATTTCTATAGAATAAACAGCCTAAGAAATATGTCTATTTAGCTTCCATTGCTTTACACAATTCATCTTAGCATACACGAAACTCTGTTTTACATTAATTATCATTACAATGCTCATGCTACCATATCTTAATATAGAAGTTTTTTTCATGGTTCACTGCTTTTAAAAGCATTTTATCTTTTATTTAAAATGTGTATTGTTTAGGGGGGAATATAAAAACCTGTTTCTAGATACTATTTCATTCTGTGGTATAGTTATTGATGATGCACCATGTGCAAAGTATTGAGGCCTAGCTATTCCTGTAAATGAATACAAAATGTTGTCTCCGCAGAATTTCCTCCGTATGCATTACGTCCTACACCTAGCTAAATGTCATACAGGAGATGTTTTTGAGCCAAACACGTCTTATTGCACTTGACATTCTTACCTCTGTGCCGGCTTGTAATGTTGAGCGCCGGAAGATGACGTCATTTCCGGTCAGGGGAGGGCTGGCAGCCTAAGGCCTGGGGGGCAAGTCTAGTCAAGTGGGCCATTGCGCCACCAAAGCGGCTGCGAGCGACATTGATAGCAGTCACTCCACTGGCGCCTAATGAAATTAAAGCAGCCGGCGTGCACGCACCGCACCGCCCAATAGCCGTGCCTCAGCTCTTTATCCCACCCCTTTTAAGACGTGGGACGAAGAGCTGAGGAATGGCCATTGGGTCTGACTGCTGCATGATACAGGGCCGTACCTAGAGTATTTGGCACCTGTGGCAGATCTTGTATGTGGCACCCCCCCACACACACACTTTAAAACTGCATATTTTCTATGGTTAGGCAAACATTGACAGGGATACAGCAAAATTGTTATCATTATAAAATGAGGCACACATTGACGGTGGTACAGCATAACTGTTATCATTATATACTTAGGGATTATGCTGTACCACCGTCAATGTGTGCCTATACTTTGAGCCAGACACTGGCAATACTGCAGTACAACCCCTATCACTATATACTAAGCCAAACATTGATGTGGTGTAGGCCTAACACTTCAGTGACTGGCTTAGTATATAGTAGGGATGCACCGAAATGAAAATTCTGGACCGAAACTGAAAATTCAGCATTCATTTGCCCAAAACCAAAAAAAAAAACATTTAAAATACTTTATTAAAAGTAGCACACCAAAATTAGACAAAAAAAAAAATCAACAATATTAATATATATATAAACATATATATACATATAATTAACAGCAATCACAATCCTATCATGCCCAGGTTCTAGCATGTACTGGCTGACTTAGCATGATAGGCTTGTGATTGCTGTTTGCAACCATATATATCTATTAATACTGTTATTGAATTATTGGATAAAAAAATAACAGCAATCACACTCCTATCATGCCTAGACAGCCTCCCTATGCCATGCTATCCCCCCACACTTCCATGCAATCTGAAACCCTCATTCACAAACATTCATCATAAACTAAAGCATAACACCCATCACTCTCACACACTTACTAATATTTTCCTACCTTTCCTCTGGCACTGTCACTTTTCCTCCTCCTCTGCATTCTTTCTCTTCTTCTTCCTCCTCCTCTGTGTCCTGTCCTTCCGGTGCGCGGAAGACGGTGGACGTGGCTTCAGTGTTGTGCGCCGGGATTTTACATCAAGTCCCGACGCACAGCCACAGTTGCCGCGCGCATCATTTTTGGAGGCACGGTGGCCAGTCCCGGTGGCAGCCGCTTAGTTTTTAACTTTGCGGCTGCCATGAATGTTCGCGATTGCCCCCTGCCCCGCCCCTGTTTCCAGCGCTCAGCATTACAAGCCGGCACCGAGACCGAGCAGAGAGACTCACCGCAGGACTGCTGAAAGGTAAGTACGGGGGGGGGAGGGTAGATAATGGGGTGGGGGGCGGCAGGGAGAGGAAGGGTAGATAAGGGGGGCGGCATTTTAAGCAAGAAATCAAGCAGAAAACCCAGGTAAACTTTAGAAATGTTAATGGTTATCAGTCTTTGTTAATTAGCAATCGCTGGCTTTTCCTGAACGTCAAACTCTGACAGACCAATGTCTGACATTTTGCTTTTAATTACCAATGCTAATTACAATTGATTAGATGCATTTGTTACCTCAAGTGGCATTACATTAGGAATGACTTGATTATCTAGAATAATTAAAGGAATTAAATATTTAAGGTGAAGTGCTTTACCTGCCTTCTAGCCAATGTTTACTAACATCTGTTGTCTTTATTACCCAGGAGTCTTGAATGGTCCTTTTTCATTGCAAAGGCTCAAAGCTTAATTTGTGTTTAGTATAACATGTCTTTATTATACACAAGATGGCCTTACCTTATGCTGCTGCATTGGGCCCTGGGGGGCCAGCAACATAACTTGTACCTGTTCTAGTTGTTAAAACATGCTAAGTAGTAGTCTTAGTTAACCCTGTTACATCCAAGGGTTTCAAAAAAAATAAAAAATTCCATCCACAAAAATTGTCAAATAATTTTGAAGTGTTTGTTCACTGCTAAATCCCAATTTTGATGTTTACTGCAACCACCAAATACATTATAGGCTGTTTTCTAGAAAGAAATAGCTTTCTTTAGACACCATATGTTGGCCAATCATTTAATATGAAAAAATAAAGCATTAATGTACGTTGTTTTCCCCATTCCCCATTTTTCTTTAATAAATTGTGCACACCTAGTGCAGCAAACAAAAATACTCCTAAAATGTATTCACTTTTACCTGCCAGAAAATTACTGAATGAGTGGCAATCTTTGACTATGCTCATGGGAAAAAGTTTAATTTTTCAAACTTTTGTCGATAAGCAATGGTGGACTGGTATATATTGTCCCCAGGGTCCATTGACAATGCCAGGAAAACAAAAACATGCATATTCACACTAAACACTCTGGCTGTGCCTGGTATGCATAGTGACAGCTGTCTTCTTAGTTTTCCCCATTAACCAATACAAAGCCACACTACCAGAAAGCTAAAGCTGTGCAGAGTTGTGAGTTTTTTTATACACTTAGAATAATATATTTAACACCAAATGTGCACATTGTCAGAATCTGAATTAATGGACAATGCCTCATGCAATTTACAATAAAGCAAGATATTCAAGGGTCAGGTTCTTTAGTGCATGGAAATACTGTGTCAAGTGGTTCTTGCCGGCTGTCAAAATTCTGTGTTTCTATGTTGCTAGGGCCGCCTCTGATCTCCACAACTAAGCCCTTTTGTATATTACAATGAGATTTTATATTATTGTGAAAATAGATATAGGCTTTTGAGCAAGGTCAAGTGATTTCCCCATAAGCAAATGTTCTTAAAAATAAATTAAATACACTGTAACTACATTATGCCAACATGTCAGAATTAGATGTGTGTATACATAATACATAAAATAAACAGAATTGTGGTTATTTGAAAGGACATTCTAGCCATCATACTTTAATGCATCTAGTAGCTGAGGTCCTTCTACATTTTAATGTGCCCTTTTTGCAAATATGTGGGGAGATTATGCAGAATCTTCCCATATTTGTCCTTCTCACTGGTATTTTCAGTACAAGAAATGTGGTCGAATGAACACATCTCCTTACGTATGATATTCTTCCCGCCAGTGAGCTCCAGCATTGGCTTAGTGATTCAGTCTATTCAGATCCGCATGGGCATGGGCAGAAAGCAGTCTCATACATTTTAATGTGAGCATTTTCTTGCCACTAATTTGCTGCTTTAAGCTGCCAGTTAGTGGCAGAGAACAACTTTAGCAGCAAAGCTGCAGCTTCTATCTCAGAGAAGAGCCCTAAATAAGACAACTATACATCACCGGCTTTTACTAGCAGAATATGTTTAAGTAAGTCATATGTTTAAACTGTTCATTATATACCGTAATACCAATTTGAATTGGTATGTTGTATAAAAGAATAGGGGTCAGCATGCAGTGCAAGGGATAGCAGGCAATATTAACTAAAGTTGGCCGATAGGTGCTAAGCGGTGCTAACAGAAGCAAGAAATCATAAACTGCTCTTTACAGAGTTAGCTGTCACTTTGAGTGCTTTGTTCTTAGGTTGTAATGATCTATTATTCCCATTTGTAATGAAATTTCATTTTGTGGTAACAAATAGATAACACTCCTCTTAGAGCTAGATTTGTTAAGAAGGATTAGAAATGTGATTTCTGGCGCTTGCAGGTAGATTTTGAAATTGCAATACCCAGGCTTGATGACCCAAATGAATCATGAAAGCAATAAAACACAAGGCTCCCAAAAATGAGCTGATGTGAGGGAGAAAATTGTTTGACATTCTTTGCATTATGATGAAAGCTGTCACTACAAGTTAGTATCTGCCTGCTGATGAGGTCAATTCCAGTAGCCCACAGGCTAAAAGATCATTGAGACAACATAAGAAAAAAATCGATCTACATGATAGAGAGGCTCCACAGCTTGTTGATATGTTTTTTCTAAATAACGTGATGTGAAAAATCTATAGCAATGTAAGGATGTCCATTAATTTGCTGCTAATAAGAATACTAGCAAAAAAAAACATTAAAAAGTTATGCTTGCAGCCTTTTACATCATCCCATTGTTATGATCACAGCCATTACTCATATATTAATATGTAGGATTGTGTTCTTATTTTAAATAAATAAATAAATAAATATAAAATCAAAAGCATTCTAGAGCTATCATACTAACTCATCTTAAGCTGACATTATGACCAGATTTATCTAGACAATATGTTATGATAGATACCCATATATCTAGAAATGTATACACTACATTTATATTTGTCCACATACCCAGTGGCAACTAGGCAAAGGCCAAGGTCATGGGCGTAGGAACCCCTAAGCAGAGCCGGCCTTAGGTGTTCTGGCGCCCTGTGCGGACTACTCCTCTGGCGCCCCCCCATCCCCAAAAAAATCTCCCCCCTCTGCCCTTCTCACTGCCCCTCCCCCTGCCCCTTATCACTATATCTACCCCCTATCCTTACTTACCTTGTTGCCGGAGTCCTGCGGTGGGAGCGGGAGGCATCCGTCTTCCCGCTCTGCCGCGGTCCACGCTTCACAGCTGGGCGCCAGTATAATTCTGGCGCTCAGCACGAAACGCTGGCACTGCGACAAAGTCACGGAGAGTGAGGGGCTGAAAACTTCACGAGCAACCCTGCTCGGTGCCCCTGCCCGGGACATAAATGAAAAAAACTTTTTTTTGTGTTTAACTTTATTTAACATCCTCCATGTTAAATAAAGTTAAAAAAAAACTTTATTTAACATGGAGGATGTTAAATAAAGTTACAAAAAAAACAAATGTTATAATTTAAGTCCCGGACGGCTCCCCTGTTGCCATGGCGCCCTGTCGCACACCCCTAAGGCCGGCCCTGCCCCTAAGAATCCGCTCAGGATTGAAGGTATAGATCAAAAAAACAGAATCAGACATACAAATCCACAGGTATGCAATAACAATGTATGGAAACAATGTTTGCAGAGTCCCCTGTCGTCCGCTAGGGGCAGCCTTTCCCAGTTTCTGCAGCGAGGATCCACTTCCTGACCACCCTAAAAGCTACAGTTATCACAGGCCATCCCCATATGGATCCCGCAGAATTGGCAAGGATGTTCGCCAGACAGGACAGACAAGATCAAGTCCTAGCCGTCCATGCATTCCAACTTCTTTTTTTATTTCCAAGGAAGATGGATTACAGATGATTAAACAAAGATAACCATTAAGAACAGGTATCCACTTCCCCTCAAAACCGAACTTTATGATCAACTTAAAGGTGCTACCGTATTCACTAAACTTGACCTACGAGGGGCATATAATTTGATTCGTATCCAAGGAGGGGACAAATGGAAGACCACTTTCAATACAAGGTACTGGCATTATGAATACCTTGTAATGCCTTTTGTTCCAGAATTTCTTGAATGATATTTTTCGAGACATGCTGTTATCACATGTTATGGTCTATCTCGACCATTTATTCTTTATTCTAAGAATCTGGTAGAGCATCGGCAACACGTTAGTCAAGTATTACAAAGGTTAAGAGAACATTTACTTTTTGCCAAAGTTGAAAAGTGTGAATTTGAAAGTGACAAAGTGAAGTTTTTGGGTATATCATATCAGTGTCACACACTGTGTAAGCAGGTTAGCGAGGGGCCTCAGTGCAGGGATAGTGTTGTCTGTTTGTATGCTGCGATTCATGGTACAAGGTAGACAGGCACACAGCAGACAGAAGAGCAGGACTGGAACTGGCAAGGCTGATGCTGAAATAGAAGCCCACCGGCAGGGCACACAACTGGAAGCTCACTGGCAGAGCACATGACTGGACACGCTGCTGGAAGCCCTCAGGCAGAGCACACGACAGTAAGCCCACTGGCAGGGCTTAAGGCAGGAGCAATACAGGATCAGGTACAAAAGGAAGCCAGGAACAGGGCCAGGGCCAGGGCAAAACGGTCCTATTATTATAATGACAAGGCCCAGTTTGCAGGAAGCTACAGCCCTTTATACTGCAGGGCAGCAGGTAACGAGGCCAGGTGGCAACAGTGGGAGGAGAGCAGAAACATAGGAAGAGCGGCCACTAGAGGCTGAACTAGGAACAGTTCAAAAACCTGAATGCAAAATACAGGAGCCAGGAAACCAGGGCAGAATGTCACAATCAGCTGGTCAATTAGAGATGGACCCTGACAAATTAGCAGCTATCAAGGACTGGGAGGAACCTTCTGATATCAAGGGTATACAACGTTTCTTAGGTTTCGACAATTATTATCGCCGCTTCATTCGGAACTTCTCCCAGATCATGTCCCCGATAATTGCACTCACTCGGAAGGGGCTAACCCAAAGTCTTGGACCCCTGAAGTTAAAATTGGCTTTTACAACTGCACCCATTTTACATCGACCATATTCTAGAAAGAAACAAGGAAAACTGCAACATTTTATTAGATGAAAATGATATGGTCCTGAGGAGAGTTCTTGGGTTCTGGCTTCCGATGTCCCTGCTCCAGCCAAAATTCGCTCCTTCCATATAAAATTTCCGCAGATCTCCCCTTCTCCTTTTCTCTCCCTTCCCGCCTTTCCACCCCTTCCCACCCCTTCCCATCTTCCCTCTGCTTCATAAAAAACATTCCCAAATACCGTATCGCGACCACACTTTTGCATCTCCGACTTCGGTCGACTCATTCTACAACTCACCCTCTGTGTCTCCTTTATTGGGACAAAGCATACTGACAATTTATATTCATATTATTGTACCTTTGTTATGACATTTGTGCTCTGAGTACGATGCCCTACAGTGTTGTATTTGCCACAAAATAAAAAGATTTAAACAAAAAAAAATTTCCGCAGAAACCAGCTCCTGATTGCCAAGATGGCTCTCATAAAAAGGGAGGTACTGTTACCGTTTGCGGAGCTCCAGTGCTCCCTTGGGCAGGGGAGCCGATACGCAGTCCACTGCCAAGAGTCTCCGTTTCCCATGGGTTGCAGAGTCTCCATTTCCCATGGGTTGCAGAGTCCCCTGTCGTCTGCTAGGGGCAGCCTTTCCCAGTTTCTGCACCAGGGATCCACTTCCTGACCAGCCTGAAAGCTACAGCGAGCCTCCCGTTTCGCGGCTCTGCCGCGGTGCACGCAGCTTCACGTCATATATGACGTCATATTCCGGTGCTCAGCATGAAGGGCCGGCACCGAGACAGACGCCTCGCTCTCCCACCACTGCAGTCAGTGCAGCGCTGAGGTGGCTGCAGCAGAGGAGATAGAGGGGCGCTGAGCGGTTCCTGAAAACTTTTTCATGAGCGACTGCTCGGCCCCCCTCTCTTTCTCCTCCGCCTTGGGATTTCTTAATTATCAATCCCCCCCTCATGATTTCCTGGGGGGAACTGTCCCCCGGTTCCTATGCCCATGGCCAAGGTGCAAGGTCCAAGGGGACAGTAGCCACTCTGGCACACAGCAGGCTTCCTGTAAGACAGTGCCGAGATATGACACTTTATGAAGTGATACTTCAGTTAATTAGAAATTAATGCCATTAAGTATTTTCCGTGTTCTGTCACTATCCCAAGCAGGATAAACATTATCATCACTGACAATTTCAACTCAGGTATGAAGCACATTTATCATGAATATACTGCTATTGTTCATTTACCTGCGATTGTATACACAAGCAGCACGCAAAGCAGGCATTTCCTCTTGTGCCTATGAGACACATAGAAATCATTGCTGACTCCAATTAGCTTTTGTTGAAGTGATTAGCCTAGGGGTTTTTTTTTTTGTTTTTTTTTTAAACATATAGAGACTTTGTCTCCTCACAACAGCTGTGCCCAGGTACACTTGATGGCGGTCCTGCAGACAGTAATACAATAATGTATTACTTAGAACAGATTGTGTTCATTATTGTAATTTGAATAAAGATCATATCATATTTTAAGACACATGTATACATAGATGCATAAATTCCAAAGGGTTCACATACTTTACCTTGCCACATTATTACATACAGGGGTGAGCCTAGAGTTAGTGGTGCCTGGTTGCAGTATTTCTTTTGCACCCCTCGCCCATAAGGAAAGCACATGCACATACTAGCATGCAAACTTGCTTTAACATCCAGTCCGTCTAACTCCATACACTTACACATACATACACATACTATCTCAATCCTTCTCTTTCTTGCACCACAAACCCTGGGTTCATCCCTGACCCTTTAACACCATACACTGAGACACACACTTATGTCAATACCATACACTAACACACTCACATGCACACATGCTGACACCAAATACTAACACTCATACTCATGCTAACACTTAACACATACCCTTTGCTCACACATGCCTCATGGTAAACACTCACCTACTCACACATGCTACCACCAAACACTAACAAACTCATTTTAACAGTATACACTAACGTACACACCCCCCCACCATATGCTGACACACGGTCATTCTAACACCATACAGTGACACACGTACACACATGCTAAAACTATATGCTCACACACACACATGCATACTGTACTACCATATGGTAACACGCCTATCCATCATCAGGGCTTGGCCATTTGAGCTGCAGCCCTACTACCTCAGGGCATTATGTGACCCAGCTGTGCATCTCAGTTACCAGACACTTGTATATAATTAAAGTAAGTAAACAAACTAGTACTGTAAGTGCAATATTTAGAATGCAATATTAAAATGTAAACACAAGGCTTCAGATTGTGCTTACTCTTTTTTATTGATACAGTTTCTTGCAGCCATGACATCTAATACAGATATTTTTTTAAATGAGTGATATATATCACCTTTTGTAAGTCATAAATGCATATACGCATGTAATTTAAACAGTATGCATGCTTTATTAGAACAAAAAATAATTAAAACTGAACAAAGAGCTAACTTCATGAGGCTTACTGCAAACCAGTTGGGTGACATGTCTTAAAATAGTTAATTTCATCTTGTCTGTGTCACAAAAGAAAAGTTAACAATACTATAGAAGTAGCTGTTAGCAATGAATTCTATGAGGTCAGTTCTTTCTTTTGTTCATTCACTTCTTGATAAAATAAACTATTAACATGTCTTTTTTTAAAAAGTATTCTTACTTTACAGCAGTAGTGTACCTGGGGGTACACTGGTGGGCCGGGGCCTTCCAAGCAGATATATATGCAGCCCGACGGCCGCCTAGCTTGGGCACGCAGTTTATCATTGTGGAGCTTACATACACACTGTGCGCGGAAACTGTTGTTTCCCGCCCAGGTTCCTTCTTCCCATGGGCAGGAAAGAGTTTCCTCACACAGTGTGCGGGTGCCACAGCGGTAAGCTGCTACCCGCATTAGGCGGTCGTCGGGCCACAAAGACATCTGCTCAGCCCCAGAGAGAGAATGAATTTATGAGTGAATGTTTAGGGGCAGAAATGGGACAAGAAGGCTGTTTAGGGGCAGAGATGGCACAGGCAGGCTGTTTAGGGGGGCAGAGGTGACACAGGCAGGCTGCTAAAAAAAGGCTGTAAAAGAACCAGAAAGCCAGGGTAGATTAGTAATAATTAGTTGCACTATAGAGAATTGCTTACTCCACCAATATATACCAACATAACAAATAAGCCTTCATATTAGCTTGGGAGGTATTAGCTATATTGGCATCACTTAAATTAATAAGATGACCCCCCAACATTTGAATATTAATTAAGGAGAAAAGGCCTGAATATAAGACTACCCTCTGCCCCCAGATATGCCTTATATACCCCTATATGCCCTCTAACCCCCTATATTCCACTCTGCCTCCTTGATATTCCTTTTAACCCCCTATATGCCACTCTGCCTCCCTGATATACCTTTTAACCACCTATATTCCACTCTGCCTCTCTGATATGCTTTTTAACCCCTATATGCCACTCTGCCTCCTTGATATTCCTTTTAACCCCCTATATGCCACTCTGCCTCCTGATATTATTTTTAACCCCTATATGCCTCTCTACCTCCAGAAAGCCCTTATACCCCCCCCCCCACAACTTACCAGTGTTTCTCTAGACCAGTGCTTCAGATTCCTTGGTGTGTAGTGGGGCAGCCGGTGAAGGTCTGCCCAATGCGCACAGAGATCCTCCGTTGCTGCTGCCGGCATTTCCGCCGGGCTTCTATGAATGAGCACCGGATGGTCATGTGATGCCGGCGCTCCGTCACAGAACCCCCGGCAGAAGTGCTGGCAGCCGGAGAAGAGGATCTTCAAGCTCAGCTTGACAAAGGCCCTGTTTGGCCAAAACATTGCTTTTTTTTTGCTTTCTCTTTATAAAGTATCCTAAAGATTGAAAGCTGTTTGGAGTGCTGGGATTCCTTTGTTTGTGTGCTTCAAGAGGGTTTATGCTGTCCCTTTTTTCCTGCTAGCACCCAGCTTCCTGGGAGTTGAGTGCAGAACCATTTTTCTTTTTTCTTCACAATTTATTGATTCAAGCCTTCTGTCTTTTACTCAAAAATCACTGTAACCTTATATTAGACTTTGGCATGTATATTACCTCACCTGACTTCATCTTAGGCTGCTTTCATCTCATAATTGGAACCCCAAGAGATTGTATGCTCTTATTAACGTTAAAAGGTATTGTAATTTATTGGTTAAACCCAGAATCACACTTATGAAGAATACGCTACAACAGAATTAGCAATTTATTTGTCCAATAAAGAACATGGTGCTGAAGAATTGTACTGCACATGGGATCCATTTATTAAACTACTCAATAAAAAAAGTAAGTAAGAATATTTTTGAGCTTTAGATTTACATGACAACGTTTGATCCAAATTAGTGAGCCAGAGCGGTTGGCTGAGCTTGAGGTATAATGGTCTCTTAGATACTCCTTATGGAGAGGCATTTATATGACTGTGGCTGGCACCCGAAAGATTTACAACTTCCTGTAACAGGAAATATAATTTTTTTTTGTTTCGGTTATGGTTTATGTTGATGTTATTACAATTAGGAATTGTTAAATTAATAACAGTGAAAGCTGTGAGTTTGCATTGGAGAAAAAGGTCTTCCTGGCTCAATCAAAGTCCAGATTTAAGGCCTGTAGTACATATTCACTTTGGTAGAGGTTGGTGGTAAAAAAGCTGCAAAAAAGACTGAAAAGTGTTAGAATGCTATGCTGAAAGACCATCAAGTGGAAGTGAAAGTTAAGTATGGAGCACACCGGGTATTTGCCAGATGGCTAGTCTGAGCTTGGCCTTTTCTCATAAGGGCCTTAATATATTTGCATATTAAATAATTATGCAGCAAGCCAAGGATCGAAAGTGTGAATTCGGGTAAAGGAAAATTATAGCGAAAAGCTTTGACCATCATTTGACTGGTGTGTCAGAAGGATCAAGTAAAATTTTTGTATTCATATTTTTTGCTGGAAACACTTAAATGTTGTGTACACAAAAGCAGGTGCTGATGAATTGTTGGCAAGGAAACTGAAAAAAGTTTTCTTTATTTAACCTATAGAGAAAATGGTAAAATGATAGATCTGCTAACATTTATTTGACAAATGTTAATGTTTTTTCAGTCAAATAGCACTTTTTCTTAATGAGGTGGACCTATGGGGTAAACACTAAACTTTTAAGAGGCACATCTGGCCTGTAGGCTTCCCTTAGGACATTAATACTCTCTTACAACTTGATTCTCTAACATTATTCTGTCTTATTTTTATTCCACACATCTGTCTTCTTGACTATTCTCTTTTTAGCCTCGCTCTATATACTAATCTTAAATCTGCCTTCTTGTTTATTGTGTCTCCAGTCACTCCTGGCATTCAGTTTCTTATTTTTATTATTCTGTTTTACAGTAACCTCTATATTTGCTTCCCTGGCTGTCACACATGATTGTTGGCTTGTGAAGAGCCTTAAAACTCTTAGCCAAGTTCTATGTTAAATGTTATAGAAGACCACATATCAGATTCTGCTTTGAACATTTCACTCCCATTTGGGATACAGTCTGGATGTATTGGTTAAACTCTGAGCATCCTCTAAGTAATCCGTATGTAATGATGTTTGGCTCTCTGAATACACTTTTATGGTAGAGGCAGGCTTCATTGTACATCACATTATGACATTGCTATATTTGCTATAAGTACATTTTGTAAATGTTTGCAAGAATAAGCAGCAGTAGTGTTATCTTGGGTTATTGTGCTCTAATGCTTCAGTGGTTAGTTTTGCATTTATTACCTAATGTCCCATTAAAGAAGAACTGTGAATGCTTAAATATACATTCTTAAAAAGCAGCCAATCAGTGGCAGTAACGCACTATGGAAATCAGTGGGAACACTTGCCGTTCAGGCACTGGTGGTAAGTTTTATCACATCTGAATACATCTAATTTACATGAAATAGCTGGGGAGGGGCAAATGCATATGAGGGGACTCTGCAGAAGTGAACACCACATTGTGACATTCATCTATCATATGCATTAACTTCTTGACGATGATTGAAATGCCTGGCATGTCATGGGGTTAAACGAGTGTAGAAAGCAATCAACAATTGCTTTCTTCACTCATCTGGCATCATTGGCAACACCAAAAAAAATTCAAGGGCCGTGTTAGACCACTCCTAGGAGAGATCATATTCACCATATTGAATGTCTTTATGCCTTTCCAATATGGCTGCACCCAGCAGTTAAAAAAAGCGGCTAGAGCTCAGCCAGTGTCCCATGAGGTCCCAGAGTCCTCCCTCACTCGGGGCATCAAGATGGAAGGGTACCTCGACGTCCAGCAGTGGTCTCCTGTAGAACAACAGCTGCCAGAGCAAGAAGGTGAGTCTCCTTCATCTAAGCAGCTCAGCCGTCACTATGCATTCAAGGGGCCACATCGTATTTTTTGGTGGGAGATTTTTATGATTTTTGAGACACTATTTAAGGCTCTATCTCACACCCACTCCTTGCTCAGTTGTCTACTGTGTCACTGCAACTGAGCGTTCTTGTTTGTCTGCTACCAGCCTGTCCCTGACTCCTGCACCAGTACCCATCCCTATTGCCTTTCCTGGCTAATTTCATTACCAGTTCTGACCTTGGAATGCTGTGTCGACTTAGTGTATTAACCCTTGGTACCCTGATTGGATTGGGGACAGAATGACCTGTTTTGTACTAATTGCCCTATAGCTTGCAAAAAGAGAAACAACAAAAAAACATTGGGTATTTCTAAACTCAGAACAAATATTGGAATCTATTAACATAGTAACATAGTTCATAAGGTTGAAAAAAGACCAAAGTCCATCAAGTTCAACCTATATACATATTGTGTCCCTACTGTGTTGATCCAGAGGAAGGCAAAAAAACCCTTATGAAGCAGATGCCAATTGCCCCATACCAGGGGGAAAATTCCTTCCCGACTCAAAATATGGCAATCAGAATAAATCCCTGGATCAACGTTCTGTCCCTATTAATCTAATATCCATAACTTGTAATATTATTGCTTTCAAGAAACACGTCAAGGCTCCTTTTGAACTCTTTTATTGAGTTTACCATTACCACTTCCTCTGGCAGAGAGTTCCATAATCTCACCGCTCTTACTGTAAAGAACCCCCGTCTGTGCTGGTGTAGAAACCTTCTATCCTCCAGCCGTAGAGGATGTCCCCTTGTTATAGATACAGTCCTGGGTATAAATAGGTCCTGGGAGTGATCTCTGTACTGCCCCCTTATATATTTATACATAGTTATTATGTCCCCCCTAAGCCGTTTTTTTACCAAACTAAATAACCCTAATTCTGATAATCTTTCTGGGTACTGTAGTCCTCCCATTCCCCTTATTACTCTGGTTGCCCGTCTTTGAACCCTCTCCAGCTCCACTATATCTTTCTTGTACACTGGTGCCCAGTACTGTACACAGTATTCCATGTGTGGTCTCACTAGTGACTTGTACAGTGGTAGAATTATTTCCTTGTCGTGGGCATCTATGCCCCTTTTGATGCACCCCATGATTTTATTTGCCTTAGCAGCAGCTGCCTGACACTGGTCGCTACAGGTAAATTTACTGTTAACTAAAACTCCTAAGTCCTTTTCCATGTCAGTTGTCCCCAGTGTTTTCCCATTAAATACATATTCCCAGCCTGGATTTTTCTTCCCCATGTGCATAACCTTACATTTATCTGTATTGAACCTCATCTGCCACATCCCAGCCCAAGCCTCCAACCTATGCAGATCCATTTGTAATCCTGCTCTGTCCTCTATTGTGTTAACCACGTTACAGAGCTTAGTATCGTCTGCAAAGATTGATACTTTACTATACAATCCCTCTACAAGGTCATTAATAAATATATTAAAAAGGATAGGACCCAAAACTGACCCCTGTGGTACCCCACTAGCAACAGTCACCCACTCAGTATGTACCATTAATAACCACCCTCTGTTTCCTATCACTGAGCCAGTTACTTACCCACATACACACATTCTCCCCCAGCCCAAGCATTCTCATTTTATGTAACAGCCTTTTATGTGGCACCGTATCAAATGCTTTGGAAAAATCAAGATATACGACATCCAGCGATTCACCCCGATCCAGTCTTGAGCTCACCTGCTCATAAAAGCTGATCAGGTTAGTTTGACAGGACCGATCCCTTGTAAACCCATGCTGATATGGAGTCATACACTTATTTTCATTGAGATACTCAAAAATAGCATCTCCTAGGAAACCCTCAAACAGTTTACACACAACAGAAGTTAAACTAACAGGCCTATAATTCCCCGGGTCACTTTTTGTCCCCTTTTTGAATATTGGCTATGCGCCAGTCCTGGGGAACAGACCCTGTCACTATAGAGTCCATGAATATTAGAAATAGGGGTCTGTCTATTACATTACTTAACTCCCTTAGAACGCGGGGATGAATGCCATCTGGATCTGGTGATTTGTCTATTTTGATTTTTTTTAGGCGGCACTGCACTTCTTCCTGGGTTAGACAGGCGACATGTACTGGGGCATTTATCTCATCCTGCTGTATATTACCTGGCATTTCATTTTCCTCTGTGAATACAGCAGAGAAGAATATATTTAATAGATTAGCTTTTTCCTGATCCCCGTCTATAACTTCTCCCTCAACGCTTTCATTTTTAACCTTTTTACTGTTTATATAGTTAAAGAACATTTTGGGGTTTGTTTTACTCTCTTTGGCAATGAGTCTCCACTTTTGCTGCTTTTATCTGATTTTTACATATTTTATTTTTTTCCCGATAGCTTTTTAGTGCTTCCTCACTGCCTTCCTGTTTTAGTAGCTTAAATGCCTTTTTTGCCATTTATTGCCCCCTTTACATTTTTATTTATCCACATTGGTTTTCTCTTGTTCCTGACTCTTTTATTCCCATACGGTATGTACCTTTCACAGTGAGAATTTAAGATATTCTTAAAAATCTCCCATTGAGTGTCTGTACTCTTGTTTTTGAGGACATTTTCCCAATTTACAGTGTTAAGGGCTTCTCTTAGTTGATGAAACTTTTCCTTCCTAAAGTTCATAGTTCTTGTGGCTCCTCTAAGAGTTCCCTTATTGAAGGACAATACTTATAGTCAGAAACCGGTTTCCTTTATGAGATTCACAGGCCTCTGTTTCCCAGTTTATGTCGGGATAGTTAAAGTCCCCCATAATAACCACCTCATTGTGATTTGCTGCCTTGTTTATTTGCTTTAATAATTGATCTTCTGCTGCTTCCATTATATTTGGTGGCTTATAGCAAACCCCGATCAGTATTTTATTATTTTTCTTTCCATATATTTCTACCCATAATGACTCCACATTATCATTTCCCTCACATATATTCTCCCGCAGTGTGGCCTTTAGGCTGGACTTTACATAAAGGCAAACTCCTCCCCCTTTTAGTTTTTTTCGATCCTTCCTGAATAGACTATAACCCTGTATGTTAACCGCCCAGTCAAAGCTATCATCCAACCATGTCTCTGTTATACCCACTATGTCATAATTTTCTTCAGATATTATTAACTCCAGTTCGTCAGTTTTATTGGTCAGACTTCTGGCATTAGTAAGCATACAATTTAGAGGTGTATGTTTTTTTTCCCTATGAAGCCTATCCCTATTGACTATTCTAACCCCTCCCTCCGCTCCACCCCAGGTACATTTATAAGCCCCAGCTCTCTATCTACACTATCTTCCCCTTCTATATTGTAGTCCCCCCCCCCTTTACCTAGTTTAAACACTCCTCCACCCTTCTGGCCATCTTCTCCCCGAGCACAGCTGCACCCTCCCCATTGAGGTGCAGCCCGTCCCTACCGTAGAGCCTGTATCTGACAGAGAAGTCGGCCCAGTTCTCCATGAACCCAAACCCCTCCTTCCTACACCAGCTTCTAAGCCACTTGTTTAGCTCCCTAATCTCCCGCTGCCTCTCTGGTGTGGCACGTGGTACAGGTAATATTTCAGAAAATACTACCTTGGAGGTCCTTGCCTTAAGCTTGCTACCTAAGTCCCTGAAATCATTTTTAAGGACACTCCGCCTACCTCTCACTTTGTCATTGGTGCCAATGTGCACCATGACTGCTGGGTCTTCTCCAGCCCCTCCCAGTAATCTGTCAACCCGATCCGCGATGTGCCGAACTCGAGCGCCAGGCAGACAACACACTGTTCGGCGATCCCGGTCTTTGTGACAGATCGCCCTGTCTGTCCCCCTAATAATTGAGTCTCCCACTACCAGCACCTGTCTGGCCTGCCTTGCGCTCCTCCTTCCCTCCTTACTGGAGCAGACACCCCTCGGGTGGTCAGAGGCAGTGACTTGCTGCAGTACTGCTAACTCTGAACTAACATCCCCCTCATCTGCCAACCGGGCAAACTTGTTGGGGTGTGCTAGATCAGGACTAGCCTCCCTGGCGCTTTTCCCCCTACCCCGCCTTCTAACTGTAACCCAGCTAGCTGCCTGACTGTCCTGTACCTCCATCCCGCTATCCTCCCCCACCTCTACCCCCGAGAGAGCTTGCTCAGTGAGCAGCAGACTCCTCTCCAAGTTGTCAATAGATCTCAGTGTTGCCAGTTGCTCCTCTAGACTCAGGATTTGTGCTTCCAAATGAGCAACCCGCACACATCTCGCACAGCAATATGCACCCTCGAAGCGCTGATCAAGGATTGCATACATTGAGCAAGATGTACACCTGACCGCATTGTCAAACATGGAGGACATCTTGGCAATGGGGATAGCTCAAATAACTGGCAAAAACAGACAGTAAGGTGAAATATATATAAATATATGGAATCACAAGGATTTATACTTTACCCTCCTTCTTGCTTTTTAACTCCTTCTTTGCTTGTAACTCCTCACTTAGAGATGTCACTTAGGAGATTCACCCCAGCTCAGGATTCGCTTGTGTGTCCAAGCTATATGTAACTGCAAAAGCCAAGCAGTCTGTTGCATTTAACAATTTCACACTAATAGACACGGTGTAACACCATACACTAACACACTCACTCACCTTATTCATAGCTCCAGAACAGCTCACACGCACGCTGATGCCATGCTCCCACCTCAGGGTTGCATGACGTCACTTTACATGCTAAGTGCCTGGGTCCACCATACTCGCCTTAGTGCTCCACTGTCAAAACTTTTTTACAGAAATACTTATTTGAGTACATGAAATAGGCATTCTTCAAAAATGAATTAAAGTCCGAAGTAGAAGCTGCCCTAAACCCCCATGGTCCGATACTTGTTTCAACCAGCCAATCAGTGGTGGGAAAGCACTCCCATTGGAAGCGCTTACCACACATGCGCATGAGGGTCAAAACCTGCCCCCGATAGCAGTTGTGCTGTACCATATCTGTTCAGTAAATGTTATTTGCTTAAACTTATTTAATTTATTTATAGATTAACTTATTTTTTTAGATTGCTAGTTTTTTTCCAGTTGACATACGGTTTACAAATTTGTGAAATAAATAATAAATAATAAATAAATAGCTCTTCTTCCTGAAGCACACTACATTTAAACCAACAGTTGAAATAGCATCCTCTATCTAAGGTACAAAACTAAAGCAGTTGAACAGAAAGAAAATGAAGGACTCAACATGGAATGCAATGAAATATTTATTAGTGTCCTGGGACATATAACCACACATGGCATTAATCACCTGTCCATCAAGAGTACTGAATAAACTTACAACACAGCAGAATGCATATTTTTTTATTTAGTATCTTTTTATAGATATATATTTTTTATATATATTTTTTTTACAGAGCAGACAGCAAAAATGGAGAAAGCATAATAAAATATTCTCATTCCTGACATTTGGGATATGTTACATTACATATTACATTACATTTTAGTACATCTGTATACCTCTTTCTGGCCTTTATCCGTATGCACTTGGTGTATGTATTATGAAGACTCAGGATGGCATTATGTTTTAGGTTATTAATAACATATTTCAATGAGAATTTCTTCAGCTGTGCTACATAAAGTGGCATGCAAATATTCCTGAGTTCTCCTACTAAAAAAGCTATATGCAGCCTGTGTGGCAAGAAACCTCTCATTAATTCTCCATAATTCCTGCCTCATTGATGAATATGATGAATACTTTTCAGAATGCATGCAGATGTCCGCCTCGACATGTCTAATTGTCAGAAGTGTCACTGCAAATTAGGGATTGTTGGCATCTATGACTGAATGGATATGTGGTTAAATCTAGATCAAACACTTTGCCGTAACACATTTTTGGCAGCAATGGTATTTCGTTTTTAAGTTAATTTACTTCTGTAATATTAATTTATTATTTTAGTATATTTACTGAGGACTGATACAATTGTTTTAGTATTTTTCCATATGTTGATTCCACTTGAGGTATAGGTGGTGTTTCAGTTTCTTTTCGTGTAGCTTAGTAATAATGTTGCATCCACTTCAAAAGTAAAATGAGTATAAGTTATATGCCAATATATAAAATTATTGTACCATATAAAATTTATTTCCATATGCTATATAAATTGTAGGACAGTAAGAATTGGCAAACGAAAAAAAAAAAGCTGTGTTAATGTTCTGTTAACTTGTTTTCACACCATTGTACAAAGAAATTCAACATATGTTAAACTAAAATTTGCTGGGCAGTAGTCGTCGTAAAAGGTTGAATTTTATCCTGCTAAGGTAAGGTGACTGAGTAAGGAAAGAAAAAAAAAATCAACTAATAATGTTTTCTCTGGAAACAAAACAAAACAGATATTCAATGGGGAAAATGAACATCCAAACAGTTCTAGGTTTATCAAAGAGATACTAATGCCCTAGTTTAAAAGTCCATTATCACATCCGCGATAAAGCAATATCTGAATATTAGCCTGGCATCTACCTATCAGTTTTATTGTATTTATTGAATATTCCATGGTTGAATTCTATTCACATCTTTTCCAACGAAGGCACATCTTACATATTTCATGGTAATTTCCCCTTTCCTTTGATCCTCCAGTGAAGACTGCATTTCAATAATACTATGGGTCAAAAGCATACCATCCAGGTCTCCATCCTTAACCCCTTCGTGACAAAGGCTGATTCTATTTTTTGTACCCTTCGTGACAATGGCTGTTTTATCGTTTCTGCGGTGTTTGTGTTTAGCTGTAATTTTCTCTTAACCCATTTACTAAACCCACACAAGTTATATATTGTTTTTTTCAGGACAAGAAGGGCTTTCTTCAGACACCATAATTTTTTATATATGATGTAATTTTCTATAATAAAAATAATAAAATATGACGAAAAATTGAAAAAAAAAAAAAATTTCTCACTTTTATTTGAAAAATCTTTTATTCATCATAAAAAACTACTGAAAAAACCTGCTAAATAGATTCTACTATTTGTCCCGAGTTTAGAAATACCCAATGTTTTTATGTTTTTTTGCTTTCTTCTACACGTTATGGGGCAATAAGTACAAGTTTGCTATTTCAAAACCATTTTTCTCTGAATCTGGTAATTCTGTCTCCATGTGGTATTTGGGGCATCTTTGAAGCCAGCAAATTAAATTTACCCCACCAAACCATATATTTTTGAAAACTAGACACCCCAGGGTATTTTAGATGCTGATAGTTTAACCCTTTCCATGCACTAATCCTACCACCAACCCTTGTCAAAGTTTGTGATAGTAATTGTTTTTGCTGTTTTTTAAACATACTTTGTACTTCAGGTGTAAAATTACAGCTCCTGGTATGCTGTTGCTGTCACACAACACCCCGATATGTGTTCAGCAACATCTCCTGAGTACATTGATACCCCACATGCATAGGTTTGTCAGATTGTTTGGGGGCAAAAGGGCCAAATTTGGAACATGCCTCCTCAGCCGTATACCGCTGCATGGCAACAATTGCAGCAAAAATAGTGGGGAAGGAAAGGGTTAATGGCTCTAATAAAAAAAATAAAAAAAACCCTAAAAAAAAAGTACAAAAAAAAAAAAAGTAAAAAAAAATGTAAAAAAAAAGAACCCCAAAAACAATTGCCACTATGCAAGATCACTGTTTATGCAGTGATCAATGGCAATGAAGGGGTTAATATTAAATGGGTGGCTCTTATAAGAGCCTTTGGATCAATATATATATATATTATTGAGAATACCTGAAAACACACTGATCTGTCTCTCTCCCTCACTAGAAGCAAGTGAAGGAGGGAGGCAGATCCAATACTGATCAAAGGCAATGTTTAGAAAACATTGCCTTTGATTTAGCAAATCATGATCACTCTTATGAGTGATCTGACCACTAGGGGTGTTATTCACTGGATGTCCATGACATCCAGCAACACCCCCCCCCCGATGATGACAGCAGGCTCCGCCCCCGGCTTGATGGGCGCCGCCATCTTGAAACACCGCGTGTGTTTTGAAGACGCCGGTACCGGGAAGGTAAGTTAAGCATTTAGGAAGCAATCGCGGGTCGCTTCCTTTGCTAAACAGCTGTTGAAAAGATGCCTCGATACTGAGGCATCTTAGCAACACCAGCTAAGCAAAGGAAGCGACTCGCGATCGCTTCCTAAACCCGTTTTTCGGCGGCGGGCGCCGCCATGTTTGAAAGACGTGCAGTCCTTCAAACATGTTTTTTTATTTGCTCCTAGGAGCGATCGGGGGGGGCCAGGAATGTTTTTTTTGGTGTTGCTCAATGCCTCGATGTCGAGGCATTAGAGCAACACCGTTTGAGTGAAAAAATCGATCACGGATCGATTTTTTCACCCGTTTAAAGACGTGCCGGTCCTGGCACGTCAATTGTCATAATCGTCACGATTTTCGGTGACGTGCCCGGACCGGCAATTGTCATCAAGGGGTTAAAGGGAGAGTCCCTCTTTGTGCACACCCCCCCCCCAGTCATTCTTTCTTTTTCTGAATGTTTGCTGGGTATGAGGGTATCACGTTGTTCTATAAGTAACAAAAACACATACAGCAGGAAATGACCCTATAAACTAAATTTTGTAAATAAAATACATTATTATTCTAAAACACAGCTTTCTAACCACACGCCAAAAAATAGTGTCCTTCTATGGTCATTTGAAATGTTGGGAAGTAATCAAAAATAGGAAGTATACCTTCCTATTTTCCTGCATTGTTTAAGCAGACTATGCATGAGCCACTAGAGATTGTTTTATAGTTGTTACAAATATCTTATGGTTAGTCTGTCTATTTCCAACATTATACAGCAGCAAGATAGCAGTGCTCACCTACAATGAAGTATAAAAAAGATGATTTTTATATTTTAAATACTGCTGCTTACATGAAAGGAAAAACGCTATTAGTGTGTCCTGTATAAGCATACGAATTAGCATCCAGAAACATTTAGAACACAGCAGTATCCCTTTAAATTGACTTTTTATGAAAGCTATTATTCAATATATAGTGGTGTTATGACTAGCTGAAGCAAATACATTGGCTTTCATTTCAAATATGTTATATATATTTTTATTGTTAATTTGATTGTATAAATATAGTATCTTTATGTTGTACATCTGGTGATAATATTGGTGTTTTAGAACATGCTGGCACTGTTTCCAGAAATATGTTTTTTTAACTCCAGGCTAATTGGCTGCCAAAAATGGGATATTGCAGCCTACTATATGTATTTTGCATTATGAACTGGGGACTTATACTTTTGTTTTTCTTTTTAGTGGCCTCTAGTGATAGTGAAAGTGACTCTGAATTCAGTTCATCTAGTCTGGATGACAAGTCCTCCACTAAAGGATCAAAAGGTGATATGCCTCAAAAACAAAGACTAGATTCTGGTAAGTTTTGTATGCATTAAAAACTGTATTAGAAATTACTTGAGTCCTTTTTCTGTCTCGATGTAACTGTGCTTTTTGACGGCTCAACGAGGACATGTTGACAGGACATAACTAATGTTTTTTTTTCCCCCCTTTTTCTTTTACTTTGCACTTTGGTTTAGTGATGGGAAGTTCAGATCAGTAAAGTGAATCGGTTAATTTCGAGTCGTTCATTGAAATGAACCGATTCATGATCTGATTGTTCGGTTCACTCAATGTCACTCACAGCAGTTACTACTTCCCAGTCCCTCCCTGCAGTTACACTGATGATTGGCCCCACCCCTTTCTGTTTCCCAGTCCCTCCCTGCAGTCCCACTGACTATTGGCCCTGCCCCTTTCCATATAGCGTTCACACTGCTCAGCAACTCATCTAACAGTAAGTATAAAATTAATATTTGGGGTGCTGAAAGTTAGGGGAGGTGTTAATTTAGGGGCAGTTATGGTTAATGTGGTCTTTAGGGTTAATTTAGGGGCAGTTGTGATTGATGGGGTCTTTAGGGTTAATTTAGGGGCAGTAATGGTTGATGGGGTCTTTAGGGTTAATTTTGGGGCAGTTATGGTTAATGGGGTCTTTAGGGTTAATTTAGGACAGGGGAGGGCTGGCTGCATAAGGCCTGGAGGGCGAGTCTAGTCAAGTGACCCATTGCGCCACCAAATCAGCCCACCATCCATTCCCATCTTTTCCTGATTTTCTAACACGTTGATGTAATGTGATGGGATTGGAAGTACGTCAGTACACTAAAAAAAAGTCATCATACACGGGACGCCTGAAGCCACAATTTAACACAACTAATCCTTTTTAATAAAATATGCAGGTTGAAATAGATTAAATAACACAAAACCTTCACTTTTCTGCTCACTGATTTCTGGGCCTTCAAAATTTTGTTCCTTAAAATGACTATAGCATACGATATACGAAGCATAAAATAAATTCTACACTGCTTTGTCATTAACCCCCCTTTTTTTTTGGCCCCTTGTGTATTAATGCCCCAGCCAGGTCCCTATTTAGTATTGATTAATGTGTTCCGCCCCACAACCTTGTGTATTGCCCCCCTTTGTGCATTTATGCCACCACACCCATGTGTATTGATTTATGTGTTATTATTATTATTGTTATTTTTATTATTATTTTTTATTTATATAGCGCAAACAATCTACGCAGCGTGTAATACGATACATATATTCAAGGGGTATGACAAGACGAGAATTGATAGACTAAGACAAACCGATACATTAGGTGGAGAGAGCCCTGCTCGCAAGCTTACAGAAAGAGCTCCCATTGATTTCAGTGGCTGTTTCAAATCTATAATTCATTTTAGTCTTGCAATAAACTGGTCCTCTAGTATTAAGTATCTAAACGTTTTTTCTCTTAATCTGGCTTAGTTTCAAGCACAGAACCCTATATGACTTCAGTCGGTAGCAACAAGAAAAACTTGCTCTGTGGTGGCTTGTCAGGTAGCCTGAGCAGTCTTGGCAGTGAACGTGGTGGTGACCATGGCTCAATAAGTGCCACAGAGAGCTGCCAGGGAGACCGTTTTGAAGGCAACGATAGTGACAACAGCCGGTGTCCACCAGGTGAGTGCTTAGTAATTGTGCATTGTACACAGAAAATAATACAATTTGTGTTATTAGACTTTAATATAGTATGTAATAATCATGCCATCCCCTCCTATTTATATTTGTTTTACCATGCTGTTCTGTTTACTTACCCACTTAACAATTTATCAATGGATTAGGGAACATTAGTGTCTCAGTTTAGTAAATAGCATAAAAAGCTTCAGTTTTAAGGGTCACACCTGTTTCCATCATATGTGCATTTATGCTTTGGTAAATTGAACCTAAAATATCCGAATGGTTACTCCTTTTACAGTTAATGCAAATTAAGCATATCGGCCATTATTTGTAAGAGTACCAGTGAAATATAAATTACAAGAGGAAGTAATACAAAAAGATTAGCCAGGTCCAGTCTGTATCCTCATAACCTGCACGATTCTTTGCTTGATGAGTGTAGGTAAGTAAAATAAATAATACATTAAAGAGTTGAAAGTTTAGCGTAGGAGTTTGAGAGTATGTAAAATTTGCATAATTTCACCGCTTATGATCCCATAAAAAACTAACTAATTTGTTTAAGCAGCAAGAAAAATACAGACTAGCAAAAATTATTATCAAAGTGATTTTTCTGTAGTGTGCTATTATTACCTTTTTCGTCCTAATAAGAATATAGGGTATAGTACATAGGTAGATATCATTGACCCCAATTAAATCTAATAACTTCTTTGCAACTTGCAAACAAAATGGCAGGCATGAGCAAACATTAAGACAATAAATAAAGAGAGTATTTATCAGAACCAAACTAATGGACATCATTAAACGTAAATGAAATTACTAAAAATGCTAGTATTATGAAAGTCATTCCTACTAAGATGTTTTCTTACAAATAGATGGCATTTGGAGAGGACAAAAGTTTGAATGTTCTTTTTTTGCATTGCTCTTGAGGTTGTTATAAAATGTAGTTTTGTATTTCCATCAGAAGAGAAGACCATAAAGTATATGAGAAGAAGAAATGCAGCTCGATACGTGATGGGTAGTAAAAACTTTGACAATTTATTGCAGGCGTTTATAACAACAAACCCCTCTAACTCTTATCTAAGGCACTGCTTGTTAACATCTCCCTATAGACTTTTAGTCTTATAATGCATGTGTCTGTTAGACTAACCAAGTTACTTATAGCAGTTCATAAACTCATTAACAAAACCAGCTATAATATCTAACAAATACAACTTTGAGTGCATACTGATGCATGAATACATGTAACTTAACTTATTGCAAATGCAGACCATTAAAATCTTTGGAGAAATATAACCCCCCCCCCAAAAAAAAAATAAATCATTGCTTTTGGTTGTTATTTTGCAAATCCAAACTGAACTGTTGATAACTGGTGATATGATGTCACTGATAGGGGGGAAAACCAGTAGTACTCACCATGGAAACTAAATGAATTGTTTCAGCTGATTACTTAGTGCTTATACTAGATTCCTTATGCATAACCCACAGTTTATTTTGTTTTAAACTTCTTTTGCATCATTTATTCATACTTTTTGTTGTTTGGCATTCTTTTAAAACACTTTAAAAACCTTTCTTTTTCAGTCACTATAATGTTTTCTGTTCAGTTTGTTTTATTTAATCATCTCTAAAGTATAATTGTATATGCTTATTCAACAAAGTGCCTGTATTCTTTCCTGAGCAAGGTCTGCAGACATTATTTTAAAAAAGGTGACTCAAAAGTAAATCAGTTACTAAAATTTGGATCCATGCAGTACTTTCCAACACCCATTGGTATCTTCATCAGTTCTGTCATCCTTTTTGACTGTTTTTTTCTTTTCTATGAGCCAGCAAGAAGTTGTTTTTACTATATTTTTATCGCCTTGGTCCTAACTAGACTTGTGCATTCGTCTTCGGGCGAACATGAAAACGAACACGAAGAGTGCGTTTTCGTGTTCGTTCCGAAGACACGCCGAAGAGAAGACAGCGGCTGTAAAACGTAGGCGAAGACGAAGACACACACCACGAAGATGTTCGTGATCGTCTTCGTCTACCATTCTCCCCCCTCCCTTCTAACTTACCTTGTCTTCGTGGCATCGCGGCAGTTCCCGGAAGTGGAAATCCGCAGGTTCGCCGTCAGGGGTTACAGGGCAGTGCGAATGAGCCTATTGGTCGCCTACAGGGACCTCCTCTGGCATCAACCAATTGGTTGATGCCAGAGGAAGACCCTGCAGGTGACCAATAGGCTCACTCGCACGGCCTTTGTAAGTTAACCCCTGACAGCGAACCTATGGATTTCCTGATTTATATAGAGTTCTGGGTCAAACTTAGCTCCATAGAAATTTAGCTGATTTTGTAAAATTCAAAGTCGAAAGACTTTGATTTTAAGTGATTCCAGATGTTTTTGAGCTGTTCAGTGCAACTCAATGGATTGGGAGTCAAATAGAGGTCAGTTAATTTGAAATCACTGTCAGACAACAGAATTTGCAAGTTACACTACTTACATTCACTGTCAATGCCCTTCTTTTTTCTCTTTAGATTAATATAAGGTTTCTGTTTCATGCTTTTCTTTTTTTGAGATTTTATGTTTTTTAATGTAATCTCAAATTTTTATTTATTTTGCTTTCAAGGAAAACGTGGGAACCCGAGTTTGTGGCACTGAATACATGAATGGACTACATTCAAGACTATTTTCCTCGAAGATAGTTAAACAATTTGCAGACTTTTCTGATTGCTGCTGCTTACAGATGAGCAGATATGCATGTGATCTTGCCTGTTAATCTGATGTTTTGTGGTCTGTTTCTGCTGTTAACATTAATAGACACTCCTGTCTTCTTGTATATTGTATACCTGTGATTGATGTATTTTTTTCTTTGAGCATTATGATGTAAGTATAGAAACTCTACAGCATGCTACTATAAAGTATTTTCATTGCACACAAACACAGGGTCCTTATAAAATTGCGAAACTTGTGCTGAGTGCCTATGGATTTTACAATAAAGGTGCTATGCATGTTATAGCGGGCAGCTGCAATTTTGTATAATGTTTGGATTGTAGCATTTCAATCTCTATTTGTTACAAAATAGGTACATTTCTTACCATCACCTTAGAATATTTAATCATTAATATATGTATGTTTCCAAAGTACATGTTTAAGCCTTAAATACTCCATATCAGTGAAGAACTGCTACAATAGTGAAAGGGGGCCATGATATATATATATATTTGTAAAGTATGCTTGGCAGTTATGCTACATTTTGTTTGTCGCTATTTTGGCAGTTACTATTTATATTAAAATAAATGAATTGACATTCTTCATAAAATCATGGAACCAATGTGATACTTTAGGGTAACAAATGTTACATTCTGGTGTGTATAAACGGATGCAAAGATATGTGGTGTTATTGCCAGAGTAGGAAATGTGTTAATATCCCTATATTCAATTAATATCAGACTTCTGCTCTTTTTTTAATATCAACTTTAAAGGAGGTTAACATTCCAAACATTTTCATTGCAGTTTGTTTAACTTTTTGGTTTATTATTTAATTTGTGGAGGAAAAGTTTGCTGTTAATTTATGCTAATACTTCACCAAGGGACACATTTCTTAAATATTTTGTTTTCTGTTTTGTATCAAATAAATTGATTGTAGATATTCAATTTCATTAAACTATATAATTTAATTCTAGAACAGTGGTCTTCTCTCTACTAATTGTTAATTCAGTATACTGTGATAACAGTTATATTTTGTAAGCGTGAGACATACAGCATTGGTGTAATTGCATTGGTTAAAATGAAGGCTCTATACGCAAAGGAAAAGAAGCTATTTGTTTAGAGCAGGCCCCTAGGTAGTGAAAGTTGATAGTGGCAAGACTAGGCAGCTATTTTGTAATGGGAAATAGGCAGTGCACTGAACTGCACTCTCATTTGACTTGCTCAATCAGCTAATTAAATGTTCAATAGTTGCAATAGTCAATTCCCAGTATCAGTTGAAAATATCTGAATTATAGTTCCACTCATATTGAATAATACACTATATAACTCCTGAAGTTTATCTTCCAACTCCAACTATCTCTAACACCCACTAACTCTAACACTGTACACTCACACCTACACAAACTATCTCTCTCCTCTTTTCACAAACCGTAAACTTTTACTTTGATGCACACAGTCACGCCAACATAATACGCTAATACACAGACACATGCTGACACCAAATACTAACACTTACACTCATGACACCATACACACCTTAATAAAATATATGGTTGCACTCACAAGCTAACACCAAATACTAGAACACACTCACGCTGACACCATACAATAACACATATACTCAAACACTATACAATAACATGCACATACATGCTAACAACATATACTACCACATACAATAACATATACAGACTGTTCAACCACCCAGTAACAAACACACATGCTGATAACACTATGTGCTGATGCACACACATGCGTACACACACACTAACACCATAAAAGCACAAAAAAGCTCCTCCCATCATTCCTTTCCTCCCTCTTACCACATGTTGAGCCCTGTTTTCTCTGTTCAAGCTGCTGCGTTGCTGCTGCCCTAATACCACAGGGTCATGTAAAGTGGGCTATGTGACCATGCTGGGTTCCTTGGTTATTGGGTGCTTCTGCATTTATTTTACAATTTGATTATAAACTCTTAATATTAATAATGCTGCAGATTATTGTAGGATTAGTGGGCAGGTTGGCCATGTTTTCTCCCAATGAAATTTACGTGGCCCCCATACACATTGAAATGGCCAAATGCAGAAATAATTTGGACACAGTCCACGCACTCATCGCAAAGTTTACAGAAACAATTCCTGAATCACTTATAGACTGGAATATGAGTAAAATAACTTTTTCAGGAACCATATAAAAAACAATACATTAGAGGGTTAGTGTTATAATGTCCCTAGATGGTCACACAGTCCAATCTACTAATCCAATACACCTTTCTCTTAATTGTTGGGAAAGTTGGTCAATAGCTGCAAATGTTGACAGCTAATACCTGGAATGAGGAAAATGTTTAGCAACCAATTTATCTATTTGCTAATAAGAAACTTTTTATTTGCATGGCACCAACATTTTTTGAAACTATAAATCTAAGATCATTTTAAAATTCAGTGTTTGAGCATTCTTAAAGCATATCCTGTTTTAATTCAGTTTTATTTCTTACATTCTCTGAAACTTGCTGGGGAGAGCATAACTTAGGAAATTAATTGTTTTTTTCTCCTCATTGCCCTGAAGCCTGTCATTTGTATAAGTAAAAGGCCTGAATTTCTAAAGACGATTGCCTGTGCTTCACACAAATATAAATCCTCTTATTTCTCTTGCTCATTCAAAATATAATACAATCTCTATAAAAAAGCAGGAGTTGTAGCGTTTGTCTCCTTGTCATAATGTATAATTTTATTTAGGTTTGCCACCTTTTTACCAAGCCATTTCCTATAACTCTTTGAAGGGTTGCTTCTGGGGCTATGGCCAGGAATATGTTTTTATAATTTAGTGACACTGAAAAAGAAAAAAAAATGAAAGATGTGTGAGGAGAGAGGGAGACAATAGAAAATAAGAAAGACAAAGGAAAGAAGAGAGGTACAAGAGCAAAAAAAAGAGGAAAGAAGAAATGAGAATGGAGAGAAAAGAGAAGAGGAGGCAGAAAGGAGAGAAGGGGAAAAGTGCAAAAGGAGAGAGGAGTTTGATGAGTGAAAAGATAAGAAAGAAAAAAAAAGGGAAAGGCAGAATAGAATAAATTAGGAGGAGAGACAGGTGAGACACTAACACACAAACACTCTTGTTTTTATAAATATTATTCACATAGTCACTAGCACACACCCTGACACTTAACGCACTCATACTAACACATCCAATCACTCACACTGACAGACAGACACTCACACAGACACTGACAGTCACGCACATGCACTGGCAGTCACTCACACTTCATCAGATATTGGCACTTGCACACAAACACTGGCACTCACACATACACTCACACACACACACAACCAGACACTGACACTTACACACAGAGACATTAACACATGGGTATCAACATACTCTAACACTATGACACACACTGTAACACAACCAGTAACACACACTCTAAGACACTCACTGACACCCAGACACTCACAAACAAACACCAATACATATATACCCAGATAAACACTAAGACACACATGGGTCAAAGTGGGATAGGTAGCAACTTTGGTTGTGTTTGTGTTTGTGGGAATGTTTGTGGGAATGTTTGTGTGTATATGTGTGTATATATATGTGTATCTCTGCTCATTTTGCTCCCTAAGGTTAAACCCACTTGCCTATGGCACATCTGATTTTGCTACACCATTTTAATGAATGTGGGTGGTATAAATGTAATAAAATCCTATAGAAAGATTAGGCAGAAATGTAAAATAAACTTAAACCAGGGTTTGGGTTCTTGAAGTCTTTTGGCACCATTACTCAACAAGTATGCTTTGCCTACTTGAGCATCTGCTTGAGTTTCAGAATACAATAACCTGTTTTTGTCTATCATTTTGAATCATTAAACTGAAAAAAAAATGACAAATTTAAATGACCCATATTATACAGAAAACCAGCTACATGCAAATATTCATGTATTTATTTCTGTCTTTTCAAAACATCAGCCAAATTTTATTTTTTGCTGCAAATTATATTCCATTACATGTCAATCCATTTAAAAGGGAAAAATGTTTTTTCGTGTATAAAACATGTGTAATAGAGTATTCAAAAAGAAAATAGTCTGAAGGTTATGAGTCATAAGCAAACTATTACTGTTTATAAGATATTCTTCTGGTGTGAAAGTTCTAATTTTGATAGATACTGCATACTGATTCCTATTATAATTACCAGCAGCAGATGAAAAAGATCTGGAATGTCATAAGTGCACTAAAGTAGAAATTATATTTGAAAAATGATACAAAAAATTATTTTTGTTTTGATATTTTCAATGTCAGACAAAGAGTGCTGGACCATGGCCAAATCCAGCCAAACTATAAAAGTGAATGCTGACATGCATATTATTATACAAATCACCTTCTTGTGAATGTAATTATATATTAACGCCTATAGTTCCACACACACTGAATAAAATGCAAAGAAAGTGTAAGTGATTAGCTATTTGTTAGCAAAGGTCAGTTTGTTTTTGTTACACATACATTGGAGTTTATTTACTAAATCAAGAGTTGGAAGGAGAGTTGCAGTTTCAGATCACTGTTTTTTAAAATTTCAAAGTGTTTCCCATGAAAATGCATGAGGGATGTTGAAAGCTTTTTAGAATCCATGAAACCAAGTTGTAAAGATTATAACAGGGTAATTGGTATTTACATTCACAAATAGTAAAGTGCAATGAGACCACCTACATGTTTTTTAAGCACATTAACTGACCACTAAACATTTATACATATACCAAATGAGTGAAATAGCAAAGAAAAATATTTTCAGGCACAATTTCACATTATACCCTTCTTATAACACCACCCTAAAACATGACTTTTATTAATATGTTTATTAAAAGGTATAACCAAAAAAAAAAAAAAAAGATTTTTAAAAACACCAGTGTCACCAGTCCTACTGTAAAAGGTAAACGTATACCTTTTACAGTAGGACTGGTGACACTGGTGTTTTTCGAATGTTTTGTTATATCTTTTAATAAACACATTAATAAAAGTCATGTTTTAGGGTGGGGTTATAATAAGGGTATTTTTTGATCCCGGGAACGGGATTGGTTTATTTGTAGTTGTAACTTACCCTTGTCCCCGCTGGGGCATTATTTTGGAATTGAATTTCACATTAAATGGCAAGGGTGGTGGCCAACTAATTTAGCAATGGCGCTATGTACAGTATGTACCAGTGTGATTACTAATTTAGAATACTGGTGTGTATAATAGAACATTGCACATCAGTATGCTGTCTCATAAGTGTTCTTACTTCTCAGCACCATTAAGGTCATTGTACATGTGAGACAAGCTACAAATATTAATTTATAGACCATTAACAGGTTGCCTAGCACTACAATGGGGGGGGGGGTTAACCATTAAAATTGCCTATATATATATATATATATATATATATATATATTGATGATAACACCTCTTTATAGACATAGTGAATCAATTATTAAAATATATTACACAATTTCAAACCACAGCACCCAGATATTGACATAAATCTATTTTCGCTTTCTGCACCGAAACAGCGTTGCTGTAATGCCTCGACCTCGAGGCATTCAGCAACGCCATTATCGGCACAAAGGGGCCATATCTGGCCCCTCCCCGGGGCGTCAACATCCGCCATACTTTGTATGGCGGCGGACGCCCGTTTTAAAAGCGTTTAGGAGGCGATCAACGCCAAGGTTGTTAAAATCCTAAATATAGGATTATAGGGGTTGAGAACAATTTTACAGTAGATTATTAAATTTGTGCATAGGAAGTACATATACATTCGGCAAATAAGGGAATGTATTTTTAACAACTGCACCAGCCTGAATTGCTGCGGATCAGAAATTTTTTTCTAGTAAAACGGTGGTAGTCCCTAAATGAGTTATGGGCAGATGAACAAATGTTTAATGCAGCATAATATAACATGCCTCTGATTTAAGGAAATGGAGCCAATGGATTTGGATTTCATTTCCTTGTTGCTTAGCAAGAACATGAAGAGCTTATGATAGCTGAAGCAGAAATAAATGTTATCCTTATTTTTAGTATCACTATTTTGTATACATTGCAGGAAAGGATACATATGGTAAGTATTTGGTTTTATTCTGATTTGACAGAGGGCAAAATGATCTATGGGGGATTATGCAGCATTCCACCTTTTGAGTTTTTGTATAATGTCACCTGTCTGGATACCTCTAAAACATGATAAGGAAGGAAGTACACACAGAGTAAGAGGCATCCCTTCTTGAGTGACTGACCACTATAATGCTAAGGTGGAAATCTCTCTCCCTGTTTCACAGGACACCACTTGCATTCAGCACACTGAATACACGTTTACTCCTTTGGATAAAGTCCTATGAGCCCCCACTAAGTGTACCAACATACTCCTGCTGCTAGAGTGAAGACTGAGGGAGGTGGTGGGTTGTTTTGAGAGGAACTTGGGATCCTGGGTAGTCAAAAAGTCTTGTAGCATTCTTAAATTTTGTTTAGGATTTTGATATATATTACTACTTACTGGTACTGCTGTGTATTGTACTTATTTAGATCTGGGTCCACTTCCTGTAACCAGTATGTAATCGAGGGGGAGGGGTTGCATCCGATAACAAGAAATGGCTGCCTTCACCATAGTCAAAAGGAAGAAGGCAAGCAACTTTTTGTACCTCCCTAGAGAAAGAAATGTGTGGTTTAACAGAATCTGAGCCAGGGAGAGAGAGAAGTCTTCACCAAGGATAATGAGCTTAATGTTGCTTAACAAGAGAGACCTTTTTCTTCAGCACCGGCATCATTTTAAGTAACTATTTTAAAGTTATTTTTTCTTAGTTACTTTGATGAAAGAGGCCCATTCATACATTTACTGGAATAATGGTGTCAATTAATGAGTTTACCCCTAGTTTTCTTCCTAGGAGTAAATGGAAAAGCAAATGAGGCATGTTTGTTAGGAGAGTCGAGAGGGAGAAAATGAAAATTATAAAATAAAATACCAGGTTTTATATATGCACAAATGTTTGATTAAGGTTATTGCTGGGGGACCTCACAGTGCTTAACAGCTTAACGGACCTGTTTTGATCAACACAGCAAGTCTTTCCTTTGGGAGTCATGACATATCATCTGTGCCACCCTGCTGCTAAGATAAAGGCTGACATGTTGCAGGCAGTCAAAGATTTGCAAAACAGCATGAGTTTTAACTCTTACTTATAAATAGTTATGCAATTTAAAACGATTATATCATAAATTAGCTGAAGTTTTCCAGCAAGAGGAACAGATATTGTTATCTGCAAAGTACTCCGCAGTGTGATGAAGGGTTTATTTTCATTTTAGCCTTCCTATCAAGATCAATTTTCATAATAAGCCTCACAGTGTTTTTCATGGTGTCACATGGAAAGAGTAACACATCTGTTATCTTTCACAAACATATTGAAGTTAAAATCCAAGAAATTGCTTGACACATATACAAAGCTAAGACACGGATTAATATCTTTAGCATTTGAAGAAATATCACAGTGTTTGACCTGAATGACCATAGCAGAAAGTTATGCTGAAAACAAAAATTCTGTGTTTGGGGAGTAGGTGATAAAATGTGTGGATAGTAAAGTAACAATAGTGAAATCTACTATTGACAAACTATAACTAATAAGAGAGCATCTTCTTCCAAATACCCTTGGAGCTTATCAGGTTCACTCCCAGAGTTGTCAAACTGAGAGAACAGCAAAAACAAGTTTACAGGATGATATCTAACATGCTGACACAGGGCCGGCCCAAGGCAAAATGCCGCCTGAGGTGAATTTAAAAATGCCGCCCCCCCCTTATCTACCCTTCCTCTCCCTCCGTCCCTGCCGCGTTCCCCCCCCCCCCCGTACTTACCTTTCAGCAGTCCTGCGGCGAGTTTCCCTGTTCGGTCTCGGTGCCGGCTTGTAATGCTGAGCGCCGGAAATGAGGTAATCTTCCGGCACTCAGCATTACAAGCCGGCACCGAGACCGAACAGGGAGACTCGCCACAGAGGAGAGAGAGAGGGGCGCCGAGCGGGTACTGACAGCTTGGTAAGCAAAAACCACTCGGTTCCCCTTTCTCTCTCTTTTGCTTAAAAAAAAAAAAAAAAAAAGGGCTTGGGGGGGCAAAGTGCCGCCCCTTCAAAAGTGCCGTCTGGAGCGGTTGCCCCACTCGGCTCCATTGTCGGGCCGGCCCTGTGCTGACAGTACAATATGAAACCATTTGGAATTAAAATAGCCAAATTCCAAAACTTAGACAGGATTGGGAAATTCTAGGCCTTCAATATACACTGCTCAAACTAATAAAGGGAACACTTAAACAACACAATGTAACTCAAAGTCAATCACACTTCTGTGAAATCACACTGTCCACTCAGGAAGCAACACTGATGGACAATCAACTTTACATGCTGTTGTGTAAATGAGGGTGGTATGAGGGCCCGACGTCCACAGGTGGGGGTTGTGCTTACAGCCCAACACCGTACAGGACATTTGGCATTTGCCAGAGAACACCAGGATTGGCATATTCGCCACTGGCGCCCTGTGCTCTTCACAGATGAAAGGTTCACACTGAGGACATGTGACAGACATGACAGAGTCTGGAGACGCCGTGGAGAACGTTCTGCTGCCTGCAACATCCTCCAGCATGACCGGTTTGGCGATGAGTCAGTAATGGTATGGGGTGGCATTTCTTTGGGGGGCCGCACAGCCCTCCATGTGCTTGCCAAAGGTAGCCTGACTGCCATTAGGTACTGAGATGAGATCCTCAGACACCTTGTGAGACCATATGCTGGTGCGGTTGGCCCTAGGTTCCTCCTAATGCAAGACAATGCTAGACCTCATGTGGCTGGAGTGTGTCAGCAGTACCTGCAAGAGGAAGGCATTGATGCTATAGACTGGCCCGCCCGTTCCTCAGACCTGAATCCGATTGAGCACATCTGGGACATCATGTCTCGCTCCATCCACCAACGCCACGTTGCACCACAGACTGTCCAGGAGTTGGCAGATGCTTTAGTCCAGGTCTGGGAGGACATCCCTCAGGAGACCATCCACAACCTCATCAGGAGCATGCCCAGGCGTTGTAGGGAGGTCATACGGGCAGATGGAGGCCACACACACTACTGAGCCTCATTGTGACTTGTTTTAAGGACATTACATCAAAGTTGGATCAGCCTGTAGTGTGGTTTTCCATTTTGATTTTGAGTGTGACTCCATATCCAGACCTCCATGGGTTGATAAATTAGATTTCCATTGAGAATTTTGTGTGATTTTGTTGTCAGCACATTCAACTATGTAAAGACGAAAGTATGTCATACAATTAGTTCATTCATTCAGATCTAGGAAAGTGTTCCCTTTAATTTTTGGAGCAGTGTACTTTGAAACACTTGGTCAATGGAAGATCTCTTAACATTTGGTTTCGGCAAGCACAAAGGGCAACCCACGCACTCTGTTAAGTTAAAAAAAAAAGGACTTTGTTGATAACCCATACAGAGCCTCCCCTTAAATGGGACTGAGGCAGCGCTTTGATAGGGATGGCAATTTGCCCTTCCCAAGATGTGTTCTTTCAGGTATATGGGCAGATAGAGGGGGATAATAGGATCATTGCTCCCGGCGTAGGCATTAAAAGGAAAGTCCAAAGTTAGTTGTGACTTAGCTCTTTATTCACTTAATTTCAAGGAGGTAGTTGGGCTGAGAAGGATGACCCATACAATGAGAACAAAAGAGATCCTATAATGCCCATGTGTTTTATTTTCCAGTGGTGCACAACTCCAGTCCAAAAGAGTTATAAACATTTGATATATCAGCTTAAGCACAGAATCTCAATTAAAAAATTAATGAAGTGACCTTCAGGCAAAGATAGGCTGTTTGTAGCCTTCGAGAACTGGAGTTGTGAAACTCTGCTCAAGACGCACTGGTGTCTGTATGTGTACTGCTAAAACACACAAAAGGCTCAGGTAGTTGTTATTATCAGAACAGGACAGGTGGGTTTCTCAACTCAATCTGACTTGTGTCTAGATAATATCTTTACTGTTATGCGATATAGCTTCTGTAGAAACTATAGTAATCATAAAGACTACATTTTTGACACCTTTTGGCATTATGTATTTTTTTCCTGAATTAGACTTTGAAATAAATGCATTAGATTTAAAAAAACTTTATTGCTTCACATTAAAACTACACAATTTGGTGTACTTAATTTGTCACGTGGTTTGTTTTTGCCTCTTTTATGTATTAATACTTTTCAGTAGCAAAATGAATGCTTTAAGCAATAATTTGTAACTGAATTACCCTATTTGCTCGATTATAAGACGACCCTGATTATAAGACGACCCCCCAAAATCAAAATATTAATTTAGGAAAAAAACAAAAAGCCTGAATATAAGACTACCCTATAGGAAAAGTTTTACTAGTAAATATTACCGTATTTGCTCGATTATAAGACATCTTCTAATCGGGGTCGTCTTATAATCAGACCTCAAATAGAGGTCTGACTATGAGACTAAGATCCAGATCCCCCGCACCGCTGCAGGGGACCTGGATCCTTCTGTCTCCCCCACCCCATTTAACACTCCTCACCCACACTTACCGGTGCTTCCAATTTCCTGCTGTATTGCCGGGGCAGCGGGTTGACGTCTACGCGATCCATGTAGACAACTTACGCTGCAGCCGGAAGGAGGTGTGGCTAGCAGCGGGGGTTGTCTGCGTCCATCGAGCAGACCTTCCCCGACTGTCAGAGATCAGAGTTCCCGGTGCCGGTGCCGCACTGGTGCGGGGAACTCTGATCTCAGCCGGGGAAGGTCTGCGCGATGGACGCAGACAAACCCCCGCTGCCAACTCCACCTCCTTCCGGCTGCAGCGAATCGCGTAGACGCCAACCCGCTGCCCCGGCAATACAACAGGAAATTGGAAGTACCGGTAAGTGTGTGTGTGTGTGTGGGGGGGTTAAATGGGGGCATAGGGCATTTCTGGAGGCAGAGTGCTCTGTGAAATGCCTTTTAACCCCCTTAACGCCACTCTGCCTCCTGAAACGCCTTATACCTCCCTATATGCCACTCTGCCCCATAATATGCCTTTTAACCCCCTAAATGCCAGTGGCATATAGGGGTATAAGGCATTTCTGGAGGCAGAGTGCTCTATACAATGCCTTTTAATCCCCTAAATGCCACTCTGCCTCCAGAAATGCCTTTTAACCCTCTATACGCCACTCTGCCTCCTGAAATGCCTTATACCTCCCTATATGCCACTCTGCCCCATAATATGCCTTTTAACCCCCTAAATGCCAGGATGGGATATAGGGGTATAAGGCATTTCTGGAGGCAGAGTGGCACATAGGGGGTTAAAAGGCATATCATGGGGCACAGTGGCATATAGAGGGTTAAAAGGCATATCATGGGCCACAGTGCCATATTGGACTGGCAAGCCTGGGGGCAGATGTGCGTAACTGGGGGGCAGGTTGGAAAATACAAGGAAATAAAAACAAAAAAATATTTTTCTCAATCATAGCTTTTATTAAAAAATGTAATAGTTTACATGAATTAACATTTACTGGTAAAACTTTTTTCCTATAGGGTCGTCTTATATTCAGGCTTTTTCTTTTTTTTCCTAAATTAATATTCAGATTTTGGGGGGTCGTCTTATAATTGAGCAAATACGGTAATTCATGTAAACTATTTTTTCATATTTAATAAAAGCTATGATTGAGAAAAATATATATTTTTTTATTTCCTTTTATTTGCCAACCTGCCCCCCCCAGTTATGCACATCTGCCCCCAGGCTTGCCACTCTGCCCCCAGAAATGCCTTATACCCCCCTATTTGCCACTCTGTCCCATAATGTGCCTTTTAACCCTCTATATGCCACTCTGCCTCCAGAAATGTATTATACCCTCCTATATGCCACTGTTCCCCATGAAATGCCTTTTAACCCCCTATATGCCCCTCTGTCCCATGATATGCCTTATACCCCTATATGCCACTCTGGCATATAGGGGGTTAAAAGGCATATCATGGGGCTGAGTGGCATATAGGGGGTTAAAATACATTTCTGGAGGTATATATATATACATATATATATATATATATGTATATATTACTGCTAAAAGCAATCACACTCCTATCAAGCCAAGGCAGCCAGTACATGCTGGAACCTGGGGATGATAGTAGTGGGATTACAGCCTCCCTATGCCATGCTACCCCCCCCCCTACACATCCATGCTATCACACACACACTCACAAACATTTAAATACTCATTCATTCCATTAATCACACATACTTCACACATTAATCACAAAGACCCTCCCCCACCTCCTTACCTGAACTGCAGATCTCTCACTCGAAGACTTCTGCAGGGGCCCGGCTGTGCGAGCAACTTCTCTGGCCCCGCCCCCAGAGGAAGGAGGGGGAAGTAGAGTTATGTGAAGACGCTGCTAGCTTCCTGTTCTCCTGCTGCTAGAAGCAGAGACGCTGCTTGCGACCAAAGCCCGGTAAGCAGCATGGCCCCAGCAGAAAGAGGTCTGATTAGAAGACGACCTCGATTATAAGACGAGTGGTATTTTTCAGAGCATTTGCACTGATTTCAGTGTATTTGTATATGTGTGTTTATGGGCAGGTGTGTGTAAAGGCAATGTGTAAGGGTCCTGGGAGGAAGGCTAATATTAGCCTTTTTTTAATTTAAAAAAAATGTCTGCTGCTGTGGACTCTTCCAATGATACTCAGCCAGCATTATGGTGGACACCTGACTGGCTGAGAACCATGGAAATTGTAGTTCAGAGCTAGCATCTGCAGTTTTACTGTTAACAGCACTACCCATGATGCTCAAGTGGCGATGCAAGCTCAATATTGTGAAGTGAAATTGCTTGTATTGGTGAGTTCCGCCAGTGTAAATATATATACCGTATTGGCCCGAATATAGGCCGCACTTTTTCACCCCACTTTAAGTCTTTAAAGTGGGGGTGCGGCCTATATTCGGGGCCTGGCGCCCGATGCCCAAGACATGTAGTCCCGGGCGCCGGGCAGGCAGCGGGGTTAGGATACAGATCCCCCGCAGCGGTGCAGGGGACCTGTATCCTACTCTCCGATACGTTAAGACAGCCTCCCCTGCCAGCACTTCACACGGGGGGAGTGCCGGCACGGGAGATTGTCTAAGCGCATCGCGCAGACGTTCACCGGCAGCGGCGATGAGCGTGAACGACCTCCGCTGCCGGCACGTCTGCTCGATGTGCTTTAACAATCTCCCTTGCTGGGAATTCCCACATGTTGCAGACGTGCTGGCAGCAGAGATTATTTATGCTCACATCGCCGCTGCCGATGAACGTCTGCGCGAACAATCTTCCGTATGCAACAAACTGCGATGCACTGTGTCCTGTCACCTTTCTATCAGAACCAGCATTAACATTTTCTCTCCCCCCCCAAGAGCAAAAAAAAAAATGCAAAAGCCATTGCATAAAAGGTTTAATTCACACAGATTTAACATCAACAACAAGAGAGCAGAGACACCAGTGGGAGAACATTTTTGCCAAAATGGACATAGCATCAGTGACATCAGACTGGCTGTATTAATGGGACTGTTCAAAACTCAGAGGGAGAGAAAAATATGGGAGGTTAAATTAATACTTAAATTTAACTCTTTAAACACTGGCCTCAACCGGGATAGGGAATTTGTATCCCATTATCACTTTGTAGATAACAAACCAGACATGCACACAACCTGACCCCATTAGAGTTGTGAATACCCCCTGACACCTCCTTTTATGACTCCAATCCACCTCTGATTTTAACACTATTGACTGATCAAAGAACCTTGTCCTGGACATTTTGATGTTATCTGCTTCCCAATTGTAACCATACTGTTTGACTGATACTTAAAGAGAGGTTTTTCACATTATTGTATAACATGCCTGATGAAGGGACCTGAGAGGTCTTGAAAGCTTGCAATCTATATCTACTCAGTTAGCCAATAAAGGTATCATTCAAACTCCACTTGTCTCCTGTAACTAATAATGTAATTGATGAAAAAAGTAAAGCTAAAACACAAAATTATGATATGGCCTTTGGCTGAATATGAGAACTGTATTATTCAGTAACCTTTAGCAAAGCTCTGTATATAAAGTATGATAATAACTGTCTCTGCACTGAAATCGGTGCAGCGAAGGAGATGACAAGTAAAAACAAAAATGTCAGCGTGTCTTATTTTTTTTTTTATTATCTTTCACTTTTTCACTTAAGCACCTATATTCCAGAGAAAAAATTATATTCTCATGCAATTTAAATAATAAAGCCACAAAATAGGAAAGTCCTGGTAAAGATTTTTACACGTACATTAACCCCTTAATTTAACCCTTTACTGGTAATTATATTTTATTTTGCTTTCAGTGTTGTGCAAATTTATGATATCAATCATATTCTTACGACAAATAACTTACATAAGAGTAATTCAATTAACAAACATATAATTTAGATTATATTGAATGATAGCCTTTAAAGACAGAGATCACACAATTCTAATTTTTTTATCAAAATATATTATAATGATAATCTTGAAACACTTCATCGTTCCACGCTAAATCTATATTATTTCTTCATTTATGGAACACCAGCACACACAATAAAAGCAAGTGAAAGGATTGTACAAATGATCAAACATATAAAAATGTAATATAATGTTATTTAAAAAATTAAGTAAAAAAAAAAGGATTAGTAGTGGTGGTACTTAAACAGTTGTATATATTTGCTGGATTTTCCTGCCATAGCACATAATCTGTGCAAAAAATCCTAAACAACACAGAAGTGTTGGCAAAACAATCCTCTGGGATGCCTGATTTACACAAATATATATCCTTGTGGGTATTTAATGGTTTCTTTTTTTTAAAGTTAGAGTTAAAAACCCAGCATACCAAATGTGAAAATAAAACTTTAATATATGCCTTATAATATGTGCCTATAACTACTGGAAATGTATGCACATTCTATTTACAACTAAGGTTCTATGTACCTGAGGTATTTCCAAAATCAGAAATCTGAATTGTTTCATGTTGAAGGTATTTTCTGTCAATTTAATTAATGTTTTGATGATTCTGAGAATAAAATAGAAAAGAAGGTTTTACTAAATGACTCCTACTACATTTTCAGCTAATTATGTAACTATGGTATATAAGAATGTATGTCTTCTTGATAAAACAATGTATAGTTCACATGGGTACATTATTCAGAGGAAAGGGGAAGAATGGTTGAACTGAAATATGCCAAAAAAATGGCAAAATAGCTCCGGTACTTAAGATGTTAATGAAAAAAGTAGACCATGATATTTTGAGATATTTGGTTAGCATAAGAAAAGCCTGCCATTCTGGTACTTAATTGTAAGAAGGTTGAGAACTCTGGTTATTAGGGCAGTGTATTGGTAAGATACATTTAAATAAATGTAGATATTCAATAGTCATTAAAATTATATTGTTCTATATGTTTTCATGTTTTTTTTTTTGTTTAAAGTCTTTGCAGTTCATTTTGTTCAATAGGTAAACATTCTGTTGTGATATGATGATGTATATTTTGCATTGTTATCAAAATAATTATAGCTTATATATGGTGTACATCATGCTACCATGACATTGAGGTCCATTCAGTTACAATGGTGCATCTTAACAGCATTGACAACATTTCTTGTTGTTATGACATTACACTAATGGCACAAGTACCGATATTGCCTAGTGTTAATTATGTTACCCTGACAATGAACTATTAGTTCTGCATATAAGCAAAATAGGGACATACCGGTATATATATATATATAGGATCCCTAATTTTTCTGATTGCTAAATACTGGGCTTTTTTATATAAATCCTGTTGGAAGCAGTTACAGCCATTTTTGGACTGCAAAGGTATGCTTTGCCACTACCTTTATACTTTTGTTTTTCTACTAATGATGGCTGTCAAACATCTGTTGTCTTCAATACATACTATAAAGACATAGTGCTTACTGCCTACCCCAAGGGATCCATACCATATTGAATGTTTGAGGACATCTCTCTACAGATATTTTAACATCAGCACGATGTTTTGAAGTATTCAGTGCTGAAACACTGTTGATACAAATTCATGTTGCAGGACAATTGCTACAAAGTTTTTTTAGTTGGATACAATTTTTTATAGGTCTTTCTTATATGGGACTTTATACTCATTAAGCCTGAACCGTGTACCAATATTGATCAGGAGTGTTATATTATTATATGTTTTACTATATATTTTTTGGTATTTCTTTTATTTATTTTTTTCTCTGTTTTTTTGTGGTAATTAACCAACTAGCCACAAGGGCCCTGTGGTTTCTTAGACTGACAGTTGTGATTTTATTAAAAAGTGGTTTTAATACTGTTACATATATTTCTAGATTTTTCTTATTTCCCTAAACTGCCATTTCCAAATGTCATTGTGGTTTACTGAGGGCTGATACAATTGTTTTAGTTATATAACATCTGCCATGCTATGCATACCGTGGTATGACATAGATGTGGTGATATCATACGTCCAAAATGTTAATTTTTTTATGTGGGGCTGTCCTCGTGTCTTGTTCTTGGTGATCAATATGGTGATTTAAAACACAATTATCACACAGAATTCCCAAGCAATTCGATGACACCATGATCAGATCAAAGCATGCACTTACTAAGTGCACAGGAATGTTATAGTGAGACCGAAGAAAAAGTTCAGTTAAGAAATCTGTCTACAGATGATTAAGGGCATGCCCTGTGGCAAAATGTGGAATTTCATGTAAAAAAGCACTGTTTTACCCTTGTTAGTTCTCTAAATAAGAATACTCCATGGGTCAATTGTCTCCTCTGCCAGTGCTAACCTATTACTTGGTGCGTATAATATATATATATATATATATATATATTAATTTGTTTCTGCCTTCTATTAAAGCACGGTGACTTCACCACAACTTTAAAGGTGCATCAGGAATTTCAGGTACTGTATTCATTACAGTTAATTATCCATGATATTAATTCAAAGTGTTTAGACTGTAATAGCTTTCTTCATACCGTCAGCTGTTTAAAATGCTTCAATGGGAGGATAATGAGATCAATTTAAAGAAATGGAAAGTGATTTTTTTTTTATTCTCAGGAATATTTTGACCTGCTGGATCATAATAACACTGCAGGTGCCAGTACTACATCAAACATGCATAAAATTGTCAGATATTATTGACAATTATTTTAGTAAGTTATTTTAGTAAGAAGGAAAATTACTTGTTATGTGTAATAAGGCAGCCTAGATGCAATGGTCTGCTCTCCCCTAGACCGACTAGGCCTAGGGCTACAATTCTGGAGGGGGCACAGCACATCGGCATATGATGTCATACACTGGTCCTCAGCATTGTAGATTGCAGTGACGGAGTTACAGAGGGCGTCCAGCCAAGATAAGTTTATGCCTAGACAGCAAATTTGCTTTCTAGGTTTAGAAATAATTGGAGCTTAGTGTTGTACATTTCTAGTCAATAAGTGACCAAATTGCAACAGAGTATATAGTAAAAAACACCTCCCCCAGGTTAGCTCCCCCCTATTTTTACAAAAGATCGTTCCATTTGTTAGATCAGGTTAGATCAACGTATTTTTTATTGAATCTACTCTAAAATATGCAATATTAACAATGTTTTTCATGGGGGGGCTAACCCGGGAACCAGCCCCCCCAACAAAAATTTCAACAAACTGTTATTGATTATGATAGCTCTGCATTAGATCAGGTTCGATCAGACAACATTTTTGTAAGTTTTAGTCTAATTACATTAATATTCCAAAACTCATTTGAGGGGAGGCCAACCCGAATGTATTCTTAACACCCGCGCACAAAATAGGATTGTGAATATTGCCTCCTGCGTGATAGATCTAATGAAAAAATCAGTGGATCTAACGAATATCTACCCAAATCAATAATAAAAGTTCCAAATTTCAGTTGGGAATGGGTCAACTTGTATTTTTGTGGGGGAGTGGCTATGGTTTAGCCCCCCCTGAAAAAGATTGTTAATATTGCATATTTTAGAGTAGATCTAATGAAATAGCTAACAAATGGAATGATCTTTTGTTAAAATTCGGGGGGGGCTAACCTGGGGGAGGTGTAAAAAACAGTTCTCATGACACAGGGATCATATCCCAGCCATTTATGGTAAACCATATGGAAAACTTGCTACAGAGGAACCATTTCCAGAAAGATATCTGATTTTCCCAACATGCCCAATGAGAGCTGAAGAGTAGAGGTTAATTGCTGGTGCCCCCATTTCCATCATCTTTGGCCCAGGCAGCCTATCTGGATCTTTTAATGCAGGGTAAGTAATTTTTCCCTATCATTTTAAGAGATGAAACCGCATGCAATGATTTAGAAATTTAGAATTTAATTGGATAACAAATGAAAAAAATCAAATTAAGCGCCAGCTCAAACCATATTTTTGATAACCAAATGACGAGTAGCAGTCTCTCCAACGTTGCTCAAGTTTGAAATGTGAAGCATCCACACCAATTGCAAAGTGAAATAATAACCAAGCACTGGCACTCCTTCAAAGAAGAGATGGTCAAATGCAATATCTTTAAAATCATGCAATATTTCTTTTATCTTGGTCCGTAGTCCTGTAGTAAAATTTATTTTTTGTCAGCTCTTAAGCAAAAAAGGAGTAATGAACATCCCAGCCGATGGAACAGAGAACATGCTTAACGCATGTCGCACCAAAAGGCGCTTTTTTATGAAAAGGCCCATTCCAAGAACGTATCCTGTTCCAATCTTGAATTAATCTCAGCGCTATGATTTTTTAGGCCAACTGAATATCCTGAATCTTTTTTTTAAGCACCCATACAAAATGTATTGACATATATAGTATAAAATAAAACTAATGTTAATAGTAGGGGAAAAAATATTTGGCATTTTGTCATTAAATGTATGTGTTTAATTTATTGTTTTAGGGAATTGCACCATAACCTCAATTGTGTGTGTAAATATATATATATATATATATATATATATATATATATATATATATATATATATATATTTATATATACAGTATCTCACAAAAGTGAGTACACCCCTCACATTTTTGTAAATATTTTATTATATCTTTTCACGTGACAACATTGAAGAAATGACACTCTGCTACAATGTAAAGTAGTGAGTGTACAGCCTGTATAACAGTGTAAATGTGCTGTCCCCTCAAAATAACTCAACACACAGCCATTAATGTCTAATACTTGGCAACAAAAGTGAGTACACCCCTAAGTGGAAATGTCCAAATTGGGCTCAAAGTGTCAATATTTTGTGTGGCCACCATTATTTCCTAGCACTGCCATTATCATGTTGGAATACTGCCCTGCAGTCCTGTCTCCAAAGGGAGGGGATCATGCTCTGCTTCAGTGTGTCACAGTACATGTTGGCATTCATGGTTCCCTCAATGAACTGCAGCTCCCCAGTGCCGGCATAAATATATAATATTTTTTTTACTTTCAGTTCTGTTTTTATTGATTTTAAAATATATAAAAAGAAAAAAACAGTAAACATATTAACATGACTTCAGAAAAAAACACAAATAAGGGATTAATAATTCAGCAGTAATTACTAAATATATGTTGTTCATTCATTATTTTATATTTAACTTATTGCAGTTCGTGCATATACTTTAAGTTTGCATCGCCCTCCCAAAAAAAAAGAAAGAAAAAAAAAAGCCGAGGATATGTGTTGATCAATATTTGAATCATAAATTCTTTAATTTGGTGATCCAGTCCTCATATATCGTTGTTTTTCTTTTCTGTTGTAATGAATGAAGACCACTCTCCATCTGCAATTGGTATAGAACCTGATTATTTTGTCATCTTATGGAACTTTCTACTTTGCATTCTTGTGCATCTCTCTCAGTTCTGTGTTGCCACGGGTGGATCAAATAGTTCTCATTTTTATTCTTATTAACTTTAATGCTTGTATTGGTGGGCGACAGATCATAAAATAGTAAAAGCAGACGTTACATTTTTTTGTTTCTAGAAGTGCTAATGATAACTTATGTCAATTATACTGTGTGGGCAGTAATAATTATATAATGCAATATGATAACTTTGTAATTAGTACAGTCTTTTTTATTTTATCTGTTATAATCCTATCTCTTCTTCTACCATAATACAAAAATGGATATTTTACTGTGTCAGACATATGTATTCAGTTAATTTATCGGTCCCTATGAATGAGTAGAATGCTAGTCCTGAGTTAGACTCTATATGCTTTTTTTAACTAAACCAGTGGAATTCTGTGCAGTCGTGATATAAATCTTTTCATGGTCTTTGCATGCATCGAACATATTATAAGAATACCTTTTCCTTGTACTTTTATCATATCAGTCTCTCCAGTCACGGCTGTCAGTTGTGTTCCACTGCTTAATGCGAATGCCTACCAGGCCTAGATTTGCTGGCTTATCTTCCTCCAACATGAGTGCCTCTGTGACTTACAAGGACATTTGCACTCCAGAGCATCAAAGCCAGAGATCTCACAATAGCTGTGCATTATAGCATTGTAAAATTAGATATTCTACAGTTTGTGCCACCCAATTGTCCCACAGCAGATGCATTTGCTATTTTCCTCCCTTTTATTCATTTATTTGTTCCTCCTTTCATCTTCTAATACTTTATTCCAAAAGGCCAAAGGCATTTGGAGAAAATACTTCACACAACAAAGTCAAAGGCACAAATCTTTTAGAATGCTTACTGTGACATTGATGCTGTTAGATATGCTGATCAAAAAAGGTAACAAATCAAGATAACTATTTCAAAACACATATTTTGTAATTCAAAAAGGTTAAATGTAAGATATAGCCATATATTGTGATTTGCTAAAACCTATATGTTTACTGACTAATTTATTTACTTTCAGATTTTAGGTTTACTGTGCTGGAATGTTTGATCCAACATTCAAAATATTTAAACATACAAAAATTAGCTTTTGGGGTATTAGTATTTTGAGTAACTTAGTTTTCTAGTAATTATATCCAGAAAGATAACTAACCTTTCCCAGATTATACACGGAAGCTCATGAAAAGTGTAATTTTACATATTTTAGCTTCTATGAAACATTTAATGCTAGGTTGTTTAATGTTTTTTTTAATCATTCTGTGCTATTAAGATGAGTTATATAATACATAAGGTTGAAAAAAGACCTAAGTCCATCAAGTTCAACCCTTCTACCTTACCTTCCTACTCTTGATCCAAAAGAAGGCAAAAAAAAAACCTAATTAAGCTGCTTCGAATTCTGCCATCAGGGGAAAAAATTCCTTCTTGAATCGGATTTCTCCTTGGATCAAGAAGCTCTAAAATATTAATTATTTTTATAGCCCTGTATGTCATGTATTCTAAAAAAAATATCCAGACCCTTTTTAAAGGCATCAAATGTATTTGATAGCACTACCTTCCTTTGCAGTGAATTCCATACCTTTATTGTCCTTACTGTAAAGAATCCCTTCCTTTGTCGTCTATGAAATCTCCGCTCTTCCAGTCTCATAGGGTGACCTCTTGTTCTTTGAACATTTTTGTTAATGAACAGGTCCCTGAAAAACTCTTTATATTGGCCCTGCATATATTTATATAATGTTATCATATCTCCTCTAAGACACTGTTTTTCCAGTGTATACAATTTTAACTTTTTTAGTCTCAAAAAATTTACAAAAATGTACAAAATTACACTTCTCAGAAAATGTTTTCTGTATTATAGAAATGCTGAAATAAAAGACCTCCCTTCATACTGAGGCTTGTGCTACTGATGAACAATTGTAATTGATTAATTCCCTAGTTTTATTAAGTAGCAACCAGTAACGTTTGCAGATTCTGTGATTAATATTGCCATTTTTCTTTCGTAAGCTAAAACCAGATCATTGCACAACTTTTCAATATGAATACCATAGATGAATAGTGCTATCGTAAACCTGTATATCTAGGATCATATATAGTTTTTTTATATACCGGTAATTTAAAGGCTTACAGATCCCTAACCTATTACAATCACACAGCAGTTTAACAATGATGTACAAAGTATTATCACTATCTTTTATTTAAATGGTGCTGATCATTTACACAGAGCTTCTTCACAGAATTGTCAGAGGTGTAGAAAAACATAATTTACAAAGACCTAGGGAGCGATAGTGCCATAAATAAATATGAGAGTTGTTTTAGTGGCAGATAAGATTCTAGCTGAAAAGTTTGTACAAAGTACATTTTTTCTGGAGAGGGAGGGTGAAAACTTGAGGTTAGGTGGAAGTAAATTCCAGAGGTTTTGGGCAATGTGAGTGAAGTGTTGCAAGGGTGAAAAGGAAGAAGTAATAGGGGAGGACTGTACCATGGGCATATTTTGTTATGAGGTTCAGAAATGCATGGTGGGAGTAGTACTATGGAGCAATTTAAAATTTAAGAAGCAGAAGAAGTGCACTGTGTAAGAAAGATAAGCCTAGAAGCAGTATTTTGGATAGACTGCTAAGGAAAGGGTCAAGACACAAGGTTGTTACAATAGTCACAATGGGATATAATAAGGGAATTAACCAAGGGTTTTGGTTTCTTGAAGGGAGAACGGACAAATGCAAGAAATTCTTTTGAGGCTATAATGACAGGACCTTGCAAGGGATTGAATGCGAGAGATGAAGGAGTGGGCTGAGTCAAAGATGACCCCAAGGCATTAGGCCTGGTTAGTAGGGGAGATAGTCATGTTATTAATAGAGATTGAGAATTCAGGTACTAGTGAGGTGATGAAAGGAAGATAAGTTAATTTTTGAACAGATTATGTTTCTGGAACATCTAAGAAGAAAAAGCAGACAAGCAGTTAGTTATTTGGGACATGAGGGAAGGAGAGAGCTCAAGTAGATTTGAGTATCAATAATAGAGGAAAATACTTGCCCAGTAGGGGGCACTAGGTGTTAATCGATTTTAGATGAAAATGGAAAAAAACTGAAATGTGCCCCCCTGTAAAACATAACTTTTAATGATAAAGAAAAAACCAATTTCTGGCTTAGGAACATCAAAAATGAAATGAAAACTGAAATATAGTAAGTACTGTATTTGCTCGATTATAAGACGAGGTTTTTTTCAGAGCAAATGCTCTGAAAAATACCCCTCGTCTTCTAATCAGGGTCGTCTTCTAATCAGACCTCAAATAGAGGTCTGATTATGAGACTAAGATCCAGATCCCCCGCACCGCTGCAGGGGACCTGGATCCTCCAGTCCCCCCCCCCATTTAACACCCCCTCACACACACTTACCGGTGCTTCCTGCTGTATTGCCGGGGTAGCGGGTTGACGTCTACGCGATCCGCGTAGACAACGTCCGCTGCAGCCGGAAGGAGGTGTGGCTAGCAGCGGGGGTTGTCTGCGTCCGTCGCGCATACCTTCCCCGACTGTCAGAGATCAGAGTTCCCCACACCAGTGCGGGGAACTCTGATCTCTGACAGCTGGGGAAGGTATGCGCGACGGACGCAGACAAACCCCCGCTGCCAACTCCACCTCCTTCTGGCTGCAGCGGAAGGAGACGTCAACCCGCTGCCCCGACAATACAGCAGGAAATTGGAAGCACCGGTAAGTGTGTGTGTGTGTGTGTGCGTGTGTGCGTGTGTGTGTGTTAAATGGGGGCATAGGGCATTTCTGGAATGCCTTATACCCCTATATGCCACTCTGGTACTTAGGGGGTTAAAAGGCATATTATGGGGCAGAGTGGCATATAGGGAGGTATAAGGCATTTCAGGAGGCAGAGTGGCGTTAAGGGGGCATTTAATAGAGCACTCTGCCTCCTGAAATGCCTTATACCTCCCTATATGCCACTCTGCCCCATAATATGCCTTTTAACCCCCTAAATGCCAGAGTGGCATATAGGGGTATGAGGCATTTCTGGAGGCACAGTGCTCTATACAATGCCTTTTAACTCCCTTAATGCCACTCTGCTTCCTGGAATGCCTTATACCTCCCTATATGCCACTCTGCCCCATAATATGCATTTTAACCCCCTAAATGCCAGAATGGGATATAGGGGTATAAGGCATTTCTGGAGGCAAAGTGGCACATAGGGGGTCAAAAGGCATACCATGGGGCACAGTGCCATATTGGTGTGGCAAGCCTGGGGGCAGATGTGCGTAACCGGGGGACAGGTTGGAAAATACAAGGAAATAAAAACAAAAAAATATTTTTCTCAATCATAGCTTTTATTTAAAAAAATAGTTTACATGAATTAACATTTACTGGTAAAACTTTTTCCTTTAGGGTCGTTTTATATTCAGGCTTTTTCTTTTTTTCCTAAGTTAATATTCAGATTTTGGGGGGTCGTCTTATAATCAGGGTCGTCTTATAATCAAGCAAATACGGTAATAGAAAGGAGAGAGACATACTTGAAAAAATATATTATCTGCATTTAGGTGATTCTGGAAGCCAAATGAGTTGAGATTACGTACATATGATATACGTATGTATTTTATTATTAAGTGTCCCAATTTTCAAAAGAACGTACACAGTGCAAAACTTTTCCTTGGGCAGTGAATGATTTTCACTAATAAATTAGTTACCTTGGAAAGTCATAAATATGTTGTGTTGCGTTATGTATGCACATGGACAAATACATACAAACAGTGACATTTGCAAATACATGCATATGCATATAAACTGATAAACTCACACTAGCTGATATAAACATACTGTACACACACTACTATTGTCGGTACCTATGGCAAAGGCAGTGCTCTGTGGGGTCATGTAATGCAATGTTATATGACCTCGTGGTAGTATGACAACAGCTTGCAACAAGTATGAGCTGCTCTGAAGACAGGAACAAGGTGAGTGTGAATGTTCGTTAGAGTAAGTGTGTATTAGTCTGTGTGTGTGTTAGTGTTTGTATACTCTTTATAGCGAGGGGAAAAAAGACGGGGGCCACTTGGGTTTACATGCCTCCTGGGCCATAAGGTGCCAGCCCTCCCCTGGTAAGAACCACTCAACACTTCTCTCCACATTATGCCATGCGTTAGAGGACTGCATTGGGAGGCGGGTCCCATGGGTCCCACGGGACCCGCCAAAAAACTTGCGGGCGGTCTTGCTGGTGCTGCGGGCGGGACCGGGCAGTCAGGCACTGTACCTGCGGGTCCCGGTAATCCCGCGCAGTCCCACAAGGCTGCCTTCTCGCTGCTCCTTACAGTGTCTCCTCTCTTGCTCCCCCTCAGGAACAAAACGGAGTCACGTGAAGTGACGTCACTTGCCATGACTCTGCCTTGTTCCTGGGCGGAGCAAGAGAAGAGACACTGTGAGGGACCAGCGAGAAGGCAGCCTTGCGGGACTGCGCGGGAACTCTGCAGTTCAGGTAAGGAGGTGGGCGTGATTGGCCACAAATGTGGCGGGAGCGGCCAGGATTGGCCACAAATGTGGCGGGAGCGGGCGGGAGCGGGATTAAAAGAGCCGTCCCGCGCAGGGCTCTACCATGAGTGACTACACAGGTCACATGCCCTTAAGGCTGACCATGATTACTGCCCTACATCATTTAATGGCCTTACAGGTACATTACTAGGGGTGAGCAGTACTCCATCTTGTCCATCTTTCAATACTTAGGGATATGGTTATAATCAATAAAGAGTTATAGGGGAGGGCTAGTCTCCATATCTAAAAAAAATGCCAAACTAACATAGAATTAAGGCTTACTAATTTAGAGAAAATGCAATATGATAAATAAAACACTACATTAGTTTCAATAGGCTAATTTTTATCTCTAACTCTAATTTTTTTTCTGAAGCTATTTTTCCCATTTTCATATATTGCTGATGTTCAAACAAAGTTCCTTTGCTGACATGCTTAATAATTTTTATAGTGTGCCTACAACCATAATTTAGTTAAAAAAAAAAAGGTGTCTGAAATACATGACAGCATACTTGAATATTGAAGTTTCCTTTACAAGCTAAGAAGTATTCAGCTTCAAAATTGTAAGATAATATCATTCTGTGATACTTAGCTTTGTCGTAATATGTATCTATTTATTAGAACCAATAAATTAATAACTGAGCAAGGACCCTAAGTGGATGCAATTACCATTGGATAACAACAGCACAGATCACTAGTTCACCCACCTCCATCTATTTCTTACTAAATCAAAGATATTTTTATTTGGACAATATGGAGTAAATAAAGCCTATCCTGTAATGTGAGGTAAAACTGTATACTTAGAGTTCTACTCTCCCACATTCCTCTTGTATGTATGGGAAGGATACATACAAGGGTGCAAGTGGAATTCTAAGTAGACCGTGTCTAGCGGATCTTGCTGCAGTGCAGTTGTAATGGTGTTTTGGATGAATGACAGTGTAGAATCTGCTAAGATATAGGGATCAGGTATAATAAGGCTTTTTATCTTTCCTTATGAACTAGGGAGTTTTACTCATCGGGAGCACAGTGGTTCTCTGCTTGGATTCAGGAAGTCCATGGGACAAGTCCTTATGTTTGCAGCTTTACTTGGCAACCTAGGGATTTCTTAGATATCTCAGATATGTAAGTTTTAACTCACATTATAGGTTATTCTTTATTTACTGACTAATAACAATTATTGTTTTTTTTTCTCTAGGTTTATCAAACTCTTGCATATTCTATATATAGATTCTATTTGGACACCTGAAATATTGGTCAGGGTGCCCTTGATTTGACTTAATATGAAGAAATGTCATCATGATGATAAATCTGTCCTTATATTCGCCAAATCTGTTGATGCAATTTAGCATTATTAATCAAATATAGTCTACATAATTAAGAAACAAGAAAACAAAAAAAAGTAGATACTATAAGGGTTATACTGACTAATTGGTACTTAATGTTGAAGGAGAGTTGTTTATTAAATTATGTTTTAGTATGTTTGGCAGCCAAATAGAAGTTGAAACTTCAGTTAATTGTAACATGTTTGCAATATTTAAATAATAGCACCTAAAATACCAGACTTGATACATTAAGAGACTGTTCATCATCCGTTTTCATCTTTTATGCTACAGTCTACTCATAGGTAACTGGGTCTCTCTATGCCGAATTACTGGATTATTAATCAATATACCATTAATATTTTATAAAAAGCATCAATTTAACTTTTGTTATTAAATTGTCAGAAGCGCTTTTACTGAGGTATCCCTTCTCCAGAAGACGAGTCCTATGGTTCCTTTTAAATAATTACTTCTCTTTTGAAGCCTTTTATGTCAAATATTCCAAAGTTGGATTTCTAAAACATATTGGCCTCCAGCGCCTCGCTACAGACATTGATATATACTTTGCACTTTACAGGCTTGCCTATTAGAGTCTTTAGTGTATAATTAATAGTAGTGCATTAAATCATAAATGATGAATAGCCCTTATCATGATTAAATAACTATAAAGGAATATTATATAGAAATGTCACCTTGCTATGTAAAGCCCAGTAAGGGTTTAAACCGGCAATTATAAATATTTATAATATTTATGCTTTAGCTTTTTTGGTGTGAGGCTTGTCCAACCACAACATGTGGAAAATATGGGTGTAGTAATAGTAATGTGATTATCACTCCATAAAAATCCTATAGGACACGATAAAGCACATTATTAGCTCTCAAGCTGTTGTTTTAAAAGGAGCTACCACCTCTGAAACAAAATCATGGTTGACTTCATCACTTTAATGTTTTGCTACTGGTTTCCATTTTCCAGCTGCATAAAGCAGCATTAAGCCAGTTGTTTATTCTAAATGTTCCATCAGTTCCCATTACCCCTCAATAATGTTTGCATTGGAATCTTACTGATTGCTAATATAGGACGCATTAAGAGATTGAATCACTAGAAATTGTTTGCAGTTCCTCTGTAATAATAATAATTAGAGTAAGGCAGCAATGACGTGTGCAATAAGATGGCAGGTCTCATGTAGAGTACAACAGGAAATAAGAAGTACTTTTTTATTAATAAATAAAAAGGTAAAAAAATAATAATGATAGATTAACTATTAATATAAATCTTGGATTTAGGAATAATATGGAATGTAAAAGTCCTCTTTTAATTACAATGTATCAGATACTGCCTGTGACTTTTTCTGCAAAATATGTTTCAGGTAATGAACCAAAGTAATATGTCACGAGTGGTTGAATTCTTTCCAGAAATCTAAATATATAAAGAGCATCCTGCTGGTGTATAAATGTATTTATATGGTTTATCTACATACGCAATTCAAGTGCCAAGTCTGTAGTCTCACACATTACGAAGACATTTTAACAGCATAGAGATTAATCATGTGGCTATATAATTATATTGAAAAGCATGTCCACCTTAAAACAGAAATTGAAATTGACCATAACTGTAATCCCTATTCGGAGTGTTTCAAATGTATCAAGCATGCAATATTATTATTATTATAATGATAATAGGACTTTTTCAAATATAACCCCTAAACAAGTAAAGAAAGGCATGCTTGCCTTGTTTAATAATCTTCAAAATAAAATAAAACAAATTTCTTAATGTTCTTTTTCTAAATAATTAAAACTTTTCTTGTTAATATGTAGCTTAAAATGTGTCTGTGACAGTGCCACTAAGGAAGAATACATAATACATACTGTAATAAGCATTATTGCAAATTAAAAACAGCAAAACCAACACTTACTTGAAATAGAAGCTGCAGCCCAAAAATATAAAGGGCCATGAAAATTTAAATGGACACCCCAGCAATCATATTCAGTATACTATTATACTGAATATGAAGGCTGGAGCGTTCTTTTAACCACAAACACGGCACATGATCCTCAGTCACTTCTGCAACTTATATAGTAATGCTTTAAAACTAATAACCTATGTTAGAAAGGAGCATGCTCCTTGGATTGAAACACCTGGCGCAAAGGTAAAGAAAATAACATCAAAACTGACTCTGGCCTATGGTCCACATCACGGCAGCCTTCTTAATCTTGAACCAAAATGTTCTTTTGGTTTATACAAGCAGATAAACAGCCCGGTCCCAAAAACAGCTGAATAAAACCTGGGCTCTGGCTATCTTAAAATGTTTTCCATAAACCTAAGCATAAATCTTGCTCTAATGATCTTGAACATTATACTATATAAATCAAAATTTTAATGGTAACAGTTTATAGTACTGTTGAGATTTAGCTCTCATATGTCATCAGGTTATATGCCAGCAAAACAAACTCTGTGTATTCATTGTCCCTGGGCATTCATTCTTGTTTCATATTCAGTTTTACTGAGAAACTTGTTGTATTTAAATGACAGCAAGATGTATATCACAGTAATTAAATGTAATAGTCTTACAGCTACCTGTATTAAATCAAACAGTAACTGAACGCCGCACAGACAGTTTAATAAGAGAATATGCACAAACTAGATGTTAGAATCGGATCAGTTTATTCAGTGTTGCAGAAACACTGGCAAGGCATTAAACTGTGGTACAGTCGTGTAACAATTGTCACACATGGATATCACACTGATAAGTATACTTGTGCATTCAAATTCATACAAATGTAAATTGTAACAAAATTTGCCAATTTTGGTAATTCACACGAATGTCTGAAAACAAGGAAACAAATAAAAACAAATCAGCTTAAAATTTTCGTTAGCATTTTGTGGTTTTTTTTTCACTCTCGCTGTACTAAACCAAAAAGGGCTTCATGGACAAAGGCCAAGGAGAACACTATTGTTTAAAGCAAAACATAAAAAGGTATGACTGATATTTGTCAAAACCTATCTAGTGAAACAATAATAATTCTGGAAAAATGTTCTATGGATGGATTAAGCAAAAATAGAGCTCTTTGACAATGCAGATCAGTGATATGTTTATTGGCGATGAAGTAACACTTATAAGGAAACTAATACTCTAAACATGGTGGGAGACCTGCTTCTGGTATTGAAGGCTTTAAAGCTATTAAAGGAAACATGAAATCAGATGGGGTAAGAAGGCATTTTACAGTGAAATGTGCAACCTAGTGTCAGAAAGTTAGGTATGGGTCTTCCAGCAGGACAGGGATGCAAAGCTGAAAATGAAAAAATGGATTGTTATAGACTGGCCATTAATGAGTCCTGATCGTAATCCAATTGAAAACCATTGGAAATACCTACAACCTGCAAACATACAAGAGCTTGAACAAATTGCAACTGAAGAAAGTAAGAAACTTCTAGAAGGCAGGTGCAAAAAGCTCATATATGGCTATGTTTGGAAGTTGTCATTGTTGCCAGGGGTCGTGCAGCCAAATATTAGGGAAGGGGGCTTTTATGCTGTCCAGGTCATATTTTGTGTTTTTTTCTGTGAGATCACAGTTGAAAGGGCAACTATTAAAATACATTTCCAATTATTTTTGAAGATATTGTACATAATATGCACAATATTTAAGGGTGCCAATAATGTTGACCATAACTGTACATACATACACATACACTCACTGCACATAAACCTACACCTACATATATACATGCACTCATTGTCTCTCATTATCCATGCAGCTTACACACTATATTACATGACCCTGCTGGGCACCTTGGTTAATGACTTTTAGGATGCCATGCAGCCATGTCGCCTGCCTTAGAGCAACCCCGTTTGTAATGGATTTCAAAGCTGCACTTAATGTGAGGTGGCAGACTCATCACATCCAGCACAAATCTCACGACATTGAAAATGCATTGAAAGATTTTTCTGTTTTCAACAGCAGTCATGTTCACATTTGCCACAATTATTGAAGGTTCTTGTACATTCACAATTCATTTGTCTTCAATTACCTGCACATGTCATGAAATCCTTCTTCATATTGTCCTTAAAATGGGATGACCAAATAGTGTGATTTCATTATAAGGGATCGCAGGTGGCTCAAGCTCAGTCATTCTATTTGTACTGCATCTCATAGCTTAGATAATCAATATGTCACAAGGTGATGGTGCTCTTTCATTCAGTCATAACAGAGGCAATGTTCCAAAATACATTGGCAAACCAGAAAAATTATTACAAACTGTATGTTCCATTACTGGTATTTTTTTTCAACATCTATTTTTCTGCACAATACATTCAGAAATGTTTAATTTAAAGCAACATTTTTTTAGAAAGGAAATCCAGTTTGTAGAGAGGTACACAGTACTAAGCATCTGGTTCAGTGACAAAGAGAACTATTAGCTATACCTGCAGTGTTCAGGTCTGGTGAAATAGATCCAGGTGACAAGCAAGCATGGAAAACAGGATGGGACTACAATGATACAGACAAGCACATGCCAAAACAAGGATACAAATGAAACACACGGGCTAGGTCCTGGCACTAATGCAAAAAAATGATGATTTCAAAAAATATGGCCATAACACGAACCCTAAACTAAAAATCAAAAACCTAAAAACTAAAATAGGGAAAAAAAAACATAGTGCTTACCTGTAGCAAACAAAGAGAGGAATAGGGTAGGGCAGGTTAAATGCAGATAACAAAGAAACACAAAATATGGCAAAAACATCCAGGTAACTGGATACACACCCCAGGGACACACTAAGTCTGACAGCCACTAGTTGTTTACCAGTCGTCAAGCTCTCCTTTTTTAGAGCAGCCACTGTACCTCCACTGTGAACGTTACTCCCCTTACCAGCCTTATTCCAAAACAAAACAAACAGTACTACGAGCTGCTGGTCAGGTCATGTGGAATATCTAGTATGCAAGCCTACCAGGCAACTTTGTTTATATATATATATATATATATATTTACTCACAGAGTCCATTGCACACCATTCCAAATATTCCAAGCCCGGTGCTAGTAACCAGCAGTTTCCATGTAAAACACTTTCAAAAAGAAGGTCAGCACTCCAGGTCTTTAAATAGACAATTTCATTTTATTCAAAGTCAAGTCGACGTTTCAGTCATTACTGACTTTCATCAGGACATATATATATTGTGTCATTTCACCAAAATTGGCACCCTTGGTAAATACGAGCAAAGAAGGCTGTGAAAAGTATTCTTTATTGTTATTGATATTATTTGATAATTTCTTCAAAAAGTGGTACAAAAGTACAGTGACCTCAAGATTTAAAAAAATAGATATATGTGTGGCACAATTATTGGCACCCTTTTAGTCAATACTTTGTGTTACCTCCCTTTGCCCAGATAACAGCTCTGGGTATTTTTTTATAATGCCCGATGAGGTTGTAGCAAGGAATCTGAGACATTCATCCATATAGGACCTCTCCTGATCCTTCAGATTTCAAGTTCGACACCGGTGGACTCTCCTTTTCAGTTGGCCCCACAGGTTTCAAGTCATGGGACTGGGATGGCCATGGTAGGACCTTGCTGTTGTGGTCAGTAAACAATTTTTGTGTTGCTTTTGATGTATGTTTTTTAGGCATTTAGATGTTCCAGTAGGGGTCCTTGGGCAATACTCCTTAATGCATAATGCCTACCTTAATAATATGAGAGCACAAAATAAGAGAGTTATGCTGGGTCAGACGTCATTTGGATTAACAAGGTGTTGTTAGATGTTGAGGAACCAGGACAATCTGATTCATAAGTGGGCTACTGGAAAAGAATGAGATTGGAAGCCAACATGAAAGCATGTATTATTATTATTACCAGCCTGACCTGTGGTATTTGACTATTTCTAAAACATTAAATAATAAGGAGATCACGCTGTACAAACTCTAACTCTAAAAGACAACAAAAGAAAGGTGGAAAGAAATATCATTGGGTAGGGGGATTGGTGACATGACGGTATTTCTGAAACTTAGATTTATAATAAAAGCACATTGGGGAAAGTCTCATACTAAAAAAAACATAAGAATGCCTGCTACTGCCTGACTAACTGCCACTCAAGCCACAGAGATTGCTGATCTAGTAGCCTAGACCATCTCCGATACCTGCTTACAACTGAGCACATTGCAGTATGCAAAAGATATCCACTGAGGCAGGCATAACTATTTTGTTTACTCATACTTGGACGCAATAATAGTTTGGGAGTAGAGATAAAAATGTTTTTTCTTTTTTAAGACTGCATCCATTTTTCCAGACATGGTTGTGTTTCTCCTCATACTCAACTTCATTATTCTTCACATCCTCTGTGACAGCATCTTCATCATCACCACCATATGAAGGTGCCAAGTGTGCCTGTATCTGCTGTAAAAAAAATCTTATTCAGTTCCTGGCCTTCTATTATGTTAAAGATAACATTTGCTTATCTGTTGTATTCGTCTCTACTAGTTTGCTGGAAGGCTATTATACTTCACCTCTAAAACAAAGTACGCTCTTGTTGATTTCTGTTAGGTATGAAATGTTTCTCTTCTGCCCTATAAGCTGATATCCTTTAATCTTTCCTGATAAATTATTTTCTGGTAATAAAGTCACCATTTTAATACCCCTTCTCTGAATGACCGCTAACATATCTATATCCTTCTGAAGCTGGGTGTCTTCAGTACTGTACACAATTCTCGAGGTAAGGTCTAATCAGAGACATGTAAATTGGTATTACTGCCTCCATCTTTGCGCTACAAATGCCTGTACATATACAGTCCATCATCATGTCTGCATTCCTTGCAGCTTTGTTACATTGTAAGCTCTCCAAAATATTTGCTTCCAAATCCCTCACCAGCAGCACCATACCCCCTAATACTATCTTTAGCTGGTGCATTATTTTACATTTATCAACACTGAGCTGCAAATTCCATATTTAACTCTGTCCTGTGTTCACTATTTAAACTTTTTTTATATTATTGTATTTTTGTAACTTAAAAAGTGTATTAAATTTTTATGTGCAACCAAAAATACATCTACATAAAAAAACAAAGAAACAGAGAAATAATCTATTAATTGACAAGAGAATCATATTTTTATAACCCTTACCCATCATTCCATATGGATCTTTGATGTGGAAATAGACAACACTCACAGGTCTAATTTATAATTGAATGAAATCATTTCAATCATATTCACACCTACCGACAATGTTTTATTTCCCTTGTGTCAGCCCCCTTCTCTGCTTCTGTATCCTAAGCAAAATATTTCAGCATAATTGATTTTAAAAATGCCACAGGAAAAAAATGTGATCCCGTATGTATTTGTTAGCGGCATTGAGTGCATTTTTTGAGTGCTCAGTTAGAAGGTACACAAGAAAAAGTTTCTTGTACTAATGTTTAGTTTAAAAAAAAAAATCCACTGTAACAAATGAAGTGTTCTCATGAATAATTCCCTGAATAACTTTTAGCCCAGAATAGTTAGTATTACAGGTAAGCAAATAGATACCTGTAATTGTGTGTTTAATATAAAATAGCCGCTTTAACAATTTTTAAAGTGGTTTAAAAATGTATTAATTTTTGCATCCAAAAAGAGATTTATATCTACAGTCAGGGTGCAATACACTAGAAATATTTATAAAAAAATTGAAGTAGAATTATGGGATTTTGAGGTTCCTTTCTTTGTAGCTTTGGGCGTACCGGAGGAATTAGTGCTGCTGGAAGTACTTAAATGTATTGACACATTTATGTTAACCTTAGGAGGTGACCGGGCTGCACCTCCAGCATCCACCATCCTTGCTGCTTTGCTTGAGATATGACATCACTAATATCTTCACAGACGGCTAAGTAAAGCAACGTTTCTTTAACAGCGGGCGCAATTTACACAGCAACCATCTACAAAAGGCATTCCTAGCCAAATAACATAGAGTAAGCAGCAAACATAGAATCATAAATGGGAAAATTTAATTCAGTAACTCTGGATTACTGATTAAATTGCTGCCTTGGCTTAATTTACAAAGAGATACTTGTAATAGCATAAATTATAATTATAATCATATTTAATGATGCACTAAAGACCTAGGGAGTAATCAGCAAATACAGAAATGTCAAAGCATAGATCAGAGTGTATAGTGAAATCACCATCAGAGTGTTATGCTTATTTACACAATCAATGTTTTATTGTTTTTAAGAGTTGGTTTTCAATGCATGATTATTTTAGATTTTTTTTTTTATAGTAATATATAATATTATAGTAACCTCTTAGCACCCTTAGGATCTAGTATTACATCCTAAGTGAAGGGGAATGACCCTTAGGTTGTTATAGCATGTCTTAAGTATTTTGCAACAGTGGGGACATTTCTCTGTTGGTACATGGGAGATCTGCAGATGAAGTATGCACAGTTGGCAACTCTCTTGGGAAATCAGCAGGTAGGGGGTGTTGGGCAAAAAAACCCAAAAAATTACTGCACCCTTGATTCTCTTCCTACCCTCCCTTGCAATTGCTTCCACAGACCTGCAGCTCAATTTCTTCTTTCTTTGTCCACTTCACTCAGCTCCACAAGACTTCCTGGGGCACTTCCGCAAATGGGCGGAGGCTCTGGACACACCCTCTCCTCTGACTGGAGAAATAGGGAGAGGCTGTGCCTCCACACTTTTGCAGAAGTATTCTGAGAGGCCAGAATAATGATAACTGACTTGTGGAGAAAGAAAAGTGTTTCTGTACCGCTCTTTCTCAGCTAATCTTCCTTCATTATTCTAGCCTCTCTGAGAACTTTCACAAGTAATCTCCCCTGTTTCTCCAATCGGGGAAGAGGGTGTGCCTAAAAACTCTGCCTTAGGGACACCTGGTTCATGGAGTTGTGGAGAAGTGGATGAAGAGAAAAAAAAAAGAAGAGAGTAGAACAAGAAGAGGCAAGAGAAGAAGCAGAGCAGGGGGAAAGGAGAAGATTACACTGAAGTCGTCAGAAGAGAAGGTAGGGAGACTTTCAGAGAGTCTAAGAGAGTGTGATTGAGAGTGTTAGAAAGAGTGAGAGCAGGGGCATAACTAGAAACCACAGCTCTCCCAAATAGCTTATCAGTGCCACCTTTGAACCCAAACAGCTTGCCTGTACCATCTTTGTCCCAAACAGCTTGCCTGTGCCCTCTTTGCCCCCAAACAACTTGTCAGTGCTCTCAGACAGCTTGTCTGTGCCATCTTTTCCAACAAACAGCTTGTCAGTACCCCCAAATGCTTTTTGCTACCCCCAAAAAGCCTACCTGTGCCACATTTTAGACAATTGTAAGCTTCCAATTTTGCGGCACCAGTCTGGGGAAGATCCTTTCCTGTTGCAGCATAATTGGACTACTGTGCAGAAAATTAGATGCATAGAGAGTTTGTTGTGGAGGAACTGGAGGGGCTTGCACAGACCCCCTTACCTTAACCCCACTGAACACCTTTGGGATGAATTGGAACACTAATTGCGAGACAGACCTTCTCATCTAACAGTGACATTGATCATGTCATTTTTATGTCATCAATATGTCATTGATCATATCATTAGCAAAATCACACCAACTGCTGCCTCCAGCCCCATCTGCCCTGTGACCCTCCCATTTACCCCTCACCCATAACTGCTCTTTTTCTACAATACTTGGTATACAGAGGAGTTTATGGTCGACTCAATGACTGCAAGGTTCCCAGGTCTTGTGGCTGCAAAACAAGCCCACTTCATCACACCTCCATCACCATGTTTGACAGTTGGGTTTCTGATGATATGCTGAGTTTGGTCTCGTCTTTCCAAAGGATTTTGCTCCAAAAGACTTTAGATGCAACTTTGCAAACCTAAGCCGTACTGCCATGTTCTTTTTAGAGAGAAGTGGCTTTCCCCTACTATCCCTTCCCAACAAACCATACTTGTTCAGTGTATTTCTAATTGTCATAAACTATTTAACATGCTAACTGAGGCCTGTAGAGTCTTAGATGTAACTCTTGGGGTTTTTGCAATTTTTCTGAGCATTGCATGGTCTGACCTTGGGATGAATTTTCTGGGACCCAAAAGCACATAATTTTTTCTAATATGTGGTTCTGAATTTTCCGGCGATAACATGTATATATACGATTTGATGAGCAGAACAGAGGTTTGTGTGGGTTTTTTTGGGTGAGATTTGCATCATTTAAGTTGTGGAAAGCACCACATTCGATCAACAAACATATCGTGTTGCATATTTTATTACAAGCCAGTTTAGAAATAATGAGGAACACAATTGTGACCCCTCCATCCAAAGGGATATTCTTTATTTACTTTTTTGCCAGAAAATTCATGACCTTTTTATATTGTACATCTGTGGGAACAATGTTTACATTTTTGAACTTTGTGCCTAGCAATTCTAAGTAAAAGCAAATAATGTGTGATTTTAGCTAATTTGCTTCCTCGTGTCAGAGACCTCTCCCTAAGCAAACTGAGATTTTCCACTATTTATTCTCATACACATAAAAAAGTTTTTGTCAATAAAATGTTTGTTTAAACATCTGCCCACTTGTGGATAGTAACATTTTAACACCCATGCATTGCAAAGTTTGCATTTTGGGGAAGACAAAAAACTGTTGGATCTTAGTTACTACCGGTACTTATAAGCATATACAATTATCTTTATGTTGCATCAACACTTAATATAAAAGTATGTTTCTAACCAGAATTGATTTGGATAAATTGTTTGTTTTGTTTTTGCCTCATTTGTTTATGGAAAAGTTTTCTTTCTCTCCTTTTCAGTTAAGACAATATTTTTACCTCTTTTCTGTATCTCTCTCAATACGCAGTGACCCTACAGTTTCACTATACCCTAGACTCATGCAAAGTACACCTATATTCTTTTAATTATTTGTTTTGGCTGCTTTCTTGTTGGGATCCCCATCCGAGACCCCAGCTGAGTTACTCATCTGAGTACCCGCTAACCGCGGGTACCAGGTCCAGCTTCTCCTGCTCCTTCCAGCATGGCTGCTTCTGGGCGGGTGCACATGCTCCCCCACTGCACTTTATCGTTGACGTCATGCACAGGGCAAGGCGTCCAGTAGCGGTAAGTTTAAAAACCGGCACGGAGCATTACTCAGTGCTCAGTTATTGTGCCTATTTGAGCTCTTCTTTACCTTGTGCTATCCTGACCTTGCCTAAGGTTTACTGGACCGCACTGTTTCCCGTGACCCTGGCTAACGTTTATTGAACTTCGCTTTATTTGGTGAGCCTGAACTAGGGGTATCCTGCATACCGGACTCCTCCAACTCCCAAACCTTACACTTTGCTGTCCTTATCTAAACCACTTGGAACCTGGCCCAGATTTTATGGGAACTGATCTACCAGTTAATTTTAGAATTCCAATAAAAAGTGGTAATTAACTGTTCCACAACTTCCCAGAAAATCGAGGCAAGGTTCCAAGAATTTGAGAGCAAAAGGGACGTGAGACCAATGAATAACAAATTGATAACAAATATTCAAAGGTTTCTGATTCTATTTCATTTGCTCCATTTGGGGTCCCATACATAAATTAGGTAAAATTTGTTGAAATAAAAAATGGCATCCTCTTAATTTCTTCAGAATTTTGTACTTTTTTTTATAAAAAAAAAAAGTACTAGGCTTTCCATTGGTGTTGTGGAGCCCACTCTTCCGATCTGCCGCAGGGGACGTTCTTGATCCACTGTCCCACGCAGTGTAAGAAATCATCCATTAGCTGCAGGTGCGAGCAACTGACATGAGGTCCATCAGTTTCCTGTAGGAGAACCATGCCTACACCATACAGCAAGAGCAACAAACAGGAAACAAATCTACAAAGTCCTAAAGGTCAATTGAATGCTTGCAAGCAGTGTTCCCTCTAAAATGTGCGCTTGTGCGCGCGCACATAGCTTTAAGAGGGAGCGCACACAAACAAAAATTGTGCGCACAACCAGTAGCGTACCGAACGGGGGGGGGGCGGTCTGCTACTGGTTGTGAGGCACCCCTCCAGAGACGGACAGTAATGTCCACCGCTAGAGGTGCAGGCTCGGTTAGAGGGAGATCAAGGATCTCCCTCTAACCGTCTTAAAAAAAATCAAGGGAGCGGGAGGTCTGTTAATGCAGACCTCCGATCCTGCTCCCTTGCGATGCGTGCGGCAACTGATAATGTGCGTCGGGATTTGATGTCATATCCCGGCGCACAGCACTGAAGCCACGCCCACCGCCTCCACTACACTAGAAGGAGAGGACACAGAAGAGGAATAACGAAGAGGAGGAAAAGTGACAGTGACAGAGAAAAGGTAGGAAAACATTCTGTGAGAGTGATGGGTGTTATGCTGTAGTTTAAACTTAATGTTTGTGAATGAGTGTGTGTGTGTGATAGCATGGATGTGTAAGTGTGTGGGGGGGATAGCATGGCATAGGGAGGCTGTAATCATATTCCTATCATGCTCAGGTTCCAGCATGTTCTGGCTGCCTGAGCATGATAGGAGTGAGATTGCTGTTAGCAATTATATTTTTTGTTCAATTTTGGTGTGTTAGCCACACCTTTATTAAAAGTAAGTAATACACCAAAATTGGACACAAAAATTTCATAACAATATTAATATATATATATGATTGCTAACAGCAATCCCACTCCTATCATGCCCAAGCAACCAGTACATGCTAGAGCCTGGACATGATAGGAGTGTGATTGCTGTTTATCATATATATATATATATATATATATATATATATATATATATATTGTTATTGATTTTTTTGTCTAATTTTGGTGTTACTTTTAATAAAAGTGTTCAATTTTCATTTCGGTGCATATATATATATATATATATATATAGATAGATACTAGGCCAGACACTAAAGTGGTAGGCCTACACCACATCAATGTTTGGCTTAGTATATAGTGATTGGGGTTATGCTGCATTATTGTCAATGTCTGGCTCAATGTATAGTTATAGGTGTTGTGTTGTACCACGGTCAATGTGTGCCTCTGTATATAGTGATAGGTGTTATGCTGTACCACCGTCAGTGCGTGCCTCAGTATATAGTGATAGATGTTCTGCTGTACCACCCTCAATGTTTGCCTCAGTATATAGTGATAGCAGTTATGCTGTACCACTGTCAATGTTTGCCTCACTATATAATGTTAGCAGTTATGCTGTACCACTGTCAATGTTTGCCTTAGTATATAATGATAGCAGTTATGCTGTAACACGGTCAATGTCTGCTTCAGTATATAGTGATAGGTGTACCACCGTCAATGTCTGCCTTAGTAAATATTGATAAGTTATGCTGTACCCCTGTCAATGTTTGCCTAACGATAGAAGCTATGCAGTTTTAAAGAGTGTGTGTGTGGGGGTCCCACGAACAGGATCCGCCCCAGGTGCCAAATACTCTAGGTATGCCCCTGCGCACAACAGTTTTTCCCAAATTTTTTTTTTCATGATTCGCTCATAATTTACTTATGCAGTGAGAATTTCACCTTTAAAAAAACATTACAGTAAGTAATACTGTTGTGTAACTAATACTACATTATCACACTATAATGTAGTGTTATTAACCATGAGCGAGCTGTACCAAAAATATAGAATAACAATTTAAATGTAACATTTGCAGAGGCATATTGTGCGCACAAAATTTTGGCTCTGGGAAAATTTTTGCACAAGAGAAATTTTCTGCGCACACCACCTAAGAAAAATTAGAGGGAACATTGCTTGCAAGCATTTTAATTGTGTTCACATGAGGAAAAACATCCCAGTAGAACAAAAAAAAAACGCTCCTCAACTTCATCTCCAGTTCCTGCATACTATAGTGGCCGGCTGCAACCTCATATGCAGCCGCCCCATACACAAGATGGCCATGAGCGGTTCTCCTGTACATAATGATGTAATTCCTTTAGAATTTTGGCAACAAAACAGTATTTGGTGTCTTTTCTCATTCCTGGGCCTCTGCTTACCCCAGTAACTCACTACACAATTCACTCTGATGATCGTTACTGTGCCTGTCATAGTGTTTCCTGTCCTAGTGCATTATCGATTATTATTCCTGGTATTTGATGTAGCTTGACCCTGACTATCTGTTTTCTGGCTTCCTGACCTTGGCTCTGATTACCCTGAACTCTGGCTTCCTAACTATCATTTGTCTTGAATATGCCGCATGTGCAACCTTACAGTATGTCCCTGGTCTGGGAGGATCATCAGAAAGTCCCACAATCACACAAACCCAAAAGACTCAACCTGCAGAGGCATCGGATGGAGGGCATTTCACAATTAATCCAGCTGCTTCTGTCTTCTGTCACATGATCAATAAACACTAATGACCCAGCACCATTAGAAGCCATGCATGCCCATGCCATCGCACTGCCTCCACCGTGTTTTATAGATGATGTGGTATGCTTGGATTCATGAGTCGTTTCAAACCTTCCCATCATTATGGTGCTGTTTCAGAATTTGGGTGGCTTTTTTAGATCTGGCTTTTTTTTCTTGAGGCTTATGAATGGTTTGCACCTTGGGCAAGGACCTTGGGTAGACATTGCTTGTGAGGTGATTTTTTTTTAACAATACCTAATTTGTAGCTTGCAGCAATGAGCGGCAGAAGGCATTGTTCAAGTGCTTTGCACTGATCGGGATAATCAATTCAAGTTGAATAATACATTCCTAAGAATTTTATGGCATACACCAACAAGGCCAATGGCAGTATGGATGAGCTCTTGTGAATTATGCTCTTGAATAATGAACTTGGATAATGACTTGAATAATTATAGAGCGTTCTTCAGTCGGCTAGATGTTGTAAAGGGGTTTTCTTTACCATGGAAAGGATCCTACAATCATCCACCACTGTTGTCTTTTGTGGACTTCCAGGACTTTTTATGTTACAGAGCTCGCCGGTGCTTCTTTTTTTACTCATAATGTACCAAACTGGAGATTTGACCAAATGTTCCTGATATCTCTCTGATGGATTTGCACATTTGCAACTACACAGAGTAGTCAGCTTGCACATCTTAAGAAGAAAGCAAACACTGGATGGTGTTTACCATTGATGGAAAGGACACAAATAGTTCCCAGTAGGTCCTCGGCCTATTGTTTCACCATATTACCATATTTGCCCGATTATAAGACAAGGATTTTTTTCAGAGCGAATATAGAGGTCTGATTACAAGACTAAGATCCAGATCCCCCACAGCGTGGCATTTTTGTAGGCAGAGTGGCATATAGGGGTTAAAAGGCATATCAGGGAGGCAGAGTGGCATATAGGGGGTATAAGGAATTTCTGGGGCAGAGTGACATATCAGGGAGGCAGAGTGGCATATAGACAGGTATAGGGCATATCTGGGGGGGGGTTAGTCTTATATTCAGGGTTTTTCCTTTTTTTCCCAAAATTAATATTAAAATTTTGGGGGGTTGCCTTATAATCAGGGTAATCTTATAATCGAGCAAATACGGTACTTGCTTCCATCAGATCCAAATCACTAAAAGGATTTAAGGGGTGGAACATTTTAATGTTAAGAACCATACCTGCTCTGCTCTTCCTGTTCTCCGGGTCAAGACCCGAATCCTCCGGGTCTTGACATGCCCTGCTCACCACCCATTTTTCCTTTAAAAATGCCCCCGACGTCAGTGGAACTAACTCGTGTTCAGTCCCGGCCAGGTCACGCAAGGATAGGCTCCAGGTAGCCGGAGCCCAGAAGTTCCCAGGTATGCTAAGAACATAACATGAAATATATTGTTTTAGGGTTTAAAGTTGAAAGTAAACTTCAGCCATTATATGCACTTTAATACATACAGTGCTGTGGAAAATTATTGCCTCTTCCTTCCTAGATTTCTTCTACTTTTACTTATTTGTCATAGTTAAATGCTTTAGCTTATCCAACTAATTTTAATATAAGAGAAAGTAAACAGGAAATGCAGCTTTAAGTGATTATTTCATTTATTGAAGGCAAAGAGTTAATCCCTACCTCCCAACATTTCAAAATGTGAAAGAGGGACACTTTTTTTTTTAATCTCTCTTGCGCAACTCACCAATACAAGCAATTGCATTTTACAATGTCAAGCTTGCATCGCCACTTAAAACACGCTTCATTTTTATCAGCACAGTCATTCATATTAAAAATATCCAGCACATTTGTGGATAATGGCTCTCACCATGGTTCGCTGAAGTCCCAGATCCTTAGAAATGACTTTGTAACCCTTTCTAGACTGATAGGTATCATCGACTTTGTTTCACGGCATCATGTACCGCTGATGATTAGAGTCAACAGGATTCCTTGGGTATGTCTAGTAAAATTTGACCCAATTATCAGCTACATTTGGTTAATTTGTTGATTTAGTAATTAAGGGGGCAATTACTTTTTCACATAGTGAAAACTCTGGGTAGAGTTTGTTCCTTCTATAGATGAAATAATCATTTAAAAACTGCCTTTTGTATTTACTCTGATAATTTGTACTAATCTTAAAACATGTGTGACAAATATGCAAAAATAGAAGAAATCAGAAGAAATACTTTTTCCCAATTTTTGGGATTGGAATTCATATAGAAATTCACCCTACCTTGCAAAAAAATGCATTTTGCCCATCTCATCTCCTGCCCAGTAATCTCCATGCATCTGTACTCATCTTCAGCCAGCTCAAGCACTAGCTTGTTCTAAAGGAGCTTATTCCTGCCAGGAGGGTTTCTAGGAGCTAAAACAAGTATTAATCACAGAGAATGAAATGACAGATGTAGCTTCGACTCACGGGCCAGGCTCAGCTCAGTTGCTCAATTAAATAAAACACCAACACACAAGATGGGTTTGAAAAGGCCATAGCCGTTTTATTTAACAGTCATTGTCCTGTAAAACCTGAAATAATAAACATAGATGCGTTAACAGAGACAATGACGTAACCAAAACCAACCTAGCTTGCCAAGTTATCCAGGTACCATACCACACACCAATTTTGGGAGGGGACATACCAGGATGCCCCAACCCGGACCTGAGGTTCCGAGCACCACTCCTTGCAAGGAACCTCCCACCGGTTATGACCACCAATGATCATACCACCACATTAACCCCTTGGATACCTGGCGAGCTACCGCCCATGACTGTGACTAATGCAGCAACACCACTCCAAAAGCTCAACCACATAAGGGTAGGGAGGGTGGGACAAACAACACCAGATAAGGTTAAACAAAATGGATCCTTACCCCTGTGATCACCAAACTTAAATATCCTCCTACCAAAACTCCTCCCCTAAAATCCACAATTCCTGCCTTAGCCTAGCCCTGCTCAGCACTCTGTCAGGGCCCACTCTAGTCCATTCTGGCCCCCTTGGGCTTCAGGAACAGTGTACTGTGGCTCGGGAGCTGCAGGTCATTTTTTTAATAATGGTAAAGAATGCCTGCAATTAATTACAAATGCGCCTTTAATGATAACAAAATATGTATTTTTCCTCCTAGTACTTTATGACAACATTGCACTTTTTTTCTAAACATTGAATAAACAGCACATTTTAAAAAAAAAATTGAAGTTAAGCTATAGTTAAAAGAGACCTGACTCCCGCGATCATCTTCACATTTCTAAACCAACGGACTGAACTGTATGGAAAAAACATAAACTCAACAAAAGATCAGATCTCAATTGAGGCAGGCTCAAAGCTATTAAAAGCAGGCATCTAACAAAGTTCAATGGAAATTCTACACAAAGAAAAGGTACAGGTCAGAACAACACTTTGGGGTTTTTTTTATTCACTTTTTTACAGTAAAAGAATATGCATTGCATACATCTTTCCAGTCATAACTTTTCTCATTATTTAGGGTTTAGAAATGTATTTAGAAATATACATTGACATTTTTCTACTTCTGATACATGCAATGTTATTTTATTTTTTATTTTACTAAATCAAACTTAATTTTCTAGATATACAAACAAATTAACAATGGCAAACAAGAGCATGCACATTCATGACACCAGTTAGTAAACTGCCCATTCAATACCCCGTTAACTACAAGAAATGTGGCCGGATAAGCTAGCTGGATCTTTCATGCAGCAGAGCTTTAATCTTGTCAAAGGACCCAACTTTTATCTACCTACACCAGGTATATGACCTGACACAGGGCCGGCCCAAGGCAAAATGCCGCCTGGGGCGAATTTTAAAATGCCCCCCCCATTATCTACCCTTCCTCTCCCCCCCCCCTTGTACTTACCTTTCAGCAGTCCTGCGGCGAGTCTCCCTGTTCGGTCTCGGTGCCGGCTTGTAATGCTGAGTGCCGGAAATCTTCCGGCACTCAGCATTACAAGCCGGCACTGAGACCGAACAGGGAGACTCGCGGCAGAGGAGAGAGAGAGGGGCACCGAGCGGGTACTGACAGCTTGGTAAGCGAAAACCACTCGGCGCCCCTTTCTCTCTCTTTCGCTTTTAAAAAAAAAAAAAAAAAAAAAAAGGGCTTGGGGCAGCAAAGTGCCGCCCCTTCAAAAGTGCCGCCTGGAGCGGTTGCCCCACTCGGCTCCATTGTCGGGCCGGCCCTGACCTGACACTGACTTAGATTTATAATAGAGAAGCAGCAAACACTAGGCGTCTCTCAATAGATGTATAGACAGAAATTGCCTTGGGAGTGGGGTGGAGGAACATTGCATCTGGGGTGAAAGCTGGCTAGTTTTTTTTTTAGTAGAGCACATTTTCTAATATACCACATATTCACATATGATACTGGCATTGCCAAAAAACAGGACTGACATCCAGATAAATATTTGCTACAGAAACAGAAGCTCTATACACTTTGTATGCTTTCTCCTAAAACTTAGCGACCAATAAGCACTACTGGGTCAGTATGAATATTCTTTCCCATATTTGGAGAGCCACATTCTCAAGGTAACCCCTGCCAATAAATGCCTATCAAACATTCTTCTGCCCTGAACGAGATGCAACCATGGACTATTACCCAATAAGGATTGATAATGGACACGTGCCCTTAAACCCAGGTGTTAACAAGGTGTCTGCCTGGCTGGAGGTCACCCTGCCAGCTCTCTCCAGAGGCAGACTAGAATGCCTGCCTCTGGAGTAGCAGGGCTGGATCATTGATCTCTCTCTAACTGGCCCAAAATAAAAGGAGTGCAAGGTCTGTTCATACAGATATCACTGGGGTCCCTGGAGAGGCCTGACTGCCAGCCTCCTCTATTGACTGTGGGCCCTGATTTTATAAAGACTTTTGTAGCTACCCCCAGCAGTATATAATCTCATCACTTGCTGAGGGGATTATCTCTGGCAGACAGCCAGGATCTGCAACCAGGGAGTGACCAGCATTGTTTTACTTTAATATCAGACCCCCCACCCCATGGTGCACTACTATGTTGTGCACCCACCACCACCACTACAGACATTTACTCCGTCCAAACCCCGGAACTGATTTTGGCTAGAAATAAATAGTGGAGGTTGGGACCCCATTGTATTGTTAATCCCGTTACTGACCCCTGTTGTCTCTGAGGGGCAGATTAAGGGGGCCGTTTGTATCCCAATATCTTGGTTTATGTTAATGTTTGTTTTGCTGGATATATCCAGCCCTGTGTGTGAAAAATAAATCAGTCTTCATTTGGTTTATTCCCTACACTGAGTCTCGGCTAGTGACTGGGAAACTGGGAAAAGAGTGTGAGTCCCAGGCTAAGGAAGCACAAGTCAGCGGAGGTAGTCGTTCGGACTATCCAGCTCCGTGACACAGAGGATTCAGCAAGGAAGCCACGTGCACTGCAATGGAGGATTAAAAAAGTGGTGTGTAGGAGCAGATTTTACACTCCCACCACAGGACTTCAAAATGGTAAGTGATGAGGAAAAAGGATGAAAGAGGAGAGTTATTAAGAAAACGGAGAGATAAAGAGAAAGATATATGGGAAATATGATGAGGAGGGGAGAGAAGAGATAAAGACAATCTGGGTGTTGGGGCAAGTCATTTGTGTGCAATCTAAGTGATGGGCAAGTCCTATATCTGCAATCTGGTTGCCAGGGCTGACCTTTGGGCTGTGTGACTTCTGATCTATGCCTGCATTTAAGGATTTCCATACATAATTTATTTAACATATATCTTCAATGCTGAGTTTGTATGTGATTTTCAGTTTATCTTTACCTGCAAATTTGTGTGTCATTCAGTTGCTCTGCAATGCTATGTTTCCATGTGTTGTTTAATTGATCTATACCTGTAAATACAGGGTTTGTATGACTTATTCAGTTGATGTATACCTGCAATGCTGTGTTTCGATGTGTTGTTTAATTGATCTATACCCAAACTACATGGGGAGATGTGGCACAATAAAGGAAAAAAGGGACTCTAGGTGTGATAACGGTGGTGCTAAAAGGCTCCTGAAAACCTGAGGCGAAGTTGGTACATTCGTTTGGGGTCACTGTCCCATTAATTTACTATGTGATCTGCATTGTACTCCTCCCCTGCCCTGACATCTCACGCGGAGGCGCACTGGAGACAGGAGGAGGGAAGACCACACTGCCTCTGACAGTCTCCTCCTAATCTGCAAACACTGCAAGAACTTTTGTGTTTTTGGTGTTGGGCTGGATGATGTGATTGCATGCTAGGGAGCGTAGAGGGGGCAAGAAAATGCTTGCCCAAGGTCCGGTCCTTGTATGGCCCCGGGTACACAGAAGGGTATCCTCTTTCCCTGGACGGTAGCTGGTGAAGGTCTAAAGGGCAATATTTGTTATATGCAAAACACGCTCAGTTTTAATTGCTTTGTGTGCATATCTTTTCCCTTATTACTTATGTATACACACCATGGGGTGACACACTAACACACAAGCTCATGCCATATGCTCACACACACTTAACATACACTATACATAAATTTGTAGTCACTATCAGATCACTTATAAGTGACAAGTTTAGGTTACTGATGTTGATCTGTGAATCTGATCAATAATCAATTTCCTAAAATGTCACTAATAGGTGATCAGATAGCAATAAGTTATGTAGTAATTATAATTGGTTTATTTATTATATGGTTTATATGACTGGTTTATATTGGTGTGTGTTTTTTTCCACTTATATGATGCCTCAATCATGCCTCACCATGCACACAACATCATTATCTGCTCCTGACACACCTGCAGCTCATTTTTTCAATCACAATTGCTCCCAGCTACCCTTGCTGGATCATTCTACTCACTGATTGTTGGTCCTGTGGATTTCAGTATTTCAACTTATTCTCTGATTTTTGACCTCTGCCTTAGACTCAGACTTCGACCCTGATTAGCCTTTTTGTACCTTGTTGCCTCTGATTATCTGGATTCAGACCTTTAAGGTGGACTTGGATTCTTCATTTGGATAATCCTTCAGTACTGTCCATTGTCCCCTCAAGTACAACCACATCTAGATTGAGAGTCTACCAGTTCCCCTCCAATCATCTGCCAGTTTCTGCAAGACTCCGCTATTGTCTACCAGTTCCCCAATCTGCTGCAAATGTGCTTTAGTCCTGCTTATAAATCATAAACATCCATGTAGGATGAATAGGACATGACAGAGTGAATGATATTATCCAATCATTAAAATAAATGAAATAAAATGAACAGTAGACTCCCCTGAACTAATCAGGAAGGCAGTCAAGACTGCTGGGCAAAGTTAGGCTCAACAGGTGCTTTTAAGGAATAATTAATGCAATGCTTAAAGCATTCACATCCATCACAAAGTTTCATGCTATCATGATTTTAGGGTTACAGTTAGTCCAGTATGATGGCATTGAACATCATGACTTTAAGTGAGATGCATGCTCATGTGTCACTACCAGTAGGTATTTATATCCTGGTGTTCAGACTCAGTAAAGCAGAGTGGGAGGACCGCAAGGGAGCACCAGAAGACTGGCCCCCTCCCGGGCCGACAAAGGTACAGGTGTCTAAAATAATGTTTGTTAGTACATGTGTGTGAGTACGTTAGTGTGTGTGTAAGTATAGTGGTGTATGTATGCATGGAAGTAAGCGTGTGTAAGTATGTTAGTGCCTGTGTACATATGTAAGTCGGTGTGCGTGTGTATGTTAGTGTATAAAATAAGATAAGGAAATGTAAAAAGAAAACCTGAATCACATATGTATATAAATTCAAACATCCACCATGTGAACTGTAGTAAAGATGTTTTTGTATACACGTGTACACGTGTGAGTGTGTGTCTGTAAATGTTAATTTGAGAGTATGTATATGTGTGTGTATATTTCAATGTATGTGTATACACCCCTCGCATTTTTGCAAATATTTTATTATATCTTTTAATGTGACAAGACTGAAGAAATGACAAGAAATATAAAGTAGTGAGTGTACAGCCTGTATAACTGTGTACATTTATTTTATTTAAATCCCTTAAAAATAACTCAACACACAGCCATTAAAGTCTAAACCTTGGCAAGAAATGTGAGTACACCCCTAAGTTGAAATGTCCAAATTGGGCCCAATTAGCCATTTCCCCTCCCCGGTGTCATGTGACTTGTTAGTGTTGCAAGGTCTCAGGTGTGAATGGGGAGCTGCAGCACGATGGCTAGGACAGGTTCCACTCAGAAAAGGCCTTGCCATGGTCGACCAAAGAAGTAGAGTGCACGTGCTCAGCATCATATCCAGAGGTTGTCTTTGGGAAATAGACATATGAGTGCTGCCAGCATTGCTGCAGAGGTTGAAGGGGTGAGGGGTCAGCCTGTCAGTTAAGACAATGGGCACGTCATGGGGTTAAATGAGCATGCCCCATCTATTATTGGTGAATCAATTATAATCTCTTTGTCATGCCTTTATGCAAATTTTTATGTTATGTTGTCATGCTTATTTACTGTGTCCCATTGTCCTTAGAGGTGCATTTAATATCTTTTGACCTTTTGCACACCACAACTTTGTAGTTTCAGACTAGCTGGATAGACAAAGTGTTACTTGTTAGCCACTGTAGCTACCCATCATCCAAGTGGGCCAGGAAATGATGTCACAGGAACAGTGTCAGCAGCCATCATACCTTGCAACAGTTTAGTAGTTGCAGTACAGCACCAGAGTCATCCATCTTGGTTATCGCTGGTGGGTTCAATCCCCTTTCCCTAGTTGGACTAGAGTGTTAGGATTGTATACTTTATGTACTGTATATATTCATTGAATGTTATTTTCTTGTTCCCAGTTTTACTCTAACTTCCTTACAACAAAAGTTAAAATATGCACCCAGAGTTTAGCTGCCTGTCTAATTATACCTCAACCACGTGTAAGGAGGACATGTTATGTATTATACTAGGTAATTTCAAAATGTTTTTCTTTTTCATAAAATATCCAACTTTTAATCCATATTTAATTACAGAACAGAACAAAATAAACTGGCTTGTTTGTCTAAACTACCTAATGAAGGAGAAAAATATTTTTTTTAATGAGAGATTGCTAAAAAAATAAAATGAATATTTTTAAAACCAAAACATGCTATGTAGGACTATATCAATAATTGTAAACACTTCCTCTTAGTATAAAAGAAAGTAATTGTTCTGCATATGAACACCCATTAAGATTAGACACTAGCAGATATGATTGACTATTTTGTATATAATTATACAATAAGTAAAAATAATTAGAAAACTGTAGCGCCCACGTGGTATCTAGCTTTTTAGGTTAAATCAAATTTTTATTGTATTTTCAAACAGTAGAGGGAGGGATACAGAAAGGAAAAAAGGGAGGGGGGGGGGAACATAGGTAGCATCACAGTAGATTACAGGAGTGGTTCCCAGCATGCCGTCGCGTAACAAAAGACGGGCCATGATGAAATGCAAGAACAATATCACACGGAATGACATATGCAATACCAACAGAACAAGGGACCAGGCACATGTCCCTCAAAAAGAGGATACAGCATGGAGGAATCCAAAAGCACGCAGGTGAATGTTAACACAGGTTCCAGAACAGCAGAGCAGGTGGACACCATGTAGTAGTGTAACGTGTGTGAGGCAGATGGGCGAAATTAGGAAAATGAAGGCAGCATCCGCAGGGTCGCGGAAACAGCACACGCGGACCATGAGACAAGGTCCAGGACCAGCGGGTCAAGCGTGTGAGAAAGAAGGAGCCCAGTAGCACATAGGAAAGGGCTCATAAGAGGATAGCAATTGTCGTGGCACCGCGAGACCGGGAAACCTGACCACGGAGCAACAGTGACACAGAGGGGAGGGGTAGGAAGGATAAGGAGTGGAATGGAGGGGGAAAGGAGAGGAAAAAAAAAGGGGGGTAAGAAAGGGGAGAGAAAGAAAGAAGAAAGAAAAGGAGGGGGAATCCAGGAGAACTGGCGAGACAGCAAAAGTATCGGATTCAGGTAAGCAGAGAGCGAACCAGGGGACCAGACATAAAGTCCAACCAATAGTACCACATTTTCTGATATCTCTCAGCAGACCCCGTGGCCGAAAGGGACAACTCCTCCAACACCCGTATCTGTTCCACCCAAAGGATCCACTCCTTGGTAGTAGGGGGAGCAGGAGCTGCCGTGAGGAGGTGACGGACAATCGACTTCCGGAACCAGGACGCCGAGTACGGGATGTGATGAAGAAGAAAAAATTCTGGCGTAAATGGGATATCTCTATCAGTAAAATGAGCTAGCTGGCGATGAATAGATTCCCAGAAAGGAACGATACAGGGACAGTGCCACCACAACTGCAGAAGAGAGCCCGGGGCAGCATCACACCTCCAGCATTTGTTCGGAATGTCAGGGTGATATATGGACGTGACAGAGGGGGGCTGGTACCAACGTGCAAGCAATTTATATGCCATCTCTTGATCTCTGTTACTCCTGGAGCAGTGGCGGGTGAGGGCACAGAGCTTCCCCCATTGCTCTGAAGAGAGAACAATCTGAAGCTCAGACTCCTACCGCCCCATAAACGGGGGTGGTCAGGTTTGGAGGTCTCAAGGAGCAGGCGTTAGATACCGTGAGCAGGGAGTGAGGGCGCTGCGCAGAGGTCCTCAAACCGTGTGAGGGCACGCAACACATTGTGCTGAGGAGTCAAGGAGCGAAAGAAGCTGTGCAGCTGAGCATAGTGGAATACATCAGTGAAAGAGGGAGGCGAACGGGTAGCAAGCCGACCCAACAGCTTAAGACCCTCTGTAGTCACAAAGAAGCGTATGTCAGACCTCTCCGCAGGAGGAGACGAGGGGAAGAGGGTGGCACCCACCCCAGGTGGAAAGTCGGGATTATCCCGAACAGGAGTCAAAGGGGAGGGGATAGAAGACAACCGGGACTTCCATAGAATGGAGAGCCACTCTTTCAAGGTAGCATGAATAAAAGGGTGGGGCAGTGCCGCACATCGAGCCGTCGGAATGGAAAGTCAGGGCAGTACCTTCGCAGGAAAACCCAGCAGGGTGGACTCAACCTCAACCCATTGCTTATGGCCCGGGAGGTGATACCACTCCAACACTCGGAGCAGGTGGCAGGCCCTATAATAAGAGCGTGGACAAGGCAAGGCCAGCCCACCTAGGGGCTTAGGCAAAATCAGAGTAGTGAAGCGGATCCGGGGGGTCCGCGAGTTCCACACAAATCGCATGAAAGCCGCCCGGAGCGAGGCGAAGAAGGAAGACGGGATAGTAATAGGAGGGTCTGAAAGAGATATAATACACGGGGCATGATATTCATTTTAATCGTATTTATCCTGCCAACCCAGGAGATTGTTAACCGCTTCCACGATCGGAGATCAGCTTGAATGTCAGTAGAGGCACGAAGTTATACAAAAAGAGCTGAGTGAAGTCGGGAGACAGCCACACACCCAGGTATTTAAGCTTGGGGCAACACCAAGTGAAGGGAAACGAGGATTTCAAAGGAGAAGCAACAGCAGGGGGCAAATTTACGTTGAGGATCTCTGATTTGGAGGCATTGATTTTGAAGTTGGTAAGCTTACTATAGACCGAAAATTCCCGAAGAAGATTGGGGAGGGTGATGGTGGGCCGGGTGACAACAAACAAAAGGTCGTCAGCGTAGCCCAGAACCTTATGATGAGTCCTCCCAACCTGAAGCCCGCTAATATCCGTGTTCATCCTAACGGCCTGAAGGAACGGTTCTAAAGCGAGCACGAAGAGAAGCGGGGAAAGCGGGCAGCCCTGTCGAGTCCCATTCCGGATATAGAAGGGATCGGAGAGGGAACCAGTGACACGGACGCGAGCCGAGGGAGTGGTATACAAAGAGCCTATCCAGGCGAGCAGGCCAGGTCCAAAACCTGGGACAGGGTGGACAGCAAAAAGGTCCAGTCCACCCTATCGAAGGCCTTTTCTGCATCAGTGGATAACAGCAGAGTCGGAGCAGGGGTATGCTTTGCATAGTGCAAAAGGCTCAAGGCCCTGATAGTGCTGTCCCGAGCTTCCCGGCCAGGCACAAAGCCAGTTTGATCGGGATGGACCAGAGAAGTCATGAAGGGCTTCATCCGATTGGCCAGAATCTTCGAGAAGAGCTTTAGGTCCACGTTCAGCAAAGAAATGGGACGATAGCTGCCACACAGCTCCTTACCCTCCTTGGGCACCAGGGCGATCGAGGCCGCCAGAGTGTGATCGTGGATGCGACCACCATCCAAGATGGAGTTGAAAGCCTCTACAAAGTGGGGACCCAAAAGCTCACGGAACACCGAGTAGTATCTCAAGGAGAGCCCATCGGGGCCGGGACATCTCCCAGACTTAGAGGATTTAAGGGCCAGGACAACCTCCGGTAAAGAGATTGGAGAGTCAAGAAGGGCAGCCTCTTCTACTGTCAGTTACTTACCGATCGTCCTATCCAGGTATGAATGAAGTTCTGTCAAGACCCCTGGTGGGTGCTGGGAGGGCGCGGCAGAGCGAAGGTTGTACAATCCCTCATAGTAATCCCGAAAGCATTTGGTGATATCCGAGGGTAGAGAGCGGGACAGGCCATCAGGAGAGCGGAGTTTGGAGACATACGTGGATCCCCGACCCGCACGAAGCGCACGGGCCAAGTATTTACCTGTCTTATTGGCATGTTCATGCCCTGGATTTCAGAAAGGAGCGCTGCATTTTAGAGTTAAGAAGAGTGGCCAGTTCGCCGCGTAGGGATAAAAGGAGCTGAAGATCATTACTAGACAGAGAGTTTTTGTGAGCCTGTTCAGCCAGAGCTATTTGCTGGTAGAGTTCCTCTACCCTCTCCGCCTCGCGGCGCCTCCGCAGAGAGCAGGCACTAATAAAGTGTCCCCTGACCACACATTTGTAAGCCTCCCAGACAGTCAACTTGGGGGTCTCGGGAATCAGGTTGTCCTTAAAGAAATTCTCAAGGACCTGAGAAGTGTCAGCGCAAAACGCCGCATCAGAGAGAATGGACTCGTTAAGGCGCCAGGAACGCACGGAAGGACGGGTCAAAGGAGAAGCCAAGGAGATGGAGAGGGGAGCGTGATCGGACCAAGTAGAGATCCCGATAGTGGACCAGCGCAAAAGTGGTGCGAAGTGACAGGGGAGGAAAAAGTAATCAATACGGGAGTAGGAGCGATGGGGCGTGGAGAAAAAGGTATAATCTCGGTCAGCAGGGTGGACAGCCCTCCAACAGTCAACTAGTTTGTGATCTGTGAGAAGAGAGACAACTCTCTTCTTGACATGACGAGGAGTCTGCGTACTGCCCGCGGAGGTGTCAAATGCAGGGTGCAAAGCCACATTAAAGTCTCCTCCAAGGATCAGCAACCCCTCCTGAAAGCTATCAAGCTCGCGAAGAACAGCATGCAGGGCGAGATGCTGCCCCCGATTAGGCAGGTAAACGTTGGCAAAGGTGTAGACCTGTTGCAAAATCGTACCTTTCACTAGCAAAAATCGCCCCTCCGGATCTACCCGAGAATCCAGTTCCTGGAAAGGAACTCGGCGCAGAAGAACACAGAGTGAGAAAAAATCAAAATAGGAGAGTAGCAACAGTGAAAGGGCGCTCCGACAAAGGGCGACCAAACATCACAAAAGTGATAAGGGCGAAAAAAGAAAGGAGAAAAAAAACAAACCAAAAAAAAAACGTGTGTAATGGTGCACAAGCGTGTCCACGCTGTTACAAGTAGGAAGGCAAAACCCATATATAGGAATAAACCATGCATCTGTTGTGATACACACATGGTTAGATAGTAGAAGCACAATATACCATAGAATACAAACGGACAGGAGAAGCACAACATACCATAGAACACAAACGAATACGGGCAAACAGACGGGTGTGAAGTAGTGTGTAATGGTGCATAAGTGCGTCCATGCCAATACCACCGACAAAACTAAACCCATACGTAGGAAGAAACCATGCGTATAACAGCTTATGGGTGAGATACAATCAAACAGGAGGTGCAATGTGGTGCAGAAGAGGCCGTGCATACGGACATCCACCAGGCAGGAATGGCGCGAGACATGGGTGGAGGCACGGAAGGGAAGCCCCAGAACCCCCAGCAAGCCCGGCCCCATACAGAGACTCAGTTGGCACGGAGAAAAGAAAAAAAAAAAGGGGGGGGTTAGTTAACATGTGACAAATAGCAGCTCGGCCTACAGAGCCAATGCACAGAGGTGTGGCAGTGACACCAAGACCTGGATGCCCCACCAAAAAGGAGGAGAGTGGCAAGAGTCTCAGAGACAGCAGAGCTGGGTGGGAGATCCCAGAGTCCCCAGTACCAGTACAAGTACAGCATGCACAAAACCAGGCATCACAAATAAAAATGAAAAAACCCAATAACACAACAATATTATAAGGCCATATAACGAACAGCGACACCTATATGTGCAGAAATATAGTGATGGGACAGATGCGTAGAAGTGTGGCGGTGTATCAGTGAATGTGGTTCGCCACAGAGGGCAAGCGCCGCAGAGGCGCTGCAAACAGGCACTCGTGGACAGAAAGTGGAGTGTTGTGCAAAAGAAACCACGCGCGGCAGTAGCCACTAGGTGGCAAGAGCCACCAGCAGACCCGGCACCAAATGGAGACTCAGATGTCACAAAAAAAAACAAAAACCCATGTGTGCAAAAGTATAATGATGGGACAGATACGTAGAAGTGTGATGGTGTAGAAGTGAGTGTGGTCCGCCACAGAGGGCAAGCGCCGCAGAGACGCTGCAAACAGGCACTCGTGGACAGAAAGTGGAGCGTTGTGCAAGAGAAGCCACTAGGTGGCAAGATGGAGACTCAGACGCCACAAAAAAAGAAAAAAAACCCCCTAAAGACGTATACCAGGGAATCATCACAGAACGCATACCAGCGAAACATCATAGAACGCCATGCCGTCATGAAACCCAGCAAAACAAATTACATAATGGAGAGCGTACATATAACCATCAAGCAAACCATCAGTAACGACCAACAGCGATCGGCAGTCCAGTGAAGAGTAGTTACGCAGGAGAGAGAAGTAGCGGAACAATTGGAAGGACGTGCGTCATCGCCAAGGAGAGGACCCAGGCGGGTAAACGTGACGACAGCAGCGGATCCGTCCGGAACACTTGTATATGTGGTGTGATGTATGCGGTGTGATGTATGAGGTCGCAGCGTCACAAATAAACAGAGTTACTCACGACCACCTATTCCTCTATGGCGCCCAGGCGGCGAGAGATGGGAATGGGAGCACCGCGAGGGGAATTCCATCGCGTGGGGTCAGGGCGAGAAGGCCGTTGAGGTCGTGGTCTGGGGAGCAAAGTCGCACCGAGGGCCGCATCCATGTCGACCCAGTCCGAGATCTGTAAATCCGGCAAGCCAAGGTGTTGTAGAACATTAGGGACGTCGTGATGGTGTCTGATGGTGAGGGACCGGTTGTCAAACCTGATCACCAGGGCAAAGGGATGACCCCAACGGTACGGGATCTGGAGCCTCCGCAATTCGGACGTCAACGGTGCTAGGGCTCACCGCGCCTGCAGGGTGAGGTCCGACAGGTCCTGAAAGAAGGATATCTGGTGACCTTGCAGCGGCCAGGTTCCAAGTTCCTTTAGCCATTATGGCTTCCTTCAGGCGAAAGTCAGACAGATGGCAGATGATATCCCTCGGCAGCGCTCCCGGTCCGCCCCTAGGACGAAGAGCACGGTGCGCTCTGCCTATCGGCACAGGGGTATCAGGCGACCGGTTCAGGAGGCCGTTGAACAGCTCGGTAAGTATTGCCAGGACGTTTTCAGGGGTGTCCGACTCAGGCACCCTGAGGACACGTATATTCTGCCGGCGGCCCCGGTTGTCTATGTCTTCTATGCGACGACGAAGCTCTCTCAGGTAAGCTGTGTGGTGGTCACTCGCCTGTTGAGCATGTGTCATGGCGCGGAGATGGCGGGAAGAGGAGTCCTCTAGGGCCAGGACCCTCTGTTCCAGCGAAGACAAGTCTGCGCGAAGAGCTGAAACTTTATCAAGCACCACTTGTTTTAGTTCCGTGATGAGCAAGGAGAAGTCAGACTTCCAGGGTACGGAAGAGAAGAGCTGCAGAACCTCCGGAGGATGAGGAGAGCGGTCGTGCCGCAGAGGCCGAGTCGTCCACAGAGGAGGAACTGGCAGGCGATGCAGCCTCATGGTCGTCAGGGGCCTGCGAGGCCAAGTCCGCAGGAGTCCGGAAATATTCCCTCAAGGATGCCGAGGACGACCGAGAACGCTCACCCGGGGTGGAGGAGTCCGTGGCTACCTTCCGTGAGCGGCCCATGGCAGATTAGGAGCAAGAAGGCAAAAAAAATGTGCGAGCGGCGGCGGAGCAGTCAAATCATGCGGCCATCTTCCTCGGCGGTCAGACGCGCCCCCCTCGTATCTAGCTTTTTAAATGCATGCATTTTTATTATAATTCTTAGGTTTGGGAATTTATCTATAATAATATTGTTTGAATGGAAATGAATCCTGATGAACATGAAAATCCCTATTTCATTGTGCTAGACTAACAGGTAAAAATGTAAAATATGATTTTTGGAGTCTGAATGTTATTATATTTTCCCTTCAAGGTTGCGCTGTTCATTTTCTCTCAAGAGGGAACCCTGTATCATTCAAAAGAGAACATTCAATGTGTTGAAAGGGTTCATTCAAGAATAATGTATCTGTGCTGTGGTTAGTTTCCCATGGGAAATATGGGTGAAAACTGTGATTTTATATTCTTTTATTTTAATTAAGTGCACACAACACCTGGTTTCTCAAGTGTCAAGTAAAGATCTTGCATGTTACGTTTCTACTTAAGGAGTTGCTGAGGAATGCATATGACTTGAAGGCTACTATATATAAACCCCAAGGTTTTGATTTAAATATAGAGAGTGTAGTTTTTTAAAACATTTTCAATCAAATAAAAATAAAATGCAAAGGATAGTTGATCTATTTTCTTTAACCCCTTGTACATGTACGGGCTTGCAGTGCAACGTGATAACGACAAAGCCCATACGTGTACTGGCTGCTGTTAAACAGCTGCATCGCCGGGATCGGCGGCTTTGTAGCATCCATGGAAGCCACGGAAGTCAGGCTGACTGTGGATCCGGGGAGCCGGTTTCAAAGATGTCCCAAATACGGGACGTATTTTTTTTTTTTTTTTATTATTTCTTTATTGAGTTTTTTTTTTTACATAAATATAGACAAAAACATTAAATAAAAAAAGAAGAAAACATCATCAAAAGATGTCTTAATGGCAAAAAAATACACACACCTCACAAAGATGGTCCTTTACCTCCCAAATAACCAAACAAACCCATGCATGTGGCGTATCACTGTACTCAGGAGATGTTACTGAACACATATTGGGGTGTTGTTTGACACGGACATATACCAGGAGGGGTAAATTTATACCTGAAGTACAACATGTATGAAAGAAATGCAAAAAAGATTTACTACCATAAAGTTTGACAAAGGCTGGTGGTAAAATTAGGACATGGAAAGGGTTAAAATACCAGCTTTTGAAATACCTTGGGGTGTCTAGTTTTCAAAAATATATGGTTTGATGGGGTTAATTTAATTGGCGAGCTTCAAAGATACCCAAAATAGCACATGGTGCAGAATGACCATCTTTGGGGGGACAATGGTGATTTGTGATTTAGCCATGTTGTCACATGTAGTTTGTGAGATTGATACATACTTTTTCAGTTTATCAGTGTAGTCTTAATTTATAATTGTTTTGGATTTATTCTTATATACTGATATAAGTTATAACAATACATTACATTTGCAATAGAGGTATACAGCCTAGACTTTTAGAAAAGCATGATGAGCAGACCAGGACTGGCAGTCATGCACAAATTAAAGCTTTGCAACATAATTGCATGTGTCTGACCACATTCCCCAAAAATAAGTTATCATCAGAAAATAAATGCTGGGAAATATTAGACTATAGGAACCTCTGTCTCAGCACCAAAACTGTGTTTTCAAGACGATTCTAACAATGTTCTTAAAAATCTTAAGTTTTTTGTGCATGCTTACTGTATGTTAACATCTCTACAATTCATCCCATGATAAAGTATACAACAAGCTAGAAGTTTCAAGCCATCTATCATTTCTATATCCCTCCCCTTATTCATTTCACTAATTAACACAGTGCAATTAGCAAGACTTGAAAAATTTCATGAGGAAGAGATTAGTAGAGCAACAAGACTACTGATTTTTATTTTGTGTCACATTCTAATTTGTTTTAGTGTTTGAAGAGAGGGTGAAGGACATAGGAGTCAAACCATCTTTAATTATCGTCTGTTTAGACCAGTGGCGTCTCCAGCTTTCATATTTAGGGGGGGCACATGGGGGGCCAGGAACCAAAGTATGGGGGCCAATTATAAAACGGTACATATACACTATATATATATATATATATATATATATATATATATATATATATATATACACACATATACACACACACGTTAGGCAGTTATTTCTCATTCTTTAATATTAGCCCCTGCTGATGACAATATATAGAAATATTACACCCTGCTTCTGATATATATTAATATTAACTCCTGCTGCGGATATATATTGATATTAGCCCCTGCTGCGGATATATACTTATATTATACCCTGCTGCCGATATACATAAAAATTATACCCTGCTGCCGATATATATTAATATTTGACCCTGCTACCAGTATATATTAATATTAGCCCCTACTGCCAATATATATTATTAGTCCCTGCAGCCAATATATATATAAACTTAGCCCCTGCAGCCAATATATATTAATATTAGCCCCTGCTGCCGATATATATATAAATACTAGACCCTGCTGCCAATATGAATATAAATACTAGACCCTGCTGCCAATTAATATTAATATTAGCCCCTGCTGCCAATATATGTTAATATCTCCCTCTCCCTCCCAAACTATCCTAACTACCCCCTCTCCCTCCCAATCTATCCTAACTACCCCCTCTCCCTCCCAATCTATCCTAACTACCCCCTCTCCCTCCCAATCTATCCTATCTACCCCCTCTCTCCCTCCCAATGTATCCCTATCTACCTCTTCTCACTTCCTATCTACCTCTTTTCACTCTCTAACCCCCTCCTAACTTTCTACCCTCCCCCCCCCCTTTGAAGTTCACTTACCTTGGGCTTGTAGAAGTCCAGCGGCGGGATCGCGAGGTCTCTGTCTTCCTGGTTCTGCCGCAGTGTGCGCGGCTTCATTGCTGAGCGCCGGATATGACATCATATACCGGCGCTCGGCTTGAAATGCCGGCACTGCGACCAAGGCAGAGGCCTCGCGGTCGCGGAAAAGAGTGAGAGGCGCCGAACGGTCGCTGAGAACTTATTCCTCAGCGACCGCTCGGCGCCTCTCTCTCTCTCCTCCGGATCTATTAAAAAAAAAAAAAAAAAGACGGCGTTTCAATTGGGGGGGCACACCGGGGGGCACAGCATGATTTAGGGGGGGCCATGGCCCCCTCTGGCCCCCCCCTGCCGACGCCACTGGTTTAGACACAGGATCTAATGCAAGTTAGTTGGACTAGCCAAAACCGTGTTTGTGAGAAATACTTAAACTGAACATTCTTCTTGATGTTGGCAACATATATTATCAAATATAAGATTTTTGACAGTCAAAAACTATCCTGACTGGTTTACATCAGACAAATGGAAAAAAACATTTCTTTAATAAAAACTTTATTTATACTTTTTTTACTGTTTAATCTGAGTGTCACTGGAAGAGGAGTTCAGACATATTAATAATTAAGTGGAATGTTCTTAGGTCAAACACAGCTTGTTAAACTATAACTTTACTCTAATTCCCCCTTGTTTTACACCTCACCATTACATATATCTGTTGTCATATTCTCACTTTATTGGATTCCTTGCCCCAGCCTCCTGTAATATCCCCAACCTTTTGTCAGATCCTCAGGCCCTTATCATGAACCCAGGCCCTCACAACTACTGTCCCCTACAAGGCACACCGCTGTGGATATTATACAGCCCAACCACCCGTTGGAACCCAGTTTCTATGTTCACCCCTTTTTCCTATTGCCCAGAAGCTGCCCTCTGCCGCTCACACCGCCAGGCCCAGTACCAGGACATACAGGTTTTACTTTTGGAATTGCTGGGCGGCTAGAATAGCCTCCTGTCCCACTATGTGTACCAGACAGGATTATCTCCACAGGGTGCCCAGCCAGGGCTCCAGCCTGACTATCGGTGGAAGATATCAGAGGCTAATCCCGTTATCTCCCCTATTGTTCCTGGGAGACCTGAATCCCCCAGTTTAAGGGGGCGGTTATGTTACTCAGACGTCTCATTTTGTGTGTTGATGTGATTATATGGATATATATACCTGTGTCTGTGTTCAATAAAGTGTTCTTCATGTTATACCCTACACTGAGTCTCGGCTAGTGACTGGGGAATCGGGGAAAGTGTGTGGTGACCCAGGCTAAGGGAGCACAAGACAGCGGAGGTAGTCAGTCGGACTAGCCAGCTCCGTGACACTGTTTCATTTTACATTTGCTCATATTTATTTATAAATGAACATATAGGGCTGCAACTAACGATTATTTTAATAATCGATTAGTTGGCCGATTATTCTTTCGATTAATCGGATAAAAAAATTTTTTTTTCAATTTAAGATAATGTAATAAAAAACGTACAATTTACACTTTCACCTCTTTATCACAATGGCCTCTCTATTCACCTTCTTATTTTACTGACATAATAATAAAAGCTACAAGAACCCAAACACAGTGTTTCTCAAACTAGGTTTTAATACAAAGTTATTAGTAAATATTAATTCATATGTTAACTATTTTTCATATTTAATAAAAACTATGAGAAAAAAGCCTTGTTTAAATTTTTTTTTTTACCAAACTGCCCCCGGTTATGCACATCTGACCCCCAGCTTGCCACTCTGCCCCCGTATATGCCTTATACCTCTTATATGCCAGTGATATGCAACTGAGCCCCCTGATATACCTTTTACCCTCAGATATGTTTTATGCCCCCCTGATATGCCTAATATCGATATGCCTTATACCCCCTATATGCCACTGAGCCCCCTGATATACCTTTTACCCCCAGATATGTTTTATGCCCCCCTGATATGCCTAATATCGATATGCCTTATACCCCCTATATGCCACTGAGCCCCCTGATATACATTTTACCCCCAGATATGTTTTATGCCCCCCTGATATTCCTAATATCGATATGCCTTATACCCCCTATATGCCCTGAAATTCATAATACCCCCCATACACCACTATAACTCACCCATACACCACTCTGGCTCCTCCCCCTCCCATATACCACTCTGGCTCCTCCCCCTCCCATACATCACTTTGGCTCCTCCCCCTCCCATACTCCACTCTGCCTCCTCCCCCCTCCCATACTCCACTCTGCCTCCTCCCCCCTCCCATACACCACTCTGCCTCCTCCCCCTCCCATACACCACTCTGCCTCCTCCCCCTCCCATACATCACTCTGCCTCCTCCCCCTCCCATACATCACTTTGCCTCCTCCCCCTCCCATATACCACTTTGCCCCCTCCCATACTCCACTCTGGCTCCTCCCCCTCCCATACACCACTCTGCCTCCTCCCCCTCCCATACATCACTTTGGCTCCTCCCCCTCCCATACATCACTTTGCCTCCTCCCCCCTCCCATACTCCACTCTGCCTCCTCCTCCCTCCCATACTCCACTCTGCCTCCTGTCAGCCACGGAGGTTCAGAAGACACCAGGGAGCCGGGTAGAGAGGCAGGGTGCCGTATGGGAGGGGGAGGAGCCAGAGTGGTGTATGGGAGGGTGGCTCCCATACACCCCTCTGACTCCTCCCCCCTCCCATACACCGCTCTGCCTCTCTACCCGGCTCCGTTACTGACAGGAACTTTCACTGCAGCTTCATAGAAGCCTCAGCGTAAGTGAAGGTGAGTAACGGAGGCTGTCTGTGCGATGCAGACCCCCACCGGCTGACAGAGAGGATGATCCTCTGTCAGCCGGTGGGGGTCTAAACGATGCGCACAGAGAGCCTCCGTTACTGCCCTTCACTTACGCTGAGGCTTCTATGAAGTCAGTAACGGAGCCGGGTAGAGAGGCAGAGTGATGTATGCAAGGGGGGAGGAGTCAGAGGGGTGTATGGGAGGGGGGAGAGAGACGGAAGTGAGAGACCGGCCGACAGTGAGGGGAATCCAGGTCCCCTGCAGCGTTGCGGGGGATCTGGATTCTAGTGTTATAATCCGATCTCTGTTTGAGGTCGGATTATAATTTTTATAATCGATAAAAATCGATTCGATTAATCGATAATGAAAATCGTTGACAACGATTTTCATTATCGATTATTATCGATTTTATCGATTAGTTGTTTCAGCCCTAATATATATATATATATATATACAGTATCTCACAAAAGTGAGTACACCCCTTAAATTTTTGTAAATATTTTATTATATCTTTTAATGTGACAACACTGAAGAAATTATGTCATTCTTTGCTAGGAGCTTATATTGTACTGGATCTAAATGGGGCCATGAACTGATTAAGCCCTGAGTTTTTTGGTGGCAGCCCTGAATGGGGACTGCTCCCAACTTCCTAGTATGGTACCCAACTGAGTCAAGTAGCATATGTTAAGTGAGTAGTACTGCAAAGTGTGGGGGGTAATTATAAAACGCTACATTTACACTATATATATATAGATATATATATATATATATATAGATATATATATGTGTGTGTGTGTGTGTATATACATTAGATATGTGTTAGACACATAATTACTACATGTTTACTTATCTCTTTGAAGTAAAGACCGTGATTGAAATATGATATCAAATTAACAGCTGAACTGGCACTTGTTTTTCATTCTTTAATATTAGACCCTGCTGCTGATATATATTAATATTGGCCTCTGCTGCCAATATATAAATATATATATCTTAGACCCTGTTGCTAATATATTTAATATTTAAATACTTTTCATTTACTTAAACCCTGCAGTTCAGGTATAGATCAAATAAACACATGTCAACAGCACGTGCATGTATAGATCAACTGAATAAGACATAAAAACTCTGTATTTGCAGGTATATACAAATAATGTATGGAAACATAGCATAGCAGGTATATATCAACAAAACACACAAACCCAGCATTGCAGTTATAGATCAACTGGAAATCACATGTAAACTCAGCACTGAGGGTATAGATCAAATAAACAATACATGAAAACAGCTTTGCAGATATCCATCAACTGAATAAGACAAACAAGCCCTGTACTTGCAGGTATACATAAATAATGTATGGAAACATATCATAGCACATATAGATCAACAGAATAACACAAAAAGACAGCTTTGCAGGTATAGATCAATTGGAATTCACACAAAATCTCTGCATTAAAGGTATAGATAAAACCCCCTAAATTTCAGGTATAGATCACAGGTTGCACACCCCAAAGCCAGCCCTGGGGTCCACACTGCCCACATAGAACCTGACCACCACGCAGACAACACGCATAGGATAGTCCCCAAACAGCCCAGCATATGACATATTTGTCCCCAAACAGCCCACTCTGTGCCATCTTTGTCCCATAAACATGCTACCTGTCCCACCTTTTATCCCATAAAAACGCTGCCCGTGCCATCTTTGCCTTTCCAAAAATCAATTATTATTACATCTATAATACACAGATGCTTTTATAGTCACTCACTAATTCACACAATCATTAACTCTCTCACTCTTTCACACAATTTAGTTACACATATTTATTAATGCATTCTTACAAATTCATTAATTCTTTCACTCATTCACACAATTTTTTCACATATTAATTCATTTATTCTCTAACTCATTTATACAATTTGTTCATTCTCTCACTCATTCTGACTCTGACTTTATTTCAATATTCTTATTACCCTCTTTTCTCACTATCTCCTCCTTCTCGCTATCTATTTCCTATCCCCCTTCTCACTATCTACCCTCTCCCCCTTCTCACTATCTACCCCTCTCCCCCCTTTTCTCACTATCTCCCCCCTCTCCCCCTCCTTCTTACCATCTATCCCCCCTCCCCCTCTTTGTAGTTCACTTACCTTCAGACGTCCTGTGGTGGGAGCATGAGGCTTCTGTCTTCAGTGTCTTCATCGCGGTGCGCGCTGCCTCACTGCTGAGCGCAGGAATATGATGTCATATTCCGGCGCTTGGCATGAAACGCCGGCACGAAGACACCGAAGACAGAAGCCTTGCGGAGGAGAGTGAGCAACCTCTCTCTCCTCCGCATCTAGCGCTTCCTCTGGGCTGTAAAAAACAAAAACAGGTGTTTCAATTGGGGGGGCACATGGGAGGGACAGCATGATGTAGGGGGGGGCATGGCCTCTGCCGATGCCAGTATTAGCAAGGTAGTAGTGTTGTAGCTCGCACAGGCAGATCTGGACTGAAGACAGGGCTCCGTGCAAGGCAAGGGAAGCTAAGAGCTATGGGTAAGTGTTTTTTACAGAATGTATGTGTATATGATGTTAGCAAGTGTTGACGTATTGCAGTATAGTGTTAGAACTTGTGTTTCTGCAGAAAAGAGGACACCTGGTACTCCTCTAGGCTTCCCATGATACAAATGGCATCAGTTTGATACAAGGAGAGAAGTAGCAAGCAAGCTAACTTGTTTTTTTTTTTTAAACTGTTTATTCAAGAAGAAGAAGACACGTTGTAGAAGCGAACATTGTCATACAACATGGTACAAAAATACGTTAGTACAGATATACCAAAAAAATACAGATGTATCCAAAGAGAAACACATGTTTGAGATTATACATTCGCGGTGGATCTCTATGCACACCAATTTAACAGACCGTGGACAGAATAAAGATATGGACAGCGATAGCCATATGGAGCAATAACCGCGCTATGTCACGATAATATGAGCGTCAACTTCTCACCATTTTTTTTTTTTTAATTTTCTGACAAAACACAGAAACAGAACCCAATAAAAAAAAATATAATAAAAATAAAAAAAAATAAAAATAAAAAGAGAAACAAATTGTGACCGAGATAAAGGTAATTCGAGGACATATATCATCCGGCTCTAAGACGTCTCCTCCTTAGTACCTTAAATATGTGAATAACGGAAATACGTCCATCGGTAAGTATCTTATTGAGAGCAAGGAACAGAGGGAGTATCATGGTTGAAATATAAGGAGTCTCAAGTAGATAATAACACCCTAGAGCAAAACCACGTCGTATGGGTAAAGACCAAGGTGAGTTGTTGGTGTAGTCTAGGGGAAAGTGTGTTTATGTATGGTTCCCAAATGTCAAAGAATTTTTCTCCCCGTTTCTCCTTATCTTGTAAGACTAAGGTCCATTCCAAAAGCAGAGTTTTTGTTACTTTGTTTTTCCAATATGCGAGGGAAGGAACGTTAGCATTTAGCCAATGATCCAGAATAGTTTTGATTGCTATTAATATTAAGTGATCCAGTAAGATGATTTTACATTTTCCCTTAATATGAAGTGCATCATATACTCCCATCAAAGACTCAAAGGTAATATTAAGAGGGCTGTGATCTATGACACTACCTATTGTGAGGCCCACCCCCCTCCAAAAATTCTGAATCATGGGACAGGTGAGTAAGCAATGCTCAAGATCGGCGGACTCTAAATTGCATTTACAGCACCGAACCACGTTGAGGGGAGACAGATTGGATAGTTGCTTAGGGGAGATGTATGCCCTGTGGAGGAGCCTAATGAGAGTATCTTGAAACCAAGAAGCCTGTAAGTGTTTAAAACGTCTTGTGAATGCTTGTAACATACTATGAGGGGTGAGGGAGGTATCTGGATGTATGGAAGACCACCTGGCCAGACCAACTGTAGATTCTGAGTAGTTAAAGAGTCGAAATAAAGCCCTATAAAGTGTCGAGATCGAGACCATGGGTAAGCGCGATGGATCGAGCAATACCTCTAGAGCATGGTTTTTCTGAGCGGGATGCATGTGTTGTAAGGTTTGATGTAAATAGTGTTTTGCTTGCATGTAGGGCCACATGTGAGATGGAGGTAGTGAGTGCTTTTCCCTAAGGACTGGAAAAAGATAGCATCCTCCTGAGGTTGGATCAAAAATATCAAACAATAAATTGAGGCCCTTGATTTTCCATCCCTCAAATCTTGCATCTGGGGTCAGTCCCTGAAAATTACGGTTGCCGGTCAGAGGTAAGTAAAGGGAGTGGGCCGAGGTGCCGAAAAGTGACCTGCGGGCATTACGCCATGCCCTAATCGTTGCCATTATCAAAGGGTTAGTGCGACATGGAATAGGTATGTCTCTTGTGGGTGCATGGAGAAGGTAACACAAACTCCACTCTGGGCAAAAATTCTGATCTCTCCTCCAGTCTGTATAAATGTCAGAAGCAGAAATCCAGTCTCTTGCAAATCTAAGAAGACACGCTATATTATATACCGTATTTGCTCGATTATAAGACGAGGTTTTTTTCAGAGCAAATGCTCTGAAAAATACCCCTCGTCTTCTAATCGGGGTCGTCTTCTAATCAGACCTCAAATAGAGTCTGATTAGGAGACTAAGATCCAGATCCCCCGCACCGCTGCAGGGGACCTGGATCCTCCTGTCTCACCCCCCCCCCCATCATACACACACTTACCGGTGCTTCCTGCTGTATTGCCGGGGCAGCGGGTTGACGTCTACGCGATCCGCGTAGACAACGTCCGCTGCAGCCGGAAGGAGGTGTGGCTAGCAGCGGGGGTTGTCTGCGTCCGTCGCGCAAACCTTCCCCGACTGTCAGAGATCAGAGTTCCCCGCACCGGTGCGGGGAACTCTGATCTCTGACAGCCGGGGAAAGTATACGCGACGGACGCAGACAAACCCCCGCTGCCAACTCCACCTCCTTCCGGCTGCAGCAGAAGGCGACGTCAACCCGCTGCCCCGGCTGGAAGCACCGGTAAGAGAGGGCTGAGAGGGGAGGGGAGAGTGTGTGTGTGTGTGTTAGTTAAATGGGGGTATAGGGTGTGTGTGTGTGTGTGTGTGTGTGTGTTAAATGGGGGCATAGGGCATTTCTGGAGTGGCGTTAAGGGGGCATTTAATAGAGCACTCTGCCTCCTGAAATGCCTTATACACCTATATGCCACTCTGCCCCATAATATGCATTTTAACCCCCTAAATGTCAGAGTGGCATATAGGGGTATAAGGCATTTCTGGAGGCAGAGTGCTCTATACAATGCCTTTTAACTCCCTTAATGCCACTCTGCCTCCTGAAATGCCTTATACCTCCCTATATGCCACTCTGCCCCATAATATGCATTTTAACCCCCTAAATGCCAGAATGGGATATAGGGGTATAAGGCATTTCTGGAGGCAGAGTGGCACATAGGGGGTCAAAAGGCATACCATGGGGCACAGTGGCATATAGAGGGTTAAAAGGCATATCATGGGCCACAGTGCCATATTGGAGTGGCAAGCCTGGGGGCAGATGTGCGTAACTGGGGGACAGGTTGGAAAATACAAGAAATAAAAACAAAAAAAATATTTTTCTCAATCATAGCTTTTATTAAAAAAAATAGTTTACATGAATTAACATTTACTGGTAAAACTTTTTTCCTTTAGGGTCGTCTTATATTCAGGCTTTTTCTTTTTTTCCTAAGTTAATATTCAGATTTTGGGGGGTCGTCTTATAATCAGGGTCGTCTTATAATCGAGCAAATACGGTAATTTAATATTGGGAAGGTTTAAGCCACCATTCGTTTTTGGTTGGGTGAGTTTTTGAAAACTAATCCTGGGCTTACCCCCCCTCCAAACAAAACGGGAAAAGGAGCCATGAATTTTCCGTATGTCTTGTGGTGATAACATTAGCGGAAGCATATTGAGGTTGTACAAGAAGCGAGGGAAAATCACCATCTTAATAAGATTAACCCTTCCAATGAGATTAAGTGGAAGGGTTGCCCAGGCTTTCAAATCATTTAAGGATTTGACAATGATAGGGAGTATATTGAGATCATATAATTTAGTTATATCCACTGGGAAAACTATCCCCAGATATTTAATGGAATGGCAAGCCCACTTAAAAGGCCATGACGTTAACGTGTCAGGAGGCCTCCCCTCCGAGAGCCACAAAGCTTCGGATTTATCTAAATTTATCCGAAGTCCCGAGACCTCCTCAAAACTATGCAGGCAGGACATAATTATTGGAATAGTAGAAAGCGGAGCCCCCACGAAGAGTAGCATATCATCCGCAAACGCTGTGATCCTCATCTCCCTCCCCCCTACTGATATACCTTTGTAAGCGGGCGAGTTTAATATAAGGCGTAAAAAGGGATCTAAAGCAATATTAAAAAGGAGTGGGGACAAAGGGCATCCTTGTCTGGTGCCCTTGCCTAAATCAAATAGAGGGGAGTTTAAATTATTAGTTGTAATGAAGGCCTTGGGAGAAGAATAAACCGCTTTAATATAGTGCGTAAAGGAAGAGCCAAAACCTTGATGTTGCAAGAGGGAAAGCAAATAGCTCCAATTAACGTTATCGAAGGCCTTTTCAGCATCTAAATTGAGCAATAAACGTGGAGTATGTGGGTCATTCCTTGCCGTAACCATAGCTGCGATGATATGCCTAGCGCAAGTAACTGAATGTCTGTGTTTTATAAAACCTCTTTGTACAGGGGAGATAATTGTCGGCAAAAAGGAAGCAAGTCTATCAGCTAGTATCTTGTGCAAGATCTTAAAGTCTGAATTCAATAATGAGATCGGCCTGTACGAGGAAGGGGAGTAAGGATCTCTGTCCTCCTTGAGCAGAACAATGATGCGGGCAATGTTAGAGTGGGGGGGGATCACTGGTGTGCCGAAGGAGGCATTAAAGGCGGAAGTAAGCGAAGGAGTAGATTGTTCTAACAGGATTTTATAAAATTCCGCAGGTAGACCATCCGGCCCGGGAGCTTTGCCTAACCTGAGGTTGCCCACAGCCCTATGAACTTCGTCCTCTCCGATTTCCTTGTTAAGGAGATCCCGTTGTGATTTCGATAAGCGTGGAAGCTCCCCCTGACGTAGGAAAGCATCTATGGACTCGGCAGGAACTGCATTGGGGGAATACAATGATTTGTAGTAATTTGAGAAGACATGAGTAATGTCTTCTGAGGAGGTGCTTAGAGAACCATCTGCCAACCTAATTGCAGGAATGGTCGATTTGGGCTTTACTGATTTGACTAATTTGGAAAGTAGAGCACCCGTTTTATTTGCATGACGAAATAATTCAGCCTCCTTATAGCGGATTTTTAACAAAGAGGCAGTATGTAGAAGAGTGTCATATGCTAGCTTGGCCTGATCATAAGCTACCTTGGAAGTAGGTGAGGGGTCCACAATAAGCCGTCTCTTAGCCCTTGACAGGCTGGCACTGAGTTTATTAAGATTAGTAATAGTTTCCTTCTTCTTTTTAGCTACATAAGAGATTATGTGGCCCCTGAGGGTGGCCTTAGCGGCTTCCCAGAAGAGTAGTGGATCACGTTTATGAGCCCCATTGTTGTCTTCATATTCGGACCACGCCGCCTTAAGGCTGGCACAAAAATCCTGCGATTTATACAGTAAGGGATTCATCCTCCAGTTAAAGGAGGAGAGTATGGGAGGGCGAAAAGCAAATGAAAGTGTAATTGGTGCGTGATCAGAGATAATAATATCCAGAATCTGAGCCTTAGTAATGGAGTGTGAGAGGTGGGTCGTACATAAAATATAGTCAATTCTCGTGAAAGAGTTATGGGGGTGAGAGTAGAAAGTGAAATCCCTCTCAACGGGGTTCAAAATACGCCATGCGTCAACAAGTTGCAATTGTCTGCAAAGGCGTGAGATCGGGTTACCACGCGTACCCGTAGCAGGATAGGAGCCTTTGCTGTGATCCAGTTTAGGGTCAGCCCACGCGTTAAAGTCCCCTCCTACAATCAAATTGTCACTGAACAAAGGAAGTAATGTTGCATTTAAAGAATTAAAGAAGACGGTTTGTGCAGTATTCGGAGCATATACATTACAAATAGTAAGTTGTTTACCATCAATAGTACAGAACACTATGAGATATCTACCTTCTGGGTCTTTAATAACTCTCGCAATGGAGAGATCAAGAGAACGGTGAAAGAGGATAGACACCCCCCTCCCCCCATTTGGTCTCGACACTCCCACAACCTCTCGTACCCAACCCCTCTTAAGCTTACAGTGCTCCCCCTCCTCCGAGCATGTTTCTTGCAATAAAGCTATCTGAGCGCCCAGAGTATTTAAGTGCTGAAGGACCTTGGTCCTTTTTACAGGATTGCAAATTCCCTTTACATTCCATGAGACAATTTTTAAATCTTGAGAGAGTAAATTAGGCTTTGCAAAAAGCGTCATAAGTCAAGGAACTAAGAAATTACAATACGGGAAGTTACCAAGAAACCAAAAAATACAAATTAACCACCACCTCTCCCAGCGAGGAGGTAGCGGTGTGATACTTGCGAGCGGCGCTGGACTGTGGAGTTCGGAGAGTTTCCTGCGTGTCCATGGTGGAGCAGAGTCGGTGGGCGATGTGCCATCAGATGGATAATGTCTCGAGAAATCAAGTGGATCTAGCGTGCAGAGCCAGGGTCTCGGTCGAACAAGAGAAAACAGAAGAGATAACCAAATAAACCAAAACAACAACATACAAAGTGTAAAACGCATTCTCGGAGCTGGCAATCTGTGTGCGCTCCATAGGGGCCATAAGAGGACAAAAATTGGTTAGGTAGTTCCAATGGTGAGGAAGTAGAAGATGTAGACGCCAATCATTCAGTAACTCTTGGAGCTCGAAATCTCATGAGCTAGGAAGGGTCATCCAAACGACGTATAAAAGTGAGAGCATCTTCCGGGGAGGCAAACCATTGTGTGTGATCATTGTAGATGACTTTAAGTTTAGCGGGATAGATTAATGCAAATTTTATCTTGCGAGAGTGTAACTGTGAGCATATGGGCGAGAAGGCCTTACGCTTGGATGTCACTGTCACCGAGAAGTCTTGAAAAATCAATAATTTTTTGTCCTTGTATTGGAGAGCCGGAATTGATCTGTATCCAGACAGTATTTCTTGTTTGTCCTTGTAGTTGAGAAGTTTAAATATCACCGGCCGCGGTCGTTCTTGTTCCGTCCGGCCAGGGCGACCAATTCTATGGGCTCTTTCTATGGTAATTTGGAAGACAGATCTATTTGGAAATAGAAGAGCAGGTAGTGTGTTGGAGAGGAATTCCAGCAGATCCTTACCAGTCACAGATTCCGGGAGACCTATGAGTCGCAGGTTGTTGCGGCGACTCCTGTTTTCGAGGTCGTCCACCTGCTCTTCCAACAGACTGATTGTGCGTTGGAGATCCCCAACGTCGGATTGTAGCTGAAGAGACGTAGACTCCTGGGTAGAGATTCTCTCTTCCGCCTCGTCTAGTCTGTCTATGGTTTGTTTCAGGTCTTGTCTGACAGCGTCTAGGGTAGTTTGCAGCTTGTCGAACTTGCCTTCTAACAGTGGTGACAACTTTTCCACCACTCTTTGAGCGATAGAATCGCCGTCATCATGCGTGGTATCCAATTGAGATATGAATTGGGAACCTTCAGGATTCGTGTCTATGGAGGATGTCTTTGTTTTTTTTGAGGACTTTTCCCTTTGCTGTTTGGCAGACATCATTGGTGTGGACTCAAGGAATCTCTCCATGCGTAGGTGTTGATGACAGTGAGACCCTTGTGCGCCAAATCACCATCAATTTGCGTCGTTAGGAGCGGAATCTCTGACAGGGTCGCCCGTGTTAAGACTGAAACTGGTGAAGGAACGCGTTAGATAAGTACAATTAGCATAGGCATAGGCAGTTCATCATAAAGTAGATAAATCCTCATAAAGGTGATCCTCTGGCCCCCTACAGATGGTGTCAACCCATGACACTAGTGGGACTCATGCATCAATTCTCGAGAGACGGTGAACGAAGTAGTGAGGTACCTTTGTTGGTTAGGTACAAGAAGAGCACTGTGAGTTAGGGATAGCTGGATATTTGATACAACTGGCAGTCATGCAAAATACAGCAGCTTGATTCAAACAGTATTGGAGCAAAAAAGAAAGTCAGATCAGTTGTAGTTGTGTGAAGCAAACAGCCATTCACTGACCATCAAGCAGAATTAAGGTGGAAAGGCAGCAGGGAGACACGCAGAACAAAAAAATGTTGTAAAGAAGGCCTCCAAAATTCTGTATTCGCGGGCCCAGCTCTAACTGTGTAGTGCTGTATCCTTTTGCAATAATTTCCAAAAAAAAAACAAACAAAAAAAAAACCTACTAGAAATGAGATGATGAGGATGCGTGTGTAAAGTGAAACGGTACCGTCTAGCAGGTGCCTCGGGTGAAGGCAGGTGCGTCACAATCCCTCGAGATACGGGCCTAGTTACATGGCGGTGTCACGCGGTTGACAGGCAGACTCCCGGCCGGCATCCAGCTCCATCCCCTTCCCACACGACTCGGCGAGGTGTTTTAAACCCGTCTGCGGATCTGTCCGAGGTTCGTCGTCGTCTGCGGTCTTGTCTCGAGCGGGACAGGAGACCTCAGAGGGTAATGGCGAGGAAATTGTTCCCGTTAGGATGGAGCCGATGCGTAGAGCGTCTCACCAGGATGGCCGCCGACCGGAAGTCCGCAAGCTAACTTGTTAATGTATTGGTCATTATAATTCTAACAGCAACCCTGGAATCTGAATGTTTATGCCTTTTATGCTTTTTAGGTTGAGTGCTCCCCTTTCTGTAATTTCTTTTGGTATGCTTATTTTCATGTTCTGACCAAACCTTAGGGTTGAGCAGCCCCTCATGCCACACAGGTGCCTCATTAATGGTGTCCAGAGAAGGCTTTAAATTGCTTGATAGTCTCATTTGGGTTTAAATACAGTGCACTCCCGCTGATATAGCTCCTTGGTAAGCAATATAGCCATGAAAAATTAGATAGGACTTTGGGTACACAGTGGCGAGCTAAGCAATGTATGGACATGTAGTGTGATGGAATCCCCAATACGTGTTCTTTAAATGGTATTTACTGGATATGTGTATTTATTGGTCATTATTATTCTAGCAGCAAACTGGAATCTGAATGTGTATGTTTTTTAGGTTGTGCACTCCCTTTCTGTATACTGTTTTGTTATTTGTAGCTTATTGTCATAAAAAAACTTAAGGGTTAAATGTTCCTGTGGCTTGTTATGTGACTAAAACTTCACCGGAAATAATTAAATTATACTAGGTTCATCTGCTTAGCATAGTAGAGTGTGCAACTATTGTTTATTGTGAAGCAGCAACTTTTAAATGCTACATACATTTCATAAAAAAATCATCATATCTGTAATGGTAAAAAACTAAACTCAGATATTTAACAAGTTAACAGTTACATATTCTGGGCAAATCAGTTGTGTATTTCTGTGTGTTCTGGAAAGCAAAAGATAGGTTGGTTGATCGACAGATAGATAGAGAATTCAGATAATTAAGCATACCTGGGAACTATCCAGGTTTTGCCCGGAGGCTCTTGGAGAAGCACTGCTTCTCCGGTTCTCCAGGATGACATCCGAATCCTCCAGTCCTGACATGCCCCACTCCCCGCCCATTAAATGGTGTGTGTCCCGTGACATCAGCGTTGGTTCTGTTGATGATGGCGGTCCCACTCACTGATGTCAGCATGTAGTCCTAGCAGCATCCCACAAGGGAGGCTCCAGATAGCCAGAGCCAAAAAGTTCCCAGGTATGGTATTGAGTGTCAGTTTACAAAAATACTGTAGCTATTACAGGAGTGGATATGGTTCACGTAGATAATTGATGGGGAATTAATAAAAAAAAGAATGAGGGCAGAAATGGAAGCGTGAATGAAACTTCTATTCTCCTTGACGTGAGCTCTACTGCCTGTAGCCTTTGGGATAAAATCAGATTAAAGGTAACTATAACCACCTCACGTCACTGACATTTTTGACATTAACAAAGGTTCAGGGAACATCTCTAAGGAATTCACAGTTAATACCAGCTGTGACAAGTAACACATACCTGTTTAATGGCCAACATTCATATCTAAGATATTGGGAAGTATTATATATTGTTATATATATTAAGATGTGATTAGATACAAATCAAAAGTATACTCTACATTTAAATATTTAACCCCTTAAGGACAATTGGCAGTCCCTAAACCCATTGAAAACAATGCATTTTGAGCCCGTACATGTACGGGCTTTGTCATTAAGGGGTTAAAATATTAATGTGGATCTATACACACAAAAAACCTATGTAATAGTGTCAACAAATGAAAATAAGTAATAAACTATTTAAGGTGCATAATATAGAGAAGAGTATCTTAATTTCCTGTTTTCATGATCTGCATGAATATGTCTCTCATTATGTTATCATTTCCCTTTGGTTGCTAATTCATTCTTTATACGGTAGGTGAGAAGGAACATAACTGCAGTAAAGTAGGTTGATTAGATAATACTGGCTGTGCCATACCTTACCAAAGCTGTCAGCTTCCATGGGGTGAACTTTTAAACAAAATACTTTCAAAACAATTACACAGACTGAAAAAGGCACATGCTATTTGTCATTTTACGTAGTGAATTTAGTCATGCCAAACACTGTTTGCCTTTAAAATGAAATGCCTGTCACTTCCCTAAACTTTATGTGCAATTTTCTTATAAACTAAGCCCCGATGATTAGAATGTAATCCTGCTTTCTAGACTGTTTTGTAATTCCCTATATATGTATTGTCTAGTCTTTCAAAAGCTTTAAAGGAAAATGTTGTTATTTCTTGACAATTCTATTCCTAAATAGATTAAGATAATAACATAAAAACAACTGTTCTGTTTACATGTATAGAGCAAACAGGCACAAAATGGAATTCAATGTGTATTTCCTGAAAACGTATATGAAAGGTAAAGAAGAAATGCGTCACCGAACCACAGGTGTGCATTCAACAGAAAAAGCGACAGGCGTTTATTTTTTATCTATGGAAAATACAGCTGACTGATCAGCTAGTAACACGGTTTGGATCCACGGTGACAATTATGAATAGTTGCCTATTCATTCACATTTAAAGCAAGTTGTTGCCCGATGGAAATTCAGTCCAAATAATAGCTTAATAAAACAAAAAGAACCAACAAAAGTTCTTGTTAAATAGACAATAAAAACATCAGTCTTGTTTTATTAGGGTCCTATTTTTGCTGAATAAATAACATGGCACAATAATTGTATGTTAATGAATCTCTTGGGTGAGGTGATCTGCATGTTTTCCAAGAGATTGTATACATTGCCACAGGCACATCTAGCATACAAAACACAGTATTTACACCACAGCTGGATCTTTTCTCTGCTACTGTTATGGGTTTATTTTTTTGTCTCTTTTTGTGTTAGGTATGAGTGCATTTTGCATATTTACTGTTTATGGTCATTGTATTATAAAGACTCTAGCCTGGAAGCTGTCAGCCCTTGCTTTTATAAATACAAAATGTTAAAAAAATACACAAACCAAGTCCTACTGAAAATAGCACAGTGCACAACTTTCCACTTACCAAAACTGTTACACTTCTTGAAGATGTTCTGCTTTCTGATTTCCCAGAAGGCAAAAATCGTCTTGACTACTGACGTTAGCAAAACCAGTTCATAAGAGAATATTGAACCATAGAAACATAGACTCGGATAACAGATAAGAACCATTTGGCCTATCTCGTCTGACCATTTTTCCTGATATAAAACTCAGCTCTTAATCAGTCATTGATCTTATTTTAGATTAAGGGTAGTTTAATGCCTATACCATGGATTTTAAAATTCCCTCACTGTAAAAGCCTCAACAACCTCTGCTGGGTGTCTATTCCACTTATCTACCACCTTCTTCTTAAAGTAAATGTTCATTAAATTGTATCTAAGCTTCTGAGCCTTTAGTTTTTGCATTATAACCCATTGTTCAAACATTTTTCTCCTTTGAAATAAACTTTCATCCTGTACTTTTTATGTATTTAAATGTTTCTTTCACATCTCACCCTTCTCTTCCTTTCTCCTTAACTGAGAGTGAATACAGTTACTTTGAGGGGTCTTAAGCACAGTTCTCTGGGGCAATAAGGGGCATGTACACTAATTTTTGGCAAACTGTTTATTTACATGTGAAAAACACCATAACAATAACATAAAAATAAAGTTCTTTGGTGAACCTAACTGACCAACTATCCATAAAGCTCAGTCTTGGAGCTGTTGGAAACTGGATGGTAATTTGATGGGTCTGTGGGATCAAGTGAGGTTTTCTTTAGGGTTTCTATTATCAATCAAAATAATAGCATGTTTAAATAAGGATGGAAATATACTAGACGAAAGAGAGGTTAAGAATATTGGCTACGGTTGGGGTAAGGATGTCAGAAAGAGATGATAGGAGATGTGAAGGTACAGGGTCAAGGGGGCAGGTGGGAGGACGAGAGAACCTCAGAAACTTCAGCTTGAGTGACTGCGACGGAAGCACTTGAGGATGGCCTGTAAGAGGAGGGAGGTAGAGTAGCATGTAAAATACTGGTCAGGTGGCAACCCTATCACACATACAAGATATGTGTTTGTTGATCTAACTGATTAGTGAAAACAAAAGATGATTTTTGGGGGCAATCTTTCAGAATTACAGGCAATTCATAGTACATGTCTTGAAGGCCAATATTACAATATCTCATTAATGTTCTGTTCTCAAGACTTTGTTGCTGGTTCTTTACTTTGTCTTCCTGAAAATACATATTTCATTTTACAATCAAGGATTTCCTGGTCGAAGATCCAGAACCTGCTGTAAATATGCATGGAGGGAGGAGAACTATGGCATTTCATAGAAAGAAATGCCATCGGAAGCAATATTCTAACATCTGTAATGTTTCACCAGCTATCATGTTCTCTTTTACACCTATCTACCGAGTTTCTTCATAGTGACATTCTCTGCCCCAGTATTGTGTCCCCAATACACTAGTTTTATTATTATTATTATTATTATTATCTTTTATTTATATAGCGCCAACAGTTTACGCAGCGCTAAATACAATACATAAATTCAAGTTTTCCTGACTTATCACTTCTCTAGAAATTTTAGTCCCCCATGCCCCAAAGCAGAATACCCCAGAGGCCCCTCCGGCTCTCTTCTTTGCTCCAGTGCAGCAGACCTGGACATTTTGTGGTACATGCCTCTATCTGCACTCCTAGCTCGCCAACTCGTCCTGTTTTTAGATCCTGCAAGGGTCTGCATTTACACATAGGTCTGAGTCAGGGACACGGCTTGCTGGATAGCTTGACCTGTACTTTACCACTGTTGTGTTTCGTCAGAGGTAGCTGCACTGTAATCTATAATGAATAGCCATCTCCACAGTTAGTTGCAACAGTAGATTTGCACCTATGAATAATACACAAGTACAACAGTACAATACACAGTACAATATTAAGCCCAATAGAAGTTCAATCAATGTAGATCTGCGAGCAGCACCAAATATAAATTATTTTGATTGTCTACGGCAGTAACATACTATTTTAATTTTAAATCAGTAGAATATATTTTATAAATCATTAATATTCAACATCAACATAAAGTACATACACAAAAGGAAAATCAAACCAAAGCATTTATATACTGTCTATATAACTACAGTATATATAACTATAACTGTATATAAATTATACATTGCCCTCCATTAATATTGGCACCCTTGGTAAATATGAGCAAAGAATGGTGTGAAAAATTGTCTTTATTGTTTAACCCTTTGAGATTTTCTTCATAAAATACACAAAAATACTCTGCTCTCATGCATATCAAACAATTGCAAACACAACACAGGTTAATTAAAAAAATGGTTAATATATGTGTGGCACAATTATTGTCACCCCTATGAATTCATAATAAAATGTAAAGTAAAATATATTTGAAGTATGCTGTATTCCCATTGATATTTTACATTTTTTAGTACAACTGGGTGACTAGAAACAGGAAATTGTTCCACGTTGACTTCACAGGGGCATAAATATTAGGTAACAAAGGCCAAATTCCCTTAGCCATTCATCACAATGGGCAAGACCAAGAAATATAGCTGTAATGTGTGACAAAAGGTTGTTGAGCTTCACAAAATGGGAAGTGGCTAAAAGAAAATAGCAAAAGCATTGAAAATGCACATTTTCACTATTAGAGCAATAATTAAGAAGTTCCAGCCAACTAGAAATGCTATGAATCAAGCCAGAAGGGGACATGTGTCTAGATTGTCTCAACACACTGTGAAGAGGATAGCAAGAGTGGCCAAAAAATATCTCCAAGGACCTGGCGTTTTGCAGATGTTAGCTGCGTCTTGGGTTCACAAAGTCTACAATCCGATGTTACCTACATCACCACAAGTTGTTTGGAAGTGTTTCAAGAAAAAAGCCTCTACTCAGTTTGCCACACTCTACTGGAACTTCAAAATAGAGCTTTTTGGCCCCAGAGGTTGGTTTGGCACACAGAGCGGTAGCCATATGGAAAAAGTACCTCATGTCCACAGTTAAATATGGTGGTGGCTTCATGTTTTGAGGCTGTTTTTGAAAATAAACCCAAGGCATTTTGTTACGATACATGGCATAATGGACTCTATCAACATATATTAAATGAACACCTGACTGCCTCTGACAAAAAGCTTAATTGGTTCTTCCAGCAGGATAATGATCCAAAACATACATCAAAATCAACACAAACATGGTTTACTGACCACAACATCAAGGTCCTACCATGGCCATCCCAGTCCACTGACTTGAACCCCATAGAAAACCTGAGAGGTCCACCAGTGTTGACCTCTAAATTTGAAGGATCTGGAGATATTCTGTATGGAGGAATGGTCTCAGATCCCTTGACATTATAAGAGACGATCGAGACTATTAGAAAAGACCTCTCTTCTTTACAGCTCCCTCCTACACCACTCACCACCACTCTCTCCACTCCTCCCATACTGCCTTTTCCCCTACAACCAAAGAAGAGATAGCCACTCTTCTTTCTTCCTCTCACCCAACAACCTGTACCCTTGACCCCATCCCATCACACCTCACAAAGTCTCTATGTCCATCACTTACCCACCTATTTAATCTTTCTCTATCATCTGGAACTGTACCATCTGCCTTCAAGCATGCGCTAATCACACTCATTCTAAAGAATCCTTCCTCAGATCCCGTCTGTTTGACTAACTACCGTCCTATCTCTCTACTTCCTTTTACCTCTAAGCTGCTTGAACGGATTGTGTACAATCGCCTTACTAACTTCCTCTCCTCTAATTCCCTCCTTGACCCTCTACAGTCTGGTTTCAAACCCCTTCACTCTACTGAAACAGCTCTAACAAAAGTCTCCAATGACTTGCTCTCTGCCAAAGCAAAAGGTCACTTCTCTATTCTAATACTACTGGATCTCTCTGCTGCTTTTGATACTGTTGATCACCACCTTCTTCTAGACTCACTTGCTTCTATAGGCATTCCAGATACAGCTGCCTCCTGGATCTCCTCATATCTGTCTAACCGTTCCTTCTCTGTCAACTTCTCTGGCAAGACATCATCGCCCCTTCCACTTTCGGTTGGCGTCCCCCAAGGTTCAGTCCTTGGCCCTCTGCTCTTCTCTCTTTATACTTCATCTCTTGGGAAACTCATCAACTCATTTGGCTTCCAGTATCACCTATATGCAGATGATACCCAAATCTACCTGTCTTCTCCTGATCTCTCTCCATCTCTCATGTCCCATATCACTAATTGCTTGTCTGCTATTTCTTCATAGATGTCACAACGCTACCTGAAACTTAATCTCATTATCTTCCCTCCCTCCATCTCCACTCCACTCCACTCCCTGAATTCTCTATCACCATTAACAACATGACTATCTCTCCTACTAACCAGGCCTGATGTCTTGGGGTCATCCTTGACTCAAACCTCTCCTTCATCCCTCACATTCAGAGAAGCATACCATCTTAGCTGCTAGAACTTCCTTGTCATTGATACAACCACCACACTACCTCTCACCCTTTCTCTATGCCTTATGTTTGTTACTCCATTTCCCTCTAGATTGTAAGCTTGCGAGCAGGGCCCTCTCCACCGAATGTATTGGTTTGTCTTAGTCTGTCAATTCTTGTCTTGCCATATCCCTTGAATTTATGTATTGTATTAAGCGCTGCGTAAACTGTTGGCGCTATATAAATAAAAGATAATAATAAGAGCTGTTATCAAAGCACAATGTATTGACCATGGGTCCACTGGTTGCCAATAATTGTGCCACAAGTATATTTCACTATTTTATATAATTTTGGATAAACCAGGGTTGTGTTTGCAATTGTTTGAAATCCATGAGAGTAGAGCATGTTCGTGTATTTTTTTTTAAAGAAAAGATCAAAGGCTTAAACAACAAATACAATTTTTTACAGCTTTCTCATATTTACCAAGGGTGCCAATACTAGTGGAGGGCACTGTATGTATCAAGCTAAATTTTTTTGGGTCCTTGAATGGTAAATTATATGAGGTGAAGTGGATTAATATTTATTATTTTCAGACTAAATGTAAAAAAATTAATAATACTGTTAGAAATATGCCATCATAATGGACATCAAGCCAGGAATGCATTGATTGTTTTGTAAAACCAATTACTTGGTGTGCAGATCCGCATATCAGATTTGGTATGAATCACAAAACACTCTAAAAATAGGATAATTAAAGCAGGTATATGACACATGATAAAACGAGTAACTATACATTTATATTAATTAACTAGAGCAGCACTAAAACTTGGTGCATACACTGTGCATACAGTAGAACAATTAAATATGTATATGTAGTTGTTTATTGCACTTAATAAGGTGAACAACACTGTTGTTTTTATTTTTACATGTTTGTCTAGTTTTTATCACTCCACTAACGGGGAGTGTAGCATGATTGCTCTTGCAAGGACCAAAAATGCAAAAAATGTTCTGAATAACAAGCAATTTTGGTACAAAGTAGTACTAGTGATGCAATTATCAAAGAAATTAATAGAATGTTTCTGCACTTCCATATATATATATATATATATATATATATATATATATATATATATAAAACAGTCTGTGTCTTCTGCTGGAAACCTTTATACATTCCCTAATTTCATGAATTACCGTATTTGCTCGATTATAAGACGAGGTTTTTTTCAGAGCAAATGCTCTGAAAAATACCACTCGTCTTATAATCGAGGTCGTCTTATAATCAGACCTCAAATAGGTCTGACTATGAGACGACTAAGATCCAGATCCCCCGCAGCTGCAGGGGACCTGGATCCTCCTGTCTCTCCCCCCCGCCCCCCCCACTTACCGGTACTTCTGAGTCCCCGGTGTGTAGCTGGGGCAGCGTGTAGATGTCTACGCGATTCGCATAGACAACTTCCGCTACAGCAGGAAGGAGGCGTGGCTAGCAGCGGGGGTTGTCTGCGTCCATCACGCAGACCTTCCCCGGTTGTCAGAGATCAGAGTTCCCCGCACCGGTGCCCGCTGCTAGCCACGCCTCCTTCCGGCTGCAGCGTAAGTGCGTGGGATCTACACGCTGCCCCAGCTACATGACAGGGAAGTCAGAATCACCAGTAAGTTTGGGGGGGGCGGGGGAGTGTTAAATGGGGGCATAAGGCATTTCTGGAGGCAGAGTGCACTGTGAAATGCCTTTTAACACCCTTAATGCCACTCTGCCTCCAGAAATGCCTTTTTAACCCTCTATACGCCACTCTGCCTCCTGAATGCCTTAAACATCCCTATATGCCACTCTTCCCCATAATATGCGTTTTAACCCTCTAAATGCCAGAGTGGCATATAGGGGTATAAGGCATTTCTGGAGGCAGAGTGGCACATAGGGGGTCAAAAGGCATATCATGGGGCACAGTGGCATATAGGGTTAAAAGGCATATCATGGGGCACAGTGGCATATAAGGGGTATAAGGCATTTCTGGGGCAGATGTGCATAACTGGGGGGCAGGTTGGAAAATAGAAGGAAATAAAACCAAAATATTTTTCTCAATCATAGCTTTTATTTAAAAAAAAATAGTTTAGATGAATTAACATTTACTGGTAAAACTTTTTTCCTATAGGGTCGTCTTATATTCAGGCTTTTTCTTTTTTCCTAAATTAATATTCAGATTTGGGGGGTCGTCTTATAATCGAGCAAATACGGTATTATTATTTTTTAAGTATGTTCCAAAGCCTCACTGTGCCTGTGTTTATAGTGGAAATGATATGCAGGACTCCTAATAAGCCTTCTCGTTACCAGTACGTTAACCTGGTAGGTTTTTATGTCCTGAATCAGGAAATTAACTGGAAGCAAAAAAAAAATAAGAAAAATACTGAAATAAAGATCAAGGGGGCTGGTGTTAGTCTTTTAAAGATGACTATACAAAAACATTGACCTCAAATGATTCTACAGTTCAATGGAACAGATTCGGGAGATCTCTGATGTCTCCAACCAGCCCATGATCGCTATTGCAGTTGAAAGGTGTGTAGGTTAAGTGAGTGAGGTTTTTATATTCACTGTATTATTAACATTATGAATATATTTCTGAGTTAGCCTTTATCTTGTCAATGTTTCATGATTACCCTGCATTAAGTTGTCATTGTAAACAGATATTCTTAATGGTATTAATTTGGAAATAACTATAATATCCCTTAATACAATGAAAACAGTAACAGCTTATGTTTGCCAAAAAATTATAAGCAAAGCACTATTTATTGTAAAATATATATATATACTGCTAAAATATTGTTATACATGCACGCATGCATTGAATGTACAGTATCTCTGTAATATAAATTCATTGATGAATCTCTGTAATATAAATTCAATGATTTTTTTTGCTATAATGGCTGATACATTTGATTGAGTTGTCTGTTGTGATTTTATGTAATCATATAGGCAGATATTGACCCCCAGATGCATATACTATCCAATATATATGTAACCCCTTTCTGCCCTACTCCTGGCGACAAACGGTAGTTGGCAGAAGTTACATCTTCTTTTGACGCTGACAGGGATCCTGAGCCTCCGCCTCTAGTTGGGAGAACAGGACATCTTCTAACACAGTGCCTCCACTCAGTGCCTCCACAGTGCAACTTCTATTTATAGGAAACCCACCCCACTGAGTAGATGAGTACCCTCCACTTAATAAAACCTCAAAGACATGAAATAAGTACAGACATGGAAATACAGGCTGTATTGTGGTTAAAGAGATACACATATAACAGCAGAAATAAACATGCAGTTCCTGGCTAATGTGCAATGATAATAAGTCCCTGGTATAGGAATAATCCAGTCACAAGAGTCTTTAGCAGCAGGAATATAGCCAATAAACTTCCCTTAATAACATGGAAAAAACTATGTTTAAACAGTTATAAACTCATGGGTACCTGTAGGTAATTTATGTGCACAACGTTGGGGCCCTTAGATGTTGGTAGCGCTACCCAGATACAATGAGGAAAAAGTCTGAAGTAATCTCTGAAGATAGTACCTTTGAATGACACCTGTAACTGTAGGTATCTCCACTTCTAACAAACAAGGAAAACTGGCTAGGTGCAGATTCCCCTGGTCCTTGACAAGGCTGTGAGTGCACCTTACCAGAAATATCCAGAAGTCCAGGAAAATGGAGGACAGGATAGCAATCCTTTCTCTTCCTTTTGCTGACAGGCTGTGAAAACTGCAGAAAGTTCCAGATGTCTGCAGGGAGCTGAACATAAAATGACAGTCTTCTTGTACTTGCAGTGCATTAGACCTCCCTTGCTTTTATTTCAATGTCCCAGCAGAAGTGGATAATCAGAAAAAAACAGTAGGAATATACTTTCTTTCTGCAGAGCCAGAGAACATGGCTTCACCCCTGTCCTCTTCTTCTTGCCACTCTAGCCTTTACATTACATGGAAAAAGGGCAAAGTTCAAAATCTCCAACTTAAAGCAAACAGCAAAATATAGCAGTCTGTTACTATATATATATATATATATATATATATATATATATATATATATATATATATATATATATACCAAACAATAGGGCTGCCCATGGCCCCTTTACAATAAGAGTTGGCCCTGACAGCCTTTCCATAGCTGACCTGTTATGCCCTGCAGCGGTCTGTTCTGGTCTCTGACCAGACCTTGGTTTCTCCTCCACATCTTATTGGTCATATTGGGTACTGTTTTTGTGTAGCCTTTTATGTCAACAATGTCCTATATTCCTGTAGCCATTATTAGTGCATTTACTGCTGCTTCCTCATTTGGATGCCTACATACTGCTGTTCAAGGTTTAGACTAGCTGCAAGAACATAGAGACACTGTAGAAATGTTTAAAGCTAATATAAGTTTTATCTTTTTTTATATAAGTAGTGTCTGTATGGGCATAATTATTATCATCTGGCTAATTGATGTTAGTGTTACCTCTGGGTATAGGGATGCTTATAATTGTATGTGGGTGAGGGACATTTGTCTTACTTGCTGAAAGTAGGGTGCTGGCATCACCAGTGTCCACAACACCAAGCTTTCCTCTGCTACTCCTCTCACTAACTCTTATACACCACTAACCCAAGGCTTACACATGATGATAACACCATCCACTGACACTTACTCATCCTAATGCCACATGCTAACACCCACCCAAACACAATTGATAACTAACATACTCATAGTAACATCATACAGTAATACACATGCACATACATACACTCATTCTAGCACCATAAATGTATACATTATTATTATTTATTTATTGTTTGATATAGTGCCATCATATTCTGCAGCACTGTAGAATAGGTAAACAGGATACAACAAGTAGTATATAACATAATAATTTGACAATCGCTCTAACACTATGCACATACACATCATTTTTCTCTCACTCTCTTCCTCTACCTCTCTCCCAATATAAGTGTAGCCCATCCATCTCTCTCCTGCTCAGTGTGTGAGCTGCCACTTGACAACTGCTTGCATCTCACTTAACAGAGCTGGGCACCTCACTTTCTTAAGTGCACTGGTGCCATTGGTGAGCCATTGATATCACACGTGAGTTTTGGGCAGCAGGACACATCCCTTGCTAGTAGGAGTTGGGCGGCAGGAAAGAGGCAAGTGCATAGGGGATTCTGGAGAATCACTCAATGCCTTTGCAACAGGAAGGGTATGATAATTTGAAAAGGACACTCATATATTTACAGTTATTTACAGTAAATACAGATATTTACAGTACATTTAATGGCAGCAGAGTCCCTTTAACTTTGACTTTGTTAGCGCCTTTTGACGGTGGATGTTACATGATATGCATGCTAAACTAGCTGTACTAACTTTTGGTGCAAGCAATAAAATGTTACCCTGTGATAAAATACAGGCTTTCGGGAAATAAGTACCAGGGGTCCAGAGTCTACCATTATATGCCAGATGAGTAACATACTGTATGCCATTAGTAAAGGCTATTTGTTCCTAGTCATGGAATATATGCATGTTTTCAGGGTGAATATATTGATTTCTGTCCAGTTTGACACATTTGATGTCACTCAGGGATGTAATCAATAATACTCTCTGTGCAACCTTGCCAATAAATTGGGAGATGTTGCTCAAAAGCAACTAGAGGGATCACTAGAAATCTATCATGCCTATTTTATTTAATATTCCTAATGAATGCCATACTGTATTTAGATTTAATAACATCGGCCATTTTAATGGTAAATTATATAGATTTCAAAAGTACTATTTACTTTTTTTTTATTTTAGGATCACCCAGTTGTTTGTGAATATGTGCATATCTAAAGCAGACATCATGTAATAAAATATATAGGCCAAACACAAACTTCGTATCAGGAACAACACATAAATATGTATGTGCGTCAAAAATAGGCAGAGTCACTTAGATGCAAACAAAGGTAAAACATTTAATACGAACAAAAATAGAAGAAGAATATTAAAAGTAGATAACAAAAATAATACAAAACGAGTCTTACAAAACCTTGGAGAGGAATTTAGTTCATGACATCTGTCCTATGCATTCCTGAGGATGGAGGGAGGGAGTGTTGGGACGTGAAGAGTACGTGGATGGCAAGTACATCTCCCCTCTACCTCTCCTCCTATGCTTCTCCAAGGCCTTAACTTATATACACAGTTTGAATAATGATGTCAGTCTTGTCAGTCTATTGGTCTTCACCTAATTGGGTAAACATGCTCACTAAGATCTTTACACGTCGAGACCCTATTTTAGGTGGTGGCTGTACGCATACTGTAATGCCCTTTTAGAGTTACAACTATACCCTGCATTAGCAAGTTACTATCCTATCTATAGAATGCCTGTTCAGCAAATCCTTCATTCCATATCTTAAGGTCAAGGAAACCTTGAAGCCTATCATTGAACTATTGCCTATACCAATAATTATATATGGTCCATTTCTTAATTGAGGTTTATTAGAATCTTTTACAATTCCCCCTGATGATAGGATAATATCCTTATCATATATTTTCAAATACAGACATTTACTCACCATTCGTATCACATTCGTATCACATTTATACTACAATCACATCACACTTTACCTGGGACCATATGATAATCATTAGCATGAGACACCCTTGTCTCTACATTTGTTATGGAATGAGAGGATTGTGCTCTTTTTATCAATTCCCTTAATATTCCATCTCCCTTATCTACTTCATACTTAACATGTTTATATATCTTACTTATTCTACACATAAGAAAACTTTGATAAACAATACATAATAAAACAAGTATAGCTATAATAACAATCGGATTTGACAATATATTACCAGCTGCGGATTTTACCGAAGATTGTGACCACATATTTACTGATTTTTTTAAAATTTGACCAACAATTAACTCCAGACATATCATTCCATTGATGTTGAATTTGTTCTAATTCACCTTGTTTATGTTGGAAAACAATTTCTGCATCTTTCAATTGTTGCTTTAATATGGCCAATAATCCCTTATCTTTCTTTATTTCCTCTGTCCATGTTTTCCAAGGAAAATGGTCTATCTGTGTCAGATTAAATTGCTGAGGTAGTGTTCTCAAACGCTCTGTGCCTATAGTGGAGGCATTAAACTTTTTCCGATCTATCTCCAACTTTTTCAAATCTCCTTCTATGCAATATAAAAGATGAAGAGTTTCATTATGCATACAATTTGAAAAGAATGCTCTGACCAATGACTCTTCCTTCATTACTTGAAAACAAACTTTCCCTATCTTTACTTGAGTCATTAATTCATGCATAGATGTAACACTTTCAATCCTGGCTTCACATGATGAATGATTGTGAAAACAAGAATGATAGACAACCTTTTCTTGCCCTGGAAGACATATTACTTTAGAAACAAAATGAAGACAAGCTGAAACATCTAATTGTTCCAGATTTTCCCCATCAAATACAAAATCTGTATGTCTTAAATTATAACGAATCTAATTTGTCCAACAATGTCTCTTGATGTATCAATGTCCAATATCAGGAGTTGATCCACCCGAACTTCTCTTATCTTATGCAATAACAATATCTTCTGTGGTAAATCCTTTGTCTGATCATCAATTTCAATTGGCTTTTGGTACTGTTCAAACAACACAGCTATCAAAAAACTATGCTATCTTGATGTCACGATTCTTGTATTGCTGTTTCTCTGGAGGTTCTCCTTTCAATAGTTAACTGCTTTGTTTCTCCATTTTCTTGCAGAACTGTGTTCCTGCAAGAACAGAATTTAGTTAGAAACATATAATTTACACTGGTCAACATGTACCCACAGCTTCTGCTGCCTACGGGTATTTTTCACAGTTTTTTCTGTTTTTGAACAAGGATCTTGATCCATTGTGTCGATTATTTCAAACGGTCCTTCTCAATTGCTTTCCCAAGGTCCCGCCTTCCTAAAAGTCTTAATCATTACTGATGCTCCTCTCACAAATTTAGAAGAGTGAGGCGGTACCATACGCTGCATTCTAGATGCTGCATGGGGAAGAATTGTTTTTAAATTCTCCTGAAGTACCTGTAACCACTTAGTTCTTGCAATGGCATCTTTCTGTGGAGTAGACAAAAATGGTTCATAAGGAAAGATCAATGGCATTTTCCTTCCTGTCATTAATTCAAAAGGTGTATACTGGGTAGTTGAGGAGCTCGTTCCCCTAATACTCGTCAATACTAGAGGTACTGCATCAACCCAACTATTTCCTTTATCAAGTAACATTTTTGCAATTCTAGACTTAATCGTTCTGTTCATTCTTTCTACAATACCTGCGGACTAAGGATGGTATGGAACATGGAATTGTTGACATACCCCCAGGATTGCGCAAACAGCCTGCATGACTTTGCCAGTAAAATGGCTCCTTCTGTCAGAAGCAATCATCCTTGGGATTCCCCAAGTACAACATGATTCCTTAATGCTTTTGCCGTAGACAAAGCATCATCATTCCTGACAGGCTACAATTCTACCTACTTATAAAATACATTTACCACAACCAATGCATACCTGAGACCTTGGTTACCTGAAGTAGGAGACCTATGTAGTCAATCTGCAGTATAGACCACGAACCATCTGCAGGTGCAATTCTTAGAAGTGGAGACTTTTGTCCTTTAGGCCTGGGGTTTACTTGAGCACAAATGAGACATGACTGAACAACATTTTGTACAGAGTCCACCTTTTTGTCCCAATAAAACTTATCTTTGAAGTTTTCCAGCAACTTTTGCTGACCCACATGACCTAATCTTTACATCTTATAGCGGGTGAATTCCGTCTGCAAGTGTTTAGGCACAACTGGAAGTAAATTACCTTGCATCTCATAACACACCACTCCGTTCTCACAAACAAAGGGAGGTGTTATTTTATTCTTAGATTCTATAATGAACGCATCTTTCATCTTTATCGATGAATGAAGGTAAATTTGCTTCCTTACTCTTTACTGGTAGTACTTCCAACCGTTCTAGTTCCATCACTATCTCTTCTGTCAAAGCTGCTTCCTTTACTAGAGAATCTGCTTTCTCATTTCTCAAAGCTAAATCACTAGTCCCTCTGCTATGGCCTGGTACCTTGACAATAGCATATCGGTTAGGATTTTTAGAAGCAAGCTCAAAAATAGTCTGCAATGTATCAACATGATTTAAGATTTTGTTAGATGAATCCACAAAACCTCGTTTTTTCCACACAGGTAAGTAGTCTGTTAGTGATCATACGACATATGAACTATCGCTATAGATTACCAAAGGATCATTGCTTTCTTTCTCGTTAATTTCCAATACTGTTTTAACAGCTTCAACTTCTGCTCTCTGGGCAGAAAAATGTCCTGGTAGTCTATGCTGAATAGCTCGACCTTTCAAGCAAAATCTAGAACAATCTACAAATACAGGTTCATCAGTTTCCTCTACTTCTTTTCTAAAAAGAGATGGATAATCCCCCTGAAATATCTCAACACATGTGATTTGGATTTATCAAAACTCCCAAGTACTGAACCTCTTGTTTCAGTAATTGGACCTTCCTTGGATTTAATTTCAATCCTGACTCATACAACAGATCAAACAATTCTGCTAACAAGATGAGGTGTTCCTCTCTACTCTCTGTTGCCAACAAGATATCATCAACATACTGTAGAATACAATCTTGCCTTGAGAATTTTGATAATACTTTTGCCAATGCCTGATGAAACAGACTAGGTGACATGTGTGCCCCTTGTGGTAATCTGCAAAATACATATTGCTCATTCAGAAAAGTAAAAGCAAATTTGTATTGACAACTCCTCTCTATCTGAATACTGAAAAAACCATTACTGATATCGATATCGAGGTACCGAGAAAAACTTTGCCTTAGCATTCAATCGAGACATGATGTCAGGGGTATCTGCTACAATTGGTGCCACATTTGGGGTACATTTATTAAACATACGCAGATCTAGAAGCATTCTATAAGAATTATCTGGTTTCTTAACTGCCCATAACGGATAGTTTGTCCCCGAATTTGATTTGCGTATGACGCCTTGTTGAAGTAGTTCTTCAATAATTTTGGACAAATGCTCAATTGAATCTGGAGGCAATCGGTACTGTTTCTGAGCTATGGGATCTGTTCCTTCCACTTTGACAACAACATCTTTCATCGTCCCTACCTCATTCTTAGATTGAGCCCATAACGAGGGATGTTTCTGCACAATTTCTACAAGAGTCAAGTCATTACAATCCATTTGTGGCCATACATGATTTGGGGATACCTCCTCAATTAAATTGATGACGGCCACTACACTGTAGTCACTTGGATCAATTACTACAGGCCCTTTAAGGTTATTACTTCTCCAAATCACTTGATTCCCTAAGTCAATGACCCAGCCTCGTTCTCTCATTACATCAGCCCCTAAGATATTTTCTGAGCTAGGACAATGCCAGATATCAATTTCAGTACACAAATAGCCAGGAATCTCAAACAAAACACCAGTAACCAAAGTTGCTGAAGTATTACATTTTCCACTAAAACCTACAATCGTGCAAACAGGTGAGTTAGATGTTATAGGCAAAGCTTGATTAGTCACACTTAATTAAGCTTCTGTATCAACCTTTGGTTAGTAGTATCAATTTATTCAGAATTAGTAGGATTAGTTTGTGGCTTGTGACAGTCATTCTGAGTTAATTCTAGCCGTTTGTCTGTCCATATCTCTCTCCAAGTTCTCTAATTGCTGAGCTAAAACAAAACAGTCGGGACAGCTGTTAAAGTCGTCAGTACTGTCATCAGGGTTAGATTCTGGTACAACTTTGTTAATCATGCAAATACTTTGTCTAGGTTGTAAATCCTCCACAATCAAGTCATTAAACGTTTTAAACATGCTTAGGACATTTTGCAGTTTCTTCTTAAGTTTATCAATACATAACAATTTCTTATCTATCTTCATATTCTCTAGCTCACATTGTTTGTACATACTAGCCCATAACTGTGCATTAGTAGGACAATTATCAAATTGAAAAGTTATTTTACTTTTGTTAGCATATGTTTTTATAAAATCCATGACTTACCCTTCTTAATGAACTCTCCTTGAATGGCTGTTGTATCACGCTGTATGGCTTTCTTGCGTCTGCCGTCAATAGCGTCTCTTAGCACTTGTTGTTCCAATAAAATCTGGAAGTCTGTATCCTCAAAAGGTTCTTTTCTTAATTATCTCCCGACAGTTTGCAAAAAGTGTACAGATATATCTGCCCTTCCCCCTGAGCAAGCTGGAGGGCAAAGGTCAGGAAAAAATACGCAGGGCTGGCACGCCAGATATGTAATAAAATGTATATAGGGCCAAATACAAACTTCAAATAATTGGAACACATATAAATGTATGTGCGTCAAAAATAGGCAGAGTCACTTAGATGCAAACAAAGGTAAAACATTTAATACGAACAAAAATAGAAGAAGAATATTAAAAGTAGATAACAAAAATAATACAAAACGAGTCTTACAAAACCTTGGAGAGGAATTTAGTTCATGACATCTGTCCTATGCATTCCTGAGGATGGAGGGAGGGAGTGTTGGGACGTGAAGAGTACGTGGATGGCAAGTACATCTCCCCTCTACCTCTCCTCCTATGCTTCTCCAAGGCCTTAACTTATATACACAGTTTGAATAATGATGTCAGTTTTGTCAGTCTATTGGTCTTCACCTAATTGGGTAAACATGCTCACTAAGATCTTTACACGTCGAGACCCTATTTTAGGTGGTGGCTGTACGCATACTGTAATGCCCTTTTAGAGTTACAACTATACCCTGCATTAGCAAGTTACTATCCTATCTATAGAATGCCTGTTCAGCAAATCCTTCATTCCATATCTTAAGGTCAAGGAAACCTTGAAGCCTATCATTGAACTATTGCCTATACCAATAATTATATATGGTCCATTTCTTAATTGAGGTTTATTAGAATCTTTTACACATAACAGAAGGCAATGGATGTAATTGTTATAGTACTGGGAATGATCTGTTTTTCAACCACTGCCTATTTTTATTCCCTTTTGTGAGTTAATATAGTTAGCAAGACTGAGCTGCCATAAAGAAATGAATGTGAGTTCGGAACTTGTCAATATATAGTTATATTCGCAGTACCAGGAAGGATGCTGGATGAAATTAGCTGCATGGGTGGGCCAGCTAGACACATCAACCTTCATAATGCCAGATGACAAGAAAACGCATTGCACCACATCCATCAAAATATTAACGGTTTAGGATTTCTACTTTCATGCTTATTTTCCTAATTTAGCATAATAATCCTGAAGAAGAGATCTAGATAGTATCCAAATCCATTATACGTCATTAAAGGTATCATCTTTACCAAATTTGCTTGCTCTCTTTCTATGGCGGTACAACTCTATCACAGTAATAGTATGGATATAATGTCAAAATACACACAAATACACATAGAATGCCCTAACAAATGCCTGCTGTACAATGTCCGTCCTAAGAGTGTTTACTTGAGAATGCTGATCTACCATTAGCCAAACTGCTTGTCATGACCATACCTGGGAACTCTCCGGGTTTGACCCGGAGATTGCTTGGTGAGCGCTGCTCCTCCGGTTCTCCGGGTTGCGGGAGCGGGGTCTTGACATTTTTCCTTTAAGAAAAGTTGTTCTTAGTTATTCAGAAGTCCGCAGGTATGCTCATGACACCCTTAATCTAGGCCAGTAAGGGACAAAAATATATGGCAAAAGTGGCCTTATTTTACAGGAACATTACCAAACAGGAACACAGTAAAAGTGGCAATTGTCACCTCCTGCGGCGATAACTAGGTGTGTCAAAGCAGTCTCGCTGGGCTTAATTTATTAATTTGTCACAAAAGAGTATTAGGTCACAAGACCCCATGCAAGGAACTGCAGTAAAGGACTGTAAATTTCTGCTAACATCTTCCTCTAGATCCACCCTTGGGATATTGAGGGACATGGAAGAAGAATATGTGCAGCTTCCCTCCTGATAAGCCAAAGAGATCTAGACATTTGGCTTCAGAGCCCATCTCTAGAGGATAGTTCTTTTAACCATTCACTGTTTCTTTTACTTTTTTTATTTCTGTTCTACTCTTAGAGGCAGGGAAAATTGATGCTTAAGTTGGTGTAGCCAAAGTTCTCAGCTGCTTTTGTTAAGGCCAGGGATCCTTCTCCTGAAAGCTAAGCTCTCATCTGTCCTTGGGTGCCTTATAGCATTAAAAATTCACCTTAGTACACCGAAGTCAATAAAGAGGCTATATACAGTTCACATATGCTACCAAGAGCACTGGATGCAATTCTTGTAAAATGATGCTATGATTACAATTTGGAGCAGAAAAAAGTATCACCATATCTGCTGAATAATAACCGAACTGAACAGAATAACTGCAGAAATAAAAAATAGTTATGTGTTTCTGTATTACAACAGAGAAATATCTCAGCTGGATCAGAAAAATCACTTTTCTGCCACTCATTAAAGAAAAAGTAAAGGCCATGTACCATGTTCTCAAACTGGTGCTTATGCCTGTGTCAAATGTCAGAATTGTGCTAATCAATTATCACATTCTTGTGGATGGGAACATCAAAACATTTCTGAGTAAAGGATAAAATAACAAATTAAACTCATCACAAATAAAACTGGATTATGTATGGGAGTGCACATTGTGGGTCATATTTAATCAAAGCCCTGACTTATTTGCTTGATTATCAAGCAGCAAGATTAACAGATCTCAACAGAGCCTAAATATAAAATTATGTATTTTAGGCATTTGAAATGGTGCTAATGGGGGGAACAAGGGCTTTATACACCCCTGAACCTGCTGTAAGTTGTACCTGTTGTGGTCTACATCAGCGTCTCATTGTTCAAACGACACTATATAAAAAACAAAATACTGTCTGCGCTTCTCACCCTAATAAAGTTGGCAACAAATATATAAACATAATATAAATGAGAGGTTTTGGTTATATGAATGGGCCAAAGCATAATTAAGCTCACCCGCCACGTCAAGGCACACTCTCAATGGGGTGAGAACCTACTCTCACCTCCTACAAAGTGGGCACACAAAGCAGTTTATACTGCTACCAAAAGCCTTGTATTATTTGAGCCTGAGACTAGCTTAGCGCACCGACATTTTTTCTTTTCCCTAAACGACACTATATGACCAGAAGTATTTGGACATCCCTCCTAATTATTGAATTTAGGTGTTTCAGTCACATCCATTGCTAACAATTGTATAAAATCAAGCAAATAGGCAGCCATCTCCATTGACAAACATTGGCAGTAGAATGGCTTGTACTGAAGAGCTCAGCGACTTTAAACATAGCATTGTCAAAGTATGTCACCTTTGCTAAAGTCAGTTCATGAAATTTCTGCCCTGCTAGATCTGCACTGTAAATGCTTTTATTGTGAAGTGGAAGCCTCTAGGAGTAACAGAAGCAGTAGACAATGCATGCTCACTGAGTGGGGCAGCTAAGTGCTGTAGCATGTGAATAAATAGCTTCAAAGCAACATCAGCACAATCATTGGTTTCCATGGCCAAAGAAGGTCATCATGCACAAGGCCGAGCAACACTGCCACTGGACTCTGAAGCAGTGGAAACATTCTCTGGAGCGATTAATCACTCCATGCTTTGTGGAAGTCTAATGGACAAATTTGGGTTTGGCTGATGCCAGAACATTGCCTTCTGAAATGTATAGCGCCTGCTGTAAAGTGTGACAAATGCGGGATAATGGCTGTTTCTAAGGGTTTAGGCTAGGCTACTTAGTTTTAGTGAAGGGCACCAATTTTTGGCACCAATTTGTGGAAGGCCTTTTCCTGTTCCAGCATGACTGTACCCCTGTGCACAAAACAAAAAAAAAAGGTCCATAAAGACGTGGTTTGAAGACTTAGTGTGGAGAAACTGAAGAGGCCTGCACAGAGCCCTGACCTTAAGCCCATTGAATGAATTAGAATATCAATTGTGAGCAAGGTCTTCTTGTCCGACATCAGTACCTGACCTCACAAAAGCCCTCCAAAATGTTGTGGAAAGAATTCCCAGAAGAGTGGGGGCTGTTACAGCCACAGAGGTTGGACCAACTCCTTATGAGATGTCCCACAAGCGCATGTAGGTGTGACGGTTAGGTGTCCACATACTTTTGGTCACATGGTGCATGTTTAGTGGCTACCTAGTTAATGTTAATCTTTAGGACAATAGTGCATGTGGATCTATGGTAGTTGTCATCCTAACAGTCTATTTCATGAGATTCGCTTTTACAGCTGAGAACTGCTAGTACATACTGTCAACCATCTAGTCTTAGCACAACCATTTGAATGTAAGAACCAAATTAAATTGTGTCACTCTTTATTTAAAGATCATCAATATTTATAGACTGGAAAGACGAGAGAGAGGAGATATAAACATTTAAATACACAGAGGGATTTAACAAAGTACAGTAGAGAAGATTAAGTTAAGGGAAAAAGGTTGGAACAAGAGAGGATGGTAGATAAGGGCAACAGACTCCTAGCAGAAAGGGTAGAAGCTAAACAGAGTATGGGATAAGCATAAAGTTATCCTGAATCTAAGAAGAGATCAAGGCCCGATTAAGGTCTGCCTGTATCTTTACAATAGGAAAAATGGGCAGACTACATGGACCAGGTGGTTCTTATCTGCCATCAAATTCTATGTTTTAATGCTCATCCTGCTAACTGCTGTTTCAAATTGTTATGCAACTTTGCTTTAATCATGTTATTTATTTTTTTTAAAAGGAGGGACTTAGGGGCACAGTCCATATTCCTTGTTGCTATTATTGCAAAACTCATTATACTAATGAAGCCTGCAGAGGCCAAAGTGTAATTCTCTAGCTGTTGGTTCTCATGGTGTATACAATAGGATCTTGAAATTATTCCAGTGACCCAAAGGGCATTGTTTGTGAAAAAAAAGATAACATTTTTGCAAATTACAGTTGCCCAGAGAGTGCGGTAACTTCTTTTTTACGTTGCTAGCGCTGAAATCTTCAAGAGTGCTTATCTATCCACCAGACAAGCTTGTAAACAGGTTTTGTTTCACAGTAATATTGTACACCCACCGTGTCCTCAGTAGAACAGCCGGCAAAAATCCTCTGTGACATCGCTGCTCTGTAAATCCCTTTCTTGAGCTACTTAAATGATCATGAGAAGCATTGCTTTGCATCAGATTAAGGCTGGGGAAACTTGTGTTAGGGGCAAGACAAACAAAGCTCAGAAGAAAATTCCCTATACAGATCAATACAAAATGGCCGAAAAGTTGGGGTGAAGATCGAAAAATCTTGAAGTCATGGCTGCCTGGCTCCTGGGATTTGTAAAGCCCTGTGTTAAATGACAGAATTATGAATGATCTCCCCAGTAGATATTAAATTGTTTACCTAATATACAGAATGCTTTTTTGCCCATTGCTTGTGAATTTAAGGGTGTGGGAGTTTGACTAGTATTCAGTGCCTCTACTAAATAATAGACTTGATATCCCTTACTTCATACACTTACTGTTTAGTGTATGGTCATTGTGGCCTATATAAAAAGACTGTGATATTTCTGTCAGATTTAAACAGTTGTACCAGATTTATGTATTGCATATGTATTGCATGGATTTCCTGAAATTCATCTGCTATCCATATGCTTCTTGTATATACACACCTTAAAATGTTTGCTAAAATAAATCAATGGTTTTTTTCTATAATGCACAAAAAAATATATGCATCCTCATATAATACAAAAGGTAATACTATTCTTAGAGATGTTTATGCAATGTAAATAGCTCATCAATATGTCCATATAATCAAATAGAATCCCTTCAAAGGAGAAGAAACAACCAATAATGTCTCTACTGACATAATGCTGATTGTACCTATAATGTCAACAGATCTATTTTAAGCATCCTTTCAACAGTTTTGTTTTTTTATATTACATAGAAACATAGAAAGTGACGGCAGATAAGAACTATTAGGCCCATTCAGTCTGCCCGACCTCTGAGTACTTTCCTTAATACCTGCCCTTATCCTATATCTAGCTTGGCCTTATGCCTATGCCATGCCTGCTTAAATGTCTTAACTGTATTAATATCTACTACCACTTCTGCTGGAAGGCTATTCCATGTGTCCAGTACCCTTTCGGTAAAGTAATATTTCATGATGTTACCATTAAACCTTTGTCCCTCTAGCTTATGACTATGTCCGCTTTTTGTGGTAGTATTTCTCCTTTTAAATTAACTCTCTTCCTTTATCTTGTTGATTCCCTTTAAGTATTTACATGTTTCTATCATATTCCCCTGTCGCGTCTTTCTTCCAGGCTATATATGTTAAGATCCTTTAACCTGTCCTGGTAAGTTTTATCCTGTAATCCATAAACCATTTTAGTAGCCCTTCTCTGAACTTTCTCCAACATGTCTATATTCTTCTGGAGATACGGTCTCCAGTACTGTACACAATACTCCAAGTGAGGTCTCACCAGTGATCTGTACAACGGCATGAGCACTTCCCTCTTTCTACTGCTAATACCTCCCTATACTACCTACCTCTAAATCCTCAGAAATAATTATCCCTAAATCCCTTTCCTCGCACGTTGAGGTTAGGACAGTATTAAAATATTCTATACTCTGCCCTTGGGTTTTTGTGCCCTAGATGCATTACTTTGCATTCATCCACATGAAATGCCAGTTGCCACAGCTCTGACCATGTTTCCAGTTTACCTTTTGGCTTCTCCCTCCAGGAACATCAACCCTGTTGCAAATGTTTGTGTCGTCAGCAAATAGACATACTTTTCCATCAAGACCATCTGCAATATCACTAATAAAAATATTAAAGAGAATCCCACTGGTAACAAGATCTTGCTCTGAAAAGGAAAAGAAATCCTCAGAAAGTTCCATAATGCATTTAATACATTTCACCAATCTATCAAACTCAAAATGGACTTCTCCACAGAAAGTGTAAATTTCTTAGACACAACTGTCACAAAAAACAAGGACACACTACATACATCTCTATACAGAAAACCCACAGACCGATCCAACTATCTGCACAAATCCAGCTTCCATCCATCCCACACAAGCAAGGCAAGTTAGTCCAATAAAAAAGGTATTACAAGATTCTGCAAAATTCTGTTATTTTGCATTCTCTGAATATACGCCATTGACTACAACCCTCTGTTGTCTGTCACTCAGCCACTCCCTAATCCATTCAAGAACACTGGGATCTGTATAGCCCAAGCCCCCAGATCCACCCACCTGGTTACTAAGTAAATAGCCTTCCCTTTCTATACTGTCTATCTCAGTATTTATCCCCCCCCATTCCTAGTTTAAAATCTCCTCCAACCATCTAGCCATTCTCTCCCCAAGCACATTGGACCCTCTTGCATTTAGGTGCAATCCATCACAACTATAGAGATCGTACCCCAAAGCAAAATCAGCCCAGTCAGAGCCGGCCTTAGGTGTTCTGGCGCCCTGCGCGGACTACTCCTCTGGCGCCCCCCCATCCCAAAAAAAGAAAGGAATAAAAACTTGTAACAAAACTCCCCTTTCTCACTATCTATCCCCCTGTATCACTATCTACCACCTCTGCCCCTTCTCACTGACCACCCCCTCTGCCCCTTCCCCTTACTTACCTTGTTGAGTCCAGTGGTGGGAGCGGAAGGCGTCCGTCTTCCCGCGGTGCGCGCTTCACAGCTGAGCGCCGGAATATTCTGGTGCTCAGCATAAAACGCGGCACCGCGATGGAGTCACGGAGAGTGAGGGGCGCGGGGGGTTGCTGAAAACTTCACAAGCGACCGCTCGGCGCCCCTGCCCGGGACATAAATGAAAACATTGGGGGGGGTTTTTGTTTGTTTTAACTTTATTTAACATCCTCCATGTTAAATAAAGTTAAAAAAACTTTATTTAACATGGAGGATGTTAAATAAAGTAAAAAAAAACAAAACAAAAAACCCCCCGATGTTTTAATTTAGGTGCAGAGGGGGCGGCAGTGGACCCCGCGGCGGCGGGTCGCACACCCCAAAGGCCGGCCCTGAGCCCAGTGCTCTAAAAACCCAAAGCCCTCCTTCTTACACCAAGACTTCAACCATGCATTTAGCTGCCTAATCTTCCGCTGCCTTTCTGGCGTAGCACATGGCACAGGTAGTATCTCTGAGAATACTACCTTGGAGGTCCCTTTTTAATCTTACTCCCTAAATCCCTAAAATTACCTTTTAGGACACTCCATCTTCCTCTTACTATGTCATTGGTGCCAAGCCTCACCAGCCTCTCCCAATAATCTATCCACTCTGTCTGCAACATGCCAAACCCGGGCACCCGGGAGACAGCAAACCATTCGGTTGCTGTGATCAGAGCTACAGATTACCCTGTCTGTTCTCTTATTTATAGAATCCCCTACCACCACAACCTGCCTGGGCTTCCCTTCCTTTCGGATCCCCTGCACACTGGATGAGCTGCTGTCCCGGCTGTTAGAGAGAACAGCTTTTTCTGGAAAGCCTACCTCTGAGTCTGCCTCCCCAACATGCTCACTTAAATGGGCAAATATGTTGGGATGGAGAAACTCTGGGCTGGCTTCCCTCAAACTCTGGGCTGGCTTCCTGGCTTCCCTCAACTCTGGGCTGGCTGCTGTGGGGATGAAAAGGTTAAGTCACAATGTATTTTTTTTAGTATTGAGGCTTTTTCTAATTCATGTAAAATATGAATTAACTCTTTGTCTCCTGTGTTATAATCTTGCACACTATACAGGATGAATGTAACATAAACACTAGGTAAATAAGTAAAACTCTGAAAAACTAAACTGGTAATTAGCAGGGCTGGACTGGCTCACCGGGATACCGTGGGCCAGGCGGCCAGCAGACCAACATTCAAAACAGCCGCTGAGCGGCTGTGAGCGGTATTGAAAGTGGCCGCCGTGCGGCCATTGGGTGGTGCGGTGCGTGCACACCGGCTGCTTTAATTTCATGAACGCTGCCCCCCCCCAGACACCAGGGAGTCAGAAACAGTGGTAAGTCGGGGGGGGGGGCATAAGGCTTTTCTGGAGTCAAAGTGCCCCATGATATGCCTTTTAACCCCCTTTATGCCTCTCTGCCTCCAGAAATGCATTTTAACCCCCTATATGCCATTCTGCCTCTAGAAATGCCCTTTAACCCCTATATGCCACTCTGCCTCCAGAAATGCCTTATACCCCCTTATATGACACTCTGTCCCATAATATGCCTTTTAACCCCCTATATGCCAGGCATTTGTATGGTAAATAGTGTGACTCGGGTATGTATAAGAGGTGGGGTGGGTATAAGAGCTGGACCATGAGATAAACTATATGGGGCTGGTCTCCAAATGTTTCTAGGGCTGCTTTTTCATTCCCAGTCTGGCCCTGGTAATTAGGTTATTAAATATTAGTAAGTTCCTGGATTTTTAGTCAGGTTATTTTTGACTGAACCCTTTCTTTACCGGAGAAGAGCAATCCTCTTTTTGTATTACATGGCTTAACCCTTTTGGCATTCACAGGGAATTTGATTATTCACTCAAAATTGTCTCTGTCTCTTATATGGTTAACTTGCACAACTCAGTGCTGCGGTTATTGTTCTAATGCTTGCTTATTCTAAGTATAGATTCCGTAATGTAACTGCTACTTCCAGTAATTTTTTATGAAATATCAGTTTGTGAATTACATGCACAGTTAAGCCGAGCAAACCCTGTCATTTGTCAAGTGTAATAAATAAGATTGCACAAAAGCACTGAAATGCAGTCCCATGTAATAATTCAATGTTAATTCAATAGTACGTGAAGCATGTGCAAATATACTGTGGGCTCGTCATTAACCCTTTCAAGCCCCAGAGGGCTGCAATCTGATACATTGCTGATACTGTGTCTTGGTTTGAAATAGCAAAATCATAAAAGAGCACTAGCCTACGTGACAGAATATTGAAAAGCACAGTAGGAATTGGCAACCATTGGCTAGCCTTGCTAAGTTGGTTATGAAAAAAAGTGCTCTTCGCAATTTTGATGTTCAGTTGTGCTAATTACAGTGCTAGCAGGTTGGAAAGTAGGGAGCTTTTAGATGCACCTGACCCATCCCTCATTCCTTTGCTTCCTGTATTTTGCTTGGTTGCTAACAAGTGACATCACCCAGGACACACCCCCCCTCCTGCCTGTCAATTCTTCTCTCCCTCACGTTTATGCTTAGGCTTAGCAGCCACACTGGGTGGATAAGGACTCTTTTGTAGCTGCCGGAGCTACAGGCAGTATGCAAAAGGTGTCTGAAAGTCCTAGACAGAGAGAGACATAGTCAGGAGCAGCATCTGTGACCTTCCTTGATAAACGGTAGCTTCGCTTCTTTATGTAGCTAAACTTCAAGAAGCCACTGTTCCTGCAATCCATTCTCTGGTTTGGGTTTCAGAACAGAATCGCATGCATGACACTCCGAAAAGGAGAGAAAATGACCATTAGCATCCAGGAGCATATGGCTATTGACGTGTGCCCAGGTCCAATCAAGCCTATCAAACAAATTTCCGATTATTTTCCCCGATTTCCCCGTGGTATTCCTGCAACTGTTAGCCGCAGTAACTCCCTGAAGTCTAACGTGAGCCAGCCTTCTGTTAGTCCTTCTGAAAGTTCCAGAGAGGAAGAAGAGGACGTGGACAAGTTATTTGGAGCTTATGGAGCAGCTTCTACTACACCTGCCAAGCACGACGAAGAAGTCGACCTGGATGGATATGACTCTGATGATTGCAGTAAGTTGCAAGTGCTTTTTATTCCGTTGACTACTTTTATTGTTTCAACGGCAGATGACAAAACATGCAATGTTATTTGTATGCTTATGTCACTTACAAGGTCTTCCATCCTGTTATAACCTGTGTACATCACATATCATGTAGCGAAACACTAGCTTGTAAATAGTCTTTTCACACCGCCACATGCTGTGGTACGTCGATGTTCATCAATGCATTGTGCCAACTGACTTTCACAACTGGTTTAATAAACCGTATCAAACGTTGCGAAGAACTGTGAGCGAATTGGCGAGATGCTAAATATATTTGGATATAATCCAGTTGGTTGGGGAATTGTGTTAATTCATTGCATCCTTGCTACCTTTTGTGTGTAATCCTGTGGGTTAGAAGACATTTGGCTCATTTGTGAATAAGAGTATGCTTTGAGTGATACCAAGCTAAGATCATTGCAAAAAAACATGTTCATGTGTGATGTTCATGTTATTTTCATCATTGTTATAATAACTAAAACTGTTTAAAGCATAAACAAAGACACAGTACGGATTGGAATCACCTAACAAAGATGGTTAGAAAGCAGAAGAAAATCCACCAGTTGCTACACATTTCTATGGTAATGAGCAGGAAGCTTGTATTTTGTCTGGCTGAGACAATATTCACTTCCAATATCGAATTACAGCCTTCTTAAAAACCTGCTGATCACCTAAAGGTGCTTGCCTGTTCTGTTCTGCATAAATCAGTTCTTCCTTGCAATAGAGCAGGATCTGCTGTCGGCTGTGGAGCTGAGCAATATTTTTATATATTTAACTGCTAAATTCCGTGATAATAGATTCAGTGATAATGAGTTATTTCGATTGCGTTATTTAGAGTTAAAAGTGATCAACAGCTTAAAAAAGAAATCGTCTGAAAATGCATTCAAGGCATTTGTTTCTATATTTCTGTCCCTCTAGAAAGAGTATGTGCCTTCATGACTTGGACCCTGCTGAGTAATAATAGTCCCCATCGGAAAGCAAAGCTTTATGTTATCTACTTAACATTTTCCTTCTGTACAATTCAGAATGAGGGCTATTCAACATTTACCTAAATTTCCAAATCTTGTTTGCAAAGCACATAGTGCCTGTCAACAGCTATGAAGAAAATAACAAGCTAACCTGTGGAATAGAAGATGCAGTCTCATCATTCAGTCAGGAACATGACTGCACAGAGCATCTCATGTAAACACTTTTAGACTTCATTGATTGGATTTCCTTTTTATGTAATATGAGAACCTATGTGAAATATGCTTTATATCCCAGACAACAGAGTTTTTGTGTCATTACAGTTAATATTGAAGTAAGGTGGTTGTCCTCTTATTCTTCTCTGCATCAAGGTGGTAATTATTTTTCTCCTGATTTAGCCCTCTTACTTAGACCATACAGGTATCTGTAAAGATCTAGTATGTTCCTTCTTGTTACTACCAGGCTTTCATGATACTTAGTAAAATGTTTACTAACAGTGGTAACATTTAGCCTTGAATATGGAATAATCTGCATTATTGGTGTTTTTTGTTCCTTCACATGCGCTTTACTATGCAGCCTTCAACTCAGCCATTGTTTTGAAATGTTCTGCAAATACCCTACTCGTACCAAAACAATACATTGTTTCCAGACTGTAGGCAATCGTAAAAGTGCTGGTGCTGCCAGTCATATACTATTCCTGAAAAAAAGGACAGTAGACATAAAATACTGGAGGATTTATCTCAACTGCTTTGGTAGTAGGCATGGTGGTATTGACTTTTCTGTTCAACTAAATAAGGCACACAGTGGGTTTCTCTGTACATTCTGTCTTCTTGGTGGGGCTTTTTTGAGTAATATCTTTGTTGATATTTTCCCCTCAAACAGCTGTGCCTTGTGATATCATTTTAGTTATACCTATGACCTGCTGATATTGGCTTGATTATAATATTATTTTAAATAATTTTGCTATATTTCAACAGTGCTTCGATGGTGCTTTCAGTATCAATAAACAGCACTAACAAATGTGCTTCTGGAAATGTCTGTCACAGAACACTGCTGTATCTTTCCCATGAATATATCACCCATGATTACAAGGATGAGATGGTTCTGTAGATGGCAAGATTTGCAACTCATGGATTTGTTATTACCTGGAGGCTCCTAACAGCTGAGCCACTTGCAAAGCATGCAGATGAAAGTATATATGTATTTTGTTTTTCTTTTCAATTTGGCTTACTTTAAAAAAAAATCGTGATCTCTTCTTGTCTGCCCTTAGAAATAACCCTTTATTTTTTCTTTACTACTCAAGTAAAACATTCAGTTCCCTGTTCAGGCCAACAACATGTTCAGTAGGTTAATCCTGGTTTAATGTAATAACATATTGGAAACATGCTGATAACAAGGCTACTATGAAACTCACTATACATTTAACCATCTGAGTGCCAGTTGGATGTATAGTAAAAATCCCATGCTAATTTAAACATCCTACATTACATTACATGTCATCCTACATTACAAGTAACTATATATATATATATATATATATATATATATATATATAATCCAACACTCCACTGTAATGTATGTGCACCCATACCGCTTGTAAAAACTCAAAATGCAAGCAGTGCCATAGTTCTACTATAAAGTATGTTATGTATACGTATGGTTTATTGCTTCATGGGTGGCCCCACTCCATGGGCGCAAGTAATGGATTTAAGAGCATGTTTTGATAAATCTGGATGAACAGTATGTGGTAAATATCATCTCGGCTCTTAAATTTGTGTGCAAGGTTGACCTTCAATTTTTAGTACTTGTTTTATTATTTTTCGATGTGTAGGGAACTGGGCCTGTGCTGAGGGTATCTCAGGTATAACTAACTGTTAACATTGCAGGGGGTCATTAAGAAGGCCTGACAGCCACATGCAGAGTTACTAATATATAAAGTCACCATCCCAGTGAAAGCACACTTAGTAAATTAACCCTTGCACATGAGTAGGGGACAAAAGTGGAGTATCAAGCACCTCACACTGGTTAATATGTATATGAGTTGTAGTGAAGTTTATTGCACATTGAGTTAAACCCTTGCATTAACTCATCAGCAACTAAAATTCTAGTAAATTGTTTATTGAAGTATGGCATACAAATTTTTGGTGGGCTGTATCAGCTAAGTTAAAGCATTAACTGAACCCATGGTGGCTCTTATAGACATTAAATATGCAAGGATTCTAGATATAACAGGAAAAAGAATCTCAGCACTTAAATAATATATATAACCCATAGTTCACAATATTTACATTTTAAACAGAAAGTACATAAATGTGTCTTTCCGAAGTAGTTTCCCTTTAACTTCCCCACTGATCAGCATTTCTCAATCCAACACAAGCTGTTATTGCTGCTTAAGGAAACAAAGAGAACAAACACATGTGTGCATGCAGAAAAAGACAACAAGCGTTAAAACTAGGGACATAAACAGACATTTTCCAATGAGCCAATACGTTTTCCATTACCGCTCCTCTTTCTGTGCTGTGCTGACATTTGTACTTGATTCCAAATTCAGTACATGTTGCATGTGGGCTCTTGCATTTAAATTACTATTCCTGAGTTGCCACCTACGGTCTTAATACTTCATATACCACAGTCTGTAAAACAGTGCAAACGATATTTTCCCTGTTTGTACACACTTTCAAGGAGAAATGCTTGGATGTGTAGTTTCATTAAAACAAACGTAAACAACTTAAATACACTAACTAAAATTCTTACGGTACATTCTGACTCCACAAAATTGTTGCTGCATTAAACCTAGATATTAATTGGCTAAAATTGTGAAAAGTTCGCTGTTTAGGTGATTCTGAGTGTTTGAACTGTTCTAGTGAGTCTAGTTGAAGTCTGTGTTTGCTTATAAAGTGGTCATGCCATTACCATGGCTCATGATCCATGGGTCATTCATGGGAGTACTCGTACAGACTCTCTTCATGGAAATATTTCTCATATCATGGATATATTGGCATGTAGATATGTATTTGTAAACATTTACTTACGTTCATTTGATAACCATATCGAATCCCACCATCACTTTAATTATCAGCATATTTTGTCCCCACCATCAGCTGAATTATTAACCTATGTTGTTTATATCCATAAACGTCATCCAGACTAGATGTACCTAATATAACACCCGCTATGAACTGTTAAATTAGTGTCTGTTACGATGCATGCAGCACAGAGTTAGTAGACCGTGAGCCACGTGTAGTTGGAAAGTACACACAGTTCTTGTACTCCACACAAAGATCTACCCCTCCCTAAGCTGTCCTGACACCTGCTTTAACTGGTGTATGTAACAAACATCCCCTCCAAATGTACATCTAAAGCTTAAAAAAGAAGCCACTGGGAGTCCCTGACCAATGCTATAGGATACATGTTCTAGGTATTGCGCAGACAGCACTTTGAAATTGCTACAAACTGTACATACTACCAATAACCTGATGATCTTAGTGCTTTGAAAAAGGTACAGCAAGGGCAGGCATATAATAAGTGTAGTTGTCTACAGATATTTTCATCAGAGTACAATTGGTAAAAATAATACATTAAGAAAGCATGATCTTGCTCTGTAGAGCTAAGTAGCATTTAGGAGAGGGTCAACATATAGATACAATCAAGGGGAGGAGAAATGCAATTTACAGGATTCCTAATAATGTATGTCAAGTCAAGGGTTGCACGTTATAGCTTTACAATTAAAATGTGTTTCTTTAGTTTGCTTTGGAAGTTGTGGAGAGTTGAAGCATGGTTAATGTCCAGTGGTAGGATGTTCTAGAGTAATGATGCGGTAAGGAAGAAGACCCACGGTAGATGGAATGTAGAGGCTGTTTAGGTCTATGGAAGGGTATCAGATAGCAAATATAGGATAGGAATGAGCACTGAAGAGTTTTGAAGGTAAGAAGGAGGATATTGAAGGTGATGTTCCAAGGCATCGGTTTGAGTGTTGTTCTAGAGGAAAGGTATAGAGCTGTACTGTATAATATGGGAAGGGAAGAGTATACCAAGTGAAGAGATGGGGACCTAGGAAAGAGCCCTTTAGGTACTCTAAAAGGATAAATGCAGTTGATAATGTGTTATTATCAGACCGAGGATGCACGACATGTTTCGCTCCAATAGCTTATTCTGGAGCGAAATGCGTCGTGCGTATTCACGAAAACACCAGGGGAAGAGCCGCACACTCAGAAGTCCATACGAATTATACGCAAAAGGAGCGTAGCAAAGCTACCACAACAACAAAGGGAAGATACAGGGCGTTGTATACCACTTTTTAATGTAAGCTACCAGATTTTATTCAAGATTAAAGATATATTTACACTTTTTAACCTCCTGGTATCCACCATAAAGTTCCTTGCTTGGTACCTAGGATTCTTGAGGACTTACACCATCTGTGAAACAAAGGTTTTGGGATGTATATCTTTGATTGATCTGTTTTGTTTTTCCACAACTTTATTTTTTTTAAGCACTGTCACTAACTACCTTTGTTATTTCACATTACTTTTGGGGTAACTCTGGAGTTTTACCCTCAGTGATTCAGCAGCACTTATTATATTTGTTCAGAGCTTCACCTAAAGTCACTTATTTGTAGCCATTCATATATTTTCTTTTACTTGATATGCATAATAATGCATTTCAGAAACATTTGTTTTGCATATTGTAAATTGCAGTAGGTAACTAGGCACTAATTCCACTTGAAAATACCCTCTCACTAAGCCAATTAAACAGATTAGTTCCATTAATTTATAATGACTGTCCTGTGAAATAAGAGAACTATATTAATTCTCGATTGTTCAAGTGAAGGATTTGGAAATCTGTAGTAGAAATGGCACACACACACACACACACACACACACATATATATATATATATATATATATATATATATATATATATACAGGAGTGTTGTACAAACATTCTGTACAATGTTATGTCTGTTTTGACCCCCCCCCCAAAAAAATAAAGCCTCACTCTATTTTTTCTACATGTTATGATGATGATAACATGGTGCTTTTTTTATAATTTATTTCCTAGCTTAAATAGATATTTACTACTACCCTCATATAATTTCATATATCTTGAAATGATTATCAGCCTGTAACACTGATTTAAACAAATAAAAATAGGTTTTAACAGTGATGTTTAAGTAACACTGCAATACACACTGAAACATATATACCTAAACATAAATATATATATACAGGTATACTGTATACATTAAAAAATTTATTATTGTTAAAAATGTTATTTGGTCTTGGAAGATCTGTGATTTTATAATTGTAAATATATAGCTTTTAAAATTTTATTGATGGAATATAACTTTTTATGTTCTGATGTTCATCTGAACACTTACCTTTTTGGTTCCTAAAAATTCTGTCTTGCTCTTAAAACATTCTTTCTGGCCCCTGCATTTTCTAAAGAAAATTTTGTATTGAGTTAACAGTTTCAGCATTTCGGGGTACTGTTCCTAACTGTTATTGCTCCATCAAGAAAGATGCACAGTTCATAATCATAATCTAAACTAATGATCACATCTATTTTAGAAAATACACTTGTCCCCTGATTTCAGAATGTTGAGCAATTCAATAAAGGTCTGCGTATGTGTTACTAATCTTATGCTCTTGGGAGTTGTCCTAAGTAATGAATGTGGCAGCATCTCTCGCAGTTGTGATGTGTGGAGCATCTAAAATCACCTTGCCATTAAGCTAATGATTGTATATGAGACTAATTTAGGCTTTTTGCCTCACTGATTACAGGCTCACCCTTGAGTCAATTATTTCTTCCGCTAAAATAGACTAGGCTTTTTACTTACAGAATATTTTAGGGGTTTGCCTGAGCCCAGTGTCCAAACGCAAACTGTTCAGATGTCATCCGTTTTTTTTAGTAAGTCTAATTGATGGCATTAAAGTCAATTAAAGTGGTTTACACATGGCCAGCTGGTGTTTTTTTCTGAAGATGTGTAAAGAGCGTCTTGCAGTATGACAGGTGTTACTGACGATGTCGGTGGTAGTTTACCAGATGTGGATGTTTTTCAGGGCAGATACAGGTGTGCCGTTCCCTGTATTTCTTCAACACTTGTCAAATTGTAACTCAACAAAAGCTGTAATGCAAGGAATTGAAAATCCCACCCTTATGACCATAGCACCTGAAAACCCTATTTGAGATATTGTTTTAACCAACTTTCTGGACTAGACCTTCATTGCCAAAACGATGAATGCACCTCTTAGCGCAAGAGATTGTTTACAACTGTACAACATCATGAATATCTTAGGATGGAGCAATAATTTAGTTTGTGGGAAGTCTCATATACAGAAACATAGAGGGGACATGTTTTATATAAAATCCTTAATATGTTAAATTAAATACACAAAATTGCATTGTTAGATTATTTTGCATGTGACTAACCCCCAGTACGATGATGATTTTTTTCATTTTCTAGAATCCTTTCAATGGAACTGCCTGAGCAAAGATGATTAGTCAGTATTAATACCAGAATGTGAAGTTAGTAGGCATATGAGAGTTTGCCGTTCTTATAGAAAGTTAAAGCAAAAAGTGTATATTTTTGTGCAGCTGTGATATTTATATAATTATAGAATGCATTTATAAAAATAATCTATGTTGGAGATTGCCCTTGATTGAAATATTGAATGGATATTTATTTTATGAATGTATATGTTTGGAAGGGGATAGTATGTATGGTTATATTTTGTGTGGAGATGTTTGAACATTTATTTGTGTGATGGGGGTGATTTAATTTGTAGAGTAAATTTATCAAGATGTAGATGGTGCTGCTAGTTCGCTTCTATTGTAAGCAAGTGCATACAGGAAGTGCGCAAGAAACAGAAATTGCTTAAGGTACTAGAAAACTAGGGGGGAAAAAAGTATTTAGAAAAACATTTATAACAGGGCTCTTGCATAGATACCCTTGTAGGCATTACAGAGTGGAGAGCCCAGAAACCTCAAGCTAACCTGGTTATTTTTGTAAACATCTTTATATAATGTGATCCTCATGAGTTGTTTAGTATTCCCTTTCCTTTGTGAAAAAAATAAAACTTTTTAACTAAGAAAAATCCATCCATACCAGTGGGTACAATTGCGCTAAAGGGATTTTTATAGGATATGCTGTGAGACATTTTACAGGGGCAATTTACCTTTGTCATTCTTCTGAAATGTCATTTTCAATGAATATTTTCCTGGTATTTTCAGCTCTATAACCATTACTGAATTTTATAGAATGTTAAGGTTAAAGGGCATTTGTTTTGTATAGCTGATTTAGAACGCTTACTTAATGGACCGTAGAGCCTTAACTTACGTAAGAGATTTACTAGCCATTTTAATAGTGCAAAACAGAACAGATAGCGGCAGCTTGGTCCCCAATTAACACTTTAACACTAAACCGACCTTCTTTCAACACTGAGTTATTGATGGGCAGCAAAATTAGATATCAAGTAACTAAACAAAAGAGAGAGATAAAGAGAAGAAACTATATATATATATATATATATATATATATATATATATATATATATATATATATTGAAATGGGCTAGGAAAACTCCTCTATGTACCCTCTATTTAAGCTGCCACATATTTTGACCTTTTTGTCTGCTATTAAACAATATTATGTTAAAACCCAGGTGAAATATCATTTAAATGCTCTCTTCCCCAATTGAATGTCCCTGCTAAACTGGACAAAGCATAATTATGAATGTGAAAGGAGATCACTGCATAAAAAAAATAATTCCATCATAATATCTTTGTAACTATTGATTACTTAAAAATGTATAGATCAATATTTTTTCCTCATCAAAGTGCATTTCTTTCAAGTTTGAATTGCTAACTTTGGCTAATTAAAAGGGAACAATTTTGGTGTATTCCTTTAATATAGGAATTAATTAAGCCTCTCGGCATTGTGGAAAATTTACTTATGACAGAATACAAAACATAAGAGGTTGGTTTTATATATGATTAAAAACGGTAGATAATACAAAACAAATTAACGCTACCGTAGTGTACATTTTTTTATTCAAAATGATAATTTAGTATAATATATATAATGTAGAACACTGCCATACCTTTATTTTACTGTATAGATATGTGTAAATATTCAAAATTAATAATTTTTAATTATTAATAGAATGTTTATTCTTTTATTTTCCTTACTTTGGTGTATATGAAAAACAACAACCGTTCTTTAAAAAAACTACAGTTTTAAAAGCATCCAATTCTGAAAGAGCAGTCCAGAAAAAAGATTTCTTTGCAAGAGTTCTCACTCTCATGGCCTCTTTTTCTAAGAAATTTAATAATTTCTTTTGCAGCCAGAAATCCCACTTCCACGAGGGACTGAAGCTGCCAGTGTATTTAGACATATTTTAATATAAGCCTTTTAGCTCAAATCTACTCAACATTGCAGGATTCTAATTTTTTTCCAACTGTTTTACATCTTTGTACCATGCCAACATACTGTATATGATTGTATTTAATCTATGGAAGAAACATATCATATTAAAACTGTGTTTTAAATATTGTGCTGTTTTCCTTGTTAAACAAATTTCTACTTTTTGCATAATATAGTGTTTTATAGCAGCTGCATGATCAATTATTTGCATCATATGTTGGTCTAAATCAAACTCCCTCACTTCTTGTTAGACTAGGGTGGCTCAGTGTTAATCACCAGAACCTGACACTCAGACTAATGCGAGTGAAAGCATTTAAATTGACAAGCAGGACTTCATTAGCATTGTCATAAAATCAGCTCAGTGTGGGGCTTCATCATGTAACGTTACCCAAAATATCAAATTACTGCCTAGAATCATAGCTTCCAAGTCAACAGATAAAGGAACTGCATTGAAACAAAAGGAAATAAGACCAAGCTTTCTTCCATGCTAATCTATATTACTATACACAGCAATATTTGTTATATCCATACGTGGGAACTTTTAGGCTCCGGCTACCCAGAGCCTCTCCTTGCAGGATGTAGCCAGAACTAACGGCTGTCGTCAGTGGGTGATCCAGCTGACATTGCGGGCAGTCCCACTGATGTCTGTGGGCATTCTTGCCAAGATTAGTGTATGTTCCTTCTGACGTCGTGGAACACCCCCCCATTTAAGAGGGAAATGGGTAGGGAGTGGTGCCTATCAGCACCCTGCTCCCACGGCCCAAAGGATTTGGGTGTTGACCTGGAGAACCAAAGATGTCTCTGGGCAAAACCCTGAGAGTTCCCATGTATATTTATACGTCATGTCATGTTGACATGTAATACCACTCGGTATTAATCGGTAAGCTTGCTGACGTCCTTTAGATTCTGCCTGTTATTTAACCCCTTAATGACAATTGCCGGTCCTGGCACGGCACGGAAAAGCATGTGCTTTACGACAATTGACGTGCCAGGACCGGCACGTCTTTAAACGGGTGCAGAAAGCGATCTACTATCGCTTTCTGCACCCAAAAAGCGTTGCTGAATGCCTCGACCTCGAGGCATTCAGCAACGCCGCGATCGGCACGAAGGGGCCATCTCTGGCCCCTCCACGGGGCGTCAACATCCGCCATACTTTGTATGGCGGCGGACGCCCGTTTTAAAAGCGTTTAGGAGGCGATCGATGATCGCCTCCTAAACTTAAATGGTGTCGCTGGAATGCCTCGATCAGGAGGCATCCAGCGACACCAAACACTAACCTTTTGATGGGCTGTGACCGCTCCGGAGAGCGGTCACAGCCGCAGCTGCCGGCAATCTTCGCCATCAAGGAAGATGGCCGCCGTCCTGTAACAGGAACCACAAATTTTAAAAGTTCGCTAGATAGTCCAGACCATCTAGAGAACTTTGGCTCCACTTGCAGGTTGAATACAGGTACTGCATTCACCATGCAAGTCAATGGAGCCCAGCTTTCTAATCACAGTGTGATTAGTAAAAATAAATTAAAAAATAAAATAAAATTAATAATAATTAGAAAAAAATAGTAAAAAAACAGTAAAATGTAAAAATCATTTCCCACTGATGTCACTATCAGGGGAACCTCCAAGTTGAAAAAAAATGTTAAATTTTTTTAAAAAAAAAATAAAAAAAAAAAATATATATAAAAAATATATTTTTGTGAGCAAGTCCTAAAATTAGCATATTAGCTTAAAACAATTCTCGCATGGAAAGAGTTAAAATACTGGCATATTAAATGCCCGTGGGGTGTCTACTTTTAAAAAATGTATGATTTGATGGGGTAAATTGAATGGGCCAGGTTCAACAACGTCCCAATTAACACGGGGGGAAGGATGGCCACACATCTAATTTCCAATTAGAAAAATGCACACGTACCAAATGTGGCCTTTTAGTTCCCCCCAAAAATGACACACCCATGCATGTGGGGTATCACTGCACTCAGGAGATGTTGCTGAACACATTATGGGGTGTCGTGTGACAGCGGCATATACCAGGAGCTGTAAATTCATACATAAAGTAGGTGTGTGTGGGAAAAATACACACACAAAAATATTACTGCAAACTTTGAAAAAATGCTGGTGGTAAAATATGTGCATGCAAAGAGTTAAAATACCAGCATTTAAAATACCCTGTGGTGTCTAGTTTTGAAAAATATATGGTTTTGTTGGGCACACTGAAATGGCCTGGCTCAAAGATGTACCAAATAGGGCATGGGCAGTGGATCCCAAATGCCAAAGTTCAACATTGAAAAAAGCGCATGCCCCAAATGTGGCCCTTTTGCCCCAAAACAGCCAGGCAAAATCATTCATGTGAGGTATCGCTGTACTCAGGAGATGTTGCTGAACACATATTGGGGTGTTTTGTGATAGTGACATATACGAGAACATTTTAATTCATACCTGAATTAAAATGTGTGTGGAAAACCAAATGCAAAAAAATGACTACCACAAAGTTTGACAAAGACTGGTGGTAGATATGGTGCATGGAAAGAGTTAAAATACTAGCATTTGAAATACCCTGGGGTGTCTAGTTTTCAAAAATATATGGGTTTATTGGGCACACTGAAATGGCCCGGCTCAAAGATGTACCAAATAGGGCATGGGCAGTGGATCCCCAAATGCCAAAGTTCAACATTGAAAAATGCGCATGCCCCAAATGTGGCCCTTTTGCCCCCAAACAGCCAGGCAAAATCATTCATGTGGGGTATCGCTGCGCTCAGGAGATGTTGCTGAACACATATTGGGGTGTTTTGTGATAGTGACATAAACTAGAACATTTTAATTCATACCTGAAGTAAAATGTGTATGACAAAACAAATGCAAAAAAATGACTACCATAAAGTTTGACAAAGACTGGTGGTAGATATGGTGCATGGAAAGAGTTAAAATACTAGCATTTGGAATACCCTGGGCTGTCTAGTTTTCAAAAATATATGACTTGATGGGGTAAATTGCATTGGCCGGGTTCAAAGATACCCGAAATGGCACATGGGGGGAAGAATTACCAGATTTGGAAAAAATGGCTTTGAAATAGCAAAACGCTACCTGTACTTATTGCCCCATAATGGGTAGAAAAAAGCAAAAAATCATAAAAACATTGGGTATTTCTAAACTCAGGACAAATAGTAGAATCTATTTAGCAGGTTTTTTCATTACCTTTTATAGATGAGTAAAAGATTTTTCAACTAAAAGTTAGAAACAGTCATTGTTTTCTAAATTTTTCACCATATTTTATAATTTTTTTAATAGTAAATAATATGATACAATCAAAACAATGTCATCTAAAGAAAGCCCTTCTTGTCCTGAAAAAAACAATATCTAATGTGTGTGGGTTCAGTAAACGGGAAAGAAGAAAATTACAGCTAAACACAAGCAGCGCAGAAATGTTAAAAAGGCCATTGTCACAAAGGGTACAAAAAGTAAAATCAGCCTTTGTCTCGAAGGGGTTAATTCAAATAATTGGTGGTCCATAAAATAAGACCTTAGCGTAGAGATGTGGTGAAGGCGATGTCAACTAAATCAATCAAATATTGAATTTTACATTTTTTGCAAAATGGGACATTTTGATTATTGTACATCTAATTAAATTAGCCATTTCCAATGATGATAAATAACATATTATTAATAATTTTGCAATTGCACATTTGCCATACCGTTTACATATGATCGTATAATATCATATAAAGCCACACTTTATGCAGTATTGTAATATAGGCTTGCTAAATATGCTGCTGACAGAATCCTATAAGGGGCAATTAGCGTGAAGTATGGTTATTAGAGGAGGAAAAAAATCCATAATGCAAATGTCTTCCATACCACTGGGTACACATATGCCATTGGGATTATTATAGAATAGACATTTTATATTGGCAAGGATCTTTGCAAGTCTTTTGAAACATCACATTCAAAGAACATTTTCCTAGTATCATCTAGCTCTATAACCATTACTGAATTTAATAGAATGATAAGGTTAAACGGTATTTCTTTTGTATATCTTATTTAAAACACATAACGGAGCACCGAGGAAGCTGCAACATACATACATAAGATTTTTACAAGACATTTCAAAAGCAGAAACTAAAAGCAATAAATAGAGACAGCTTGCTCTGCCAATTAACACTTTGCAAAAGTTAACAGGCCTTGTAGCAGCAGTGATTTAATTTATTTCTGTATAACAAAATGAGATATCCAGTTGCTATAAACAAGAAGGAAAAATGGTATACACAAAGAAAGACAATTTAGCTTAAACTACCTGATCAACATAACCTGTAATATATTAACCTTCAAACACAAATATATGTTATAAATCTTTAACAAGCATATTTGAATAGATTCCATATGATAAATCAAGTGTAAAGCAATGTAGGTACAGTTGACTTAATAAAACTGTTGACAGGGTCAACATGACTAAAGTACAAACAAAAATCTGGTTCTGCAGGTGAAAAAGCATTAAGCAACCCTTTGATTTATTTAGCGCCAGTGTTTACAAGCGCCTCGGAAATATTGGTATAACTTGTGCAGTAAAGTTTCGGTTGTTGCCTAGGTAAATGATGCTGTAGTATTCTGACTTGAAGGGTGGAAAGCGAGGGGTTGTAAAAGCCAAACTGTGGGTTTTTTTTTCCCAACTATATAAAATATTCAGGTAATATATACTATATATATAATCAACCTATGAAAGATTTAGAGCAAGAGATTTTGATTTCTGGGGGAAAAGCATGCTGTATAAATAAAATGTTATAGCAGGAGTTAACATGTATTCCCATTGCCAGGTGAATATATCCATTCCAAAGTGGGGAAAATACCAGCTATGCAAATACCACTGATTCAGTTGGCCTTTGCAGTGGGCTGTTTCTCTTGCCAAGCTATTTAGGTCTGTCTCTCTGTCTTGCTAAGTGTAACAACTGCTTGGTATGCATGAAACGTGTGGTGACTGATTCATTAAAATGCAAACATGCAAAAGACTAGCCTTTCGCAGAAACAAAATATTATCTTTCATTGAACCACACATGCTGCACAGTGCTGAACAGCCGTGGGCTAGGGCGACCACATCTTATTTCTCCCATTCAGGGACACACTATGAAACTGATGAGATTACACACACAGGTGTATATTATATATATATACCGTATTGGCCCGAATATAGGCCGCACTTTTTACCCCCACTTTAATATATATATATATATATATATATATATATATATATATATATATATATACCGTATTGGCCCGAATATAGGCCGCACTTTTTACCCCCACTTTAAGTCTTTAAAAGGAGACCTGCATCCTACTCTCCGATACGCTCAGACAGCCTCCCCTGCCAGCACTTCCCACGGGGGGAGTGCCGGCACGGGAGATTGTCTCAGCGCATCGTGTAGACGTTCACCGGCAGCAGCAATGCGTGTAAACAGCCTCCGCTGCCGGCACGTTTGCACGATGTGCTTTAACGATCTCCCTTGCGGGGAATTCCCACGGGGGGAATCGAGCGTCCGCACGATGCATTTTACCTCTGCCCCCAAGACTTACCAGAGCAGACTCCCGGGTGTCTTGCGGGGCCGGCGGGGGACATCTACGCAATACGTGTACACAACTTCCGGTGCCGGCACATCCGCTGAGTGCCGGCACCGGAAGTTGTATACGCGTATTGTGTAGATGTCCCCCGCCGGCCCCGCAAGACACCCGGGAGTCTGCTCTGGTAAGTCGGGGGGGGCAGAGTGGCAGCATATCTCGGGGGGGGGATGGAGGACAGTGGCAGCATATCTCGGGAGGGGGGGGGAGGAGGAGGACACTGGCAGCATATCTCCGGGGGGGAGGAGAAAGACAGTGGCAGCATATCTCGGGGGGGGGGGCAGTGGCAAAGTGGCAGCATGTCTATTAAAAAAACTTTTTCTTTAAAAAAGCACCAAACTTTTAGGGTGCGGCCCATATACGGGGGCGGCCTATATCTGAGCCAATATGGTAATCTCACTTACACACTGATTCATATATACACACCGTCACATACACATAAAATGCATTTTATCTTAATTATTAGGAAGCCTTGGGAACCATGTTGATTTCAGATTTAATAACATTTATATTATAATGTACATACAATAATTACCACACATGAGCAGTTTCGGATAATTAACCTCTCTGTTACCAGGCAAGAGCAGTTTCTGAGAATTAACCCCTCTATTACCAGACTTTACATACACAGTCACATACACACATGCCTGGTGCTGGCTGCAGCTTACACTGAGCTTGATGTGACGAAGGGACTCGTCTTCTGAACTCTCAGCCAATCAGGGGATTTGAGAAGTCTCTCCTAATTGGCGGAGGTCTCCTTTACTCAGTATTTTCAGTCTGGGACAATGCCCTTTGCGCGACTGTCCCGGATTGCCCGGGACATGTGGTCACCCTACCATGGGCTACACTATTGCCTCTGCTGTTTATCTCTTATACAATGTAAGGGGAATTTAAATCTGGTCTGAAGATGATGGTCAACAGGTCTTCTTACATTTTCTGGTGAATATGTTAATCCCTACATGTTTAGAAGTGGTAATAAGCCACGTTGATTTTTGTTTATAGACACCAGATTGGTCAAATCTCTGATGCTGCAATGGACTTCCCAACCATTCTGTGCTTAAAGGTCAGGTGCCTATTTCAAGTGTTTGATGGATCCAGCGTAAATAGCATTTTTTAGGATATCAAAGCCCAGTAACCTAATAGTAAAATATATTGTAACGCACAGAAGAGAAAATATAGATTTAGGTAAACTTGTTTTATGAGTTAATATTAAAAACAGTGGTAGGAAAATAATTTGTAAATTGAATGGGGTTATTACTCTTGATTTCAGATTTATATTTTTTTTCTAAGGAGTAAGCAAAATGTTCCTCTCCATTTGACAGCCATTTACTAAAGAGTCACGATATATCAGAAAGCGTTATAATTGTTAGATACACAAGCAAATTACAGTTGATATTTGTTTGCTGCAAATGTGTATTGATTGGGTTCTGTGATTACCAGCCAGCATTAAGTATATTGATGTGTACAGTAAATACAGATGGATAGAACAGATTACAAAATTGATTTTATTTAATTTTGGACAGGGATGTGCAAATGAGTACACATTTAACCTTTCACGTGCACACAGTCCGACCGTCTGAGGTCACTTTGCAGTGGACATTTTGGGTTGAGTCAACAAAGGGATGACCTATGTATTATGTCATATATACGACTGATTCTGTTGATAATCTACGTTAAGTAAATGAAAAATTGAAGTTTTATTTTTATTGTCTTTACTGTAACCCAGGCAGTACATTGACCATTTAACATTACATTTAATATTCCTGTTTGCTTTCTAGAATTGCCTGCTTTACAAGACAGCTGGCAATATGTGGGTCCGGATTGGCTATTTAATGTGATTGGTATAAGCTAATTAAATAAGGATCTTAGCTAAAAGTGGATATAAAAAGAGCTCTGCGGCCAAAATCAGAAAGATAACCGCTTACATCCCTCCCACTTACAATATACTAAAAACCTGTATTCAAAACACAATAACATGTATTCTAAACATACTAAAGTAGCAATGTTTTTGCTGCATATTGATTCAAAAATGTAGTAAATCAAACACGAGTAAAATTATAAAAATGAAAACATTGCAAGGGTTACGTATCAAGGACAACTGGGTTGCAGTGGTAAAAGTGAAGCAGTCACTATAGCAACCAATAAATTGTTTCTGCTAAGTGCTGCACTTGAACCACTTTGCACCAGAATTACTTTTCACAAATAACCCCTTTTTCCAACCAGTAATATGTATTGTTCAATTACACTGAGTAAAAGTGGCCGCTCACCAATCCTGCCTTACAACTATAATTAAATCCAAAAACCAGTGTTTTATTTCATTCAGCTAAGAGCCTAATTGCATGACCCCTAAATAGACATCTTTGGTATTTGTGTAAATCGCTAGGAATACAAAGTTTCCCTTTTTGTTAACAATGCCCTAGCCACGTTACCAAAGCCACACACATCACCGGATTCTTCAGTGGAATGTATCATGTGTGGTGGGTACCTGAATTCTATTACTCTATGACGTGTATTGCACCATAGCAGGTACATTGATGATCATATAAAAAAAATCTAATTATCTTTTTAATTCCTCTTTTCTGTTAAATAAATGCCAATTCAAATGTAAAGCTAAACCTGATGTTTATGTTAATAATGTATTTTATCTTATCTAATATTATTAAGGGCCATTATGGATATGGATATTGAACTTGTGTCAAGTACCATAAATATTTAACATATGACTCAAGCTACACATAACAAAACAATAGTTTAAGGCTTCTTGGGGATTCCATCACACTATATGGCCAGATATTGCTTATCCCGCCACTATGTAAAAGTAATCCAAGTTTGGCGAATCCTATTTAATTTTTGATGGCTATGTTGTTTACCAAGGAGCTGAATAAGCGGGACTGCTTTGCATTTTAACCCAAGAGCTTCTCTAAACACCATTAAGGAGGCTCCTATGTCACAGGAGGGGCTTCTCAACCCTAAGGTTTTATGCCTAAAGCTAACAATTTAATTTCAGTATCTTTACTCATAAGTCTTACCTACGTAAGTATGCCTTGATCCCAGTCCTGAATGCATAACAAGTCTGTTTACTACATCTGTATCAGCTACGATTAATAGGCGAGCTAGATGTGTGTATTTTTATTTTCATTGACTAAAATGTGTCAGTAGTCAGTAAAATATTAAACTTAAATAGGAAATTCATGAATAACAAGTGTACACCTTATAACATGAAGGACACCTTACTCTTAACAGATTTGGCTAGAGCATGGTCGTACACCGTGCCTCAACAGCTGCAAACTTTTGTCTCTCTATTATTAAGCTGATAAAAACAGTTTTAGACTTTTAGCACCAGAACTATTCATTATAATTATTGTATTTGAACCTACCTAATTCCCGTTTGTATTATTCTGGGATCAGTGCCAATTCAAATTAGAAACGTTTCTCTTCTGTTTGATATTGATTGAAGTCTATTAGCCGCAGAACTTCAGACGGTGGAGTCAGCATTGAGAGAGTTAAATGTCATTGTCACAGTATACTTTTGCGTCTACATTTATGGTGTCTACATTTAGCTTAGTCAGGTCTAGCGGAGTTTAGAGAAAAAACTTGATGGTCTGAAATGACTGTGCAAAAATGTGTTCATACCATTATATACATGGTATATGATTGTTGCATACAGCTTAGTCAGGTAATCGAATTACTTTTTTTTCCCCAGCGTTGCAAACTACACTTTAGGCAGGTCATTAAATAACCCCAATATCTCTAATATCTCCGATACTACTATAGTGCAAACAACTTACTAGGGCAGTCTGAATGCAGGTCGGTAGGATGAAAAGTGTTTATGCGATTGCCTGGAATCCTCATTGTGACTAATCCCTAAACACAGACCTTCTAATAAATCACCATCACCAACAATCACCTCTTTTGCAACATCTGTATATTTAATTTCCCTGTTTGTAATGTGTCCTGTATCTCCAGTGTTTCATCACCTGTGCTATGTGTAAAACATTTCGTGTTTACACGTATGCAAATCATTTGAACAATATTTTTATCTTCATATAAATAGCAAACAAAACCTGTAAACGTACAGTAGAGTTCTGTGTCTGGGCCTCTTCTTTTTCAATATACTATAAATGAAAAAAGTACAGCAAAGTGAAACTGCAGCTGCTAAGCTTCATCTTGCCGCCCCACCCCCCATGGTCTGAGGATTTTGCCAATGATTAGCTGTTGTAAGCCGGAGCTTAGACAGCAAGTAATGAATTTCTCTACTTCAGGGATTTTCATTCTTGGGGTCAGGACCCAGTAGTGGGCCACAAGATACCTGTCACTCTGCACTCGACTGTACAATAGAATTTAACACTTTAATTGCAGTTTCAAAGAATTTTGGAGGTACTGAACTACAAATAATGATTTTAAATGCCGCCGTATTATTGGGTCATACTGATGGGTCACAAAAATGTACCAGCGACTGTAAGCAAACAAATAGGGTTGTTTGTGTATTTGATATTGCTGCATTGTGTCATGAGGAAAATATTTGAAGAACACCGCTCTGATTTATAACTCCCTTCTGCTGCCTAATATATTTATAATTCCCTGCTGAATCCCTGTTTTACGTGTAACAATTTCTCCTTTGCCAAAAGTAAGATTAAAAAAAAAGGGTACGGGTTATTCTGAAAGACACCATGGATGAATTTGCTTGATGTTTATTAACAAAGTTATTTTAATTAACTCCAAGTTTAAAATGTACTATATTGTTTTTTACACTTGGAGTGAGATTGTCAAGTTGAGAAGTGTTTTACATATTACCACATGTAAAATATGAGGTGCTGCTTCACTCTATATCTGCTTTTCAAGGGCTGTTAGTAGATAAAGCAAGGTGGCATTTCACACTATATCACTATATGGTGCTCCCTAAACATTCAATGTCTATAATAACTGAACCACATATTTTTTTTATTTGAAATGAAATGAAAACATTTAACCTTAAACAGGGTGTAACACTTCACCAAAATTAAATATAACAACTTTTCAGGATAATAGCTCTATATGATATATGACATTGAGGATTTTACTGCATCTATATTCTGCTACTGTATACTGTAGGTTAATAACTTATTTGGTTTATATGGCATGCAATTGCAGCTTCTGTATTATCTACCATTGTACTGTTTAACCATTATTTCTATGTAATTTTTTTCTATAAACAATTGCAGATGTATATATTAATATTTATATTGCCTAGCTGAAATATTTTAGATACACTTTAAATTAGTTTATATAGAAGTCTGTGGACATATCTCATAGCATATTGGATTGCCTCCCAAATATGCCTTTATGGCACCTAGGTTCTATAGAATATTGTTAACCCTTTCCGAAGAAGTCTAAAATGCATGTTATTAGCAAAAGGAAGAGCCAGATGTGTTTGTATGGCAGTAAATTGGCTGAAATCAGCCTTCAAGCGCCACCACTTTCACTTTTTAGCATGTGGCAACAGCAGGAGCAGATACACCATTGACGCATTTTAAGTAAACACTGATAGAACCTACAGTTCTGTATGCAAGCATAGATAAGTCATCTTGTGGTGCCTGTGGATCACATGGAAGAAGTGAAACAAAGTAGGACAATAAGTTGTTATCTTCTAATCATCTATATGTTAGCACTCCTTCTGCTGCATAATTGGTGGTAGATTGCCCTATTGGGAGATCTGCCTCCTTATTTCAGTTCAGGAGATCTTCCTTTTGACTGGCCCATATACACTATGGAGGACTGCGTCTGGCTGGCACCACTGCCACCACCATGATATCACTTCATATCCCAGGGCTTAGCATGGAGGATGGCAGCCGCAAAGTGTTGGGGACAGCTGGGTAAAGCCAAGGGCAACACTAAGTTAATAAGAAATATCTTGTGAAGTTTCTTCAGCACCCTGGGGTAGGCTTTAAAGATGAAAGATTTATCACCTCCCCTGCAAATAATTTTAGCTAATACTGTACAAATATTTCAGTCTTTCATCTTCATCAGCAGCATGTTTCCCCTTTAATTATGTCTCTTTCATGAAATAGATTGTATATGAAGTATTTTATTTTTAAATTGATAATGGTAAAACCATTATTGCTTATGACATTAAGCGCTGTTTCATGCTGAGAAACTTAATTGCATTTATTAACTATTCCATAGTGACAGGCATTGTACAGATGGCCCCATGTTTAAAAGTGGCTAATAAAAGCCTTTGTTAAGGAAGTCCACCTTTACGACTAGTGTATATATATAACATACTGGGTATGTAGAATACACTTTTGTAGACCATTGCTGTTATACATTTACAGCAAAATAACATTTTATAGACTTCTATGTAATTCTATAAACTCTTTTTGTTATCTCTATAATGTTATAGTTTCGGTCTTACTGAGAGGGCCATCCTTTGTGTAGGCCAAAATGGTGTCCCAATGTGCAGGCACCTTGGTAACCAGGGCACACAGTGGAGTCATGTGACAAACATGTGAACCTGCAGTAGAAGCACAGTACAGATAGTTTCAGCTGCAGTAAGAAAGGGATGGGAAGGAAGGAGAGGGATACGGAGAAGGAGGGTTGTGAAAGATAGCGAATGTAAACTGTGAGAAGAGGAGAGATGATGTAGAGGGAAAGCTATGAGAGGAATGGCTATGACAGGGGGAGACGAAGGCCTAAGAGAAGAGGAGATAGAGAGCTCTGAGAGAGAGAAGGAGGGTGAGTGAAGTTGTATATACGTATGTGTAAGTGTATGGTGTTAGTGCATCTTAAGCATGTGTGTATGTTGTTAGATTGTGTGTTTCTGTGTTTTGTGAGTGTGTATCAGCATATGGTGTTAAAGTGTGTATATGTTGCTTTTTGTTGTTACAGTGTAAGGGGTAAGTAGAGAGGGCAATAGAGCAGGATTGTGTGTGTGTGCATGTGTAAGTGTATGGTGTTAGAGTCAGAGTGTACATAGTCATATTAGAGTGAGTGTGCAGGTATATTAGTGTGTAATGTTAGAGTGAGCGTGGAGGTGTTGACGTATAGTGTTAGAGTTAGTGGGTGTTAGAGATTGTTACACCCTTACCTCCGTCCCTGTTACTGGTTGTCACGTTCTACCCAGGCTGCAGAGCTGCATATCTGTTTTGCTTCAGTTTCCCTGTTTTGCTTCGGTCCATTCCTGGATTTCCTTTTGCTCTGTTCTAATCTTCCATTCCTTGCTTCTGCGTCAGCTCTTTGCTTCAGCCCTGTTTCCTTTATAAGGTGTGCTTCACCCGTGTGTTCTGTTTGTCTCAGTCTGCAGTCTAAAGGTATGTCTCAGTGCTATGTGTTTAGTTTACATGTTTAGTTTGTTTCGTACCTCTTTCAGCAGGGATTAGCGTTAGGACCCACCGTCATTGGAGTACTTTGGCGTAGTGGTGGGCTAAGCATACTATGGCCATAAGATGTGACGGAATCTCTAATAGTTATCAAACAGTCTTAGGCTAGTTCCTGTATTCATGTTTGTTTGTCTCTTATGTCCCTTTGCCCTTCTCCCTTGTATCATCTGAGGATTCTGGTTCCTCTCTCCTCTCCCTTTGTCATAGTTAATATGGCCTATCCTTGCTTAAAGGAGAAGCGTCCGAGGATTCCGGCTCCTCACTCCTTCCCCTGTGTTCCTTGCCTTGTTCCCTGTCCTTTGTTGTGCCCTGTAACATGTATGTCTTGTCTGGTTATGTTTCGTGCCTGGTCTCCCTGCCCCTTGCTTGTTATGTTTCTGCTATACCCTTTGCTTAGCTTCCATACTCCCAGCCTGCAGCATCCTGCATATGAGTCTTGTGTGATGTCTCATGCCTGTTCCAGGGTGCCTGCAGGATTTGACTTTGTTCTGGACTACATCCGCTGCTATATCAGGGCACTAGTGTTTGGCTGCACATCCCTAGATACTCAACACCTGGGTGAGTGTGGTCGCCCTGCAACCAGGCCCTGTTCAACTCCACTACTGCACCGTAACTCCTGCACACAATCTTTGGGCACGCTGGGTCTTTTAGTCATCTGTTTGGACCCAGTCCGTGACACTGGTCCCTCGGTGGAGGGGGATGAAGTCCTGACAACCATCCATCACCCTCATGGGTGCATATATCCTCAATGTCCGCAGCACTCCTGGGAATATACAATTACATGCATATGTAAACTTATACAAATTCAAGAAAAGCCACAGTGTTATAAAACATTAGTGCCAGTAGTAGGCCCTGTAAAATCAGGCAGCCCTGGGCCCCGCAACTTCCTAGGGACCGCCCTGATCATCGATACATTTTAGTAAGCCAAATTACACACAGACCAAGGGGTAAGAGTCATGCAAAACTTTGAGGTCAGTCTTCAATGTGAATTAGTGCTTGGGGAAATTCTGCTTGTGGGCATTGATGCTTATGATTACCATTAGTCTTGCTTTAGGGAGCTGGTAATGTCTCTCTTGAATGGTAGTAGATGCACTCATCAGTATCAGACTATTCTTTGGCATACACTTTTCTTGGAAATATTTCCTTAGCTTCTGGCATTATACTGAAGGTAAAGCCAGTGTAGAACCTCTTAGGCATATCAGACATACTCAAAGACGTGCAGGTACCAAAAGTTGAAATCCTGCTCTCTAAAGGGTCAGCGGACAATTCCCCCCATTCCTTATGATTAGGTCCTTAATGTTGAGGCTTCTATGAAAAGAATAATGGGCATTCCACAACATATATTAAAAGTCCAGGACAATCTTGAGGTTGTTAACAACAAATACATTCTAAAAATAAGGTACAGACGTTCAAAACGTTATGTTTTGCTAAAATTGTACAAATTGTTATATAGCTGCTGTGCAAATCTTAATCATCATTTCATTCAATTATGAAAACACTAAACTAATTTGAAAAAAATAATTCATTGGTGTGTTTTAAACTAAGTACAAAACCTGAAATAGTGCTTCATAATAATGTCTTTTTCACAGGTGGATGAATATAACTGACAAAGGAAAGCAGAAAAGATATACATACAGTATATGTATAACTAAGGCTACGGTATACAAGTAAAAAAAATAAATCCAGACTATCTTCTCCACATTACATGGTATTGTGGCATAGCAAAGCCTGTGATATATAAGCTTGGAGGGTATATAAATGCAAATTACTTACGGTAATTTAGTGCACTTGTTTTGTTTTTTGCAGCTGAAAGTATAACGAGTTTTAGTACAAGTATCAGTAGATCAGCTACATCATGTAGCTTCCTAACTTAATTTTTTATGTTTTACTACTCTTTTTTTCCTTAAGACACTGTGAAGTTACATAATATGCATTGTTTTTTTACATACAGCTCTTTAACCCCTTCAATCCCAGGGGTTTTTGGTACCTCAAAGCCCAGAGCAATTTTGCCATTTTTGGGGTATGTCGGTTTAGCAATGATTCTCTTTTCCTGTGAATAGTGTACCCATGTAAACTATATATTGTTTTTTCAAGGAGAGATAGAGCTTTCGTTTGATACCATAGTTGGATGATTAGCTGAAAATTTAGAATGAGAAATTTAGTAAAAACTAGCGAAGATTAGAAAAATAAACTAATTTTTTTTTACATTTTCCCTCTGACTCCTCACAAAATTAGGTAAAGTGATGGAAAATCCCTTCCAAGTTTATCAATTCAGGTGTCCTGATTTCAGAAATACCTAATTTATATAGATTTTCCAGACTTTCCCAGCACCAGGGAGCATACTATTAGGTGTACAATTTTGTGGCTTAACGGGTTTGGGGGTTGTGAACGGGGGCAGGAGGGTTATACTGGCTAGATGTTATGCTAGGGCAATGGGATGTAAGGTTTTTTTAAGAATTTTTTTTATTATCTTTTTTTATATATTTTTTTTACATTTACATTTTTTGTATTTTTTACATTTTTTTTTTTACACATTAATGGTTAGAGGTCCTCCTAGGGACCTCCTGAACATACCAGTGATGTCACAGTGACATCACAGCTCATATTATAATTTTTTTTAGTATTTATATTATTATTTTAATGATTTATTTAATATTATTTTTAAATGACTAACCGTTTTTTTTTTTTTAAGCTTTTCTGTTACAGGCCGGGAGGGGGAGTGAGAGAGATGGTTTCTCACTCCCCTCCCCGCGATCCCCCTGCACCGATCACACTGTGATCTCTATGCAGGTCCTCACAGACCTGCATAGAGATCGCAGCGTCTCTGTGCAGGTCCTCACAGACCTGCATAGAGATCGCAGCGTCTCTGTGCCTCATCAGAGGGCAGGATATCCCCGCAGGGGCTTTCATGCCGGAAGCTGTTACAGGCGATCGGACAGCAGAAAGCCGGCAAAGCCGGCTTCTGCTGTCAGTGGGGAGTCCAGGCTGTCAAACGACAGCCTGGTCTCCGTGCAGCGGCAGGGATGTGTCCCTGACGCTGCACGAAGGGCTGGACGTACCGGGACGTCCATAGGGGTTTCTTTGTGGGCGTTTTTTGGACGTCCCGGTACGTCTATAGGGGATTGAAGGGGTTAAAGGGTAGAACTGTAAATTTGAACACAACCTCAACATCTTTAGGAAATTGATCATGTATAATTTTAAGGTTGTTTGTTGTTTATGCTGGGAAATAGTGCCTTTAAAGAGAGAACACATGCTGCATGCATTATCCTACCTGATGGATACTCATACCAATTACAAAAAAAAGAAACACCGGTCTCAACTTATTCTACAATCCTAGATACTGATAACCTAGCTTTTCTCGCTTTCTGTGTCCCCTCTATATAAAATCCATCAGCTGGGTTTAGTCAATAAAACTTAAAATCTGTCAGACTAGAATAACAAAAAACCCTGCCAATACTTGAAGTCTACAGCTCTTGTAGGGTCACCAGAATGCGGAATCTGCACACACACCAAAGGAACTCAGGTGCTTAACTGTGCCAGGAAGGGCCAGCTCCCCAGTAGATCAAAATAAATAAAGGATCCAGGCACTCAAGGGTTCCAGCTCAGACAGATTTATTGAAGGAGAAGGACACCAACGTTTTGACCTCACAATGAGGTCTTTATCAAGTTTACAGCTCTTGTAGGGCATTTAAGTCTGTCACAAGACCTTTTGTTCCCTTGATAAGTGGCATTTATTTAGATATTGCCACTGTTTGAAGTAGGGTTTAGATGATAAGTAATAATTGATTTATATGCACCTATCCAGAAATGTTCTTCTTATTTTATAAGCATGCTTGCAACATGCTTTAAGAGTGGGTTCCAACTCTCTGGCAGAAGAGTTAACACAGATGATAACTGCAGTGACTTGCTTTCTGATTCAAAAGGGGACTCTGATTAGATTCCCACTGAAGCTTTATGTGATTTTAAGCAAATCACTTTATCTCCTAGTACCTCCCATATCACAAATTAAATTACAATCTGCTTGTGCAGGAGCTTGCTATCTTCATATTCTGTATTTGGCACAGCATGCACCACCATCATGCACTATAATATAATAATGCAGCCGGTCAAGGCCCTTTATTATTATTACTTTCTATAGTTTATCAGCAGGAGTACGCAGTGTCCATGACAAGGCTTGCAAAAGCCATATTGCAAAGCCTGTTGCGGCCTACCACTTCTTGTAATGTGCTCGGAAATGTGTTCCTCCGCAATGCAGGCTGTTTACTCTATGGCATGTTGATATTCCTGTTTACCCTTTAGCCATGCATCACTGAGACCACCTTTCTGGAAGACCCCTTAGCAGAGGATTGTTGCAGAATATAGAAGGTGAAGAAACAAACACAGTCATGATTTTAATGTTTCCATAACAGATAGTCTGGCTCTTTATTGAATGTTTAGTTTTTAGCATAGCAGCTAGTTTAGGTCTGGGACATGTGGTTTGGGATATCCCAGAGATATCCCTCAGTTGATTGGAAGGAACCACTTGCATAAACCACCAAGTTTACGAACCAGTAGGATATGTCAGATGTTAACCTTACCTCATCCTTAGCCATGTCAAAGACGGTTCACAAGGGTCCTATATATATTCTGAATCTGGCCCTCCTCATGTATGACTGCTTAATGATAGGTGCTGTGGTCTCATGTGGTGACAGTGTGACAGGTGCTACCACTAGCAGTGGATCTTGTTACAGGCAGATGTTTGTAAGTATGTACATGGGAATTGATGTGCATATGTAAGCATGTGTGATGGCTCTCACCTGGAGCATTTTCTCCTCTCGTCTCTCATCTGTCTGTTGTGTCTAAGTGCCTCTTCTAATTATTTTGCTCCTATTTTGCAGGTAGTATGTACAGTTCTAATAATATAGACCTAGGTTGTATTGGTATAAAATGTACTTACAGTACGACAGTACTTACAGTACAACAGTAAAGTACGACAGTAAAGTATTTTAGAGTCACTAATATTTAGCAATGCCATTGAATAGTTTTTTTTATTAATACATTTACTTTGCATTTCTAGGTCCATTCATTTTAAAGCCCGTAGTGTGGATTTAGTGACTGCATAATTATCTGGATTCAGTGCCATGTGTATGTCTAGATTAGACCCAAAATGACAGGTTAATTCAACTACTGGGTGGTTGTGAGCACTCCTAGCGTATGTTGGCACTGACAAATATTTTCTGAAATTTTCCGATAATAACAATTATGTCTTCAATGAACTGTGTTTTTTACTTTAACCCTTATCGGGCATGCTAACTGAAATCCAAATTTTGGGTTCTTTCATACACTGACTTAGTGTACAGTCTCAAGTCTTAATATGCATCCATGTATTGATTAATTAAGAACTAACCTGGTCCATGCACCTATGTATAATGTGTGCATAATGTGTACTAAGGTGGTACACATTATATTGTTATTATGAGTACCACCTCGCTAATTGTCCTACAATGGAGGTGTAGGGAGTGACATGTTGAAGTTATTTTCAACGTAAACCAGTTTTTTTTCTGTACTGTTTTATTATATTTGCCTGTTAGTGCGCTAAAAGAGGAAGGTATCTTGCGCACATATCTTTCATGCTACAATGGGATCCCAAATATTTACTATATATAATAAAAATACCGTAATAGCTGTCACATTTCTTCTTTTGGTAAAAAAAGTGTAAGAAATGGGAACCTCCACCATTTTCGGAGTCTTTACTTGTGATCTGCTTGTCACAAAATCTATTTGGAAGTGATTATCTAGGATACAAATGCTGAAGGAGAGCAGAAACTAAGACTAAGATCCTTCTTTCTAATTCATCGTGATTCCATCCATCATGCATCAGGGTAGGTAACATAGAAAACATATTGGACATATAGTGCTCTGTTTGTAATGAGGAGCAATGCTCTTTACTCTTTTTAGGCTGCTTCTGGAATATCTCTGATGCCTGGCCCCCTGTGGTTTAAGATTTGAGTGAACATAGGGATTACTAAACATAGTACTTTCCAAGCCAGGTTAGTGACAGCAAGAGACATGCATCTTCTGAACAAGCTAGCACCGAATATCTCCTTTACTTAAAAAATGTGTCTGCACTTATCTTGTACTAATATGAGTAGCACTACAAATTATCATGCTAAATAAAAAGTGTAACACAGCCCTGCCATAATCCTATTTTTTAAAGTAGTAGAGCAGATGTGGTTAATCCAAGAATAAGACAATGCAACTAGAGGGTGGAACCACTAGATTTTCTTTCAATATGGATGACTCTCTTCTAAGGATTCACCCATAGGGACGCAGGGGGTTGCCAGACACATAGTTCACACATGGCCAAATAAGGGACAAACATAAATTTTGGTGTAAGAAACCAACTTTGAGGTCGGTTCACAATCATCTGAACAAAAGAAAGGCTGTTCAAGTAGGCTGTTCAAAATGAAGTGGCTTTTAAACTAATGCCTGTAATATACACACAACAATATATTAAGACAGGATGTTCCATAATTTAGGTAAGATGATTATTATTATTTAATATTATCATCATTTTTATTATATTGTATTTATAGTGCAACAGCTGATTCTTTACCACTACATACAGAATCATCAGTAACATGTGCAGTGAGAGACAACATTCTTGCACAGAACAACCTTAAAATTGTACCAGAAATTTAGATTACGTAGATCATGGCCTCAACATGGGGCATATTGAAATGTTTAGTACAAGCCTCTGGCCATTCTCAGCATAATGTTCTAGACATTAATAGATGTCTAAAAGTCTACCTGCTGGCTCTAGCATCATTATTATAAAGTACTGACCAAGAAACCACATGCTAGCAATAGAATGTTGTACATTAAATGAGATATGCTGGTGTGCTCAAGAGTTTTTGGTGTCAGCAATTACTACCAACACAGGCAGAAGAGAATTGTGAATACATCTTAAAAGATGTTTTTAAAAGGCTTAAAAAGTATCCTAGCCACAGATAAATATACATAAATTGTACATGTATTGTATGCATATGTGTGTTTAAGCTATAGCTCATAAACATGTATTGGTTTTTTTTGTCTTCACATGTCCTCACAATATTACACTTGATGCACAAAATTCATAGGGGGTGTATAAATGCATTCATCACAATGCACAAGTGTGTTTGAATTGCTAATTGCAGTTTAGCAGGTATTTTTTCTACCCATTTTATTTTGAGGACACAGATGTTAAAAAGAGAGAACGCCACACTTAATGAAAATGTTCAGGCAATTGTGATTGTGCCCTTTCTGAAACCTTTTATTTGTCCACTGGCAGGCATTGTAAAGAGAATTGGGAACAAAAAGATGAGAACTACCTGATGTACTTTTTGCCACATAGCACTTACTCATATGCATTATTGTACAGAACAATCATTAAATACCCACTCTCAAAAACAATGAACATTCTAAAGTGAAAAGTCAGTCATAACAGTACATTACAGAAATAAAATTCTTAATAGGTTATTAATTTATGTCCATAAAAATAGATAATATCAACTTTATAGTTGTATGTATTTGGAGATTAATTTCGACTTAATTATATTTAAAATTGAGCATTCATTACATTTAGGTGTAGTAATTAATTGGTTTAGTAATGAATTCTTTATATTCTATTATTACTAGACTTGTGCATTCATATTCGGATCGAATGGCAGCCGCAAAATGTACACGAAGACACGCAACACGCTAATATCTCCAATTAATCTCCTTGGTCCATCCTTGGCATCACAGGGGTTAACTGGAGCGGAAATCCATAGGATTGCACGAGGAGTTAAGGGTCTGTGCGAGCGACTCTATTGGTCTCCTGCAGGGGCCTCCTCTAGCATTAACCAATTGCCGGCGTACAATCGACTCTATTGGTCGCCAGCAGGGAGCTCCTTTATTGGTTGTCGCTCGCACTGACCTTTTACTCCTGGAACCTACCCAGGCCGAGTTTCACCGTCAGGAGTTAAAGGTCTGTACGTGCGACTCTATTGGTTGCCGGCAGGGAGCTCCTCTGCCAGAGGCATTTTAACCTCCATAAAATGTCCAAGCAAATGGCCTAGTTTATTTAGCATCAAAACAAATTTGGCAGATAGCAAGCCCTGTCAAATACACATTCTCCAAAAGGGATTGCCTAGATAGAGCATTGGATGTAAATCCTAAAACAGTACAGATGTTCTGTACTGTTTTTTGGAAACAGGTGCTCCAAAATATTGGCTGCCCAAGAACAGGTTGTTACAAGAGGACCCTCTACAACATATAAACATACATAAAGCACACCATCATGTGTTCATTCTCTGCTTTTAGCAGCAATACATAGTAAAGATGCTCTTGAGTCTAATTGTACAAAAAAAAAGGAGATATTATGTTTTTCTGTCTGTATCTCAGAATCATGGATGAGAAACACAGAGACATGGAGAAAGCAGGTCTTCAACTCACAGAGTTAGAAAAACACTTCCTATGGACAATAAAGGGAATTCGATTTCAGTGTATAGTCATGCCTTTTTCTAAGATCCTGCATTCAGCTACAGGTGGAAATAGGAGAAAGCTGGCTAAATATAAATCTATATTTATATTATAAAAAACACATAATAGAGTCATGAGGACTTTGTTAGTTTGCCATTTATATATGTATTTCATATATATATATATATATATATATATATATATATATATATATATATATATATATATATATTTGATAATGGTTCATATATCAAATACAATAGAGATCAACTAAAGATGAGATCTGCTTTACTATTTTGCTGTGATATGGAGAAAATTGGCCAGGGACACTAACAATGGATCTTAATTTGGATGTTGGCATAAGACGATTTAAAAAAAGAATAAAAAGTATGCTTGAAAAAGAACTGCAGCATGTGGCAGTTATTATAATGTATTTCTTAGTGCAACATAGCAAATTACATTAAAATGACATTTGTAACCTACAATTAATTAATAAAACCTGCTTGGTGCAATTATTTCATTCTGAAATATAAAAAAGTCAATGGGTTAAGATTTTGGGTGAAGATCAGGTCAGTTTGGGATGGATTTTTAGATAGATCTTACATAGAATACTTTTTGATGTTTTAACATTTTAATTGGTGGATCTTCACCAACATTTGGAAGATAATATACATGCAGAAGGGCGGCTTTAGGCACGATTGCTTGTCCAGTGAGTTGACAAATGGTCCACCATTAACAGGATCGTTTCTACCGAGAACAGATCAGGAGGCTGCTTGTGGTTACGTAACTACCAGCTAAAGATTTCATTTCTGTTAATTTCTGCCTCATGTGTCAAATATGAGATGGGGACAAGGGAGACCCATGCCTTTAAGGGCTACGGTTTTTAGCATAACCACAATCAGTGTTTTTTGTCTGTTAATCAGTATAATTTTTTGGGAAATGTCCAGATTAAAAACTGAATTCATGGGAGCTAAAATAAACCAGAGCCCATGGCAAAGCCAACATAATGGGAAACCTTGAACAACAATTAGCAATCTAACTTCTCTTAATGGGGAAGGGATAACTTATGTAAATCCTGAGAAATTAAAGGGACAGTCTACATACAGCTCCTTTAATGATTAATGTATATTAACAAATTTTACTTAATGTACTGTAATGTGCGTTATGTACCTGTAGGAAAAAAATTAAGTATTCGAGAGCTGCAATATAATGTCTAACAGCTGTCCATCCTGTTTTACGCTACACTTTACTAGAGCTGTGCATGCACCACGTTCAGCAAACTTATGCAGTTGTTACATATGATCGCTAGGAAGGCTCTGAGTGTTCCCCTTGAGAAAGAAAGGGGAATTATGCAGAATCACCCATAGGCATGTGTCTGTCCCCCAGTTATTTTTCATGCAGGAGATGTGTTTATCTTAACATATCTCCTGGCACGTGATTTCCTAAGCTCCTGCATTTGGCCCAGTGGATGCTGCGGGCAGTTCATTAGCCACTAATTGGCTCCTTCAAGCAGCCAGTCAGTGACAAGAATTGCCAGACCAAGGTGGATGGGATTAACTGCAGATACAGAGCTGCAGCTTCTACTTCAGGTAAGTGATCTTAGTTTCATTTATTTTTAGAATTCTAGAGAATGCATACTAAAGTACTTAAGTAGGGCGTTCACGGGCAGTAAAGATGTCTGCATTCATAGTTACAAACATAAGGTGTTTTTTAATACACAATTATTGTCTATTTTAATATGTTAATTCAATAAAATAGGGTCATTTAGTGTATAAAACTGTTAACATATAGGATTTGCGGAAAGTGACAAATATGCTTTAAACGGACTCTAGAGCACATATATTTTTTAAGGGCATATCAGAAAACAAAGGCTAAAGTGCTAATAGTAGATCTGGCCTCTAGCCACCCATTTTTTATAATCTTCTATCCCTTTTTCTTTGGACAATTGTTTTATTGTGCACAAACCAATATAATATGTTCCAAAAGACAGTTGTGCTGAAGATGATGGATAAAAGAAGTTTTCTATAGAAAAAAATAAATACATGCAAAAGAAAAAGAATAAAACACCAATTATAACTTACGTTTGACATAGAAATTGATATTATCAGGCTGGTTACAAAGAAGTAGAGTCTTCAAAAGCCTGTGATACTATTGATGAACATGAGGTTCAGTCCCATAAGCTTCCGCAAATCTCTTCTGTAATTGTATGCTAAGGGGTGAGGAGATTGAACACATCTGACTGGGAGAATTAATAAAAGGTTAAAGTTAACAGGTGTTAAATCATGCAACAATAGTACTGTTAGTATGTCTACATTCACGATTGTTATACAAGCTGAGATTCATTACAAGCCCAGTATTCCTCACACTCATAAAAAAAAAATTTTTTGAGGGGGAAAAAATCCTAATGAATTAAAAATTATAAATAGAATATCACATAAAATCTAGAGTATGCCTTGACTAAAAAATCTAAAAAGATTAAAGCACTGGGAGTAATTTAAGACATTTAATATGTTTTTTTTTAACACTTATGATACAGTAGGTGTTTGTCATTTGTATGACAGAGATTGTATTTGGCTTACTTCATAGTTTGATGTGATGTTAAGGTCAGCCAAAGCCACTACTATGTGCAAAATTCAAAGCACAGTAGGTCCCAGGTACCAAGTTACTAATAGCTTCAATAATGAACTGGCAAGAGATATTTGACTTTGGCTACTAGTGTAGTGTGCATCATGGAATCAAACTCTCATTGAATATTTAGGGGCTTAGGATGGCTTAACACCAGCCCCTGGATCGTGTTTCTATGAAACATGTTCATTTCTGTTATTTCTATGCAGTCGGTTAGTAGTGTTTTTTGTATTACAACATACAGATACAACCAATGTGCTCCATCAAAACGGGAACTGACCTTGAATCTAAAAATCTTATTAAAGTTGTTATTGGGAGGGATTTGGTAATGGTAACAGCTAACATCAAATCAATAGACACAAAAGTATAAGGTGCCTGAAGGACCCAATGGGGTTTACTCACTAAATAGGGGGGGATTAACAGGTGACTTGTGGTTTCAGATCACTGAATTCAATATCTATTATGAAGGGAATATGGTTTTTACTTTACTTGATAGATACATTGAAAAGCCTCCTAGCAGAAGTGGTAGAGGTTAACATTATAAGGAATTTAAACATACATGGGGTAAACATATTACTTAGGTTAGAGTATTTAAAGCATTATAAAACAGGCAGACTACACGGGGCAAATGGTTATTATCTGCAATCAAATTCTTTGTTTTGAGGCTATTCTTAGAGAAAGGCTAATCTGGGCCTGCAAAGTTAGACATGATATACCCTTAACACAATTAATATTATGCTCTAAGAAATTGTGAACGATATGTACATTATGAAGGACCAACCTCTGGAAATGTTTCCAATAGGAACAGTGGGTTTGTTCTACATAATGCCTAGTTAATGCAATTAGATGTCTCAAACCCTTGCACCTCACATGTAGAAATCCTTCCAATTCAGTCTGTTGGGAAAGGGTTAACCTGTTTTAAGCCCTGTGAATGTGTAAACAGCCTTGAGCTGCCATGTTGTGAAGTACTTTCATGCTTATAAACTTTTCTTTTAATCTCCTTCTGTTACACATTATATGCACATTTTTCTGTTATCTCTCTTTATTTCAGTGTAATTAATACACTGTTTAGCAACGGCTAAATCCTGTACCTTGGATTACTCTTTTTTTCTCTCATCCAATTATAACCAAGTGTTTTGATCATTTTTGTAATTGAAAGAGAATGGTTGTTTTCATCTAAATATATTTAACATCTGCATGCAAAACATATGTATCTTAAATTAGATATGTTCCCTTTGATAAAAACTTCTATAAATCAGTTTTGCTGTCGCTTGATTTCAAATAAAACAGTGTGCTGTGGCATAATATTATAAGTCATGCTGAAGGCTAAGACTCAGATATGACAGAAAAAAAAATATTGCCAACGTTTGCTTTCCAAAGTGCAAGTTTTGTTTCTTTAGCATGCAATCATCTGCTGCCATGTGATCTTAAAAGATGCAATTGAATACTAGTTCACACTTTATATTCTAAGTACATCTATTTTACAGTTATCAAATTACTTAACTGTACCAGTGACTGTTGGAAGACTTTTTTTTTCTTTAATTAAGTATTTAGGAACCTGAAGACAATAATATACACCATATGATGACAAGTATGTGGACACCTGAACTTCACACCTACACTACTGTTTAAAGGTTTGGGGTCACCTAGCTGTTCATGGGAAACAAGGACATTTCTCGATGTATAACATAATTGCAAAAGGGTTTTCTAATGAACAATAAGCCTTTTAAACTTAAACTTTGATCAGCTAACAAAACGTGTCATTGGAACAGATGGTTACTTATATATGGCCTCTGCATGTCTATAAAGATATTCCATTAAAATCAGACAATAGTGATTTACAACATTAACAATGACTACACTTTTAGATCCAATTGATGTTATTTTAATGGACATTTACTTTTCTTTCAAAACCGAGGAACAAGTTACCCCAAATGTTTGAACGTTAGTGTACGTGAGCTTGTTGAACATCCCATTCCAAGACCATGAGAATTAGTATTGAGTTGCCCCCACCAATTTTTGCAGCTTTCCACAAGATTTTGGATTATTTCTGTGGGAATTCAGCTAAAGGCATTTGTGAGGTCAGGCACTGATGTTGAAAAAGAATGCCTGGCTTGAAATCAGCATCTCAGTTCATGCCAAAAAATGTTCTGTGTGGTTAAGGCCACTCCATACCAAACTCCTTATAACATGTCTTTAAAGACCTTGCTTTATGTGCAGTAATGCGGAAGCAGGAAAGGGCCTTCCCCAAACTGGTGTCACATAATTGGAAGCATACGATTATCTAAAATGTCTTCAGCCAGTGTTGCTGAAGAGCCTCTGCATTTAGCAACACAAAAAAGTCAGGCACCCCACTTGATTGCTTCTAGGAGAGCGTCCATTCAAAATAAGAGTTCACAGAGGCGCTGTATCTTGTCAAAACTCCTGGCATAAAAAGAGTTAAAATACTAGCATTTGAAATGCCCTCTGGTACCTAGTTTAAAAAAATCTATGGCTTGAATTGGCCAGATTCAGTGATGTGCCAAATAGGGCCTAGGTACAAACTGACCAGATGTCAACATATGCACCTCCTATATACCGTATTTGCTCGATTATAAGACGTTTTTTTCCAGAGCAAACGCTCTGAAAAATACTCTTCGTCTTATAATCAGACCTCAAATAGGTCTGACTATGAGACTAAGCTCCAGATCCCCCGCAGCACTGCAGGGGACCTGGATCCTCCTGTCTTATGTCCCCCCCCCAACTTACCGGTGCTTCTGAGTCCCTGGTGTGTAGCCGTGGGCAGCATGTAGACGTCTACACGATTCGCGTAGACAACTTCTGCTGCAGCCGGAAGGAGGTGCGGTTAGCAGCGGGGGTTGTCTGCGTGGAGCGCAGTGGCATATAGGGGGTTAAGAGGCATATCATGGGGCACAGTGGCATATAGGGGGTATAAGGCATTTCTGGGGCAGAGTGGCAAGCCTGGGTGTAGATGTGCATAACTGGGGGCAGGTTGGAAAATAAAAGGAAATAAAAACAAAATATTTTTCTCAATCATAGCTTTTATAACATAGTTTACATGAATTAACATTTACTGGTAAAACTTTTTCCTATAGGGTCGTCCTATATTCAGGCTTTTTCTTTTTTCCTAAATTAATACTCAGATTTTGGGGGGGTCGTCTTATAATCAGGGTTGACTTATAATCAGGCAAATATGGTATGACCTTTTAGACCCCAAACAAACCTAGGGGTGGTATCACTGTACTCCTCCCAAATGTGGCCCATTGGACCCCAAACGACCAGGCAAAGCTGTGCATGGGTGGTATCGCTGTATGTTGCCGAACACATATTGGAATGTTGTTTCATAGCAACATACACCAGGAGCTGTATATTCACACCAAAAGTAGAATGTATGTGTAAAAAAACTTTTGACAAAGGCTGGTGGTAAAATGTGTGCATGAAAATATTTAAAATACCAGCAATTTAAGTACCCTGGGGTGTCTAGCTTGGTTTGATGGGGATTCTATATAGCACATACTGTAGAATGACCCGTTTTGAATTAGCTTTATGCTACATTTAAACATGTACTGAGTCAGGCACTGATTATGGTGCAGCTTAACTCCCATTAATATATACGGAGCCAGGCATTGATAGTGGTACAGCATAACTCCCATTACTAGACACTGAGCCAGACACACACAGTGGTACAGCATAACTCCCATTATTATATACAGAGCCAAACATTGAGAGTGGTACATCATAGCTCCATTAATATATACTGAGTAAGATATTGATAATTCTAATCACTATATACTAAGTCAGATATTGACAGTGATACTGCATAACTCCCATCACTATATATTAAACCAGACATTAACAGGTGTAAAGCATAACTCCCATCACTATATACTGAGTATCAGCTGAACTGTTTTGGATGAGGATATAGGGTCATCTTTTAGCACTATAGCTCCAAAGGGTGACATTTTGTGCAGCCCCGCACCCTATCTTCTATTCCCTATGCTGTGCACACGTTCCTACTATAAACCACAATACAATGGAAAGACTAGGAGAAAAGTAGATTTGAAGTATATAAAACACAACAACACTGAAACTACTCAAAATTCATTCCTCCTCTTCAAGTTAAAGGTTAAATTTTTTGGCCTACATGGGGTATTTAAAACAATACAATATAACAATATACAATTTAAATTGGTTTAGCCGCATTATTCCAGTTTATATGATGCCAAATACTGGAGTACTCTCTCAGGCCTGAAGAAGAGGTATCACTGCATACTGCAATACTCTGTTTTTCCTATCATATATACATATACAGTATATACTGTTCTGTAAGTTTAACAAACAAGTGTATATAGTTTATCCCTGAGTCATATCGATAGCTTGTATTACACAGTTAGCAATAATCTTTTGTTGACTGCAGAGCTTGCTCTTTTGAGCTAAACATGTTGTATTTTGCTAATGGAATCCTGTCTTTTTACCTCTGTCTTTAAAACTAAGTGTCTCTGTAATAAAAACATGCACTGAAAATAACGCTTTGAAGCTAGCTTCCCCTCAACTTTCCAGAAATAACATCATTAGTTTCAAGGACTTCCCGTACTCATACTGCTGCCGGGAGTCTAAATGAATTGATCCCGAACACCTTTGGTTTTAATAGTCTTTTATATAGCTGTATCAGTGTGGTACAGTATAATATACATCAAGATTAAGACCTTTATGTCATTACTTATGATCCATACTAGTTATTTTATCTCAAAACCTTTAGTCCACCTTTACAACTTGAAATGTGACAATTCAGACTTGCTTGTCACAAAAACCTGTTAGTTTCTGGACATGACATATATTTTATGTATGACTTCAAGACCATGAATTAGTGGCAGGGGGATGAACATTTATCTGAACTGCAGAGTGTAAATATTGGTGCATGTGGAGTTAAATTAGGTTTTTTTTTTCCATTCACTGCACTGACATGGGCTCTAACACCTTCTGCTAAAGTGTTATTATGTTAGGTCATGCTGTCATTTTTGGATTAAAAAGCCAAGTTAGATGACAGCCTCATCATAAGCAGGGTGATCAAATAGCTTTTTGTTCTTAAAAAAAGCATATGTTATGCCATTTTATGTGCCACCAACATAAGAATGCAAATTAATCAAAGTCCATGTATAAAAAAAGACAAACACATTTTGACATCTGCTTAACATATCTTTTCTTGGTCTAAAAATGCAGTGAAGATTATTCGGCAGTGAACCCTCGACAAGTGCACATTTTCTCTAAATGGGTCCTTGGGGAGAATTGATATAGGGCAGAATGTAATTAGAACGTAACTCTGAGGTCACAAAGATACACTATTACATTCATTTAGAAATAGTGTTGTTGAAGTGCTTCTCCAGAAAGACAGTATGGGATCCCATAGTTTGAATGTTCTGGTACCAATGTGCCATACACATAATGCTCGGTGGTTGCCGTTCATTACTTTCCTTTGATACAGTATGTCAACCTGTTTTTTTTCTAAACATGTTTATGCAATTAGGTGTTAATCCAGATCTCAAATCAGTCCAACTGACTTAGTCTTTCATATTACCGTAGAACAAGTGTCTGGGAATCACCGTATGAAAAGGTTGGATGGTAGATTGGGATGTTAGTACTCATATTCTAATTACATACAGTGGGACAATTATAAAAATCTCATGAAAGACAACATGTTGTTAAAATAGATGAGACTTTTTAAAAAAATCAAATCAGTGCTTCCATATTTTCAGATAAGCTCAAGATAACCATTATATACATGTGCATTGCCAGAATCACATGATAGTTGTGTTTTTTGTTTTTGGACTTGGTAAGGTAAGATAAAGTGGCTTTCAGTTATGATTGAACAATTACATGATTGATGGAGGTCATAGTGCTCACCGTTCACAACTTCCAGAAAGAAAATGGTCTTACTCATGTACCCTGACAACTTTACCCATGTTCCCATTAATGCTGTGTCATTTTCAGTGACTTTGATAATACCTTGCACCACCATGCATATATTCTGCCCCATCATTTTTTCCAGCACCATTAGCCCTTGCATGATATATGTTGCTGTCATGTCATGTTATGTAAAAGTTAAATGATGTCATGTTATATGAATCTAACAAGAAATTCCATTAATTTATATCCACTGGCATGCCAGTCTACACAATATATATATATATACTGTTCCCACAGAGACATCTCCAGCCAATGAGTAGTTACTTAGGCTGGAACAGATTGGGTCGGAAGCGTTGGATAATAGAAGGCAGTGGCGGCTCCAGCTTTCATATTTAGGAGGGGCAGATGGGGGACAGGGATCAAAGGGGGGGGCAATTAAAAAACGCTACATATACACTATATATATATATATAGATATATATGTGTGTGTGTGTGTGTATATATACTGTATTTGCTCAATTATAAGACCACCCTGATTATAAGACGACCCCCCAAAATCTGAATATTAATTTAGGAAAAAAGAAAAAGCCTTAATATAAGGCTTATATATAATACGACCCTATAGGAAAAAAGTTTTACCAGTAAATGTTAATTCATGTAAACTATTTTTTTAAATAAAAGCTATGATTGAGAAAAATATTTTGGTTTTATTTCCTTCTATTTTCCAACCTGCCCCCCCCCCAGTTATGCACATCTGCCCCAGAAATGCCTTATACCCCATATATGCCATTCTGCCTCCAGAAATGCCTTATACCCTTATACTTAATGCCAGTCTGGCATTAAGGGGGTTAAAAGGCATATTATGGGGCAGAGTTGCATATAGGGAGGTTTAAGGAGCACTCTACCTCCAGAAATGCCTTATGCCCCCCATTTAACACTCCCCTGCCCCCCCCCAAACTTACCGGTGCTTCTGACTCCCCTGTCATGCAGCCGGGGCAGCATGTAGCTGTCTACGCGATTCGCGTAGACAACTTGCGTTGCAGCCGGAAGGAAGTGTGGCTAGTAGTGAGGGTTGTCTGCATCCATCGCACAGACCTTCCCCGACTGTCAGAGAGAATTCCCCCCGGCGCGGGGAACTCTGATCTCTGACAGCCGGGGAAGGTCAGCGCGATGGACGCAGACAACCCCCGCTGCTAGCCACACTTCCTTCCGGCTGCAGCGTAAGTTGTCTACGCACACCGGGGACTCAGAAGCACCGGTAAGTGGGGCGAGCGGGCGGGCGGGGTGGGGGTAGACAGGAGGATCCAGGTCCCCTGCAGCTGCGGGGGATCTGGATCTTAGTCGTCTCATAGTCAGACCTATTTGAGGTCTGATTATAAGACGACCCCGATTATAAGACGAGGGGTATTTTTCAGAGCATTTGCTCTGAAAACAACCTCGTCTTATAATCGAGCAAATACGGTATATCATATATAATATGATTTCAAAATGATAACAGCTGAACTGGCAGTTATTTTTCATTCTTTAATATTAGACCCTGCTGCCAATATATATTAATATTAGACCGTGCTGCCAATATATTTTTTATTGAAAAATTGTGAGAGTCAATACAGTCTTCCCTCCTTCTAACCCGACCGTAACTTTGAGAGGTCTTCTTCCGTAATCATCCCCACAGTCCGTTTGTCCTCTCCTTCACTTAGCCACACATCTCTTTTCTTTACTCCTTGTAGTTCAATTATAGATCAAATAAACAACACACATAAACAGCACTTGTATATATAGATCAACTGAATAAGACATACAAATCCTATATTTCCAGGTTTACATAAAAAATGTATGATCAATTGCAATTCACATGTGAACTCAGCTTGGAAAGTATAGATCAAATAAGCAGAATCAGACGCACAAAAAACAAAAACTGGCTGCACTTCTCACCCTAATAAAGTTGGCAACAAATATATAAACATAATATAAATGAGAGGTTTTGGTTATATTAATTGTTGCCAACTTTGTTAGAGTGAGAAGCACATAAAGTTTTTGTTTTTTGTATACATTGTAAAGCCAATACACTGTATTTGCAGCATGCTCACACTGTTTGGTAGGCCTTGTATTATACATTTGTATTATTTGAGCCTGAGACTAGCTTAGCACACCAAAATGTTTTTCTTTTCCCAGAATCAGACTTACAAATCCTGCAGGTATACAATAATAATTTCTAGAAAAATATCATAACCAGTATAGATCAACAGAACACACAAACCCAGCATTGCAGGTATAGATCAACTGGAAATCACATGTAAACTTAGCACTGAGGGTATAGATTAAATATACAATACATGGAAACATACATGTTTCCATACATAAATAATTTATGGAAACATGGCATAGCAGATATGGATCAACAGAATAACACACAAACCCAGCTTTGAGGGTATAGATCAACTGCTGAGGAGACTGAAGGGCTCCGAGCTCTGAACGTATTCATGAGCGACCAATTGGCGCCCCTCTCTTTCCTTTGTGCCAATCAGTGCTCCCTCGCGGCTGCACAAAAAAAATGGGGGGAGCACATGAGGGGGCACAGCAGGATGTAGGGGGGCCGTGGCCCCCTCTGCCGACGCCACTGCTAGAAGGAGCTAAAAAAGGCACTTCAATTTCTTTGCCTTTTCAGTCTGAGTGTGGTCCCAGATCTAGGTTAAGACACTGATCCTGCATACAACTGCATGAAGCCGGACAATTCATTTTACCTCATTAAACCTAAAAGTATATATACTTTTGAAAACTAGACACCCCAAGGTATTTCAAATGCTGGTATTTTAACCTTTTCAATGCATGAATTATACAACCAGCCTTTAGTTCCTGGTATATGTCACTGTCAAACAACATCCCAATATGTGTTCAGCAACATCTGCTGAGTACAGTGATACAACCCATGCATAGGTTTGTCAGGTTGTTGGGGGGCTAAAAGACCACATTTCTGAGAAGGGCATTTTTCAATTTAGAATTTTACCATCTGGTTATCCTGCCCCTATGTCCATTTTGGGACATCTTTGAACCAGGCCAATTCAATTTACCCCATCAAGCCATTTTTTAAAAAAACAGAGACCCCAGGGTATTTCATGTGATGGTATTTTAACTTTTTCAATGCACTAACTCTTCCACCAGCCTTTGCCAAAGTTTATGGTTGTCATTTTTTGCGTGTTTTTTAAACTCACATTGTACTTTAAGTATGAATTTACAGCTCCTGGCATATGCCACTGTCAAACAACACCCCATGTGTGTTCAGCAACTTCTCCTGAGTACAGTGATACAGGAATAGGTTTGTCAGGTTGTTTGAGGGCTAAAAAGCCATATTTGGGATGTATTTTTTTAAAATTTTGACATCAGATCAGTATGCACCTATGACCTGTTTCGCGCATCTTTAAACCTGGTCAGTTCAATTTACCTTTATATTTTTTCTTTAAACTAGAAAAACCATGGGTATTTGAAATGCTGGTATTTTAAATTGCTGGGCTTCATTGACCTACATGGTTAAATGCAGTACTAGAGTTCTAAGGAGGGTCTGGAAAGACCCTCTTGGAAACCTTTTTATATTTTTTAAAGGGCGCTGCCATCTTGCTAGAGGCAAAATCTTTTGCAGTGGTACTTACTTACAGTGGTTACCGCTCTCCAGACCTAGGGTGGGTTTTCAGTGTCACTGAGTGCCTTGCTGTTGAGGCATTTCAGCGATACCATTGAAGCTTAAGAGGCAATGAACGATCACGCCCTAAACTATTTTAAATTATGACGGTGGACCACTGCTGCCCCTGCTGTCGTTCTTGGTGTTGCTGAATGCCTTGACATCGAGGTATTACAGGATCACCTTTTACGTGAAGAAAGAGATCTTAGATCACTATTTAAGCTTATTTAATGCCATGAAGGGGTTAAGGAGTATCACAAGGAGTTGTCGGGTACTGAAAATGAACACTTTATTTTTATTTTTTCATATGGTTAATGTTAGTTGGACGCTGTCACTTTTTATAGTTACAGTATATTCCGGCGTATAAGACGACCTTTTAACCCCAGAAAATCTTCCCAAAAGTCGGGGGTCGTCTTATACGCCAGGTACTAACCGAGTACCGGGTACTTACCGAGCCGGAGAGTCCCACGAAGCCACGAATCTCTAGGGGAGGGGCGAGTGGAGAAGCCGCCTCCCCTGGGCCGGTCTTCAGGGCCGCGCCGAGATAGGTGCAAGATGGTGATCTCCCCAACTAGCCCTGATCAGCAGGGCTGGTTGGGGAGATCACAACCTCCCTCTAACTAGCCCAACATTACGGAGCTCGAGGTCTGGCACTTCAGACCTCGGCTTCCCTGCTCCCTAATCACTACGCGCCGGCTATTGATGCCGAGCGTGGGGATGACGTCATGTCCCAGCGCTCGGCCATCAATTCCCGGTGCGTAGTGATGAGGGAGCAGTAAAGCAGAGGTCTGAAATGACAGACCTCGCGCTCCCACAACTGGATGGAAGAAAGAAGATAGAAGATGAGAAAGGTAAGAGATGGGGAGAAAGGGGTGTAAGTGCAGTGTATGTGTACATATGTTGGTGTGAGATGGTCAGTGTATGTGTATGGTCAGGTGTGTGTAAGAGCAGTGTAGGTATTTGTGTGTTTGTAAGCTGGCATGTGTATACATATATATATATATATATATATATATATGTATACACATGCCAGCTTACAAACACACAAATACCTACACTGCTCTTACACACACCTGACCAATCAGCACTGCAACAGATATGTGGTAAGTTTCTTTTTTTTTCATGGGAAAATAAATGGTAAATGGATGATGGTGAGGTTAAATATAACATAGAATATAACAATATAAAATACTACTAAAGGTCGAGCCGATCACCTTAAAAACATCAAAGGATGTGTCCCCAAAGTGGCCCAAATTTGAAAACATATCTAGGAATAGTGTTGTAAAAATTAAATAATAAACACACACACACGTGTGTGTGTGTGTATATATATATATATATACACACACACATGTGTTTATGTGTGTGTATATATATATATATATATATATATACACACGTGTGTGTATATATATATATATATATATATATACACACGTGTGTGTATATATATATATATATATATATACACGTGTGTGTATATATATATATATATGTATATACACATGTATATATATATGTGTGTGTAAAGGCAGGGGTGTGTGGTGAGGGCAGTGTATAAATGTGTATGTATGGACCGGCGTATGTTAGTATGTGTAGATATATATATATATATATACATATATATGTGTGTGTGTGTAAGGGCAGTGTATGTATGTATATGTCTGTATAACAACCAGCCAATCACCGGTAAGGTACATCGCTTTCAGTGATTGGCTGGTTGTTGTATGCTGGGTAGAGGGGTAGTCTTATACTGCGAGTATAGCCCAAACTCTATATTTTAAGTGGAAAAGTTGGGGGTCGTCTTATACGCCCAGTCGTCTTATACGCCAGAATATACGGTATTATTCAGCTTACAGTGTGCTATTAAGAATCAATTCAATTACCAATGTGAAATATATAAAGGATCCATGATCATATGATTCTTAAAGACTTTGGCCTTATGTCTTGGGTCATTGTCATGCGGCAGACATTTGGAGTCCATTAGATCCCTCCCTGATGGTATTGCATGATTAATAAGCATCTGCCTGTACTTCTCATCATTAAAGAACCTCCACCATTCGTTACTGTTGCCTACAATATCCAGAGTGTCTGCTGCCATTTTTGTGCACCACCCTGACAGAAGGACATAACATGTGGAAACCCCTGTTTGCCTTGAAATTTGTGCCTGAAAGAGACCTTGATGCAGTATAAATATCTTTTGTCTGTGCTCAGACTTTTGACATTAAATTGTCTTCAGCAACCTCACCTTTATAGTGAGTTTGGCTGCTCCTCAACCAGTTTTATTCCTCCTACGCAGCTGTTTCTGTTTCAGTTGATTCAATGGTTGTGTTTCAACCTATACATTAAATTGATGATAATTAGCACCTGTTTGGTTTTTTTGTTTAATCATTCCTCTAGTTATATGCCTACAAAATCCCTGACTGTGCAAAAGAACATATAAGAATTGATGCTGTTTGGAAATGATGACACTAAATATTGATTTGATTTAGATTTATTTCACTCACCTTGCATTTTGTTAAATGCTAAAAAGAAACCAAATATGTCTATTTTTGAAATCATTCCTACATTACAGGATTTTTCACACTTCCCTAAAACTTTTGCACAGAACTATATATTCCTGCCACTGTTAGGAACTCTGTTTCTTTAATAGCACCATATGGCCCTCGATACTTCAATCGAAAAACATATCATGGAAGGAAGCTGTTTACATTCTTAACACACTTTCAGCTTATTAGTATGCTTAACAATTTTAGAATTGATACAGGAAGGCATTAATATCATCAGCCATGACAGTTAACACCTCCAGAGAGACCCTCTGTGTATTGCTGATTTAACGACCTGTGTGGTTCGTGATTTCCAAATTGGGTTGCCAGATCTCATACCAGAAGTGCATAGATATTTCTGACATATACTTAACATTGTCCAGCAACTGTTCCTGAAAATGAATAACAATGAGCAGTTAGGAGACGTGATTCATCATTAAAAGGTCTAGCATGTGGGCTACGATGATCTTTTAAGGGTCAATGTTCATTCATTTTGATAAAATGGGACAAGCAATGAAAGGAGTATCACAAATGTAGAGTAGACTGAAAGAGAAAGAACAATTCTATTTCTGTATCTATCATTCATGTTGTAATCATTGATATAACACTAACATCACATACATTTAAAGAACTGTGACAGAATTATCAAGATACATTTCTCGTTTAAGCACAATATAATTGGTTTAAGTGTAGCAGGAATGTTATAACTCCATAAGACTGAAATTACCTTAGTGAAACTGAAACATAGGAAAATAGAATATTTCTTGTATAGAGTCGTTTTTACTACAGCTCTGTTTTCTTCCTGCCAAACACTTCACCGTTTAATAAATTATGCATGGTATTTTGCGATCATTATGTTTATGTTCATGCACAGTGTGCCTTAAGCAGAGCTACATAACGGTGTCTTTTTCATCTTGACCTTGTTACTGGGGATCTTTCTCCTCATAAGATGTTTGTAGTAACGGCTTTACAGAAAAACCGCACAGTTGTAAACAGTCTTTAGCATTAGAGGCTCATGCATAGTCCCTAGTTGGATTCTATATAATCTGAAAGATTATGGAGAATTTGGAACATTTGCATGAATGACTATGCATTTGGTGGAAGATAGATTCAGTTTTTTTATTCAGCTTTTTATGGTCATACGGTGGGTGGGATATAGGCAGAACCTGGGTGAGGAGTGGGCATGACCACACCCCTGCCCAGAAATTGAATACATTGACCTCGAGTCTTGGGGAAGCAGTGCTTTATCTTCCAGATAAGGCAACAGTTCTCCTTTAAGTATTTGTTTTAACTTTAATTCCCTTCAGTTAGCTTGCTGAGGCATTGCAGGTAATGCACAAAGAGTTGTTATGATGCAAGGAAGTAAAGTTGACGCAACCAATAGAACATTTCTGCGACTTGCTATATTTCTTTATAATTTGCCTCAGAATTGCTCTTTATAGAATAATTTCTGTTTTATTATAGGGTGAATTCAATTTTCTTTACTAGTCTGGATGCGTATGTAATTTCTGGCACTCATGGCTCTGATGGACCTTGGGAGATATCAAGAACGATACTCAAGGTGGCGTCTTGATTGAACATCATGGGTGTAGAAGCTAGGTTGTCAGTTTAGTTATTTAATCTGATGCCAGAAACCCATTGGTAAATCCAGCACACGCAAATTTGAACTGGTGCGCCAGGAAAAAAGAGATCAGTAAGAGAGGATGTTGTCCCCCCCTACACTGGATTTTCACTTGGTGCCTTCCCGCACTTGCTGGCTGCCATCTCTCTAGGGAGCCTCAGCAATGCCTGTGACCTCTGGTCTCCTTGTGCTGGTTCAATTGTTCAGAAAGGGCTCTTTCCACCTTAACTGTGTCATAAATGTCTATGTATAAGTGTGTGTGAGTATGAAGTGTATGTGAGCATGAATGTCTATGTATAAGTGTATGTGAGCATGAATGTCTATGTATAAGTGTATGTGAGCATGAATGTTTGTGTTAGCATAGATGTCTAAGTGTTAGTGTTTGTGTGTGAGCATGTATCTGTAAGTGGTGTAAGATGGAGTATGTGTTAGCATGAGTGTGTAAGTGTAAGGAACCGACAAGCTGAGGCAAAAATGGCACAGGCAGGCTGTTTGGGGTGTTAGAATGGCAGTGTAAGCTGTGTGGGGGCAAACCTGTCACTCACAAGGTATTAGGAGCAAAGGTGGCTCTTGATGAAGTCAGGGGCCCCATGGCAATTTTAGCACCGGGGTCCTGTAAATTCTAGTTATGCCTCTGATCACGTGCCTCCTGTCCTTGCGCTAATGGGCGCTCAATTATCTGCTGCCCTTACCGCCCAAATCTGCAACCAGGAAATGTAAGAAAATTATGTATATAATAGAAAGAGATGGAGGAGGAAACTCTATAACGGGGAATAGAGAGGGGTGAAGATCTATATAAAACATAAAACTAAAAGATATGGCAGGCATGAAGGAATATAAGACTGTCTTATATCCCCCATGCCTGCCATCTCTTCCCATTTTATGTCTTATATTTATCCATGCCTGCCTTCTCTGTCTTATTTTATGTCTTATATTCCTCCATGCCTGCAATTTATTTCCCCTTGGCTTATATTCCTCCATTCCTGCCATCTATTTACCCTATTATGTCTTATATTCCTATTTTGTTTTTGTTTTTTTCTTCATAATTCAGTTATAGTGCCTTGATCATGTGTGTATAAATAATGTACATTGAATAGTCTTAACATGAAAACATTACAAATTGTAACACTTAAAACAGACAATGGTAGCTTAATCCTTCTATTAGGATGTTGCATAACCCTGTGCATAGCTGCGGTTTATGTGATTATGACTATGCCCCTCATATTTTTTTATTTCTGTGGATGTCCATGGCAGCTCCCATAGCTTTAATAATTTGTTTGTCTTGGTTATAATTAATAGCTTGGAGTAGACACACTGTCAGTTGTGCTGTTATTGTCCCTGAAACTTCATCAACTTTCTTTTATCACAGAAATGAATGTGATGATGAAAAAGTATAAAACAAAAACTTATTAAAACTATGTTTGACTGTCCCTGTGTCAATGAAATCTAACCAATGCCCACAAGAAAATCTGTTATGTTACTTAGTGACCAACTTTTTGCTGGGGACCAGCGTGACAGCTGCAGTTTAATGTTGATTAACGTAAACTAATTTGCTTGGGACGTAAAAATGGAAAGGCAAATTATAGTATTGGGGTAGACACCAATAATTATTTCTAAAGACTTAAAGGTGGGCAGGCAATGAAATGCAATAAAGCGTTTGAAAAAGTAAGCAAGGTGCTGGGTTCTATAGCTAGGGAAAGGAAAAGGGAGGTGGTTATGCCACTCTACCAACTTCGGCTCAGACCACAACTAGAGTATTGTGTACAGTTCAGGAGACCCCATCTGCAGAAGTATATGTCTTTTTAGAAAGGATATCTGATAGAAACTAGGGATGCACCGATATATCGGTGGCCGAAAAGGGCATTATCGTCAAAATGCCAAAATAAAAAACCCGCCAAAAATAATCGTCCGCAGGGGCTGGGCTGCTTACCTGCGCATTGGTTGCACAGTGTGCGAGCAGCATCTCGACCAGGAAAAGCAGGAACCCAGCAGAGTCATGTGAATGCAGCAGGGCCCCTGCAGTAGTCTGCAAGTGAGAGATCTGTGGTTCAGTTAAGGGGGTGGGGGAGGGTTATGAGCAAGTATGTGTGATTAAGGAAATTAATGAGTATCTCTAAATAAATGAGTATATGAGTGTGTGTGGGGGGTGGTGGTGGCATGGCATAGGGAGCCTGTAATCACTCCCCTATCAAGCCCAGGTTCTAGCATGTGCTGGTTGTCTGGGCATGATAGGAGTGTGATCGCTGTTAGACATATATATATATAATATTGTTATTGCTTAAAAGTAAGTAACATATGCTGTTAACAATTATATATATATATATATAGAGATAGAGAGAGAGATTAATATTGTTATTGCATTTTTGTTGTCCCATTTTGGTGTGTTACTTACGTTTAATAAAAGTGTGGTTATTTTTTTTTTTTATGGACGGGGGTCATTTTCAGTTCGGTTTCGGCCAAGTGAATCCTGAATTTTCGGTATCGGTTTCAGTCCAGAATTTTCATTTTGGTGTATCCCTATACATAACATGATTTAAAAAGTGCATGAGGGAAGTTTATTTCAAAAAGAGGAGAAGTGTTAGAACAAGAGCCCATAATCTAAAACTAGAGGGTCGGAAGCTCAGATGTAATGTATGAAGGGTTAATTTACTGAGAGGTGGTGGATAAGTGTAAAAGCCTCTCAGTAGAAGTGGTAGAGGCCAGTACAGTGAGTGAATTTAATTATTCAACATATAGTCTTAAAGCTATGCTAAATCTAAGATGATACCAGAGACTGATTAAGGTTTGAGTCTTTACATCAGGAAAAATGGACAGACTTGATGGTCCAAATGGTTGATTTGCAGTGACATTTCATGTTTCTATGTTTTGACTTTTATGTTACTACAGCTCAAATAGTTTGCAAACAACTAAGAAACTAGCAGTTAAACATGCAACACAATAGTTAAAACAATTAGTTTCGCAGTGGGATTTTTTTGCCATTTTTTTAAAAATTGTTTCAGTAACAGTATTGCCTTCCAAACAGTTTTTTTTTAATGAAGCAAATGAATAAACTAGGGCATGTTCACATTATTTTTCCATTTTAAGACATTATGGCTACCTGTTATTTAGCAGTACAGTTAAGTGGAACTCACAAGCAACTAAGTTTTGCTATCTTAACTGGTACTTAGAAAAAGCTAAAGTAATATACTATACGGATTTTGGTAGTGTTTAAATATGCATTCACAACATTTTCCTGATTTAATTTAAGTAAAAAAATCCCCTGGGATATTTTTTATAGACTTTATGGTGATGCTAGAATAGAATGCCATATGTACCAGAGGTGTTTTGCTTGAGAAATAATGATGATTAGTCCTATTAATTGAAATCAACAGCTTGTGCACTACTTGACTGCAAGTGTTTTTCAGCAGTAATCCCTGTGTTTTATTTTCTGAAATGTAACATTTAAAGTCTACCCAAAAGGGATAATTAATTATCAAAATAACTAAAATCTAGAACTAATCTAGAACTAATAGAAGTAATCTATAAATGTATTTATTATATGTATCCTCTAGAAATATTTTTAGAAGACATTTTTGCATTTGATTTTTAACTTTTTTTCTTAGCATACATATACACTTTTTAACATCTTGTTCAATAAAATCCTTTTTCAAGAACGCACTTCACATTGTGTCAAAATCTTAAACGTGAAATAGTTTGTGTCACCTTTATTCTAGTTAAGTAATGCTTTAAAGAATATTTTGAAGACTATTTTAATAGCAGGGCCAAGTTATCCTGAGTGATGTAGTAATAATTGTTCTAGGGTTTCTAGATCATGGAGAGCCCTCATGGCACCATGGCACCAGGGTCATGACAAGGAATCCCTATGTTTTGAATTGCTACTAAGTTAAAAAAAAAAAAAGAAAATTCTAGCTTAAGTTAGCTGTCATTTTTTTACATTTCTTTAATTCTTGATAAAATATGTTTAACAGTCATTAAATCTAAAACCTAGCAACATAACTATTTACAATTAATTAAATAGTAAATTTAATAAAAATGTAAAAAGCATAGTTTTAAATGAGAGATTATTACTTTCTTCATTAGGTATTTCTGTACTATTATTTCATTTTGTAGTCTGATGCCTTAATACCATAACTGGTAACACCCCAGAGTTGGCTACCTAGAACTCTCTCTATTCTAAGTGAATAGCTTCTTGATGGGGTAAGGTTAGTCATGTGAGGGGCAAGGTATGCATAATACTTTAAAACAGTTTTAAATGCAGTCTTCTTATTGCTGTGTTGCTCTCTTGTCAAGACCTGAGTCACAACATGTTTCTCTCAAGTGGAGTTGCTTCACAATACTCTTGCCAATTAATATAAAATACATATGGTTCAGCTGTGACCAAGGTGACTCTTTCATACTGCCTTAAATACTTTTGTTCTCCTCAAGGAATTTCAACATATCAGATCCTCAAAGACCAACCTGTCTATTAGCAGATAGGGCATCAAAATGCTTCCATTACTAAATTGCAGCTAAAGAGCAGTACAACGCACAGTACAGATATTTTGTGAAACCAAATAAATTTCATCTAAAGACAGACCAGGCGGACTTGAAGTGACCACACCATCAGAAGACCAGTATATCAAGCTAACCCCATAAGGACAATGGGCGGTCCCTAAACCCATTGAAAACAATGCATTGTGAGTCCGTACATGTACGGGCTTTGTCATTAAGGGGCTAACATCGTGTGGAATAGAACATCCTGTTTACCAACAAATAAAACATTTACTACATCTCTGTGGAGGTATATATTTTGTATACTTTTGTGTACATTCACACACTTTAATATACATTCCTCTTTAGTTGTCCATTTAAGTGAATAGTAAAAAATAAACAAGTGAACAAGAATGGTTAAGTTCTAATGAATATGAAGAATAATGACTGGCCAAGCACTGACAGACTAACATCTGTAATTAATAGTTAAAATTATGGTCTTGCACATTAAGTTCATTCAGGTTAAGCTGGTTTCATGGTTTTATTTTGATCTTAATCATTCAAGTAATGGAGGTGATGTGACTGAGCAGTAACATTATACACGTTCTTCTTATTTTATCCTGAGTTTCACACTCCAGCATGAGACCATTATCTTGCCATAATCATGTTCTGTGCTGACATTATTCATTAATTGTAGAATGAGGCGTGAACCACAACCAAACTGAATACTAATGAAAATAAGATTTTTCGCTTTATAAAGAGTCTTTATGAACGGTTTTCGGTTGCATTATTTTTAGCTAACTTCAAGACAGGGCTGCAAAAAAAACTTGACATTTTTCATGATTTTGTTTTTTAAAAAGTTGGCAGTTGCATCATTTTATTTATAGAGAATCCACAGATTACAATTAATTAATAAAACAAGTATTATTGTACTATTACAATAGAGGATATTGAAAATTAGCTACAGATACAATGTAAAGTGAGTTCAAAGCAGCAATCTCGCAGGAAATGGACTAAAGCACAGACCCCTCCTTTCCCTATCATTATATTATTTTAAAAATTAAATAAAATGTAAACTGTCCCACACCTTCACCACCCTGTGTGCAGCAGGTTTGGGGTAATAATTCCATGGGGTACAGAGCTCACCTATAGGAGCTTCACTTCCTCCATCTATTCTCAATGGCAGGAGATGGTTAAAAGTAAGCAAAATACCCTTGTAAGACCAGGACATGATAATGAAAATTATGTTTAAGGTACTTATATTTGCACAAACATGTCCCAGGGTTTGGGTTAAAAAGTCTGGTAGCATAATCTATGCAGTATATAAAGTATATAATTTAAATGTAATTACTAAATCTTATTCATTTGGACTGTATGGTTCTCAAAAAAAGTTTAGACGTTTGCTCACTTGTGGTTTTTGCAATGTGCCAATAGGCATGATTCATGGATATTGTATGTGGGATGTGGGACACAATCATTCTAAATTTGAGTTGGAGGTTCCACCCATTTTGTGACGTCATTGTGGCAGATATGTATTCCAATGACATCTCAAAATGAGCGGAGTCTCTGATGCGAGGAATCAACAGCTGTCTTTACACAAGATCTAAACTCTCCAAGTAGATGAGTCAGGAACTAAAAAAAAGGTATGTATAGTTTGAGCAGCAACACCAGGTGTGTCAGCTGATCAAAACCCCCAAACATTACTCGATCAGTAAGAGAATTATATAAATGTATTTATTTGTTCTGTCTGTGAAAAATATTGTTTGGTAACTTAAGCTTAATTTACAGTAGAATTACCTGAGTAAAGCACTTGGGATGCTTTCGGTTTAGTATCACATTTGACTTGCCAAAGGGTGGCTTTTACTGAAAGCCTGTCCTCAAAACTTAATGTTAATAAATTACAGTACTGTTTACAATTAAGTCTAGTATGCATCTAGTAATTTCCAAGGGCACTATTGGTGGTCCTTAGTTTATTGTTCGGCAAACATTGACTTATAGTATTTTAAAGATAAATAGGGATCCAAAAAAAGTTACAGGGTAAGTTGAGTTGATTGAATGAGTGCCGGAACATAAGACGTCATCCTTCCAAAAATCATCATTATCGTCACTATCTTCATAAAAGAAGAGGGTATTATTGTGTGGCGGTGGCATGAGTAGTGAGTTGAAGTAGTAAAAGAGGGCTTGTTATAGTGATTTTACCAGGAATTCTGCAATAAGGAAAATCACAGCATTTTTCATTTTTTTAGTCTTAGACTAGTTTTGTTGAAATAGCACAACCCATCCTAAAATGGCTTATCATTATTTTGGAAGTTTTGTTTAACTTTAAAAATACTTCTCAGTTTCAATGGTAGGAACTATTCTACCCAAGGGGAACTGAGTGTAGCAACGGTACCCTACCTGCTTAATGTCCTGCCCGTCCTTCTTATACAAAGGTTGCCTGTAGCAATCAACAACTTATATGCCTTACAGAATTGTTAAAATAAAAGGACCAGGGAAAGTGTCAGATCCATTTTATTGTTATCAGATTAATGTGGCTACGATAGTTTATGCATAGTAATGTATCATGTGTGCTTCCTCAGTAACAACAGTTTGCGTGGGCTGATGGGAAGTGAAAATGGCCCCCACACACACACACACACACATTATATATACCGTATTTGCTCGATTATAAGAGGACCCTGATTATAAGACGACCCCCCAAAATCTGAATATTAACTTAGGAAAAAAAAGAAAAAGCCTGAATATAAGACGACCCTAAAGGAAAAAAGTTATACCAGTAAATATTAATTCATGTAAACTATTTTTTTAAATAAAAGCTATGATTGAGAAAAATATTTTTTTTGTTTTTATTTCCTTGTATTTTCCAACCTGTCCCCCAGTTACGCACATCTGCCCCCAGGCTTGCCACACCAATATGGCACTGTGGCCCATGATATGCCTTTTAACCCTCTATATGCCACTCTGCCTCCAGAAATGCCGTATACCCCTATATCCCATTCTGGCATTTAGGGGGTTAAAATGCATATTATGGGGCAGAGTGGCATATAGGGAGGTATAAGGCATTCAAGGAGGCAGAGTGGCATTAAGGGAGTTAAAAGGCATTGTATAGAGCACTCTGCCTCCAGAAATGCCTTATACCCCTATATGCCACTCTGGCATTTAGGGGGTTAAAAGGCATATTATGGGGCAGAGTGGCATATAGGGAGGTATAAGGCATTTCAGGAGGCAGAGTGCTCTATTAAATGCCCCCTTAACGCCACTCTGCCTCCTGAAATGCCTTATACGTCCCTATATGCCACTCTGCCCCATAATATGCCTTTTAACCCCCTAAGTGCCAGAGTGGCATATAGGGGTATAAGGCATTCCAGAAATGCCCTATGCCCCCATTTAACACGCGCACGCACGCACGCACGCACGCACACACTTACACTTAACGGTGCTTCCAATTTCCTGCCGTATTGCCGGGGCAGCGGGTTGACGTCTCCTTCCGCTGCAGCCGGAAGGAGGTGGAGTTGGCAGCGGGGGTTTGTCTGCGTCCGTCGCGTACACCTTTCCCGGCTGTCAGAGAGAGTTCCCCGCACCGGTGCCGCACTCTGATCTCTGACAGTCGGGGAAGGTATCCGCGACGGACGCAGACAACCCCCGCTGCTAGCCACACCTCCTTCCGGCTGCAGCGGACGTTGTCTACGCGGATCGCGTAGATGTCAACCCGCTGCCCCGGCAATACAGCAGGAAGCACCGGTAAGTGTGTGTGTGTTGGGGGAGACAGGAGGATCCAGGTCCCCTGCAGCGGTGCGGGGGATCTGGATCTTAGTCTCATAATCAGACCTCTATTTGAGGTCTGATTAGAAGATGACCCCGATTAGAAGACGAGGGGTATTTTTCAGAGCATTTGCTCTGAAAAAAACCTCGTCTTATAATCGAGCAAATACGGTATATATATAATGTACAGGGCCGGCCCTACAATGGGCCGGCACTTCAGAAGGGGCGGCACTTTGCTGCCCCAAGCGGTTTTTTTTTGGTTTTTTTGAAGCGGAGGAGAGAGAGAGGGGCACCGAGTGGTTTTCGCTTACCCGCTCGGCGCCCCTCTCTCTCTCCTCTGCGGCGAGTTTACCTGTTCGGTCTCGGTGCCGGCTTGTAATGCAGAGCGCCGGAAGTGACGTGAATTTCCGGTGCTCAGCATTACAAGCCGGCACCGTGGCAGCACAGGGAGACTCGCCGCAGGACTGTTTAAGGGTAAGTACCGGGGGGGGGGTAGATAATGCCGCCGCCCCCCCCCCCCGGCGTCGGCAGGGGCGGCATTTTAAACTTCGCCCCAGGCGGCGTTAAGTCTCCGGCCGGCCCTGATAATGTATGTATATATATGTGTATGTATATATATATCCACAAGCTGTATTCTTTTGTAAATCAAAAAGTACAGGTCAATGCCACTGCCACATAGGCAACCTTGAACAGAAGTCCTCTACTGCTCAGATACAAAAAATACTACACAATTAGATGCCTAAACTTTCCATGGCACAATAGTAAAAGTTAATGTTTATTTTTTCCTCGGGAGCTTGTAGGTCACCAAGATTAATTCTTGGATCTCACACAGGCAACGGTACTAAAACAATCATTGCTCCACATATTGATGAAAAATATAAGTCGTTTGTATAAGGCGTTAAGGCTCGAGGGTTATTGTGTACTAATTTTACTTATGTAAGGAAATTTTGTACTCCTTGCTTTTTTTCCCCCTAATAAATTGGCTGCAATCCAGATTCCTAAATTAATGTACGGTATTACACCAAATATTCTGATCTACAAAATTGTCTGCAGGCAGCCTGGCTGTGTAAAACAGTATCACGGCACTCACACTATGCATGTTTCCCCAATAATAGTAACAGCCAATTTGTGAGCTACAAGACAGATGGATGATTAGTTACCATAACTATTTGATAATCTGCTGCTTATTTGACTTTTCTATTTTCCTTTTTTTTATTACTTTCCATTTATTTCACATTGGGTTCTTTCATGCTATTGCTCTGCTCTTTCTGCTTATACTCAGAAACAATGTGTAGCCCTGCTTTTAGTAAGGCAAATACATTATAAGCTTGCCTTAAAAATGTGGGCAATGATTTCATGGCTCTATACAAAGCTTTCGTTAGACCTCATCTAGAATTCAATAATGTCTTTTTACTTGCCTTCACTCAAATAGGCAGGGCTAGATTAACGATCTTTTGGCCCTGGAGCACATATACATAAAGAGCCCCTCCTTTCTCGTGCTCAACTATTTTTCCATTTCAAGATGAATTAAGCATATACAATACAACATTTTTTTTGCAAATTCCCTTTACAGTCCTTCATGATGCACACTGTTTCTATTACTTGTTGCCATCACATTATGTCCTCTGTGATTTAAGGCCTGGCCACCAGGGTCAGTACCAGTGGCGTACCTAGAGTATTTGGCACCTGGGGCAGATCCTGTATGTGGCACCCCCCCACACACACACTTTAAAACTGCATTGCTTCTTTCATAATATACTGGCGCAGATATTGGCGGTGGTACAGCATAACTGTTATCACTATATACTGAGGCACACATTGACGGGGGTACAGCATAACACCTATCACTATATACCGAGGTAAACATTGATGGTGGTACAGCATAACTGTTATCATTATATACTGAGGCAAACATTGACCGTGGTACAGCGTAACTGTTATCATTATAAACTGAGGCACACATTGACGATGGTACAGCATAACACCTATCACTATATACTGAAGCACACATTGACGGTGGTACAGCATAACACCTATCACTATATACCCAGCCAAACACTGATGTGGTGTAGGCCTACCTTCAGTGTCTGGCTTAGTATATAGTAGGGATGCACCAAAATGAAAATTCTGGACCGAAACCGAAAATTCAACAGTCACTTGGCCGAAAATGGCCCCCGACCTTTAAAAAAAAAAAAACAACACTTTTATTAGCACACCAAAATTGGACAAAAAAATAAAAAAACAATGTTGATATATATATTTATATATATATATATATATATATATATGATTGTAAACAGCAATCACAATCCTATCATGCCCAGGCATACCCAGATTCTAGCATTTACTAGCTAACTTAGCATGATAGGAGTGTGATTGCTGTTAGAAATCACACTCCTATCATGCCCAGCATCTAGCATGTACTGGTTGCCCTGGCATGATAGGATAGGATTGCTGTTAATCAGTTAAATATATTAATATTGTTATTGATTTTTTCTGTCCAATTTTGGAGTGTAACTTACTTTTAATAAAAGTGTGGTTAACACACCAAAATTGGACAAAAAAAATAAGTAACAATATTAATATATATATGATTGCTAACAGCAATCACACTCCTATCATGCCCAGGCAGCCAGTACATGCTGGAACCTGGGCATGGTAGAAGTAAGATTACAGCCTCCCTATGCCATGCTACCCCCCCACTTACACATCCATGCTATCACACACACTCATTCACAACCATTCATTCAAAAACATTGACTCTCACTGAATGTTTTCCTACCTTTCCTCTGTCGCTGTCACTTTTCTAGCTACAGCTCCTTTTCCTCCTCCTCCTTCTTCTGTCTCTTTCTTGTGCAATGAGTGCGGAAGGTGGTGGGCATCAATTGCCGTTGCTCATGCTCCCTTGATTGACTTTGAGCCTGCTCCTCTAGCGGCGGACATTACTGTCCGTCTCTGGAGGGGTGCCGGCGTGGTGGCACCACCCTTATGAGCGGCACCTGGGGCAGACTGCCCCCCCACCTCCGTCTAGGTACGCTATTGGTCAGTGCTACCTTTAGGCAAGTTAGGCGCCAGCCTAGAGCTCAGATCTAACAGGGGCGCGTGCACACTGAGTTGTAGCAGGACTCGATTATAATTTTTTAGGTGGTCTGAGTTGTGGACACTTATTTGTAACGTTCGGGTGTCTGCTATGTAAATTCATACCTGAAGTACAATGTGTGTGAAAAAATCCCACAAAGACTGATGGTAGAATAAGTGCACGGAAGATGTTAAAATACCACCATTTGAAATACACTGGGGTGTCTTGTTTTCAAAATTGATGGTTTGATGGTAGCAAATTGAATTGTCAGGCTTAATAGATATCCCAAATAGGACATGAGGACAGGATGAGATCAGATCAGAAATTTTGAGATAAGATCTCAAAATTCAAAGTTGAGAAATTTAATTGTGAATGTCTCAAATGTGTCATTTTAGCCACTAAATAACCCAACAAACATATGCATGGGTGATATTACTGTACTCAGGTGATGTTGCTGAACACATATTGGGGTGTTGCAAAATATACGAAAAGCTTTAAATTCATACTTGAAGTACAATGTGTGTGAAAAAGGCAAATAAAACATGGGCACAGGATTTGGCTAAAAATGGTTATGATAAGGCAATATGCTGTTAATACCTATTGCCCTATAACTTGCAAAAAAAGCAAAATTACATAAAAACATTTAGTATTTCTAAACTCAGGACAAAAGTTTTGAATCTTTTTAGCAGGTTTTGTAGATAAGTAAAATATATTTCAAATAAGTCAGAAAAACTTTTTCTTATTTTACTTTCCAACATATTGTATTTGTTTTAATAATAAATTAGATGAAATGAACAAAATAATGAAAGAAAGCCCTTTTTGTTCTGAAAAGTAAAAACTAATATATAATTTTTGCATGTACACTAAATGAAAAAGAATACAATGTAATTTAAAAAAGCAGCCTGGTCTTTAAGTGGATAATAAAGCCAAGGATCATGCAACAGGCTCTGCATGCAACAAGCTCTTGTTTAAGCCAGGTGGAATTGGCAGACTATTGCAGTTCCAGCCACAGCAGCTGGTTCTGGACAGTATCGCAGGCCATCCAAGCACTTAAAGTGGGATTGCCACATGCTAAAACTGCTGTTTCAGGGAATTCTTTTGTACTTTGTCCTCTAGCGATGGTTGATTTTCACCTTGACTTGGCTGGAATGATAATTTGTTTTTCAGTGTTTTTTATTCCAGTAAATCCCTTGTTGCACATTCATGGTTATACAGTAAATGAGATATACTTTGTTTAAGTGGTACAGTTGTTACTATAAAATGCCATTCTATTTATTTTTTAACCTGTAAGATCTAATGGGAAGGGAAATACTCGGCACTAACCATGGAACAACATATTATATACCCAATCATTATACTCAAAGGCATTGCCCTAATTAATTTGTATATCATAACCTAAATCAAAATATTTATACACAAGTCAATGATAATTCAATGTACATTATTCTAAATTATTACATAGGCATGTGTCCTATACGATAGATAGATAGATAGATAGATAGATAGATAGATACATAGATCCCTTCCATTAAAATAAAGAGGGTAGTAGAAGCATTATTGAACACTCATCTACAGACACCAGACAAGCCAGAAGCCTTGTTTTTCCCTCAGAAATCTCATGGTGCTGCCACGACCACAAGGGATTCTGGGTAGGCGCATGCAAATAAGGTCAACAATTATCACCTTTTGCCTCTATATCCACTTTATACATGGATCCCTTGAGAGTAATTGCCCGCTGTACAGGACAGCCTTTAGACAAAACCCGGGTAAGAAGTGCAATAGCCAGATCACCACTCATGGACAGCTGTTTCGTCCTTAATGGGCTTTGTCAGCATGAGGTTGTGATACTGGCTTAATACTTCAATAATGCTTCTACTACCCCCTTTCATATATTTAGTACATCTGGCCAAATTGTGTGAGCTGGATAGCCATGTGTCCTAAAACTCTTAATAGATAAAGATATATATGTTTCATTTATTAATATAGTTTTGTCATTTTGATATAGAGCCTGATTTACATATATTAGCTCTTAGTGTGGTATCAGGTTTTAAAAATGCAATGTAAACTGTGAACCTATACTACTCTCCTATTATCATCAAATTTAAAACCAATCTAATCCCATCTTATTTATCAATACTCTAATGATTCACCATTTATTGTTTTTTTCTTTTTGTCTAACGTGAACATTATAGCATCTTTGTAGCAGGGCCAAGCACAACTCAGATCTTTCTTGTAACAGGCCCATTGAGCAGTGATGCACCTGCCGCCCTAGATGTAGCCCCAGTCAAGTTCCACTACTCCTAAACTAATACATAATGCATTGTACACTGTACACAGTTTAATTTGTACACTGACACTGTCACCCCCACACACGTATTCTTAACCTGTACACTGACACCTACAGTCATAAATACACAAACACAATTTAACCAATGATAAGCCTGCACATGGCAGTCATTTTCAGTTTATTGGACACTATTTTCTTCTTTTTTTTTAGTTCCCCTGGGTTAAACATATGTGAATCATTCAAGACCCCTTAGTGCTGAAACATTAATAGTATGGATAGATTGCCAAAACTCACACATATACACATACACTCTGGAGATTGGTCACAAGTGCCACTGTAAGAGATTTTGCCACTCCCAAGATGGCGGTGTTTCCAAGAGGGTCTTTCCAGACCCTCCTGAGAACTCTGGCTGAAAACAGGTACTGCATTCATCCATGCAAGTCAATAGAACCCAGATTTCTAATCACAATTTGATTCGGAAAAAATAAACACAGCTAAAAAAATTATAAAAATATGGTAACATTTAAAAATAATTATGCAGTGATGTCACTATCCAGGAAAATGTAAAAAAAAGTAAAAAAATAAAATATATATATTTTACTTATTGCCCAATAACATAAAACATTGGGTATTTCTAAACTCAGGACAAATAGTAGAATCTATTTAGCAGGTTTTTTCATTAGCTTTTTTGGTAAAAGATTTTTCAAATAAAAGTCAGAAAAGTGGGGGGTTTTCCAATTTTACATCATATTTTATTATTTTTTTTATAGGAAATTAGATGATATGATACAAAAAAATAGTATCTAAAGAAAGACCTTGTCCTGGAAAAAAATTTGTGTGGGTAAACTAGATGGGAGAGTAGAAAATCACAGCTAAACACAAGCACAACAAAAGTGTTTAAACAGCCTCATCTGCAAGGGGTTAAGTAACAATTCCTTTCTTCAAGTCCTATTGTTTTTAATTGTTAATGAACAGATCAAGTGGTATTATCTGCATATGTATTTTTATAATGTTATCATATCCCCTCTAAGACACCTTTTTTGTGTATACACCTGTGTAACTCAATCTGCTCCGTGTGTCACATGCTTTGTCTTTCAGTTTGTGTTTTTGTGTTTCCAGTTAGTTTGCAAGTCAGTGGAAATATTCCCAGATGGTAGCTTCCATTAGCAGCTGTGATGTCAAGAAACTGCACCTACTGAGAATTCCCCTTTAACTCATTCCAAACCGTCATATTGGAGACTCAAAACAAAAGATAACGCTTTACATTGCAATCACAAATAACCTGATGTTTAAGAACAAAAGATTGTAAACTCATAAGAGCAGGGCCTTTTTCTGTACAAGTGTGTCTTAACCTGTAAAAATATTATTGCTAATTGTGTATATTAGCAGTTATTGTTAATTTTTACCTACCCATATTGTAATACCGCTAATGTAAAAATATTACATTACTACACCCTATGTAGAACATGAAATTCACACCTACACAAATATGAGTACGATTATTATTTAGATTAACTATTAACTATGATTTATCCATAGATAGTTTCTATTCTTTTTAGATGCTGTTATTTACATAACCTATTTAACATCTTAAACAGAAGCTTCATGGAAAATGAAATCAAGATGTTGCCGGCCCTTATCTCTGATCACATACATTTCCATCTCATAGCTGCTTCTCCAGTTTTAAACCCTGGCATGGACTCTGACAACGATCCTGGTTGATCCTTTTGTATCATCTGGATTCTGAACATTTGGCGTGGCCTTTGATTTCCCTCTTGGATTATCTTTTGGTATCATACTACTTTCTCCCTGTTGCAATATATTGAATACATTAATTTAGGCCAATTCTCATGAAACTGAATGTCAAAATAGATCCAAGATAGATGTATGTGTATAGCTGTCAAGATCACAGGTGCAGGACCAGGTTTGAGTCCCTGTGCAGGGGCGGGATCGGGCACAGACCTCAACTTAAAGCTGACAGGTGTTGATGTGCCTAGTTGCAAATGGCTGTCTGCTGTAGCTTTAGACTTTATTTTTGGCGCCATCTATAGACATTGGAAGAAGCAGGGAGTCTTGGAAATTGGCTCATGGCAACGGGGAGACAGTAATATGTCATTGCTGCAAGAAGCATGCCCTGTCACTTTATATTTTAAAGTGTTTGGTATGCTCTACATCTGATTATTTTTAAACCGCTTATGTAGTAGTTTACAATTAGTGAATTTTAAGTGAACACAAACAGTGTTTAACTCTGTTTAAAGTCCTTATGTTCACCATACATACGGCTGCTACCTTGTTCCTGGCAAAACATCTGGCTGTACTATCCATACTGTTTATCATGTATAGGTATTCTTCAACACCAGTAGGGTTCAAGATTTAGCCATGCCACCATCCATCCATTAAAACACAGTGACAAAGAAACACTTTGCTGAACAATAGGAGGCTGGAAGAAATTAAAATGTACAAGAAAACCAAAGTTGTGCTATGGTAATATCACTAACATTTCAGCAGTTTTTTCATCAGTAATGCATTATTTGTGATATCATTATTATAATTATTATTATTGTGAAGTAGGTCCAGAACACCATTTGTAGCTTTAAACCATTTCTCAATTGGTTTAAAGCTACAACCCTTGTGTGGGTAAAGATGGAATGGTCTAGATTGCATTACTTGTAATCATCTTCCATTTAAGAATACTCCAGTAATCCTAGGTCTGGCTGTTTCCCCACAAATATATGAGCATGTAATTTTCTACAAAACTAAATAATGACCTTCAGGGAGCTTTCTAAATTTACATGTGAAACCGGGTCTCTTGCCTGATTCATCCCTCATCTCCCATAGAAGCTAAATAGTTCCTAAGCACAAACCAAATATATATTTCTATATTTTTTTCCATTTATATATGAAAATATCTGCATTTCTTTGTTTTCTAAGCACAAAGTGCCATCACAATCAAGGCGCCTCATAAAAAAATTACAGGCAATTGCATTCAAATCAATCACCTATGGTGCATGATTTTTCACCATGTGTATTAATTAATCTTTCATTTGCTGTAGATCTCCCCTCCGGTTTTTGTTCTGATTTCCACAGTTTGCTTTGTTTAAGCCATAAAATATTTCACATATTTTTCTCTCATAGGTAATTCAGAACTCAAGATGTGTATTATGCGCCATTTGTGTGTGTAATTCAAGTCTCAGGCTTGAGATTTTACCTAAATCGAACATACACTTTGTTTTAGCCAAGTTCAAATATATGCCTTCCAAACAAATCAATACACATGAATTATAGCCAAACGGTAGCCTGAATAATCTTTACAAATTTGTAATGTCTACTGTTGTTGCTCATTTAACCATTTAGCTGCAGTTTTCTGGATAAATGTATATATGTATATATATATTGTTTATTTATGCTACTTTATACCAGGTCTTCTATCTATCTTCTGGGGTTTTTTAGGTCTGGTTGCAGGTCTGGAAAATATTTCTGTGTTTTACCTTCTTCTCCTTGTGTTAGTCATATATGGAAAATTAGAATGTTTATACTTGTATACTGGGGTTTTGTTTTGTTCTTCACAGGGGAGTTTAGTAGTAGGAATTTCCAGCCTTTTAAATATAACCATCATGTACCCGAGACCACAGCAACCACCCACTGCCAAATTCATTCTAGGCTGTCATTCTACCACTTGCCCCTTTGGCAATAAACCTCTCTCCATTATTTCTTTTAGATTGTAAGCTTCAAGAAGAGTGCACAAAAGGGTCCCATTTTGGACAATTCAAATTTTTATACCCTTATTTCTTTTTTTTTTTCTGTATGAAAAATCAGGCTTTATAGATGTTACTATATCTTACTAGTGTCCATTCATTCTGTCTCTGTAGTTTTTTATATTTATGTATATAAACCACATACAAACAGGATATTGTAAAGGTATATATTCGCAACACTATTCACATTCCTGGACTTTGAAGGAATGTTATAGCCACCATGTCACATATAATGGCCAACATGCTTTACCAACATCAAGTAACATTGTCTATATTAATGAACCGAAGGTTACCAGACAACAGATTAAACAACAATGTTTACTAAACAGGTCTACATAGAATCAGCCCCAAGTAAGTAAGTATTTATTGCTCCAAAGAGACAAAGTCCTTCCACAGCAGCCAAACAATGCTGAGTATGAGCTGAACTGAGTATTTGCTCTTCCATTGAACACATATCAACTACCAGTTCCAAACAGTGATTTATTTTAGAAATCTCTCAAATACAGGGTTTGTCAGTGTTGCTGCATTCAGTTACTAGCAGGGTAAGAAACCTATATACTTATATACCGATATAAAGTGTATGATCTAGAGAGGGTGAATAATCACAACTTACAATGTCACCATATATAGACAAGACAAACTCCCAAAAAGGTTGAATCCTTGTCCAAGATCCCACCAAATGTAATAAGGTATCTTTGCATTTTAATTCCACCAACATCTATTAGAGGAGCTAGAATCATTGTGATTCAAACCGTAGGTTTCCTATACCAACATTACACAACATGCAAAGAAGACTCCTGCGGTAGATATGGAACAAAAAAACTTCTGCCATTGTTCCTTTTTGAGAGGTCCTTAGTATTTGGTGTAATAGGGAGGATTAGTTCTGTTATGGTATTATGCAGCATGGAAACTACAGTAAATGAAGGCGTCTCTTGTCCATCATTTAATGTATCATATTTGAAAGGGGGTATATTTCAAATACGATATAGAACGATATAGTCTGGAAAAATGAAAACACTAAGGCATTCTGCCAAGGAGCTGCATGGTACAAAAGTGAAGTGCAGGACATGGTTTATCCCCTCAGTCAGCACAGAAAATGAGCAGGGAAGCACAGGGGGCTGAGAGACCAGAGTATCCACAGAAACACAGATGCAATGTGTGCTCACAAGGTAACACCATAAAAGAGCACATGTGAGTCAGGGAAGCCTTTAGAGGGGGACATCTGGTACACCCAGTCAAGTAACATGCGTTGTGTTACAACATCAGGGTATGTTCTACATTTAGAAGGCCAACCTTCAACTCTTTTTGCCTTAATGGTGTCTGATCTGGCAACTGTTTATTATATGCCAGCTAGGGCTGCAACAACTAATCGATAAAATCGATAATAATCGATAATGAAAATCGTTACCAACGAATTTCATTATCGATTAGTTGAATCGATTTTTATCGATTATTAAATGAGGGTTTTTTCAGAGCAAACGCTCTGAAAAATACCCCTCATTATATAATCTGTTTCAGTGACTCACAGCAGCAGCTCCTACTTACCAGCCCCTCCCTGTAATCACTGTGACAACTGGCCCCGCCCCCTTCCTTCTCCCAGAAGGCCAGAACCACATGGCTGTGACACTCATCTAACTGTAAGTATAAAATTAATATTTGGGCTACTGAAAGTTAGGGGAGGTGGGAGTTAATTTAGGGGCTGTTATGGTTAATGGGGTGTTTAGGGTTCATTTAGGGACAGTTATGGTTAATAGGGTGTTTAGGGTTAATTTAGGGGCAGCTATGGTTAATAGGGTGTTTAGGGTTAATTTAGGGGCAGCTATGGTTAATGGTGTGTTTAGGGTTAATTTAGGAGCAGCTGTGGTTAATGGGGTGTTTGGGGTTAATTTGAGGCAGTTTTGGTTAATGGTGTGTTTAGGGTTAATTTAGGAGTAGCTGTGGTTAATGGGGTGTTTGGGGTTAATTTGAGGCAGTTTTGGTTAATGGTATGTTTAAGGTTAATTTAGGGGCTGTTGTGGTTCATGGGGTCTTTAGGGTTAATTTAGGGGATGCTGTGGTTGATGGGGTCTTTAGGGTTAATTTAGGGGCAGTTATGGTTAATGGGGTGTTTAGGGTTAATTTAATGATGAGGACTGAGGGTTAATTTTATTAATTTATTAAAGTTAACTTAAGGCGCAGTTAGAGGTAAAGGGGGGCAGACTAAGGGGAATCTAAATCCTGGGGGCAGTGAAGATTAACCCAGTACTTATTTATAAAAGTATGGTCTGTGACTCTATGAGGGGACTATGAGATATCTGGGGGGTATAAGGCATATCTGGGGAGGACGGAGTGACATATCTGGGGGTATAAGGCATATAGGGTATATAAGGCATATGTGGGGAGGGCAGTGTGGCATGTCTGGGGAGGACAGAGTGGTGTATCAGGGTGTATAAGGCAGATCTGGGGCCACAGTGGCATATCTGGGGGTAGAGTGGAGTGGCTTATCTGGGGGTAGAGTGGAGTGGCATATGTGGGGAGGGCAGTGTGGCATGTCTGGGAGGCAGTGTGGCATGTCTGGGGAGGATGGAGTGGTGTATCGGGGTATAAGGTGTATCAGGCACAGTGGCATATGTGGGGGTAGAGTGGAGTGACATGTGGGAGGCAGCGTGGAGTGGCATATGTGGGAGGCAGCGTGGAGTGGTATATATGGGAGGTAGCGTGGAGTGGCATATGTGGGAGGCAGCGTGGAGTGGCATATGTGGGAGGCAGCGTGGAGTGGTATATGTGGGGGGCAGCGTGGAGTGGCATATGTGGGAGGCAGCGTGGCACGTCTGGGAGGCAGCGTGGCAAGCCTGGGCTCAAACATGCATAAATTGGGGGGGGCTGGTTGCGAAATAAAGGCAAGAAATGCATTTTATCAAAGTTTTTTTTTATTATGCTGTTTGTATTTAATATAATTTGTTTATTACATTATTTTAAATAAATGAAAAATGTACATTCATTTTTTTTATCCGATTAATCGAAAAAATAATCGGCCAACTAATCGATTATGAAAATAATCGTTAGTTGCAGCCCTAATGCCAGCATCAGCAACAACAAAGTTGGCTATTTGCTCTAAGATGGCAACGATTCCTTGTATTTTCTATAAAGAAAACTGTATATTTTATAGTCGATTTACAAAAATAGTATCATTTGTCATCGTGAGTCACTGAATTTTATAGATACAGATACTGCTGTTCAGATGACGTTTACATATTACATTAAGAAACCAACACAGAAATGTGTCACATTGTTCTATTCTATAATGGTTTGCTTGTTTAAAAACTGTTAACAAGAGCATTGACTGTTAAATAGCATTGACAAGGAAATCATATCGATTGGTGACCAATACTGGAAATGGGCATATATAGATTCTTAAATAGCGTTAACAAGGGATGTAGAACCAATCCATATTAATATATTTAAATAGACAAGTTATTTGCATGTCCGTAAAGCAATTTGCTTATAAATAAACAAGATTAAAATTTGAAACAGTGTAACAATATTAATTCATAGAAAGTTGATATAAAAGAAAACTGCTAATTACCTGATCACAAACCATACTACTTAGTCTTACCATGGTATGCAAGGATTGGGAGTTTATGCTAGAGCCCTGCGTGGGGCTGTTTTCTTAATCCCGATCCCGCTGATTGTGTGTCCAATCCCGCCAGCTCCCGCAATGTGTGTTCTGCTCCTGCAACATGTGTGTGTCCAATCCCGCCCGCTGTCACCACATACATGGTCAATCACGCCCACCCCCTTACCTGAGCTGCAGATTTCCTGCGCGGTCCCGCAAGGCTGCCTTTCATTTGCTCCCTCACAACTTCTCTTCTCTTGTTCCGCCCAGGAACACAGAGGAGGCACAGGAAGTGATGTAAAATCACGTGACTCCGCTGTGTTCCTGGGCGGAGCAAGAGAAGAGATGCTGTGAGGGAGCAGCATGAAGGCAGCCTTGCGGGACTTCGCAGGATTATCTGGACCCACAGGTACAGGTTCCCGCCCACAACACCAGCAAGACCACCTGTGCCCGCAAGTTTTTTAGAGGACTGCATTGGGATGCGGGTCCCGCAGAACTAAATACAGTGATCAGCCATAACATTATGACCACCTGCCTAATATTGTGTAGGTCCTCCTTTTACTGCCAATACAGCCTTGACCCATTAAGGCATGGACTCCAGTATACTTCTGAAGGTGAACTGTGGTATCTGCCACCAAGACGCTAGCATCAATTCATTTAAGTCCTGTAAGGCAAGGTGGGGCCACCATGGATGCATCCTGGTGCCATGTGTTCTCCAGGTAAGCGACGCACACGCACCTGAACATCCGTGTGATGTAAAAGAAAATGTGTTTATCAGACCAGGCCACCTTCTTCCACTGATCAGTGGTCCAGTTCTTATGCTCACGTGCCCATTGTAGGCACTCTCAGCAGTGGACAGAGGTCAGCATGGGCACCCTGATATATATATATATATATATATATATATATATGATACCTTTCTATCAGAACCAGCATTAACTTTTCCAGCAATTTGAGCTACAGTAGCACATTTGTTGGATTTGACTACAATGTCATTGTATGCTAAAGGGGACATGCCAATACACGCTTATGTCGAAAAAGTCTCTGTTGATGTAATGGTCAGGAGTCCCAATACATCTCCAATCTTTATTCTCATGCCTCTATTCAACATATTAGTCATACTTATTTTCTTTTTCTTTTCACTTAGGTAATAACATAACATTGACCCTGCTATTTTCTGTTTTGCTGTATGTTGGAACTGTCATCTTGCTGTTGCATCATATGCAGTACAGAATACAAACATCAGTAGCTTAATCAAGTATATACAGAGATAGTATTAGTGTACATCAATATCAATAATAGAGACAGTACACCAGAAATAATCAACAATAATCATTAGATGAGTAAAGACAAACAGGGGTTGAAAAAAATAGTGGAACAGTACCCGAGGATGGATGGGGGAATTTGTTGGAAAGGGTTACAATATATTACAAAAGTCCAAAGACTGAGGGGCCCAAAAGATAGAGGGCTGGTAGGGCTGGACTCAAGCAATGATGGATTAGCCTTTCAGCAAGCTGAGTGTCATATTGTGATAGTCTCAGACTATGACCTGTCCTCTACTCAGGATCAGGCAGTTCCTGGCAAACCACAAAGCATACTTAGCAAAGATGAAACCTACTGTAGGATTTAAAGAGCCCTAGTTAAGATAACCCCACCTGCCATGCAATTGGAGAGGGGGTGAAAAGGGAATGATTATGATGCTTTAATTGGCGGTTCACGTATGCACGGAGAGCCCCCCCACTGTACCAGGTGGCCATCTTGGATTTGGTTTTGCACCGCCTGGTACGTGTCTGCCACATGGAGGTGCAGTGAAAAGCCTCTCCAAGGGCCACTGCACTGGACAGCCGTCTGCGCAGATAAACCGGGGATGACAGTTTAATAACACATTGATCCAAACAGTTTCTGCTGTGGCATTGGGGAGCCCTGGAATCTGTTCCATTGTGTCCTTGGATCTGATAAGCTTATACACTCACTGGCCACTTTATTAGGTACACCTGTTCAATTGCTTGTTAACACAAATAGCTAATCAGCCAATCACATGGCAGCAACTCAATGTATTTAGTCATGTAGACGTGGTCAAGGCAACTTGCTGAAGTTCAAACCGAGGATGAGGAGGAACATTTAAGTAACTTTGAACGTGGCATGGTTGTTGATACCAAACAGGCTGGTCTGAGTATTTCAGAAACTCCTGATCTACTGGGATCTTCACGCACAACCATCTCTGCAAACCAGGGTTTACAGAGAATGGTCCCAAAAAGGAAAAAATATCCAGTGATCGGCAGTTTTGTGAACAAAAATGCCTTGTTGATGTCAGAGGTGAATAGGTAGACAGGTTCGAGAAGACAGAAAGGCAACAGTAACTCAAATAACCATTCGTTACAACCAAGGTATGCAGTATACCATCTCTGAACGCACATGTTGAACCTTGAAGCAGAAGGGCTACAGCAGCAGAAGACCACACCAGGTGCTACTCCTATCAGTTAAGAACAGGAAACTGAGGCTACAATTCGCACAGGCTCACCAAAGGTGGACAATGAAAGACTAGAAGAACCTTACCTGGTCTGATGAGTCTCGATTCCAGCTGCTACATTCAGATGGCAGCGTAAACAACATGAAAGCTGGAATCCAGGCTGGTGGTAGTGTAATGGTGTGGGGGACATTTTCTTGGCACATTTTGGGCCCCTTAGTACCAATTGAGCATTGTTTAAATGCGACAGCTTACCTGAGTATTGTCTCTGACCATGTCCATTCCTTTATGACCACACTGTACCCATCTTCTGATGGGTCCTTCCAGCAGGATAATAAACAATGTCACAAAACTCAAATCATCTCCAATGACCTCCACAGTCACCAGATCTCAATCCAATAAAGCAATTTGGTGATGTGGTGGGACAGGAGATTTGCATCATGGATGTGCAGCCGACAAATCTGCAGCAACTGTGTGATATCATGTCCATATGGACTAAAACCTCTGAGGAATGTTTCCAGCACCTTGTAGAAAGTATGCCACAAAGAATAAAGGCAGTTCTGAGGGCAAAGGGGGGTCCAACCCGGTACTAGCAAGGTGTACCTAATAAAGTGGCCAGTGAGTGTAGATCACCATAGTGGAAGATTGGTTTAACTCTCTAAAGTTAGTGTTCCCTCACAAACTTTATAACATCCAAGTAAAACCAGGATGTGTACCAATTGTAAGGAACTTGTCCCATGTTGGGATCCCACAGAGGGGGGTCAGTAAATGCAAGATATTTGTAGTTTCTCTCAGAGCCCTGTCCACATGACTGCACATGAAGGCAAAAGTTTGGAAGGGTTCTTGCGCTAAGTAAACATGTGGAAGGGTTCTTGCACATGAAAGTATGCAGAAAGCTCAAAATATAGTAAAACTGTGTACTATTACAAATCCACTGTTGTCACTTGGATGGGTGAGGGGTGTGAGTTTGGGGAAAGGTGGAGGTAAACAAGGGGATTAATGAGAGTGGGCCAGGAAGGAAGTAGGACTAGTCCTCTTCATCTAGAGAGTAGTCCCTAATAAAGCTGTGGATGATCTTGCTACGGTGACACACTTCCTCCTCAACACCAAGCAGTTCCAGACAAACCACAAGGTGTCCTTTACACAGCACATTAGACGACAAGGATCATCAATGGCGCTCACACGTGTGTTAATTGCAAAAGTCCATAAATTGCAGAGTGCTAGGAAAGATATGTTTTCTCAATAGAGTCATTGAACTCCAGCTCCAGGGCTCTCAACAAAGCCTGAACAGATGGGCACTGCCAGAACAAGTGAAGGGCTGTTTCCTCTTCCACTATGCACTATTTGGAGTGTCTATATCTGCACAGCCCCCTGGCATACATAAATATCCTTTATCCTCTATAAATGGCAATCGATGTAATGTCTTAATCCCTGTTGGTCAGCCTGCTTGATGTCACATTTGTCCAAACAGTTGTGGCTGGCTGCAGAAATGCAACCGGTCTGGTCGGAGGAGGCAATCACTCAGATAAACTACAGGCTATTGACTTAACAAGAATCTTCTAGTCCACAATAAAGGAAAGAGATGGAACACAATCTATTTAAGTCACATCTCTTCCAATAATGTGTACTACAAGGAGGGAGATGGGACATTATTTCTTTAAGACACATTGCTTGTCAAAATGCTTAGGTTCAGTCTGCTAAAACAACGCAGATGGAACACAGGAGGCATGTGACAACATTCTACTTGTGTTGACTTTAGGATTTCAGTACAGTATTTCTTGGGGGTTATGGGAAATGAACAATTTTCATGAACTGCCCTTGGTGAAGGCAGATTATTATTATTATTTATTGTTTTATATAGTGCCAGCATATCCCATAGCTCTGTACAATCGGTAGACATAACAAGTAGTATATAACATAATAACAACAGGTAAGGCAGGCCCTGCTCAAATGAGTTTACAATCTAGAGGGAGTAAGGGTGTATTACACAATAGGTAAAAGTGCAACTGTTAAGGATGGACCAGCCACACTAGTATATGTATTGCAGGAGAGGACCAGGAAAGGTGAGCTAAGGAATATTGAAGGAAGGGCATTAACATGTAAGGATATGATGGATTGGAACTAGCATAAATAAATTAGAATAACAAAATATAAACATTAAATAATATAAGGATATGTTAACCTGGTGAAGGCAACACAAGTTTATTGCCGTCCTTAATGCGCAGAGCTATTCTCCCCATCCGTAGCTTTAAAATTAGCCTGTAAGACAGGGTGACGTCTATGCTGTGCATAAAATAGATGGCCTGATGTGTCGTTTTAAACCAATTACTTGTTTTATCCGATTAGTGCAAAATGGCCTTTCTGCCATTAAAGAAAAACAAAATTAGCAATAATAGCTAATCAGATCTGTTGGGTGCATGCTTTGCAGCACGTACTTGGCCTCTCATTTATGTTGAAAATTACCAAGTGTTCAGAATATCCCCATGATAATTTTTGTATGCAGCCCAAGTGATTAATGGTCTATACATACATACATACATGTTGGTGTTCTAGCCTTTTGGCTACTTGCTAATTGTTAAAATGCAACATGATGATGATGATGAATGAAAGTACCCAGGGGGTGATTTTAAAAAAAATAATTTTTGACAGATATTTCAGGAACATATTTTTGTTAGCTGGGCTAGAGGCATTGCTAATTCATTTATATAAACTGTTTTGGTATAGTAAGTTAAAATTTTTGCAGTTATGTTGAAGGAACACTTAAGATCTCCTTTTGCTATAAAATGTTTTTTTTTTTTTACATGAAGTCACAGAAATATAAAAAAATGTGGTAAAAAAAAAAAACCAATGCAGAAAAAATGTGCCTCATATATCAAATTATCTGGTACTGTTAGCAAACCTTAAACACAATTTTAGAGCTACAGGATAATAATAGAAATACATTTAATGTATTACATTTAATGTGTTACAGCTTACAATATAAAAGTATGTTTAACCTATTAAGGACTGGAGGTTTTTTCACTTTTGTTATCTTTGTCCATCTAAAAACAAAAATTAATTTAGAAAAGCCATTCACAAATAAATGTACTGTAAATAAATGTAGTGTAATAATAATATGTGAAATAAACGGTGTCAATAATATTTGCAGACCATATAGATAAAGAAAGAAAAAATGGGCTTAAATAAAAAATAGATAGCAACCAACAATTAAAGCAAAGCAGCTGGTCTTGATGATAATAGACTCTCCACAAAATAGGGAAAACCTATAAAGACACAAAAAAACTCAGACAGCGCTAAAGTAACTATAAAAATACGACGCGTTTCGTGGAAAGCACTTCTTCAGCTGTAAAAGTTGCAAGGTTTTTTTGGCGCCTGCCTGGCCAGGCACAGCTTACCTAGTGGTGAGTTTAATTATTACTATCTTTATTTTTATGTTTATTGCCCTGTTTTTCTCCTGTTGATATATTAACCCCTGGTGGGGCAGATAGAATTTTACCGGGATCTATTAATTGTGTGCATTTTTACAATATTTTTTTTTACTTATTTTTTGATTTTTGTAATATTTGGTTTATCGTATTTACAAAGTACTTTAATATACATTCTTTGTTAGTGGAGTTACAAGGAGATAAACGTTATAATTGCCAAACAGAGAATTTTTTGATTACACACAATTCACCTTCTTTATAAGTTTATAAGTGTGCCTACACTACAGGCACAGAATACATTAAACTGAAATTGATCACTGACCATGAGATTTCTGTGAAAAACATAACCATTCTGAGCTTTCACTTTAATTTATGGCTGGTTGAAACACAGCAACAAGTCTTTCTTTGGGTGATGAAAACAGAATGATTAATTGCCTTAAACCATGCCTAGAATGCTCAAAATAAGGCAGCCACAAAGAAACATGCCTCAGGGGAACAAACTAACCTCTGCAAAGTACCACGGGCCATTTCTTTTGCCTGAAACTTTTTACAGTTATCTATGCTCTTTTTTGGTTTGAGGCAAAATAATAAAGAACTCGAATTGTTTCAGCAAGCTTTAGAAGGAAGAAAATACATCATCTAATTTTTTACAAAGTAAAATGGATTTTCCACCATCCTAACGGAATGACAAGGTTTACTGTCTTGTAACCATTTTACAATCTGCATTAACCAGTTAATGGTTCTAAACATGTAGATATAGGAGGTGACTAGCACCATGCAGCTTAGGGTGCATCTAAAATAGGTTTAGATGTTTGTCTTGGATGTGATATAGTCTAATAAATAAGAGATAACACAGTTTCCAGACCACATAATGATGACAAAGGTTTTGTCATTAGCAACTCTTATTTTGCAGTGTAACCTAATGGCTTAATAATAATAATAATAATAATCTTAGGAGTGATCTACCTTGTAATAAACAAGCAGAACACATTTGACAGACAGCTTAATGAGCAATGTACATCCTGATAGATATTTCATAAAAAGCCCATAAAAGGCACATAAATGATCTAGTCAGGGTGTAAATGCTCCCTAAAGACATTGTTAGTCTAAACCTCCTAGTGGCTATATAGAGAAATATCTTCTGATTAGGTGCAAACTTTGGAAAAAATGCAATGCTTACTGCTGACCTTACTAAACATTAAACAAATATTCTATGTGAAAAAAATGTGTATGAGAACCTAATTTTCACGTGAAGAAGTGAATAAATTGATAAATATAAATATAAAGTACTTTCCAAATGACTGCAGCTACCATAAAACACTCCTCCTCAGGGTGTAAAAATATAAATCACCAAACCATTGGAGCGCATGTACTAAGGGGAAAAAATAAAAAAACTATATTAGCGCAATATGTTAAAACCAAATTGTGTGATGTGTGATATGAAATTGACTCACACACAAACTTGGTAAATCGGACCCATCAGAGAATTCAGTTAAAATTTCTTTTTAATGGCTTCTTAAAATCTGCAAGAAAATGGACTACAATGGTGCAGTATCTTTGAATAAAACGCTTTAAGAAATCAGGATGCACTTACAGTTGGTAGTGGCACAACATGGAGAGCTGTGCATCAAAGTTTCAAATATTAAATAGTCCAATGACCATCCGGTAAACAAAGCGGAGTCTTCAAGTCTAGTGTCTTTCTCTATGCGTTTCGCCAATTTCCACAGGAGAATTGTCACTGGTAATTAAAGAGAATCTGTGTCACAAAGTACAGCTCTTTGGCAATGCAGGACAACAAAATGTGTATAGTCAACAAAATTAAATTTCGCTCTAAACTTAGCGCTTACTCATAAGCTAGGAGCTTAAATGAGTAAGCGATATGTTCAGCGCGAAACACGTTAAGCAATCAGTTGGATTCTTCATGTTATTTAATAAATGATTTAGTATTGTGATACTACTTACATCTTTTCTTTTCTGTACCTGGGTCCTAAGGCTTTCTGCCACTGCTAAGCTGATGCAAAGAGAAGCATAACGTGTCTTTCATTTGCTGCACTATGTTTCCTTGGCCAAGCACTGCATCTATGATCCTCAACATTGCCTGTTTCCTTGTGCTCCTTCAAAAAAGCTTGGGCAGAACATCTGGAAACTCCTGTCTGCATTGACATTTCTGCCTGGAAGAGACCATGCTGATTCAGTATAACTACCTTGTGTCTTGCCACAACCACTATACTACAATCTAACTGCTGGTCTTTCAGAGCCATGTAATTTACTGGTGATAAGGGAAATGCGCCACTGATTGTATTTTTAGCACTATGCATGCTATAAGGATAAGCTGTTGTATTATATATATATATATATATATATATGTATATATATATATATATATATATATATATATCACACACACACACCATCACATAAAATACATTTCATATTATAGAAATTACCGTATTTGCTCGATTATAAGACAAGGTATTTTTCAGAGCAAATGCTCTGAAAAATACCCCTCATCTTATAATCGGGGTCGTCTTATAATCAGACCTCAAAGTCTGACTATGAGACAACACTAGACATTCACAGTCTCAGACAATTAACCTCTTCATTACCAGAAATGAGCATCTTAGGACAATTAACCCCTCCATTACCAGACATGAGCAGTCTCAAACAAATAACCCCCTCAATTAGACTATAAGCAATCTTCTCTGGAAAGCAATATTGATTATCCCAAAAATGTGTAATACAAATGTAAGCATCAAGATAATAAGCTCATACCCCCTATTCACCTCTGTTATACCACATCTGTAAAACTGTAATTGTTTAACTTCAAGATATATAGATACAGCATCCAATTTTCTGGTATTAGACCCAACCACGGAGCGAATATTGTTTGTAAGTGAAAGCGATATGCTGATGGATAGATAGAAGATTAGAAATGTCAGGCAGATCATGTTCTGACTATCAACTAAAGCAAGGAAATGTAGGCTGCATATGACTGCTTATGTTCTTTGGTAAATGATATATATATGATTTTTCAAATAAATCATACTTGCAATGCATATGGATTGCTCTCCATTCTATATTTTGTACATGTTGTATTGTTTCAAATAAAGACTTGAAGAAGGTTAATTTACTCTTTGGCACCCAGCACTGATAGCAATACCAAAAAAATGCATCTTAATATGATGTATTTATATGTTTACATGATGTAACCCCTGTTCCTTATTAAATTTTTTTCACATTTGGATTCCAATTGCCCAATTATCACCTTTTAGGGTTTATTCCCAAGCAGGTATTTGTATGTGTGTATTAACTGTAGTAGTAGTATGAAAAGCCAACCCTGGCACAGATATCTAGGCAAGGCATGGTGGAAGTCAGTGCAGCCAATAGCATAGACATCTTTTAGCATTTTCACATTTCGGCACATTTGCCAAATACCAAAATATGATGTAATATCCCTGAGCTCAGCATCAGGAGGCATTTAAACTGCAAAGGAGGAATCAATAGCGTTGAAGTCTGTGCTGGTGGCTGCACAGACCTCCGCTGTGACTAAGGATTGCACTACCTTTAGTGCATTAATTTCTCAACTAGGTACAGAACCACTGTTAATACCAAACTGGGCTTTATTATTATCGCCTTGAATTCACGAAAGCAGTAGGAAATTGATATCAGGTTATTTAGACTCATTTTTTCCAGTTTTCATGGGGATCATTTCTTTACAGCACTTTCACAGAGCTCCTATAAATAATTTACAGTGTTTATTTTTCCTGTGAATTTTAGAAAGCCATTCTGTATTCATATTTCAGTGGCTGTCGATCTGAGCTTGACATCTTTTTTCAAAATCCTGTGTAGCTGCTTTGGTTTCCAGACAGATCTGTTCTTGCCAAGTGCGTTTGTTTTATGTACACTATTAAGTACAAAATAATAGTTTTGTGGCCAAAGATAATTATGTTTTCTTGTCTTTCTCAGCCACCCTGGGGACACTGGATTTTAGCTTGCTGTACGATCAAGAAAACAATGCTCTGCACTGTACAATCAATAAAGCCAAGGTAGGTTCCAGTCTGGCTTACATTCAGCATTAATTATTAGCTATCCCTAGGACAGAGGCCTCAATTAACCCTCACACAAAGCTTACTGCAGGAAATGGATGTAACATGTAATGCAACTAGGCTGTTGCCTTGATGTTTGTACAGTGTCACATGTCACATAGAATTCTCTGATTTAGCTTTCCACTTTTTAACAATTATTTTTTTCCTTCTATCATATCTTAATATGATCTGTAATGTGATGATGTGATTTTATATTGTTATAATGCTGTTTATATAGGGTAGGGTTTATTACTAGAGTCACCATGGCAACCTAGAAGACAAGGCCTTGATCCATGCATTTCCCGTTCTATATTTGTCTATGTCAATGATATATGACAAGCTTCAGATCTTACAGAGACAGATGGTAAGTGCTCTATATGCACAATAAATCTGATCGGCTATACAATGAAATAATGTCTTTTGTGCAGTACTGCCACCTTGGGAGCGCAAGCACTTGTAGTTCATTGGTACCAACTATGAAAATTTCATGTTTGTTTGTTAGATGTTTTGTATTCTCTGTTAGCAGTCCAGATGAATTTTGGTACACCAGCACATGGTAAATCAGCACAGCAATCACTAGAATACTGTCTATCGAAATAAAAACCACAATTACTTAGCAGTGTCAATCTATCGAACTAGTCTTAGGGCACATTATGTTGGATTCAAAGCAGGAGCTAAATCTATTACTATTGATAGAAATATAAAAAAAGAGAGAGAGTTTTCATTTCATTTTTAGAATCTATGGGTGTATAACAGTTCAATTACATGTCATAGCTTAATCTCCAGCATTGAATCTATTGAGTAATCTGAGTATTTTTCTCCAGATCATTAGAATCCAAATCTGGAATTCCCAAAACTACTTTAAATTCTACCCTCTTTATCTACACACCACAAGTCTACATTCCAGTCAATTAGTTTTACTGGAAATAACAATAGTATTAATATCTTAATTACAGCATTGTCTGTGACTGCTGTGGACTTCCATCTTTGTACAAAAAAAAACTGTTTACAAGCTAACTTCTTTTGTGCAAAGCTGTCCTGACTCTTGTGTAGGGGGGCAGCTTGGCCAACAATTAAAACTTTTCTAGTCCCCCCAATCTTACTGACTAGTGGTTCCGCTTGTACAATTTCAACACAATCTTTTATGACATCCTTTTTTCTTGCGCCTCATGTAGTTCATATGTTCATGTGATGATTCTTACCTAGAGTTGTTTTTGGCACGTTCCCAGTGGCTTACAAATTATGATTGCATCTATATGCATAATAAAGACGATTCCATATGGGCAACTAGTGGTGTCACATCAATTAGTCTGCCTTGCTTCTGTCTTTCATCACAATTTTATGTGTCATGCATACTACATATCATGCATTTTCTGATTTTTCCATTAAGGAAGAGGGCTCGATTTCCTTTTAGTGGGAACAAAAGTATCGTCCATCTATCACTAGATATATGCCCAAAAAGTTACACACCAACTAAACAAGTATCATAATGTATTAATTAATACATTCACTCTCTTTAATGGATCTTCTTGAGGAAACTTACCATCAGGGAAATGCTCAAACACATCATCATCAACAACAACAATACATCAGTATAATTAACCGTAATATTATGGCTTTTTCCTCAAGGGTATCACCTGCGCTGTTGATACATGCCTCTCATGCTTCAGTAGTCTTCTAAACACGTACTAAACACCCCCAATGCAATCTTCAAAACAATTTCCAGAAAGTACTGCCTACCCATGTCACACAAAGGCAAGTACTACAAAACTTCCAGGGCTCAGGCCCCATGCCAATATCTTTTATAAAGAATAAATTATCCTTCTGTGATTTGCAACTCTTTCTTATACCTTGTTGCAGCTGAGGCCATTTAAATGGCTGAAATGGCATTGAAAGTATTGAGCACTTGTATAAATACAAACCACTCTCGGTAGGACATATCTTTGGAGCTAGAGGACCACTGAATGTACTGGATAATCCAAATTTGAATCTACTGCCAAACTAAATTAGTCTATTGGTCCACATAATTATATAGCTGGAGCCACATTTCATATATTTTATTTTGCTCTCTAAAGGCATAACATCAATCTTGGGTATAATACGCAATTTACCCCTCTTTCAAGTGTCCTGAAAAAGGGGTGCATATTATACTTAAGGTCATACTTCTTGCAATATGCTGCATGATTGCAGCCCATGAGAATGATCGTGCAGGGTTAACCACAGTTGCGATAGGCAGGGTATTTCCCACCTCAGCATTGTTCATGGCTTGGTCCCACAACTATTTTCAACTAGTCCTGACCCTCTCCCAGGGCCGGCCCAAGGCAAAATGCCGCCTGGGGCGAATTTTAAAATGCCGCCCCCCCTTATCTACCCTTCCTCTCCCTCCGTCCCTGCCCCCCCCTTGTACTTACCTTTCAGCAGTCCTGCGGCGAGTCTCCCTGTTCGGTCTCGGTGCCGGCTTGTAATGCTGAGCGCCGGAAATCTTCATAGGAACAGGAAGACTCGCCGCAGAGGAGAGAGGGGCGCCGAGCGGGTACTGACAGCTTGGTAAGCGAAAACCACTGAGCGCCCATTTCTCTCTCTTTCGCTTTAAAAAAAAAAAAAAAAAAAAAGGGCTTGGGGCGGAAAAGTGCCGCCTGGAGCGGTTGCCCCACTCGGCTCCATTGTCGGGCTGTCCCTGCCCTCTCCTGCTACACAATCCCTCCATGAGAGCGATTGTGCAGTGTTAACACCTTCAGTGCTGCATTCTGTAGCTTCTGTTAAATGATCTAAAGTGCAATCAATCATGTGCTCCTATGGAACACCAGCATTTATATAGTAAGAAAAATAATAACAAAAAGTAAAAAAAATAAAAACAAAACATGTCTTCAACAGCACTGCCCTGGAAGTCAAAAGTGCTTTCTTGTCAGATGCTTCAGACTCTGCAGCAGTTTCCAACCTGGACTGGAATGTTGATGAGAGGGTCACTCCTATTGGTCAATAGTGATCTGATCGTTATGACAGACACTGGATGACCCCTCACAACAATGACCTCTATCAGAGAGAGAGAGAGAGAGGTCATCCAGGTCATACAATCAAAAAGAAAAAAACATTTTAATTTTTTTTTTTAAAGATTTTTATTACATAATCGATTACTATCTGATAACTGCTCAGTGACGTTTTAGGTCACTGATTATTTATCAGATTCACTGATCAATGTCAGTGGTCTAAACTTGTCACTTACGAATGATCTGCTAATTTTTTATTTTTCACAATTAACCCAATTAATGCTATCTGTTCAATGATTAATTACTCTTTAAGACATTGATCATTGATCAGTCTCACTAGCATTACTCAGTGACCTAATTTGATATGTGCAACACAAGTTGTTCATTTTCTTCCACAAAATTAAGTTTAAAACTATACCTGTGTATTTTACACAGGTGTGTGTTATACCCGGGATTTTAATTTTACCTTTTAGGCTTATGTTTAGGCTTACTGCTTGCTCTGAACATATTGCAATGATCCTACCATAACTATAGAACATTTTAGACCCTAGAAACACACTTGTTTCATAAAATTTTCCGACTGAATAAGTTAATCATATAAAGACCTCTATTTTTTATGTCCCATAGCTCATTTGCAGGTTCAGGGTGTAAATTTTACAAATGGTATATTGTTTTCTGGGTGGAAAACAATGGTTACAGCACAAAAGCCAGAAAAATCTTTCATAAATTTAAACCAAATATGTACATTTTGGCTGAAGAATATACTCAGGAATATAAACAAGTCAAGTTTGGTGGTTTATTTTCTAAGGAAAAGAAATAAGCACACAATTGAATTTCACTCTAATTCTGGATATTCATTTTTAATACGATAATTACTACGTTAAATAAGATTTTTAATGCTTAGTTTATGAACAAATACAGTCATTTTCCATCATATGGTGCTAATTGGGTAATTTAAGGACATATATATATATATATATATATATATATATATATATTGTTATATATATATTTTTACACTCTTTGCTATGGGCTATTAAAGTTAATTTTGCATCCCCTTGCTATACTAGTTGGCAGGCCATCAGGGGGTACGACTGGTCCCAATGTACTGGGCCCGGCTCTGCTAAGAGAGCAGGGAGGACAGTGCCTGCTTGGCTGCAGGGAGGCCAGGCACCCCTGTTTGGGGCAGTGTGTGTCTGTTATGGTATGGTGTTAGAGTGTGTAACTGTATGGTGTGTATAGGTGGGCCTTGGTGAAATACTGCACCAAGATGCCAATAACCCTAGCCTTGCCCCTGTTCTTATAAGGTGTGCTTATGGGAGGGTCTTAGGCTAGGTTTCCACTTGTTTTTTTTTGCTAAAAACGGCCATAAAAACGCCAATTCAGCCACACGGCGTTTTTTTGTGAAAAAATGCTGCAGCCAGATGTTAGCTATTCTTCAATAGGAAATCGCTCAATGCCATATCCACCTGGCATTTTTCTGTTCGTGGTTTTTTCAGTCCTCTTTGGAGTTTTTCTGCTTTTTTGGGCTCTGTGGCAGTTTTTCAAAATCGCAGCATGTTGACACTCTGGCATTTTTTGCAAGGAAATCTTGGCGTTTTTCTCCAATAGAAGTCTATGGGAGAGAAAAAACGCCATGAAAAAGCCATGTGGGTTTTTTGCCTTGGCGTTTTTAACGGCGTTTTTTTCCACAGTTACAATGCAGAGGATGGACCCAGTATCTGTGTGTCCTACGAGAAATAGGCTGGAAACAAACAGTATTGAATTTTACACCATTTGGAACAAACATGTCATTACAAACAAACATACCCAACTGGATCCTGCGTGCCAAAAGCTACAGCAAACCATTTGCACCATCATTTGGGGCCAATCTTCCTAGAGGAGCAGACATTCGGAATAAAGCATGCCTTACAAACCACAGAAAAGAGACAAAAGGGTCCGCCGGGGCGTTTAAGTAGAACTCTACCAAGTAAATGACATCAGGAGGGGGCAGATACTTGCCATTTATCCTAATCCCTTTTAGCTGGGTGAAACTTCTAACTTGTAAAGGCTGGAAAAACTGCCTATGGTCAAAAAAGCAATTTCCACAGAAAGGCTAAAACGCCAGAAAAAACTCCAGAAAAAACACCAAAATGCAGGAGAATGCAGTAGCAGTTTTCTTGGCGTTTTTCCTGGCGTTTTTCATAAAAAAAAACGCAGGACAAAAACCCAAGTGGAAACCTAGCCTCAAGGTGGAGTGATATGAGAAGCACTGGGTGAGACAGTGGGATGGCAGCTCTGCTTATTAGGTAAGCAAAAATAATTCCTCAAAGCATCTGAGTAACAGCAGCCTACTGTTCTAACATTAAAAACAATCAGGCATGTTTTCTTGGTTTTTTTTAGCCCCTTCAATGTCTGGGGAACATAGTTTTTCCCTTGGAGGCTGGAACTTTTTTGTAAATTTTCGCTTTTGTCTATTCATGAATATTGAGAAGTTTTATTAAACACATGAAAAACTCACCTATTACTGTGCCAGCTGTGGAAAATGTACACAACAACCACTCCTGGAAGTCCACATTATGAATCAAAAACACCCTAAAAAATCACTAAAGCAACAATGATAAACAAAGAAACAAGAGAACAGAACACATAAGAAGCAGTCACTGCTGTGACCGTCGATGACTGTATGCACGCAAATTACATTTTGGGACAACTATGATGAACTTGCTTTGCACAGCTCATTGACTCTGTTATGTTTTTAAGAGAAGGTACCTTTTAATTTCCCCTTCAGCAAATACAGAGTAAAGGTAGAGAAACATGTATAGCATCATTGTTTTAAAGGGCCAATGTTCTGTTCAATAATGAGCTAGATTTAAATTCTAGCTTTTTATAAGAAATACTTTTTGCTACATTTTCAGTGTTATTTACAGTTTAAGTTAAAAACAGCAGGATGTTCTCAGCGGAACGCCATGTACCATACAGACAAGGTACAAGACAAGCCTATCTAGTCATCCAGTTTAGAGTTCTTGGGAGGTCAATTTCCAAGTTTAAAATGATCAGTTTTGTCTTTTACAAATGTGGATTCCTGCAAAGAAACTGTTAAACCTCATTATGTTTTGTGCTTCTTGTTGAACGCTACAATCAATAGGTCTTTAATCACAGATGTTGTTAGGGCTGGTGCTGATCATGGATTATGTTTTTCAGCTGTAACTTAGTGCATATTTGCTTCATTAAGTGCAACTAATTGTATTAGTTCTCAGGCTTATCTAAGAAGCTTCCCACTGTAGAAAACCCACCTGGGAACAAGTAATGGTGGGTTTCTTGCTTTTTATTTTTCACTGTTAATTTACACTTAATGCATTTTGTAAAAAAAATTTACACTTAATGCATTTTGTAAAAAAAATTTAAAAAGGACGTTTCCAGCATTAATTACACAACTCTGGGTCATTATTTATTGTAGGTGCATAATTGATATAGTATACATTTCTGTTTGCATGAAAATGATCAATTGTTGTAATGTTACGTGATCATGCATGTAGCTTCACGTTTTATTTCCATCTTACCTGCTCTCCTTGTCACCATACCCAAATTTAGGTTCCTACCGATTTCCCCATTCTGTTGGTTGCTATGGTGATTAGAAAGTATATGGAATCAGTTTTCAAATTCTGCATGGTAATTACTATTTTCAGAATTTTCTTTGAAATGGAAAAAACACGGCGAATGGTTTTATGTTGGCAATGGTTTGCTGCTATCAGATCCATATTATTTATTTTTTGTTTTCACATCCCATTTAACTGGAAATGTTGCATATCTCGTGTTGGTTAACATTTGCTTCCTGCAATAGTAGTCCAGATTTTATTTACTGAAAAATTATGAGCAAAAAAATAAACCGTGCATTAATAGGTGGGTTAAATGGCTGTGTTTGCAAACGCCAGCTGTTTTGATGTTGAAGCTACAATTTTCTATGTTACACCTGGTAAACCACTAATAGATGATATCTGTATTCAATTCCTGGCACAGCTGGTACAGCTGGGCTATGTCTAATGGAGAATGTTATCATAATTTTCATAACTGTCCCACAACCCCCCCCCCCGACCGAATGAATCGGTAGAAGGGTTTGCAAAAGAGTTGTGGTTTGAACATCCTGAATTCTCTATCCATTACACATTTCTCTGCAAGAAGGGCTCAGTTGGTCCTGTATAATGCATAGTTTAATCAGCAACAAGATTCTTCTGGTTCTGCAGTACGTGGCTCAGACCTGACTGTTGCTGGTCACTGTCCACCAAGCCGTCAACAAGGAAGTCTTCCACTTCATCTGGGGCTCCAAAATGGACAGAGTAAAATGCACAGTTATGTACAAGGACCCTCACAAGCGCCGGAGCTAGAATTCATGGACTCTATCAAGAGAAAGTATGTGTCCTACCACTCTTTACTGTACATTTTCCGGGAACACACACAAAGGACATCTTTGACCATGCTTGGAGTCTCATCTGTTGTATAGGGCACGGTTTACGGTTGCCGGGAACCTCCTGGTGTTGAGAAGGAAGTAGATCACAGTCTACAACTGCCGCAGGCTTATCCACACCCAGCTGAGGGACTACTCTCTTATGGACAGACACTAGTCCCACTCCCCTCCTGGCCTACTCTCCTCATTTTTTGTTTCCCCTAACCCACAACCCTCACACACCCCAGTCACAGTGCCACCCCATTTCCCCATTGTCTGTTTACAATGTGCTAAACCATATGTGCCATGACTAGATATGTAAACATACTCTGCTATTGCTATATTTCTGAGCTTTCTGATATTTTGATGTTGTACTGTACGTGAATTCCCCTGCACTGTGTCACAGTATTAACAAATATATGTAAACAGGTAGTTACCTATTTACCTTTTTTTTTTTTTTAAGAATATAAACAGAAGAAAAAACATACAACTTTCAAGAGTGAGTATAAAATGGGATAAATCTAATATCACTTATTAATAAGGAAATACTCATCTCATTTCATTCAGATTCCTATCAATCAAAACAAGCTTCTGAGAGGAGGTTACAAATAGTGAGAGAGAGCAGAATGGAAATGCAAAAAATAGGGGCCACGAAGATATAGAAATTGTCAAACAGTCCCAATGCATAGGGATCAACTAAGTAAGAGCCAGCGGTGCCAAATTGACTTATATTTCTCTTCTGCATTAACTCTCGTATGAAAATATTTTTCAGCGGAACATTGTTGATTAATCTGAGTTTTAATCTCAGACCATGTCCTACATGACCTATTTATCTTTTTATGTATTAATAAAATAATTGTAAATGCAAAAGTGAAAACAACTGGCATAGGTAAGTGCATGTAGGAGGGACATAGAAGAGATAGTTAAACTCTGACTTTCTCTAGATATCTTTGGTGCATTATAGTGTATGTTAGTCTCTGACTGCCAGAGACATTGTTAATGTTAAGATATATACAATGTTTTACTAACCGTTTATAAATTGCAGTGCAATTTAAAACAAAATTAAATGTGATTTATTAGTAGATACAATTTTAAAAGTTAAGAAAATGTTATCCCAGCATTTCAATGCCTCGAGTTAAATAAAATGCAAAATACAAAAAAACATGTTTAGATTACAATACCACTATCATTCTCTGCCTGAAACACTTTGGAGGTCTAATGTTTTACCTAAATTACACAATGTTAAATTGCCTTATTTCTCTGTAATCTAATCCACATAACACTGATTTCATTTAGAACTAGAAATAAAACTGTCCCCAACTATGTCCCAGAAAGTGATTTGCAAGAAAACCTTGGATATATCCAGAATATATACAGGATGTACAAGGTGAAGGCCATAGTAAAACTCAGAGTATAATATGTCTGCTTGGATCATTAACCAGAGCCCATACATTCATTAGTTAGGGAAGCTAAAGTACAGTTAAATATTTGGCATTGGGGAAAATTCCCAAGATTGTCAGTCTTTTCTCCATTTAATCCTGAACATTGGAATATGTGGATTTTTTATCCTTATTTATTTGTAAACTAACACTATTTAAAACAACTAAACAATACTATCAATTGAATATAATGTGCTATCTGCAGAGTATCACAAATGAATTGCAGCAAAGGTTATTTCTGAGAATACAATATAGGCTGATTTATGTGTTAATGACATTATTAGAAAAATGGTCACATCACCTGAGCAAAAATCCTGCAATAGACACAAAATAGCATCACTCCCAGCCACAAATATTTGCATGTTTTGACTTCTCTCCATTGGCTTTGTTGTTATATTTTTTTTCCCCAAAAAAACTTCATATTTTTATATTTATTGGACTTCTGTGGATTCATCAGTTGCTCACACGTCTTTCTTCATTAATGACATTATTCCCCACTTACTTTCAGAGATGAGCATGCATCAGTAAAGAGAATACTTTTTTGAAGAGCAGATAGAAATACATTCATAATAATTGATGGCAATGAATAAGATGTTTTTTTTAAGATGTATTGGGGACTACATTGGTGCTGTGACTTATTTCCCAGTATTAAATTAATACAGATTTTCTCTAATGCTAATTTTCATTTTTATAGTGCATATAGCTCTCAAACGTACCATTTTGGAAGGGACCCAATGCCTTGCTTTTTCCCTTCCTTGATGTCACTGTTTTGAATACTTGGTCTTGGCTTTAAGGCTGAGAACAAATTGAAGGCTGAGAACAAATTGAAGCCTAGCGTGTTTTTTTGGAGCACCCAGATAATGGTACATGTCGGCGAACATCCCACTGGTGTATTTTATTGTAAGATGAAGCATTCATTGACATGAGGCTGGTAAGAGCACTGATTGCACTTGACCCTTTATTGTCCTTTTTTTCTTCTTCAGTGTCTGGTCTTTGACTGGCCGGTAATGGATTCAAATTTTAAAATGCCAGCCATTGGACTATATTACATTTTCCAATGTTGTTCATTGTGTGGCTTGTCTGTGCTTTACTTCACTGTGGCACATGCTGGAAAACTGCAGTAGAGCTAAGTCTCTGAAAACTGGGGGGGGGCTGACCTTTTTGTTGTCACCTGCCCATTAAAACTTCAGTGATTCCCCTCTTTGAGATGGGTCAAGGAAGATCTTGTCCTCCAGCTGGTCTTTTGACCAAGGAGGGGTCACATATCCCAATGTGTGTGTGATGTGGCTCTAGAAGAAGATGATTGGGGATCCAGTGGCCTACTGTCAGCTTATGATGGCACTTTCTTCATTAAAGCATGATACCTCATAGATGACGTAATAGCAGAAAAATATACACTAAATTGTTCAAGAAGTCAGAACCTTGTCATGTTGCTTTGAGCGGTGCTGGATTAAGACCCACAGGGCACTTAGATGGACCCCCCAGGTTTTCTTTATTGGTCCCTAAAACAAAAATGTAATTATCCCTTCAATGAAAGAGTCCCAAATGTAAACTTGATTTCTGTTAAACAATATATTCAGAAATATAAAGTGTGTATTTATGTAAACCATTACATTGAATGAGCAATGTATAAATGTAAATCATGCACATATGTTTCTCCAGAAAAGGTAACTTATTCTTTTATTATATATTTTTTAAATAGACAGTTATATGTAGTGGCTGTAACATACGGAATATGTAAAATGCAGATTGTTATAAACAAGGCCCATGTGCTACTTTAATACTTATTGACATGCCATTTAAAAAGAAGGGCTGCCAAAATAGCTACAAATACCCCAATTATTTATAACACTTTTTTTCTTTATATATACTTGGCCTTCCATATGGCAACGGTGCCAAAAATGTATAAATACAGCTTGGGAAATGTTTGCAACAAAAGCTGTTAATGAGCATGTGAATATATGTACTGATTAAATTAAAAAGCATGATAAAAGCCGCTTTTGTAAACATGGAGCATTAAAATAACATTTCCCAGGATGAAAATTGAAAATAATATTCTTACGTTGAGTTTTTTTTTGTTAGTATGAATTTAAGAGATTGACCTTTGGTACAATGTAACATGTTTCTGATTGCCTTAACAATCCTTATCGGTGCCCCTTAAGAAGGGAATTTACTGTTTTATGCAAATACTCATCAACTACCATAAATAAACAGTACAGAAATACATACTTTTATGCAGAGACGAGAGGGGCAGCTACCTCAAGGTGAAGGACTCACTTTAGCTGCAAATATTTAATCAGCATGGGGTGAGATTTCCAACCCTTCCCCAGGAACCAAAACCCCTAGTTATGGCTCTGCTTTCATGAATCTTACCTACTCATATGTAATGGTCAAGAAAATGTTAAAAAATATATATACACACATCGCTCATATGCTAGACTTACTGCTTTCACTGCTTCAGTATTTAGTATCTACATACTTTTGGTCTTATAGTGTCTGTACACTTGCCCTTATGCCTGCCCATACACATGCATGCTTGCGCAAACATTGTAGCATACACTTGCTTTTACAGACACACACTTATTTCCCCTTACACAGACACATCTGCCCTAATGTGCAAACATTCCTTTGTGCAAAGGCTTTCAAAACTAACACAGTCGCTCCCCCTTCCCTCTTTGTTTCCTTTCTTTCTATCTCTCTCTCTCTTCTATATTCCCTTTTCCATATGCCTTTCTCTTTCTTTCTTTCCTTCTTTCTTTCTTTTCGTTCTTTCGTTCGTTCTTTTGTTCTTTACTCTCTTTTGCTTTATATCCAGCTTCAGTGCAAAGTGCTGGAATATGACACCATGTCCCTGGGCTCAACATCAATAGACAGCACACAGAGCAAGGGAGCACTGAAACAGGGGCATGTCATTGTGGGCAGCATTAATCAGTTCAGTGTTGGATTAAAAGGTACACAAAGTAGGTAGGTTTTATAATTAAATTATACTAAAATAAGTAAGAGTGACAGTTCTTTTTTAAGATTAATATAAATATATGATCCAAAAACCAATATGATTTCCTAGATGTGTACAGCAATTGCGGCATCCTCCATCTTTCCCACTGCAGCAGTACAGTAGCTAGTGAACTTCAGAGCTACACTCTCTACAAGTTCTTCTCACAAAAAGATATCTGACAGCCTACAGAGGCAGTGGCGACTCTAGAAACAATATATAGGGGGGGGCACACAAGATACCACAGTCAAACTGGGGGGGCATTAATAATTTCCACCATTAAATCATACCACTGAAAAAACACACACACACACACACATATATATATATATATTGCCAAAAGTAATGTGCTATGGAATGATACTTTTGTTATTGGACAATACAATACTTGATCATTCAACATGGGAAGCCTGAAGCCACAATTTAGTACGACTAATCCTTGAAATCCTTTAAACAACACAATACCTTAACTTTTCCACTAAATGATTTCAGGGCCTAATATTAGTCCCTGCTGCCGATATATATATATATATAAATATATATATAAATATTAGACCCTGCTGCCGATAGCAGGCATAGATCAACACATTAACACACAAACCCATCTTTGCATGTATAGATCAATGTAGATGATGAAGGTATATATCAAATAAACAGAATCAGACATACAAATCCTGTATTTGCAGGTATACAATAATAATATATGAAATGTAGCATTGCAGGTATAGATCAAATACATACATGGAAACAGCATTGCAGGTATTAATCAACTGAACAAGACATACAAACCCTGTATTTGCAGGTATACATAAATAATGTATGGAAACATAGCATAGCAGATATGGATCTACAGAAGAACACACAAACCAAGCTTTGCAGGTACAGATCAATTGGAATTCACATAAAAACACGGCATTAAAGATAGATTTAAACCCCCCTAAATTACAGGGATAGATCACAGGTTGCACACCCCAACCACGCTGCCCACATAGAACCTGGCGAGCACCCAGATAACACACATAAGATTTGCCATCTTTGTCCCATATACACCCTGCCTGTGCCATCTTGGTCCCCAAGGCTCAAACATCCTGCTAGTGCCATCTTTGCCCTTCCACAATTATACATCTATGATACACACATTAACTCATGCTCTCCCTCATTCAGACAAATCATCCACATATTAACTCATGCTCTCCCTCATTCAGAAAAATCATCCACATATTAACTCATGCTCTCCCTCAGTCAGACAAATCATCCACATATTAACTCATGCTCTCCCTCATTCAGACAAATCATCCACATATTAACTCATGCTCTCCCTCACAAATAATGATGGAATATGTCGCTTTGGCTTGAAAATATGTTTTTTCTAACCATAGCGACATGTTCATTTGTGTCTTGCGCACTCCAGGTTTGTACTAGAAACACATGCAGCCCCTCATTTGATGCGCCAAGGGATGTCGTTTTTGCAAATGTGTACTTTTTGTGCCATAATTTAACTTCCTACGTGAGCAGTAATGCCACGTCAAGGCTTCAACCCTAATTAATGATCATTCACACGCCTTTCATATCTCCATTCACTCACAGAAGCACACACCATACTATACGTACATTCACTCGCAGAAGCACACACCATTCTTTCCCCTTACAATCCCAAAGAAATGATGGTAAAAGGAGAAAAAAAAATCACTTTTACAGCAAAAACAAGTTTTGCCGTAAAAATGCAAGGCGCTCCAGGGATGATATGGTTACTCACGTACCGCACAGGCTAAATGGCTGATTTTAATAATATTTGCAGTTCATCAGGATTTCAAAAATTGTCTCCCTCTACCGTTGGCTAAATTTAACCCCATGAACAAAGGGATCATAGGATTAAAAATTAGTATCGGCCATTTTTAAAAAGGGAATGTGACTTTTTATAGCTATATGATCGCTGTGGTAACATTGGCTACCACAGTGATCATTTAGCTAGAATACTTAAACTTTTTTTTTTTTTAAAGTTAAACTACTTTATGTTTAAATAATTTAATTTGGGGGTCTCTAGGCAATTTTTATCTTTTTTTTTTATCTGCCTTACGAGACCCCCAAATCATTTTTTTAAAATTTTTATTTTTTTAACTTAATATTTTTTATTCTTTTACAATCTATATACCGTTGGAAAGGTAAGGCGATTACCTTTCCAATGGTATATGATGGGGGTATGTAGCTGCTTAGATGCCTGAGATACAGGCATCTAAGCAGCATGCCCCCATACCTCTTTAACTGACAATTGTCAGTTGTTAATAAAGTTGCGCGGTGACGTCATCGCGTAATTGCGCGAGACGTCACCGGGCAGATCGGGTGGCCCCGGTGATGGCCTTCAGTGTAAGGGGCAGATCGCCGGGGTAGGTGGTGATGGAGGTCCACAGACCTCCATCAAGGTAGGGTAGTGCTAGTGACGGCATGGTGCCGTCGTTAATACCTGATTGGGACTACTAGCGACGGCACCATGCCGTCGTTAGCAGTCAAGGACTGTCCTGGGTGGTTTCAAATTCGGCGGGGGGGGCAACGGGGGGCAAGGAATAACCTAGGGGGGGCAATTGCCCCCCTGTAGCGACGCCACTGTACAGAGGTGAATTATAAATCTACAGTCTACTTACTCAACAATGGCACAAAACAGAGTGGAGTAACATAGAGTCCAAAAAGTTGGCAATGAGATTGTAGATGAAAGTGTGGCCAGGCATATCTGTGTATGAAAATGCAAAGAAAATATAGAAGCAGGATTCTTTGGTATTTCAAAAAGCATAATCAGAGAAGATAAACTAACCCAAGAACTAAATAGAAAGGCAGATATAAATAAAAAGCTAACAAGCGACCATCTAAGTGACAATCCCGTAATCAACGGGTTAAACCCCTCATACAAGGTTACATCACTTAGGTCACAGTGTCTAGACCCCAGACTGGCATTACAGGGCCAATTACTAACAGAAGTGAAGGATTTAACAGATTTTACACAAAGAAGCTTAACTGAAACACATTTTAGTATTACATTATGATACATTATGATAAATCTGTGTCTTATTTGAATAGTGTGGACATTGATACTCTACGCACGTAATAAACGTGTAGTTTTACAAAGTAAAAAAGTAGCTTGATATAAAAAAACAACTTCGTGCAGAGTGTGGTAGATATAAAGTCTCCCCAAAAGGGCTTGCCATCATAGGAAGAGTTTTTCTATCCTGAACATCAACAAGTGATATTAAAAAATCAAACAATCAATAATTGCTTACGTGTAATAAACATTCAAAAATAATGACCCAGCTTATAATATTATATAATAATGACCCAGATATTTCTAAGGATCCTGTTATTCCTATATATCGCTTGTAAACCTCACACGAGCCTCTTTTTGTTTAGTTGGGGTGATTGGAGGTATGCCTACAGGACAGGGCTTTATTTGATTTTAATCATTTAAGTGGCTTTTTAACTTCTTGATAGGGAAGTTTTATCTATCTGAGTAATCCATTTGGAGTTTAATTTCTTTTATTTAAACACTTCATAATTCATAAAAACATCTTCTGTTATTTCTACACACTATTAAACTTTTAGGGGCTGTAAAACACAGTGATTTATTTCCATGCATTAAGCTTTATGAGCTCCTCAGCTCAGCTGCTGGATATTGAATAAAATCTATCCGCATAGGATAGAGTGCTTTGGAAATTGCTCTTTATATGAATGTTAAAATGCACTAATATAATTTCAGAATATGTATATTAATAGATGCAGAATTTTGAATTTATGTAAATATCTACTGATACCTGGTCAAATGCATGTAAGCTTCCACTTTATTTTTTAAATGACCAATGTTCATTCTCTTTGCTTGCTTCAAAATTCTGGAATAATGAAAAGCTTTTAAGCATAACCTAACTTCAGTCATTCGGGAACAGCGATCAACCAAGCTCATTAGGCACATTCCTCTGGCTGATTATTATTGTGCTTTAACCATTATCTTCCATTCAATATGAATTTCAAATGGGATTTTAGCTCCTATAATTGGTTTAAAATAAGCCAGCTTTAATTAAAGATTCACTGACTCCTCTGAACCCAATGTTCATGAGAACCCTACGAAAAAATATGTGGCAAGCCATATTGAAATGACAATGTTTTTTTTTTTTATTCCATTTAGTGTGAATTTGCCACTCACTAGGAAAAACTATATGTTTTACATATAAATTCATCGTAGCAATTCCAGGAGGAATGAACCGCCACAAACACTGTTCTCTGGTACCCGTGAAGATAAGTGGTTTGTTTATCAGAATCAAACAGAAACTCCTGTGGTGAAAGCAACATAAAGCAAGACTTATGTTCAATATGAGATGGTTATAGGTACATTTTTTTCTACAAAGCAAAAGTAAACAATTGAGGTGTCTGCTCTTTCATTTTTACAAAAGGAACCTCGTGATTTCTTTCTTTCACCATTGTAATATTTTCTATTACTAATCCGTTTCTTGTGTTTTAATTAAAGTGGACCAAACTAACTAACCTATTGCATAGATTTTTGTATAGGATTTTGTGTTTAAAGCATTGTTTTTATCGGAGTTGAAACATTCACAATATTTATATAATTTCCACAGTTGCTTTATTAGGTATGTAATATTAACAACAATGTATCATAGTATTTATAATCATTCGATATTAACTAAACATATTTCAAATATGTATAGACTTCCAGAAACCGAAAAGCAACTCCATATTACCCAGTATAAACGACAGATGTAGCTAACACAAATTAATTAGATTACCTATTATGTCTTTATTTAAAAATGTCAGCCAAAGAAAGGCAGCCATCTTGTGCTCCTCCTAATATTTCCACTAGCCAGCATCTCCTCGACTTATGTGATCTGGTGTTCTTCTATGGATTAGTAAACTTATTAGTTAAGATTGCTATTGGATCTGAGTTGAGCTATTGGTTCAGCTTGCTCCAAGCAACAGGTTAATATGGGAAAACTGATAAATTATGACAAAAATATGAAATAACATCTATACTAAATTCTATTGATTTTGTGAACTAGCTAAATAATCCTAAGAAAATATTTTCTTCCACTTCAACAATAGTATGTTCACTATTACTCATTATATTTAAATGTATATGTGCATCTATCTGTTTAAAATACATAATAAAAATAAGATAAAAAATCATTTACGGAGAAGGATTTTTTTTTAAAAAGGCTGTGCTGTTAATTTTAGGCAGAACAAATTCTTCTTCTTATAATTATTATTATTATTATTTTATATAGAACCATCATATTCTGTAGTGCTGTACAATGGGTAGACAGGACAGAACAAGTAGTATATAACATAACAATTTGAATTACAGAAACAGGTGATCAAACAAGCTTACATTCTATAGGTTTGTGACATTTAACCTATCCCAGGTTGGTAGTAGTTTAGCTATTTTTTTTAATTATTCACCTTTTGCTGAATACATTTATCTAGTAAAAAAATAACATCATGAGTCCTGCAGAGAACTTCACTGTTACAGAATAAGGCTGCATTAATTTCTAGATCATTGTGAAAACACTACAGCATATATGTTCTTTATCAATTAACTAGTGTGCAAGCAACATATTAAAAAAAAAAAAAAAGAGGTAGAAGAGCAAGAGTTAAGGAGTAAAAAGTGTCCTGATCAACTGTAGTAATAGTAAACATTGAAAATCGGAATTCAATTCATTACAGGGGAGAAAGACCTGCTTTACTGTGGCAGGAAAGAGGTAACACAGAACTGAGTAAAACCGATGAGTCTGAACCCAGCCGATGGGAAACCACCAGTACCCAAGTAAGATCCAGATACAGAACTAATAGGCTCTCAAGTAAAAAAATTATACTAATTATAATGATTTAAAAAAATGGTGTTTGGAGTGTCTGTTTCAGATATCTTGGTCTAGGCAGCAAAGTTGATTTTTTTAAATTAGGCTTGTGATCTCTTTTTTCATCTGATGCTCTTGGATCTTTCCTTGCGTATGCGACATGGGTTTAGTCATTAGGAATGAAAATGTAGCAGCACAGTAAAATTGCATCATTGGTTGGAGTTTATTAATCTCCAAAGCACATGTCAAACCCAGCTCTGTTATCTTTCTAGTTCATAACCCTCCACAAAAGGACTTCTTCCTGGAGGCTTCTACCTCCTAGCACTGGGTTTTCTGTTGCTACATGCTACACTATGCTGAGCGTTAGCAAGCGAAAAGCAATTTAGAATTTTTGGTCTACTAAATAAAGCCACATGTCCCTGAGGCACTTACATACACACTATAACACTTACACTGAAAGTACTTACAGTGGGTGGCTTTGAAACATTTGGAGAGAGAACAGTTATGAGGAGACTTTATTGTGTTATAGAATGCAAATTTTTGTTTGTTTAAGTGTTTAATTTTAGTGTATTATTCTGCTGTATTTTCTGTATTACAACATGGTGCACCTCAAGTTTTTTCTACTGGGAGGCTGTCCCAGATATCCACCACCTCCACAGTAAAGTAAATCTTGCATACATTAAGTAAGACTTGATTACATTAAATAAAAGTACAAATCTTAGTTGTCCTGTGGACCTCAAGTGTTTTTTCTGCTGGGAGGCTGTTCCACATATACAACACCCACTGATTAAAGGAAGTCTTTACATTAAAGTAGAAATCCCAGGACGAGTATAATTAATATGCAAATGACAATGACCATTTCAGTGTCTGTAAGCTAAGCTGTTTGTTAAATTAGCCCTACAGACAAACATGAATTATATTATAATTTAGAGCAGGTTCTCTTAACTAGCAGAACCAGATCCATGAAGACAGTCTTCACGTTTTTTGGTTTTTTTTTTTTAAAAAAAACCAATGAGAAACTACTGGTTTTATGCAATTTGACAAACATACACTAGCACCAACCTTTAATTAAAAAGAAAATGATATAAATAAAATTTAGTGCCTAGGCATCCTAACAAAAAAGGCCAACATCCTTTTTCATTTTATTTATCCATTTTTTTATATTCATTTTGTATCCTGAAGTTGTTGTCACATAAGTTAACCACACATTATTATTACCTGCTGAAGATAATCTATATTCCATACATTTAAATGTTGAAAAAGCAGCAGGTACATTTGTATTAAAGTGCTGTAACCATTTTTAAATGCTTATTGAAAATGCTGGCATTATATTTAGTTTTAAATTAAGGGTGATATTTGTTTGGATATTTTCAATATTCTTGATATTAGCTGTGACATTTTTATGAATAAAAGTGTAACAAAACAATAAGAATTGATAATAATCTTTCATAACAGGGCATGACAGGTTTCAGTTGAAATTAGGCAACAAACATGAAACATTAAATTACAGATTTTTTTTAGCAGCCAGCAAACTCCTGAAGGGCAAACTTGGGAACTTCTCAAGGTAACCTACCTGGAGCTATCTTCTAGGGGGACTGGCTTTGGGTAGGCACAGGGCTTGATGCACATAGAGGTGGGCTAGATGTACGCAGGGAGAGCCTTTAGTGGTAAGGAACACAAAGGTTTCTGTTACTCTCAATCTTGCCGAAATACAAAAACATTACACTATTATTATTATTATTATTATTAGTTCATGTATCTGATGTGACTAATGGAAAGAAATACCCTTTATATCTGAATAACAGCGAATTAACATATTATATATTAAGCACTTTTAAAATAAAAATAATTTTATGTCCTAAATGGATGGGTCTACATATGTCAAGAACTCTTGTTTTGTACAAGCAATTCTGTGGGTCAGCATGTGGCATTGCATGTTATTTGCTGGGAAATGCCCAGGTTATTAACCAACAAGCACTCAGTTACATGATGCTCTCTGTTTTTTTGTATTGTATTTGTATTGTGTTATAATCATGTCACCTGTCTACTACCTGAAAATTCATTTCATGCTTTCTTTCTCTCCATTTTTCCTGTCGTTGGTCTCCCATCTACTTGTTTACTCTTCATCCTAACCATCTACTCATTGATGTGGGAAGCTGCCAAAAGTTTACCAAAGAAAGGTAAGGGATATGGCTTTGCTTCCCATATGCCTCTTGAAACCAAACTTCATGTTGAATATCGAACTTACCATACATGTCATATGTATGCATGATGTTCACGCCATGTCAAGCCATGAACTCCATCCTTTACTAAATGCTCTTTATACCACGTATAGGCACACGCTTTCAAAATTAAGCATGCTGGGAGAAGGGCAGGTAGATCCTCATAACCAAGAAATACATATTCCAATTATTTTGATGTTGATTTAACAAAAAAGTGGTGATGGGCTAGACACATTAACCCTAAAATGTTCTACCCATGTATTAAATATTTTTTCCTGCAAGCCTTCTCCACATATTTTCTAATTTGCTTTATCATTTCCATTCTCATATGATTCCCATTATTACCCTGTGGTATTTTATCTGATGTTATCTAGCTAGGATTAAAATGCACCTGAATGCCCTTCTTACAGAACAATAAGCTAATTTGTAATATATACCTCTTTGCATTTGTCTGTACAAACTGAGCTGATTGCTGCAGCAAGCCTTCTTATTTCTTGTGCCTATGCAGCGCTACCTATGTAAACAGATCTTTGTTTAGTATTTGCTTAGAGATGATCGTATCGTGGTAAGGGCTGAAGAAAATCCAACCAATTTTGATGTTTTCTTTTTTTTTACAGAATCTAAAGGTTAAAAGTAACATAACTTTAAGGTTAATTCAGTTAAAAAAAAGCATAATCTTAAGCATAAAAAATATTGTGTATTGCGTGAATCACAATCAAGGTTACCCTTGAAGTAAATTTTAAAACTGCAAAAAATGCATACAAAATGAAAAACAAAAACACAATCTGTTGCACAAAATACACCAAAATTATGTTTATGACCAAACAAAATACTTAATATATCCTTTAATATGTATTTGGTTAAATTGTTTTACCCCAAATTCATCATGTGCAGCAGATTATTGTTCAAAATTGAAAATCTACTTTTTTTTACCTATTTTTGTGTTAGGACTGAAGATATAATACAACTTTTGGGGGACATAACACACTAGTTGTGGTTATGAGTGTGCTATGTATTCTGTGCATAATACTTATACTACAGTCTTGTGGGTATGTTACGGGTGTTTTCTGTGCAACTGGTTACCAACTTGTTTCCCTAATGTGTTTATTAATTACTGGTTATCTTAAAAGAAACACAGGTGGCTGACTAAAACCCCAGATTATCACATGGAGGCCTGTGGTTTCAACTCCCTCAATTCACTATAAAGGGCCAGCACTAGCAAGTGTCTGCTGTGAGAAGTACTGAGCTTGCACTGTAATAAAAATATAGGGCCAATCCAAACTTCAAATAATTGGAACACATATATATGTATGTGCGTCAAAAATAGGCAGAGTCACTTAGATGCAAACAAAGGTAAAACATTTTATACGAACAAAAATAGAAGAAGAATATAAAAAGTAGATAACAAAAATACCGTATTTGCTCGATTATAAGACGAGGTTTTTTTCAGAGCAAATGCTCTGAAAAATACCCCTCGTCTTCTAATCGGGGTCGTCTTCTAATCAGACCTCAAATAGAGGTCTGATTATGAGACTAAGATCCAGATCCCCCGCACCGTTGCAGGGGACCTGGATCCTCCTGTCTCCCCCCCCCACACACACACACACTTACCGGTGCTTCCTGCTGTATTGCCGGGGCAGCGGGTTGACGTCTACGTGATCCGCGTAGACAACGTCCGCTGCAGCGGAAGGAGACGTCAACCCGCTGCCCTGGCAATACAGCAGGAAATTGGAAGCACCGGTAAGTGTGTGTGTGCGTGTGTGTGTTAAATGGGGGCATAGGGCATTTCTGGAATGCCTTATACCCTTATATGCCACTCTGGCACTTAGGGGGTTAAAAGGCATATTATGGGGCAGAGTGGCATATAGGGGGGTATAAGGCATTTCAGGAGGCAGAGTGCTCTATACAATGCCTTTTAACTCCCTTAATGCCACTCTGCCTCCTGGAATGCCTTATACCTCCCTATATGCCACTCTGCCCCATAATATGCATTTTAACCCCCCTAAATGCCAGAATGGGATATAGGGGTATAAGGCATTTCTGGAGGCAGAGTGGCACATAGGGGGTCAAAAGGCATACCATGGGGCACAGTGGCATATAGAGGGTTAAAAGGCATATCATGGGCCACAGTGCCATATTGATGTGGCAAGCCTGGGGGCAGATGTGCATAACTGGGGGACAGGTTGGAAAATACAAGGAAATAAAAACAAAAAAAATATTTTTCTCAATCATAGCTTTTATTTAAAAAAAATAGTTTACATGAATTAATATTTACTGGTAAAACTTTTTTCCTTTAGGGTCGTCTTATATTGAGCCTTTTTCTTTTTTGCCTAAGTTAATATTCAGATTTTGGGGGGTCGTCTTATAATCAGGGTCTTCTTATAATCGTCTTATAATCGAGCAAATACGGTAATACAAGACAAGTCTTACAAAACTTTGGAAAGGAATTTAGTTCATGACATCTGTCCTATGCATTCCTGAGGATGGAGGGAGTGAGTGTCGGGACGTGAAGAGTCCGTGGATGGCAAGTAAATCTTCCCTCAACCTCTCTTCCCATGCCTCTCCATGTCTTACAAATGCCTAGCTTATATGTGGTTTGGATAATGATGTCAGTCTATTGGTCTTCACCTAATTGGGTGTTCAAACATCTTACTAAGGTCTTTACACGTCTAAACCTTATTTTAGGTGGTCACTGTAAGCATATTGTAATGCCCTTTTACAGTTACAACTATACCATGCATTAGCAAGTTACTATCCTATCTATAGAATGCCTGTTCAGCAAATCCTTCATTCCATATTTAAGGTCAAGGAAACCCTGAAGCCTATCATTGAAACCTATTTATATCTTAATGATCATTTATTTATGAACAATGATTACATATCTTTGACCATTGCCTATACCAATAATTACATATGGTCCTTTTATATTATTGGGGTTAGAAGAGATGTTAAATGTGTTAGAATCTTTAACATGCACTACATAATGCAATATGTGAGAAGTCCTTGAATAAATCTGACCGATTTAAGTATAAATTATCCAGGATAAGATGAGCTCTATCTGTCACAGGAGCACTCTGCGGTTGGCCATTTGTAACGTGAAGCGAAGTCAGAGTTGAAACATAGCTCTCCTGCAAGCTCTCTTTTCAGCTCTCTCTTTTGTGACTAGACCCCTCTTCTCTAAAGGGTTGGCTTTTAACCCCTTAAGGACCACTGACATAATATTACATTCCTGAGACACCATCACTTGAGTCCCAAAGATGCTTATATATGTTATATATATATATATATATATATTCTGTGGTAAAACTTAGGTTCTTGGCGGTTAAATGCTGTGATTGGCCTCAGCGTCGTATTTACCTTCTGTGTTACTGCCCAGCCAACCTCTCCTCATCGACGGCTGCACTCAACTAAAAGGTGCCCTGTGCCTTTAAAACAGAACACCAGGATCTGACGTCATATCTGTATACTCCGTGTCTTAAGGTGCGTAGCGCCTTCTAATGCAAACTATTCCGCTGTGTTGAGTCGGCACAGCCTCAATAGTGTAAATGGGCTGGTTGGATAGATCAGAGATATCACCTGTGAACCGGCCCATTGAGTAGTGGGATACTGGGAGCCTAATTACTGCTGCCCAGTTGGCACCTAAGGCACTGCCGTCTCTTGGACCTTCCACCCTATGCCAAGGTCTACTAAGATACGTTGCTGATTGGTGGCAGGAATGCCGCTGAACAGCAACATTGATTTAGAGTGATTTATGTGCATATGATTCCCTCAAGAAGTGATCCACATGAATGTTGCCAAGGGCGATATTAGTAAACATTGCCATTGTCAATCTGTCGGAGCTTTTCTCTTCTTCGTGAGGCAGAGAGAGAGGCTGAGCAGTTACTACAGTGCACCAGCAGTGTTTAAAAGTTCATAGTTACTTGAAATAAATATTTTTCTTCTATCACTGTTCTACAGTGATTATCCCCTTCAGGACCGGGATTTTGATACTAAGGTGTCGCTAAAGGACCGGAGCCGTTTTTGTGTTTTTGCCATGTCTTTCTTCAACTGTAATTTCTCTCTTATCAATTGGTGCACCCACACAAATCATATATTGTTTTTTTCAGCACAAGTAGGGCTTTCATTTGAAACCATAGTAAGCTGGGTAGTACATTGTTTTGTTTGAAAAAAACTGGAAAAAGTGGGGAAAAAATGAAAAAACGCATTTTTTTTACAGTTTTGTATACATACAAATTGTACACACATTAAACCAATGGGAAAAAATTATCCCAAATATATTCATTAACTTGTCCTGATTTGGAAACCACCCAACATGGCCAGGATTTTTATCTATTTTGACCAGTATAGGGCAAATATTGCAAGGCATGCATCACGTTTTTGAAATGTAATTTTTTTCAAATTTGGCATGGCAGTCTAATAACTGCAATAGTTGTCACAGATACTGATTACCCCCCCAAAATTATATGTTTATGAACAGTAGATAAGTCGAGGTGTACAACTAGGGTCATTTTGACACTTTTCAAACAGGGATTTTATCGCCAATTGCTGCCAAATTTTGAGGTATTTTTATATTTTTTTGGGTTTTTTTGCATATGTTGCAATGTTGCTTTAGATTTTATATTATATTTTGTATAGAATATGTGCAACTGCAGAACAAAACACCAAATTGTGTTCACCAACATCCCCCGGTTCCAACAAGGCCTCACATGCATGGTTCATGCATTTTTTGAGGAAGCTATGAGGGCAAAACTGGAACATGCGCATTTTCGTTTTCACATTTGGAATTTTCAGAAATTGGTTTCCTGGGCCCATATCCCATTTGGGACATTTTGGAAGCCCCCTGCTGTAAATTACCCCATAAAAGTATATATTTATGAACAGTAGACAAGTCAAGGTGTTCAACTAGGGTAGTTTTGACAGTTTTCAGCTAGCCTTTTCTTCACTGATGTCTGCCGAAGTTCACGGAAAATTTATTTTATTGCGTTTTTAACAAATACATTTCAATGTTAAAATTTATTTCTTGCACAGCATATGTGCAACAGTGGAAGAAAGCACCACATTTTGTTCACCAACACCCCCCGGTTCCAACAAGGCCTCACATGCATGGTTCATGTATTTTTTGAGGAAGCTATGAGGGCAAAACTGGAACATGTGCATTTACATTTTTTTAAATATTTTTTTTCATCAGATTACTTGTAAGTGGCAGGTTTAGGCCGCTGACATCAATCAGGGAGACTGATCAATAATCAGCGACTTAAAATGTCACCGACAAGTGATCAGGTAATAATTATGATTTTTTCATTTTATTAATAATTTGTGTTTTTTCATAATTACTCTAGATGACCCCTCTCTCTTTGTAGAGCAGGGTCAGCCGTGGGCTGCCATAATGATCCGATCACTCCTATTGGCCAGGGGCGATCTGATCAGCCCAGCATTTGACCTGGAAGCACCCTGGACTTTCAGGTCAGTGCTGTTATTTTTTTTTTTATTATTATTATTATTTTATTAATTTTTTTTAATTAATTTTTTTTTTTTTTTAATTATTATTATTTTTTACATTATTTTTTTTAACTCTTTCAATGCTGATGCTCCATTGAAGCACAGCATTGATTGATATTTAGTCCCCACAAGCTTGTGGGGACTAATATTAACCCCTGCAATGCTGCGATGGGGGTCATACACAATCGCAGCATTGAAGAGGTTAATTGAGGAAGAGGGGGGTAGGGGTTAACTGAGGAAGGGTGGGGGTGGGGGGGTCTGGTCTCCACACTCTCCCTGTGCCTGAAGCTGCCTCTGGCAGCTGGGACACAATCTCCAATAGACTGGAGATTGTAGGGGAGGAGTCTCTCTGATCAGTCCTACAGGACTGATCAGAGGACTTCTGGGGGCTCGTTTTGCTGTTGCTGGTCTGCCTGGGCTTCCAGGCAGACCACCAGCAGCAGAACCCCCTAAAAAACGGGAATTAACCCCTTCAATGCCATTGAAGGGGTTAACGCTGCACTGACGCTCTCATGGAGCGATCAGGCAGCAGGGGGTGTTTGATCAGGTCCCCACACTTGTGTGGGGACCCATTCAATACCCCCCCCTTCCGTGAAGCTGCCTGTGGCAGCTGAAACAGCGATTGCAGATTTTTCTGCAATCGCTGTTTCTGCCTACAAAATCACTCCGTGGGAGTGATCGTGGGCTTGGGGGCGGGCTTAGACAGGCTGTGCTGTCTGCCCAGGAGTCCTGGGCAGACAGCAGCAGCAGCGCCCCCACGATCACCGCGATTGTGGTGATGTGGGGGCGTTTTTTGGAGGAGACGTACCTGGTACGTCCCGGTCTACCGGTGACTGTTAACCAGGAAGTACCAGGTACGTCCCGGTACTGAAGGGGTTATAAGACTTCAGATGAAGGGGCCCCAACAAAACAAACAAAAAAGGAGAATGCTCAGAATTTTCATTTCATGTTTTTTTTTTCTTTTGCTCCGGGCTCTCTCCTGCATTGCCCTGGCCTCTTCTATATACTTTCCCAACAGGGAGGAACCTCTCCTTGATTGGTTGAAGGGGGAGAGGTTGTCCCCATGCTGTCTGTGGAGGCTCTGTCCTGTTGTGGAAGTACTTCGTGAGGCCAGGAAAATGCAGGGGAGAGCCAGAAGCAGCGGAGAACAGGGAGAAGGTTATCAGATAAGGCATGAAGACACTGAGAAAGATCTTGTAAGCAAGAGTGGGAGAGTTGGAGAGAAAGTGTGAGAGAGTGTGAATGAGAATCAAAACAAATTATGTTTACAAATCAAAAAGAACAAAAAGCACAGGAAATTAAATTGATTATGCCAAAACGAATGGACCAAAGATGAAAAGAAAAATATGTCTACTGATCATATGCAGCTGCACTTTCGCTTTTAACACTAGCTAGTAATTTGGCTGGGAAGGTAAGTAGTGGGAAATAAGTTTAAGTGTATGTTTAGGGTTAAAATATGTATATTTTTAATTATCAAATATAATTTTGCACGTTAGGTTACATAGTAAATCTCAACATTTTCCTCCCAACTCGGGGACCAAAATGTTACATTTCATTATCTAATCTAATATGCAATATTAAATTACTTTATTAAAAAAACCTAACATGCCATCTTTCTTTTGTTTTTGGCTGGAGGTAGCACCTAGGTAATTACTTTTGGTAGTTTCTAGTGATGAGTGGGTACCTTCTTGTGAAATTCTCCCCTTCACCACCAACCCTGGGATCAGGGTTAGTGTGTCAGGATGGATACTGCTCCAGGTTATGGAGCTGTTTATGGGGGTTGGCCTACCTGGGGACTTTCTAATTGCCCTCACCCGGAGACGCTTTAAATATTAACCCTTTAATCACCCACCATGCATATATTATATGTAGAGACTCATCAAATGGCTTAGCCAAATACTGTTATTCTTCATGGAAGCCTTGACATACTTACCGTATTTGCTCGATTATAAGACGAGGTTTTTTTCAGATCAAAAATAATAAGTATAATCGAGGTCATCTTCTAATCAGACCTCAAAAAAATGTCCGCTGGGGCCAGGCTGTTTACCGGTGCTTTGGTCGCGAGCAGCGTATCTTCTACTAGCAGCAGGAGAACAGGAAGCTAGCAGAGTGTCACATAATTCTGCCTCTCCCCTCCTTCCTCTGGGGGTGGGGCCAGAGAAGTTGCTCGTACAGCTGGGCCCCTGCAGAAGTCTTCGAGTGCGCTATATAAATAAAGGATAATAATAATAATAATAATAATAAAGTGAGAGATCTGCAGTTCAGGTAAGGGGGTGGGGAGAGTTTTTGAGCATTGAGCAAGTATGTGTGATTAATGGAATGAATGAGTATTTAAATGTTTGTGAATGAGTGTGTGTGTGTGTGATAGCATGGATGTGTAAGGGGGGTGGTGGTGGTAGCATGGCATAGGGAGGCTGTACTCACACTCCTATCATCCCCAGGTTCCAGCATGTACTGGCTGCCTTGGTTTGTTAGCAGTTATATATACCTCCAGAAATGCCTTTTAACCCCCTATATGATTAAAATCTGTAATGAGTTATATTTTAAAAAGAAAGCCTTACATTCCAAGCTCTGTCAGGGTGGACAATGATTATATAATGTTTTAAAGGTTAACATACAGATAGTTGAGAGAATGTAGATCATGTGTCATATAACATATGTTGGTTGGACACAAATTCATACAAGGGTTGTGTTTCAAGTACTTCACTGAATTTTCACTAATGATTAGTGAAGTAACTCTCTTCACAACTCCATTTAGTGAATAGACCCCAAGACGTTTTTAGCTTCCAGTGGGATTGAGTACTTATTCTAGCTGTGCCCTAGACGAAAGAAGGCAGATTTCAAAATTTTGGGCTGAGTGACCAATGGACAAAATTGATAACCTCTTAGCAAGAGGACTTATTGGGGTCCATCAGGTACTTAAAAAGACGTATCTGCTGATCTTGGGCCCTTAGTACTTAAAAAGTTATGGCCAGGGTCATATTAAATGCCGATAGCATAAACTAATCTCAGTCAGTGTTCGTCTTTCATTGCCTAGCCTGCATAAACACAATCTTTGCTTAACAAAATTGTTGCATAATGCTGCATTTGGTAAAAATGAATAAATAATTTTGCACCATGGTACGATAAATGGTCAACTATGCTGTACAAGAATAAGCTATACAGCACATTTTACGAGAATAGATGTTACTGGATAACCAATCCAGGTAGTTAATAGTATGTTAGAATTATTAGTAGATTTATTAATAATTAGTAGAATTATTGACAATACTAGGATTATTATTAAATATGTCCCAAAGTGTTATACATATAAACAATATTCAGCATACATTTTATATAAGTAAGCATGACATAATAAGATGAGACACAGATAAGACAGAAAGCCATTATTCTACATTATAAACATAAATTTTTCATTATTCTATAATAAAAAGCACAAAATCAAATATTGCTTCAGAGCTGCATTGACTCTTTTGATTCGGAAGAGAAGATATCGCCATAAAAATCACAACCTGACTCTTTTAATTTAGAAAAATACATAAATTAGTGTGGAATGAGAATGTAAGGATGCAAGAAGCTTGTTCCACTTAAAATGCTGGGTTGATTATATGGGCTTTTATATATAATTATTTTGGGATTAAGGCTCTCCCTTGAGGAATTATTCCTGCATCAGGTAATATTTGGCATCTATCCTTCTATCACCGCCACTACAGATTGATTATATAAAAGTATGCATAATGTATCTTATCCAACCTCACATTTTGTCTTTTATGAAAAACTTCATCAGTCTGATATGCCTGCACAGTGCCCTAAGACAAGATACGTTATTTATTTTACATTAAAGCTTGGCATATTCTTTTGCATAATTGCATAATTGGGGTACGGGACCCCTCCTGTGGAATTCCCTTTGCCGTTCCATCAGACTTTCTGCCTCAACTTTCAAAACCTCTCTGAAAACCCACCTGTTTAGGGAAGCGTACAACATTCCTTCCCATTACTCCCAACCATCATCATAATCAAGCGTTCTGAACAATCAACAGCTTCAACACATCATTGGAACAAGATCAATTCATCCCCATCCAAGCAGTCCTCTCCTATTTTCTCATTCCCGTCAACCACCCACCAGATTGTAAGCTTGCAAGAGCAGGGCCCTCCACTCCTTTGCACCAGTTTGTTATTATATGTGTTTCTAAATTTTTCTACTGACTGTAACAGCGCTGCAGAATCTGCCGGTGCTTCATAAATAAATGTAATGTAGAATGACATATACAAGTGACCACATTTTAGAGAATAAGATCCCCAAACTTACTACAGCTTTAACAACTAAAAATGTGAATTTAGTTTACTGATACCTGGAACAATGATACCTGGAACAATCCCAAGTGATTGGGATGTTGTCATACCAGAATACATGTTAGACTTAGAAGACAGAAAAGGCAGTAAAAGTGTGAGGTTTGCCCTTTATATAAAAAATATCTTAAAGATTAGTCTGATACAAAGCATGGAGGAAAGCCTAGAGGCAGTTTGGGTAACTTTAGACTTTGGACACAAAGTGGTTGTGTTATGGACACCATGGACAAGCAGATTAGTTTAACCAACTGCTAGTTTAGGTAACAACTAAGATGTCAATGAAGGTTGACTTTATCATTAAGGGACACAGGCTCCCTGATGTAGACTGGAGAAACTAAGACTAGTGGTAGAATTAGTGCACGTAAAGATTTAACAAAGTACAGGAAGGAATTTTTTTAACCCCTTAACGTCACACAAAAACGACCAGGTAACGACCAATGACGTGCCTGGCATGTGATTCCATTAAACAAGCTTAGAAAGTGATCTACGATCTTCTTTATTTCGCTTAAACAGTGTTGCTGTAATGCCTCGATGTCAAGGCATTCAGTAACACCGAGATCGGCATCAGGGGCCATGTCTGGCCCCTTCCCGGGACTTCAATGTCCATCACACACTGTATGGCGGAGGACGCCCGTTTTAAAAGAGTTTAGGAGGCAATCACTGATACCTGAAATAGCACATGGGGCAGAATGACTAGATTTGAAATAGCAAAACGCTACTTTTTGCCCAATAACTTTCAGAAAAAAGCAAAGAAACATAAAAACATTGGGTATTTCTAAACTCAGGACAAATAGTAGAATATTTTTTTTATAGGAAATTAGATTATATGATCAAAATAAATGGTATCTGGAAAAAACCCCTTCCTGTCCTGAAAAACTTGTATGAATACACTAAATGGGCGAGGAGAAAATTACAGCTAAATACGAGCACGGCAAAAGTGTTAAAACAGCCTTGGTCCTAAAGGGTACAAAAAATAAAAAACAGCCTGGTCCTTAAGGGGTTAAAGAAGGAGGAATGTAAAAACAAGCGGTCATAATCTAAAACTAGAGGATCAAACACTTAAATATAACATTCACCTTAACTAGTGTGTAGGAGGTAAGTAGAATGGCCTCCCAGTGGAAGTGATAGAGGCTAAAGCAGTGAGGGAATTTAAACATGAATAGAATAGACATAAAGCTATTTTTAATCTAAGATAAGACCAACGACTAATTAAGGTCTCAGTCTTTACATTAGAGAAAATGGACAGACTAGATGGGCCAAATTGTTCTTATCTGCTGTCAAATTATATGTTTCTGTCTTAAGTGAAATTACAAAAGGCCGCCAGGCAAAAGTCTACTGAAGAATATAACAGGTTGTGAAGTGGTTTTTCTACTTCGAAGAACAATTCACGTAGATCTTAAGTCTTTCTAGAACAGTGATTGGGGTTTTACACCTTCCAGTGCCCATCTAGTGTATGAGTCTTACTTTTTAGTGGAAGAATACTATGTGCATCCCGATTTTTCTATGTCTAGAGGAAAAAATATACCTTGTATTTCACTTTATGAGTCAAACCCGTTTCAAAGTTTTCTTAAATGCTTAGAAAATGAAAAAGGAAATACAAAAAGCACAGCTTTTTCACATTTCATTTTACCTGTAGAGCAGAATAATATGGATTTTTGATGCACACTCTATCTTTTACATAGCTTCTATGTAGGACTTGCTCCACTGTAGCTTAACTTCTAAAACTAGAATTCAGTCTAGAAGAAAATGACTGCCACAGAGAGTAAGCATTGTTGAGCATGGGAAATCTATTCGAGTATTGACACTGGAATATTTGTTGTGGGTATAGGCACCAAATATATTACCTACTCCTATAATAAAGTTTTCTTGTGAAAATTCCCGTACTATAGAGAATGATTAAAAATGGGCCAATCATGTTTGTTTTCCAAGCCATTAAGATTTACTTATGTGTTGAAAATCAAACCAAGGTTCCTGCACATATTTAAGCTTTTTTAACACACCAACACAAAAGACATCATGTAATTCTGTCACAAAGCTTTTAATTTTAGGTTGAGCTTCAATTTAGTATTATGTATTCATGGTGCAGAACCATACACATGTCAACCATTCACAATAGTGTTACAAACAAACTTTCTAAGACAGCATCAGATATGGTTCTTACATTAAAACCCTGGAATTAGAAACCCTGCCTATTTATTTCCAATGTTTCAACATTTTCCTAATTGTACTACACATAAATAGCAATATAGGTAACATTGATATTGAGACTGTTGTTTTCTTTAATCTTGAAAGGAAAAGTCATTGCAAGGGTAGATCAGAGGACACAAACGGTTTTATCTATTAAGGACCACTAGTCTAGATGTAATACTATAGTAAACAGATATAATGCAGCGGAAGACAGCACAATTGAATTATGCCCTCAAAGAGGTACTTCATCACAAGTAGATGGGAAGGGCACACTCAGTACAGGAGATAACATCTGAAATAAGAAATACAGTTTTCTCATTTTTCTTTAGTGTTTTTTGTTTTTTGAACTTCACTCCTGCATCTACTAGCTCAGTGCCCTAGACATGACCTTCATTTTCCATCCCTGTGTCAAAAAAACCCAATGCATTACTAATCTACCTGAATTAAAAAGTGTTAGTTTACGATTACGATTATAGTATAAATTTATCATCCATTCTTTAACAGAAATATATTAGTTATTGCTTATACAGTTCTCAGATGACAGAATGTTTCATTTTGCTACAATCACATTTGACAAGACACATTAGCAATGAGTTATATGTCTTGTTTTCTCTTGGGTGCCATCTAGAAAATTAGTTTAGTTAAGTGAACCTTTATAGTCAATTAAAAAAATCTTAAGAGATTAAGATATCTAGGCCGTGTAATTTTCTAAAAAAGGGAGAAAAAGAAAAATACTTAGATCCCATCTTCGATAATGTCTATGATATTTTATCATTTGTGGCACTGAATTAAAATGAATTGCATTAATAAGATAAATATGCTGTTTGTCATAAAAGCAAACAATTTGCTGCTTCTGCCTAATAGAGTTTTTATTATAGATATCAACTCCGCATTTATATAAATTATATAAATACTGATGGTCAAAGAGACAATACATTTTGTAATCTAACTTCTACAGTATCTTTATTATGTATTCATTGTTCTTTATTGCCAAAAAACAATTACACCGATTCCTTAGTGCCTTTTTGATATAGAGTAGCCATCCAATCTCATAAAGTACAACCCAATCAAGTGAAACGTAAGGATATAAAACCTCCTGAAAATATACAAAGTCTAACATTGCAGCTCAACAAATATGAAACCTCTTGATACAATCTACTACAAAGTTTAGGGAAATATACCTAATACTACCTAGCACATATCATATGAAACTAATAAAATAGGTAAAACATAGAAAACAAATGTGGACAGATTAACACCCTTGCATTCCAGATCAATATTTAAGTAATTAAAGATGGGGCATCTCAAAATAGATGAGCCCTTAAACAAGAAGACATTTTCATGTACATGAATTGTCACCATATGAGAATATATTCCATGTCATGGATACATTTTTGCATATATCTTAATTACCCCAGTGATGGAAGGTTTGCACATTTTCAGAATCTAGCTACCAAAACTCAAATTACAGGGTTGTTTTTAATTTTAATGGGGCCCAGGGCAAACCTTGTTTGTTGGGCTGCATACAAATTCTTCCAATGCATTTAGACATGCCCCAAATTACCTCTCGCCTTTCTCTGTTCCTTATGTTTGCCACCCCATTCCCTCAAGATTGTAAGTTTGCGAGCAGGGCTCTCTCCAGCTAATGTATCGGTTTGTCTTAGTCTTGTCATACCCCTTGAATATATGTATTGTAAGAAGTGCTGCATAAATTTTTGACACTATATAAATAAAACTATATAATAATAATAATAAGGCAACACATGCCCATGGGATCAGAGAGGAATCAGAAACTGTTTTACTGTAAATGTTTGTTCTGCTGTACTTAATTTACCATTTATTATTATTTTTTATTATTATACATACACTAAAATATAAGAATGTGGATTAACACAAAAACAATACACACTTTACTGATTGATCTGGGTTTTCTGGTTTGTGGATTTTTGGAAGCACATAAAAGGTCCCCACAATAGGGCAAGTTGGTATTAGCTGTTCCAGTTCTTGTGTGTTTTAGTAACAATTATCATCAGATTATGAAGTTGTGTAGTGTATTCTTTAGGGGGGGGTCATTTTTTTTGTAGTGGATATTGTCTGACAGTTCCTTCTTATTTTCCCCTCATTGTTTTTTTTTTTTTATCTTATCCACTGTAATTACAAGGGACGATGAGCTTTATTTTTTGTTTATTGTCTAAAAGGCTTTGCTTTTAATTCTAATTCTTTTATTTATTTTAAAGGGCCTAAAGCCAATGGACCACAATGGACTTGCTGATCCTTATGTTAAATTACACTTACTTCCTGGTGCTAGTAAGGTAAGCTTTATTTTGTCATCCTCTTAATAACTACAAAAACCATTGAATATGAAGTAGGTCAGATTGGGGACATTAGTTGGACAGACAAAAACAACACCTCCATTTTTATTCATGAATGTGATAGATAAAACAGATTTGGATTGCGATTAAAGAAATCCTATGTGTATGGATATGTCATTTAATATTTACAATGTATACAAGGGATTTCCAGTGATTTTAACAAGGAGTATATGCAGGTTGTCATTGTTTCCTTTTTGCTTTTTTGTGAGTGCAAATTGGCTTTAGTGAATTTGAGATATTTGTGCAACTCATAGCCACATAGGAGTTTATTAGTCATAGCAAAACAGGTTCTTTATACTGGCTGATAATTATACTTGTTATACTGCAAACCAAGACCTGCCATGTGTGTCTATTCACTAAAGGGAGCGTTGACAGGAGGGTTTGCAGGAGAGTTCCCCCAGGGAGATTCACTAGAAGAAATAGCTTTGCGGGCCTGTACAATGTATAGTTTAACCAGTCATTATGCGGGATAAGCTCAGTCAGTCTTGCTTGAGAAACTTGCCAGTGTTGGTCCTTTATAATGAATAGTGAAAGGAGGAAGTTGAAACCACAGCACTCCTGCAAACTCTATCTTTGGGGAATAAACTCCAAAGAGGCTTGTGATGGTTAATAGCGCTACTAACTGAATATAGACTCTAGCAATTGTAACTTATACACACACTATATGGACAAAAGTATTGGTTCACCTGACCGCACCAAAACAGGGACTTTTATGACATCCAATTCCAAATGCATAGACAGTAAAAAGTAGTTTGCCCCCTTTTTGCAGCGCTAACAGCTTCCACTCTTCTGGGAAGGCTTTCCACACGAGTTTTTGTCCATTCATCCAGTAGAGCATTTGTAAGGTCAGGCACTGATGTTGGACGAGAAAGTCTGGCTCACAATATCCGTTCCAGTTCATCCCAAAAGTGCTCGATGGGGTTAAGGTGAGGGCTCTGTGAGGGCCAGTCAAGTTCCACACCAAACTTAGCCAACCATGTCTTTATGGACCTTGCTTTGTGTACTGGGGCACAGTAATGCTGGAATAGAAAAGGGCCTTCCTCAAATTGTTCCCTCAAAGTTGGAAGCATAGCATTGTCCAAAATGCTTTGGTATGCTGAAGGGGACAAAAACTGTGAAATGAGGTTGATTTTCAATTCACCTATTTTCTTAAGGATAGTATTTGTGTGATATAGCTATAAGAAAGGTTTTAATAAAAAGCACTACTTTTTCTAAAACTACTTGGAGTAGATAGGCATAGTGAAAAATTGGAAAAGTACTGTTGAGGTTGGGTACTAATAATGCTGAAAATCCCCTTTTGTGTGAAAAAGCCTTTGTCCATAAGGGGTTGAATATTTCAGAATGACAAGGGCTGCCCCAATACAGGGAATAAAAAATGGTTTCCTCATTGTTGTAGCCAAATTGCAAGAAAACATATAGAATAAATATTGCTTAAGAATTCTGCCTTGTTCAAGCAAATGGAACGTGTACACGCTTTATATATACACAAATCATTCAAACCTTTTTAGCCTTAAAAGGCTACTATTACTAAGATTGATATTAATTACATTTCATTCTTAGAAAAAATAGGTATACCAAGCAGGACATTCAAGATGATTTGGGACTAAGATTTCTATGTCCGCTTACTCAACCATGCAATGACATGTATTGTTTAAAGAAGCTGTTGCAGTGCCATCTACTGCACGTGCACTGTGTTTCTCAATAGCATTTAACACAGTAGAAGAATAGGGTCACTGTGTCACAGCTTTAGAGAGCTTACAACTGTGGCCCTAGAATTTTACACCAACTTGCTTTACAAATGGGCCGACACTAATACAGTTCCACTAAGTAATCTGCTTGATACAGGAGTCATATTACTTTATAGATTTCTATACATCAGCCAAGGATGTTCTTTTAAACTGTTGCTCTTATAGTTCATTTATATAATCATTCTACCTTATGCACATGTACGCACGTCTAGCTACCTACATAATTCTTACATTTCCAACATCAATGAATAAAAAACCTATTATAAATAGTATGCATATACTAATATTTTACTTATAATAATCCATAAAAAATGTATTCCATATAAAAATCAAAACACTGTACAAAGTGTTCATAAAAGTGAATAAAAAAGTAAAGTTATTTAACCCGTTAAGGACAGAGCTGTGTTTTTTTGTTTTTTTTTACCTATTGTGACAATAGCTGTTTTAACATTTCTGCAGTGCTCGTGTTCAGCTTTAATTTTCTTCTCTCTCATTTACTGTACCCACACAAATTATATATAGTTTTTTTCAGGACAAGAACATCTTTCTTTAAATATAATTGTTTTTTTTTATCATATCATATCATATCATTTACTATAAAAAAAGTATAAAATATGGTGTTAAATTGACTTTTACTTGAAAAATATTTTGCTCATCTACAAAAGCTTGGTAAATAGATTCTAATATTTGCCTTGAGTTTAGAAATACCCAATGTTTTATGGGTTTGTTTGTGCAACTTATAGGAAAATAAGTAGAAGTAGCGTGTTGCTATTTCAAAACCATTTTTTTTCCCAAAACTGGTCATCTGGACCTCATGATCTATTTGGGTCATCTTAAAGCCAGTCAGTTCAATTTACCCTCATCAAGCCTTATATGAATGAAAACTAGATATTTCAAATGCTGATATTTTAACCCTTTCCATGCACTAATTCTACTACCCGCCATTGTCAAACTTTGTGGTAATAATGTGCATCTTTTTCACACCTAAGGTATGAATGCATAGTTCCATATGCCACAGCCAAACAACTCCCCGATATGTGTTCAGCAACACCTTCTGAGTACAGGGATACCACCCATGCATGGGTTTCTTCGGTTGTTTGGGGGCACATTTTTGACATCTGGTTATCCTGCCCCCATGTGTTATGGGGCATCTTTGAACCCGCCAATTCAATTCAAGATTATACATTTTAAAAAACTTGACAAACCAGGGTATTTCAAATGCTGGTATTTTAACTTTCCATGAATGCATTTTACCACCAGCCTTTGTTAAAGTCAGTAGTAATATTTTGTATTTTTTTCCCCATACATTCTACTTTAGGGACATCTTTGAACCCAGCTAAATCAATTTACCCAATCTAAATTGTGCCCATGCCCTATTTGGGATATCTTTGAAATTAGCCAATTCAATTTGCCCCCATTAAACCATATATTTTTATATATTTTTTTATTTTGTTTTACTGATTACATAGTAATTAGCAAGCTGTGCTCTACTGGCCTGGGCACAGGATGACCAAATGTCAAATTTCAAAATGCACACCTCCCAAATTTTGCCTTTTAGCCCCTAAACAACTAGGCAAACCTATGCATGCATGGTATCACTGTACTCATGAGATGTTGCTTAATACATATTGGGTTCTAATTTGACAGTGACATGTAGTCAACCTGCAGGGAGAGCTCAGAGTTATCAGAAGGGTCTGGAGAGACCCTCTGGGAACTCTTTTATTTTCAGTGGGCGCAATCACCTTGTTGGAGGCTGCATGTCTCTAACAGGTGGCATTTTGAAACACTCCTAGGAGTGATCAAACGGGGTCCCTGACTTTTTGTGTTGCTGAATGCCTCTATATTGAGACACTTAAGCAACATTGGCTGAACTTATAGCCTTTCAATATGGTGAATACAATCATTCCTAGGAGTGGTTGTACGCTGCCCCTACATTTTTTTTGTTGTGTTACTGAATGCCTCAATATCATGGTATTGCAGCAACACCAGCTGAGAGACTAAAGCAATTGTTTATTGCTTTCTATGCTTGTTTAACCTCACGATGTGCCAGACACACCAATTGTTGCTAAGGGGATGTATATCCTAGACGTGCCAGGCACATCAAGGGCAAATATGTTGTGTATTATTTGCTCCTTCAGTAAAAGTTATTTCAATACATACCATGTGTTTCTTCAGTTTAAATGAAAAGGAAAGAAAACTGTTGGTGCTGAATGGACAGCTCCCTTTTTATTTTCAGGTACAATCAGAATAGTATTTATATGAGGAATAGGCATGGTTATATTTTGCCATATCTAACAATACATCCTCTAATCATTTATTGATTATACACTTCCCCCTCTACATGTCCAAACTTGATCCAAAATTGGCCCTAAATCTTAGATTGTCCTTATTAAAAGTTAAGTTTTAAAATAAGCTCAGTTTACATTCCTAAAATCCTACTTATTGAAAAAAATATTCAATGTCAATTTTCAAAGCCATTGGCAATGACATTTGTTATGTCATTGATGATGCCATTTGTGAGGCCATATATATATATATATATCTATATATATATAGATATATATATATATACACACAGACCATGTCAGTAAATGTAAACTATAAAGCTTTGCTATATTGTACCCTCTACCGATTTGGAGTGGACTTTATTTGTAGTATATGCAGGTAGTACCTCATATTTTTAGAACTGGGTTTTTGTCTCCACAACTTTTTGTGCAACATTGGTGCTTTTTCCTCTTTGCTGAGTTTTTGTTGATATTTAAAAGTTGCTTAATTTTGACTGACCTCTTGTTCAAATGAATTAATAGCAATGACATATAAATTAATATTTACGCAACAAAGTTTTGCTAAACAATGCAGTTACAGTGTTACGTTCACTAGTGACTTAGAAGTTAGCAGTGACACAATACATTTTTGAGCAGTTACACATTGACCTCTTAAGCCTTCGATATTTGTTAGAAAAAGTTAATTATACACATTTTATAATTCTTTAATCAGTAAACAATAAAATTAGAAAACTATGACAGAGGAATTTGGAACAACGGTGATAAGGGTGATGAGATAGAAGATAGAAGAATGTATACTCTGATATATAATTCATATGCAAATTGAGAGTGATGTATATGCTGGTCACTGCCCTAGACATGTACTTTGACCAGGGTGTGGCGATGAAGCTTTAAGTGATTATTTGGTGTGCAGATTTAAATATTTGGATTTGGGTTTTAAGGTTTAAGGTTTTTGAGCATAGAAGTAGAAAATGTCCCTGTTTTTATATAATGATTCACAATTCTGTTCCCCACATTCCAACCTGCTACCCCCAAAAATGGGACAAAAACAAATACAAACAAAATAATGTGCTCTCAAGAAAAGAGCTTAAATCTCAGTGTATATTTAAAAACTACAGAAACTAGAATGATCTAAGCCATCCAATCCTGCACCCCCAGCCACCCCTCATCAGGCAGCAACTGTGCCACATTAAAAGATGGCGGTCTGTGTCTTAAAGGTGCGCAGCAGCTTCTAATGCAGTCTGTAGAGGCTGCGGTGTGCTGGTACAGCCGACATAGTGTAAATGGGCCGGTTGGCAGGGAAAGACTGAGACTAAGAGCCCTGGTCTACTCCCGGCTTGGCACCAGGGCCTAGGCCAGGATATATCACTTATCCAATCAAGTATTGGTTGTTCTAAACAGTTGCATTTTTATGGTAGTGTGCATTTAATTTCCATATTTCCCATGAATCCGTAATTAAAATTGTACTGCACAGGATATTGTAGCATACTACTCGCTTTCTATTCACATTCTACTCACATTGTTGAAGCAAACTAAAACATTTAGCAGACTTTAACATCTGTAGTTGTCATCATAAATAAAAAGTAACAATACCAAACGCCATGTGGGAAAAAGAAGACAGACCTTAAAAACAGTATGGCAGAAAATAACAGAGGTAATTTTAACATTAATTCTTGTGAGAAAAGAATGAACTGTACTTCCCAGAGTGGGCTTCACATTCCCCACACATTCACAAACACTGGTCCCCTGCCTGGAGAATAAAAATATGATCTTGGAAAGCAGAGCTTCATCTGGAGACTCAGTCATACCCATCCGGTTTTAATAATACATACTCTATCAATAAATAAAATCCCTCCTGTTATGCTTTCAATGCACATTTGTTCAATGCTGTAAATGCCAGGGTTAGGGGTAGCCATATTGGTTTGAAGGTAGAGTCCACTGATTAGAGTTATGAAAACATTCATTAAAGTGAGTGAACGCTTTCATCTGCCTTTTTCATTTGTAAAGAACAGCAGACAGCAGCAGCAGCTTTTTTCATTTTATTTTTATTTACGTTCAAAAACATTTAGGTATTTCTGCTTTCCAAATATGTTTCCTCTACAACTGCTTTGATAATACCCTCTACAACTTGAATAAGTGATTTGATAATACACAGTACAACAAATATGTTTAACAACTGCTTTGTTAATAAATATAATTCATACGTAACATGAGAGTCTAATTTGGAGCTCAGTGATGTATATGTTGGTCACTGCCCCAGACATGTACTTTGGCCAGGGTGCCCTGATGAAACCTTAAGTGATTTATTACGGTGACCACTTTCATCTGCCTTTTCATTAAAAAAAATGAATTTTTTTTTTCTTCGTATAAAGAACCGAAATGGCAGTAGTTTGCTGCTCATTTTAATTTATTTTTTTTACTTCCTTAATGGCGTATTAAAAGATTAATATTGTCCTATAATTGATATATGACTGTCTTTTGTCGTATATACTAGCGTAACAATATCTAACAATAACAATTCAAAGTGTTAATCCAATGCAAAGTGTGTGAATTGAAATCAGTTGGTAGTTTTCCAGTTGAGACATTTACAGTTTATAATTCACTGTAGCCTCATTAATAAATTAAGCCTTCTCTATTCACTAAATTGTAAGTAGGGCTGTCATGACCTTAATGGGGCTATACAATTTTACATTGGAAATCTTGCCCTTTTGGGATATCAGTTTAAACTACATCAGAATGTTGCTAACTTTAGAAACTGGTGTAAAGTATTTAGTTGAAACCTTTTTTTGGCCACCATAGAAAAAGATGCATAGCTAAATCCATTTCTCTTATTAAATGGTAGAGCACATACATGGCTCAATGAACAATGCCAATCTAAACAGTGTGCTTGTACAACTGGCTGGTAATGAACATAGTATCACACTTTATCTGCAGGTGCCGAGCCAGAGAGGATCATATACATGGCTTAAACAATACATCTTTGAGTTTAGTCAAGTCCCTAATGACTGCTAATTCAATTTACTGCAAGTTCACTTTCACCTGCAGCTCCCCATTGCTTAAGCATCGATCCCAACAAAGTGAGATGTGCCAAGAATCGTAATGATCTTAGCTATGGTCTCCATTGGAGCTGGTTATAATTTGACTTAAAATAATATAAGGTTTGATTTAAAAGCCCTGCAATGGAATTTTGTGATTGAGCATTGCACACCAAAGATTATATTATTAAATCATGAGTTGCACTTTCATCACCTCTTCTCATATCCTTTAAGTAAAGCCTTACTTTCACATAAGTGCTAGAAGGATTTCAGTTGAAGTTCAGTTGTTGTTCTATGTGTTTTGCTATGATACATTAATTCAATTTTGACTTTAAGTAAACAGGCTCAACGTCGGAAGTACAGTGGGGACACTCATGTATTAACGTATTCCACATATTAATAAAGCCCATCTATTGGGATTGATATATATATATATCATGCCCCCCAACTGTCCCGATTTGGGTGGGACCGTCCCGATTTTGGGTCTCTGTCCCACTGTCCCGCCTAACCCTTCCTTTGTCCCCCTTTGCAGTGGCAGAGGAAGGGTGAGACGAGATCTGTACTCACCTCAGGTGCAACTGCGGGGGGGTCCGATCAGCAGCTGCAGCCTGCAGACTAGCTGGGAGATCTCAATCTCCCTCTAGTCGGCTCAACATTAGGGAGTGCGAGACCTCGCGCTCCCACCACAGGATGCAGGATGGAGGCAGAAGGAAGAAGGATGGTGGAAGAGGTAAGAGAAGGGGAGAAAGAGGTATAAGGGCAGTGTTTGTGTTTGTAAGCTTGTGTGTGTGTGTGTATGGGCCGGTGTGTGTAAGAGCAGTATAGGTATTTGTAAGCTGGTGTCTAAGGGCAGTGTATATGTGTGTGTTTAAGGCAGTGTACATGTATATGTGTGTGTGTGTGTAAGGGCAGTGTACATGTATGTGTGTGTGTAAGGGCAGTGTACGAGTAGTTGTGTGTTTGTAAGGGCAGCGTACGTGTATATGTGGGTGTGTAAAGGCAGTGTATGTGTATATGTGGGTGTGTAAAGGCAGTGTATGTGTATATGTGTGTTTATGGGCAGGTGTGTGTAAAGGCAGTGTGTTAGGGTCCTGGGAGGGAGGCTAACATTAGCCTTTTTTAATTTAAAAAAATCTCTGCAGCTGTGGAATACTCTTCCAGTGATGCTCAGCCAGCATTATGGTGGACACCTGGCTGGCTGAGATTCATGGGAATTTTAGTTCACAGCTAGCATCATGGAAGTAGTATGTCTGGCTGAGCCTCATGGGAACTTAATTCAATGTGTTGGTTATTTTTAATATGCGTGACTGTGCTGACAAAAACAAAGCGTGTTTTAAGTGGCGATGCAAGCGCGACATTGTAAAGTGCAATTGCTTGTATCGATGAGTTCCGTGAGATTAAAAAAAAAAAAAAGCTTCCCTCTTTCACATTTTAAAATGTTGGGAGGTATGATATATATATATTTATATATATATATGACTCTTGAAGGTTTAATTTGTATTCCTTGTAGTACACAGCACAAAACTTTTACCTATCGATCTAATCAGAACTCATTAAAGTGAGAAGTGCCTAAGCTGGTAGATATTGCATCCTTCAATCTGTTGCAGTACAAATTGCCCAACGGTTGGACTATTCCTGCAGCTCTGATTTAATTAAAGTTAAAGTCATCTGGCTGTTTCTTCTATCCCTGTTCTTGTATGTGAAAATAATTGGTCAATTTTCTTCAGGGTTAACAAATTAACTGGTGTGAGTGGGGATTGTCTGTCCTTATATCAAAGAAAAATAAAATCAAATATTGACAAGAGACCTTATTTAGCTTCCTCAGAAATCAATCATATTTTAAGCTAAGGATGTGTCGCCTTCAACAATACTATTTGCCAAATAATATATTTCATTATGCAGTCATATTTTTACACTCTTAGAATGTGTTACTCAATTTTAATTAACATTTCTTTTGTAGACTGCATGCATGGGAAGCATTATATAAAAAGTCAGCATGTCTCAGCAATAGAACATTGAAGTGCATTACATTTCAAGCATTAATGCTTGAAAAATGTTCCAGTTATTGTTTAATAAAACCATGAATGCCTAATTGATAGGTTTAAATGTCTAGGTATGAGCTGCTATAAAGCATTTTTACAGCTTTTCTTTAACACTGAAACCATTTTAAGAAAATAATGTTCCAAACAGTCCAGATCTATATTATATGTGCTTTTACATAAAAAATAAGCTTGATGGGAAAAGCTGATAATCATACCTGGAAACTTCTCGGCTCCGGCTACCCGGAGCCTTCCCTTGCGGGACACGGCCAGGACTGCACACTAACATTGGTGGGCAGTCCCGCTGACTTCAGTTGGCGGCCCCGCTGACATCGGTTGGCGGCCCAGCTGACGTCGGTTGGTGGCCCCGCTGACGTCAGGGGAGTTCCTGCTGACGTCAGGGGAGTTCCCATTGACCCGGAGAACCGGAGGAGCAGCGCTCACCCGGAAATCTCCGGGTCAAACCTGGAGAGTTCCCAGGTATGCTGATAATACATAAATAAATGACTCAATCATGTAGTGATCCATTGCTAAGGACTGGTAATACAGGTTGAGTATCCCTTATTAAAAAATCTCTTATCCGAAATTATCCAAATTTTTTTCAGATAAAGGGAATTCAGATAAGATATACTGACGAGCAAGGGGGGGGGGGTGTTTGACCACTCCTGTAGTCAGTAGATCCTTTCCCGCCTTTTTGGCTTTTCCCTGTTGTCCACTCCGTTTTTCAGGCTTCCTCGCAGCCCCAGAATGCTTCCGCTCCTTTTTCTAGACTGGGAGTGATCTGTGGAAACCGGAACAATGGACAGGAAGTTCTCTGGGTCCACAGGAGAAGCCTGAATGACGGAGCAGACGCAGGTGAGAAGACAGATCCGTTATATAAAATGATCTCTTATCCAAAGTACTTCTGGTTCCAAGCATTTCGGATAAAAGAAACTCAACCTGTATAACCAAATTAAGTTATACAGTAGGAATTTGCAGTACACCTGTTTTAACTCACGTAATTTACATTACAAAGAGCATAACCCACCAAACTACTCCAGAAGAAGAGGTGAGCTGGCCTTGCATAATGCATCGTGTATGAGAATTCTTGGACATTAGCTCACATGTTGAACCCTGGATAGGGACCCACATTGTTTATGCCGGACATTTTTAATATTACTGGACTCAGAAAAGGACACTTTTTTTTACATAGTTCATAACACCTACACAGACCTTGCTAGTAAGGAAGAAAATCTGCAATTAACATTGACGTGATTTCAAAAAAGTACTTTTATCTTAAGAGTAACTTGAGCTGTTTAATTGAATTTTCAAAGTTGTATTTACTTATTGAGCGTGTCATTGCTTTACATAACAGAACATTATTTGTTCTTTTGGCCAGGCAAATAAGTTAAGAACAAAAACTTTACGGAATACACTGAATCCTACGTGGAATGAAACTTTAACTTACTATGGAATCACAGATGAAGATATGATTCGCAAGACTCTGAGGTGAGTTACAGTGTATATTCTGATTGTTTGCATGGCAACTGAGTCTGTATAGAAGACTATTTTGTTGAGCTGATGCTTAGCTTACTTTCTTGCATTAGAAACCAAGGTTGTTCCTCATCCAGTTTATGCAGTAAAATGGAATTATGTATTTGAACTATAGTTTAGCAGCTCTCATACAACATTACATTTACTGTAATGCTTTTTAAATGGTTGTTTAGTGTTTCACATGTCATTCATAAAGATCTAGTAAGGTGGCCTTCAAGATAATACCAGAAGCTCTAAAGGGTTGCACAAGATTTGAGGTTTTCCAAAAATTAGATATTGTTATAAGACTGATAGTGGGATCACATGGGGCTTTTTAATGCTTTTGTTCAAATATCATTTGTAACCAGTCTATTTTATTATATGACTCATAACTAGTCAAACATATTCAATAAATCTAGATTGTGTGTGATAATTATAATTGTGATATTATATATATATATATATATATATATATATATATATATATATGTTTATGCTTTGTTGAACTATGGTGTTGTAGGTTGATACCTGTCTTTAAATGTTGCATGGATAATCTACCTAAAGGGAGTTTTTTTAGTTTGTTCTATGTTTCTAACCTGTATTATTCTTTTAACACTGAGATTTAAAGAGTAATCTGACTGCATGTTTAAAAAACGTATTTCCCATCCCACAGGGGATAAGAGAAATGGGGCAGAGAGCTCATACATGAACCCAAATCGCACTGTACACAAGATGGAGAAGTTGGGTATGGATGTGAGCAAACATTGTTATGGTTAATATAATTAATATCAGTTTTATTGCAAGAAGGACAAGGAAAGAGGGCAGAAGGCAGTGCTGCTCTTTCTAGTTCAGTGCACTGATAGGGGAAGGAGGGAAGCCTAGGGATTGTTTATCTTTTTTTTGTAACTGGTGGGAATTCTTATGTGGTGTTCTAAGCAATGAAGCACATGAGGAAAAATAGGAAAAAAGGAATGTCAACGGATGTGCATGATGTTTTAAGAGGACTATGATGTGAGGTTGCACTCAATACAGAAAGGAGTAGATGGGTCTAAGTGAATTTTAATTTTTTCATTTTGATGACAGGCAGATACACTAATTATTATAACAACACATTAATGATACAACAAAATACATTTTGCTCCAAGCTGAAACACAATACAGTACTTGGTCTCTCATTACATTCATAAGATTTATAAGTGAGTCTTCAGTATGCAAGCATTTTCTGTCTTTGTCAGTGATGCATCCCGCCTAGGCCGGCAGGTACAAAAACAGGGAAAAGATCTCTCTCTTGGACGATCAAACCTCTCAGTGTCCCATTGCACAAGTTTTAGGCACATGTGAAAAAATGCTTTAAAGTAAGAATGCTTTCACAAATAGACATGTTAATAGCCTATTTCATCAGCTAACTAAATGCAAAGCGAGTGAACAGAAAAAAAATCAAAATTAAATCAATACCTGGTGTGTTCAAAAAACAATCAATTCTTCTACGTACACTTACACACAGTATATTAAGGAACTTGGCAAGTAGATTGTTCCAAACACCATGAAGAACTAACACAGTCCTTCTGTGTAACACAGAGTCCTTCTCAGTTGCTTCTCTCTTCGTGTAATCTCAGAATGACTCGACAGAATGTTGACATCAGGGCTCTGTAGTGGCTCTACCATCACTTCCAGGACTCCTTGATCTTCTTTAAGCAGAACATAGTTCTTAATGACATTGGCTGTATGTTTGGGGTCGTTGTCATGCTGCAGATAAACTTTGGGACCAATCAGATGCCTTCCTGATGGTATAGCATGGTGGATAAGTATCTGCCTGTACTTCTCAGCATTGAGGAGACCATTAATTCTGACCAAATACCCAACTTCATTTACAGAAGTGCTCCCCAAACTTGCAAGGTTTTCCACGTCGGAGGTATGGCTTTTTTTTGAATGCATGTCTTCCATGGAGACCACTTCTGACCAGACTTCTTCAGACAGTAGATGGATGTACTGGGGCCTCACTGTTTGCCACTGCTGAGCTGATGGCACAGCTGTACATGTTCTGAATATAAAGGGAAGTAAGCATGATGTGTCTTTCATCTACTGCACTAATTTTCTTGGCCAACCACTGTCTATGGTCCAAGATATACATACCATTTTTCAGGGTATAGGGCATTTTACTAAGTAATATTTTATATAGTCCTTATTCCTAAGGCCTTTTTCAAGCTTCAAACGGATCCTAGTGCCATTAAATCTTGGAACACAATAACCTCAGTAAAATAATATCAGTCTATATTTGATGTCTGTCCTTGAAAAATTACCCTTGAAGATCAGGATACATGGTTGAAGTAATTTCAATCCATGCAATAACAAAAACACTTAACTACAAAACATACCACATTCATCCACATTAGTAAATTCTTTTTTTGCCTGCTTGCTATTCAAGTTGGGATATCTTAGCTGGAGCGCAAGGAAAATGAATTGAATTTTGCCTTAGCGTGGGAGGTTGTTTCTGTAGAGATGCATTTTAGCTGACACTGCTGGTGAGAAGCTCTGGCAAGCTCATGCCAGGAGTCCCTGTCAGAAGCACCCTGGGAATCCTCTTTGTTTGTGATTGTCAAATTCACCTCTTATCTCTTGGCATATAGAAAACACCCAATCACCTTCTGCACACTGCAGGTGTGACGAATATTTTCTACTTTTATTTATGTCTTTTTCTTCTAAAAATATCTCATTACCTTCTGTCCCATTTTTTTTTACCAGCCGGTGAGCATAAAGCACATTAGATCATATTTTATTGACGAGATTAGGTAATATTACTTACATATCAAGTAGGACCTTAATCATATAAAAAGAGTAATTTAACATATAAATAGAGCCAATAACTGACATAATGTTTTCTTTTTCAATAACAATTACCATGTAAGGTATCTTCAATATCCCCTCACAAATGATTGAATTATTTTCTTTCTTGGACTGTTGTATGCATGGTAATGATTTACAGTACAGAATAAGTACACAGTAAAATAGAAGTTAAAGATAAAATAAAAACAATATTACAGTTGCAGATTTAAAATTGTATTAAAGCATAGTTAGTATGTTAGTTAGTTGGTTAGTATGTTAGTATGTTGGATTTGTCCCTAATTGTATTGTGTACAGTGTCAACTAAATATATTTGTTGTATATGTTTAACGCAGTATACAAGTTTGGGACGTTACTGAAGTGACCAGTGAACAAAAGAACAAGAAATCAGACATTAAACGGATTCTGCAAATGTTATAAATGCTATCTTAAAGCTCCAATCTAAAATGACCCAATTTAGCATATTTACATTGGTATAGATGTATTCGAGCTGAGTTAATTGGTCTCTTTTAAGCAGATATTCTTACAATATATATCTCTCTGTAGATATAATTACCGAGGCACCTATGTAGTCAGTCGACCTGCATCTGCTGATCTGCTGGTCAGTTTCTTCTTTCTGTATGCAGGAGTGGTGGGTTTGGCTATGCCCATTCATCTGCCCTTGATGTCCCTCTTTTCTAGATCTTCAGGATATTAGTAGACTTACACATTTGTTTTCGGACGAAGTCGTTTTTGTGCCAAATGTTGCTGTTTCATCCATTCGAATGAATGACCAAATGCAACATTGGATGAAAAAAACCCGAATGTGCGCAGTAGGAAAATATTTGTTTATTCATTTGTCATTTTAATGGATGTCATTCCAATGGATGTGCTCTATCTTTCAAAGAAAAATAAAGAGCAGAGCAGACGGGGGATCTGTTCATTTCACTGTGACTTCTATATGTGACACTGCTATACTGCATCTGAGCATTTTACATAGTGAGATTCTTCTGTGTGAGACTTGGCGAGCCTCAGTCTTCCATTTCTCACATTGTCTAAGCCTGTGTAAAGTTTTGATTTAATTAAGATCATTTAACCAGTCCACCACTATCCCTATCCGTATAACTCTTTCTTCCATCCATTGGTCTCAAATTCCCTGTTGAACTTCTTCTACGCATTTATTTCCTGTTTCCATGGCAACCAGATGAATGAATGGGATTTCCAAAAAACAAAAATAAAAAGACGGACGAATTGCATTGAATATAAAGAACATTTTTCTCCTGAAAACAAACACGAAAACGAACACGAACTTTCCACCGGTGCCCAAGTCTAAATATTAGTTGAGTTTGTATATATAAACAGCAAAAAATGTGTTTCTATATTAAATTGTTAAATAAAATACCCAATTCTTCAAAATGGTATATAAGTAACTATTGATACATTAATAACATACATAAAACGCCTTAATAAATTATTTTCCCTGTGCAACCTCTTAAGATACATCATAAACGCTCTCTGGCAGCTCTGAAATGTTTCATTTAACTCTTTGCTTCCCACACTTAGAATATGTGTTTCAGGGATGACATCAAATCTACTTGAGAGGACCTTTTAAAAGTGCCAAATATATCTCTTAGCTCTACCTAAATAAGACCATAATAAATGCGTGCAAAATACTTGCAACATTTTTTAATTGATTGTACACCACAATATTGCTATATAAATGTATGCATTGGCAGAAGTCATTTCTGAAATACAACTGCAAGGTCAGCACAGTTTTCATAGTGCTGCTCTAGTTATATTTAGGTTTAGGTGACCAGCTTACACCTGGCCTTTAAACCTGTATTTTTTCCCACTGATTTTCCCATATATAATAAACCAGACAATTATCTTCAAGTCTCTGACACCCTTAGTAAATATATCCAACATATATCCAACAATTACCCTTTCCCAATTTGAGCAATGCATATGAAGGTACTTACAAAGTAATTGCTTGTTTGGTGGCTCCCGTGGACACTGGAGTGTACCTTTAACTCAGAAGTGCACTGCAAAGCCTGATTGTCCAATAGGGGCATCAGTCCCTTGTTTTGTAGTAGAGAATGAGTTGGCTGAGGCCAGACTACATCACTACTCATCATGTCTGCTCTTTGTATATTAGAATTTTGGTCCAACATGCTCTCCAGCTAATCTAACAACAGATCAGCTACCAGCATGTAGGGTTCTTTTTTTAATGGTTACCATGGTAACAGGCAGTCATATTGGGTTCACTTTCCGATCAGGCAGCATTCGGTATATGGCAGTAGGAACAACTCACTTTAAATTGTAAAAATTATGTTTCCTTTCATAATGATATCTCACTGGTACATTTAAAATAGAAGACTTCTTCAACTACTTTATTAGTTGTGTATCAATTTAATTGTGAATGTATTGATTAAATAAGTTATTTGGATAAACAAGGTATTTTGTTTTGTCACATTTACTGCATCCTTTTGGGGATTCACATAAATACATAATCCTTACAATTGATGATATGTGTACTGTAAAATGCTACATATAATATTTAATAATAATGTATGTGCTTGTTTATGTTTTCAAATTTTTAACGTTTGTCCATTTAACACATACTCAGCAATGAACCGTGAAATCACCAATCGTTCTTATATTTCTGAGACGGATCATTTGGTTCTAGTAAAGGTACATCATTCTTAATTAAATGTATGATTTTATTTATTTATGAGATGCTTCTCAGAAGTTGGTGGCTAAACTATAGCCACATATTTGAAAAGGGATTTATGCAGTGTTTTACTTTACCAAAAGTGTATGACATGTTTATATTGAATGGTATTAATATACATTCAAAACAATTACTTGAGGGAGCATTACGCCATAGGAAATGTAGAAACCACCTTTCACTATGTAGTGAATTTGTATATATATATATATATAATTGCATGCAATAAAATAGTTACAGAAAATGTCAGAAGATATGTTAATATACATTTAGAAAAAAGAGAATAAACTTGAGAGAATGTCATAAAAAAACAATAAAAAAAATTAAGTTATGAACAATTTATTGTTTTGTGAATTGGTGCAGATATGTGACACTAGGACAAGTAGTTATGCCAGTAGTGGCTTTTTTAAGTCAATTGCCTGTGAGTGAGTTGAAAGAAATGCAAATTCAGGTAGGCCTTGACACAGAAATAAAGAAATTATCAAAGTTTATTAAAACTACCTGTAGATTGCACTTTGTTTGCCCTGAGGTTCTCTCCTCTCCTTTCTATATGGCTTCTGGTGCTGTGTGTCCTTAAAATGAGCACCAGGATATGACATCATATCCCAACTCCAAGCTATAAGCAGAGCAGTGTAGACTGGTAGGTTGGTGGGTGTGCAGTGGTTTAGTCTTAGGGCAGAGCTGAAGATAAATATGTCACTGCATGGACCTCCATGCTCACAATGTCTAGAGAGAGATCAAAGATGCGGCTCATGAAGGCCAAAACCTAGATCTTTGGCTTGTGAAGAATAAATTGTCCTTGTATTTCAGTTCTGGACTAAGATTTTGATTTCCTTGAATGGGTACTCTGTGCCAGGCTAATGTTTCTTTACCTGAGCTACTCTTGTTATCTTTTGTATATTCATATTCATTTACCTAGAGGTCTGTATCTGGATAGTGGGTGTATTTGGCAGAAGATTTTCAAATAGCTCAAAATAGCACAAGATTACATTATGCATGCCAGAAAGAAATATGCCACTATTGTTTAAAAGGCTTCTGTTGGAATACATTGTTTGCAGGCATAACTGAAATTGTAGCGGTGCCTTAGTCAGCTATAGATACACAAATAAACCTGTGTGTGCTCTAAAGATAAACTTGACCAATACATTTCTACTTTCCTGCTGTGGGTACTTATGCGAAAATGCATTAAATAAATAACAAGTTAAAAAAAAAAAGTAAAGACCGCAAATTGATGTTATATATCAAAATACATTTCCCTACACTCAAACCTCCTTCTGGAAGTTTTGTGTGCCTTCCAGTTACCACGAGTCCCTGTGTGAACAAAAGTTAACACATGGCTGCTGCTTGCTGCAGTATTTATAGATCTGAGATAATATTAAAGGCCCAAAGGGGGGGGGGTAAAAATAAAACATGACCACAGAAAGGAACAAAAACTAATAATTATTTGTCAGCAGGAAAACTAATGAAACATGAAACCTACAGGGAACGACCATGACATCTGTCAAATACTTCATCATTTTGAATTCTGTTAAAAAAAAAGGAGACATAACGGTATCATACAAAGTAAAGCAATAATATATATTAGGCGTAGTAGAGGGGCATTATTACTTTAGCTAAAACAATTAATGCTACCAAACTGAAAAGATTTGTGCTGAGTGGTATACCGTAGATGTTACAAACTTGATAAATGAATGTATCTATTCTGGTTACTAATATAGCATGCAATGGGTGACCACGTTTCCTAACTGCCATAATTTTTATACTTACTATCAAGAATACATTATATCAAAGTTATGCTTGAGACTAGTGAAAACTTATCTGCCAGTGCATTTTTCAGTATTTCCACAGCCAATCACTGGCTACATAAAAAGATCATGCATCTATACATGTTAGACATCTCTTAAGACAGGGGCGTCCAACCTGCGGCCCTCCAGCTGCTGCAGGACTACATTTCCCAGCCAAGGGGCTGGCTGAGGAGGATGCGAGATGTAGTCCTGCAGCAGCTGGAGGGCCACAGGTTGGACGCCCCTGTCTTAAGACATAGAAAAAGAAAACTAAAAAGTTACGATAATGAACAAGTTTTTGGAATTTTGTTTAGTTGATGAGCATGAAAATACTTCATTATCAACTGTGATGTTGGGTTGTGTCCTGTATTCTCCTTGAAAATTCATGGCTTCCTTGTGTGCAAACAGGTATGTTGCTTCACACCAGTAGAATATATGTAGAGAAGATCCACTCAGATGTGAATAACAACATTAAGCATAACATTCACACTGAACTAAGTCACCTGCATCTGTTCTTGTAAGAGGAGACACAGAAGACAAGAATAGGCAGAAATTGCAGTGTAAACACTATGAAAGCCCTTAGTCAGAGAAGATCAAGAACAAGGCCAGACATACAAATACGCATTCAGACTTAGAATGATACACACTGAGTGTGATAGGACTAGAACCATAACACACTGGGACAGAGCAGCCACCTTGCCTAAATAATTGTAAAGTGTGTGTATTGTGGGCTTACACAACAATTAATCTCTGTAGCCTGCAAAATGGCCATGAAAAGAAACAGTCAGCAGGTTATTGCCCTAAAGTAAACCATGGCACATGAAACAAACCCATCTCAATTGCTGCTTAGCTGCACTCAGCAGGTTTAATTAATGGGATATTTCTGTCCCAGCAGAAACAGAGCAGCAGAACATTTTGAAAAGTTTCATCTCACAATTCAAAACCCTATACAATTTAATAACCTGAAACTTGATAGCTGTTTCATTTACAAGGTCCTCATCTAACTGAATTTCTGAGCTGAGTTCAGTAAACTCTGTGGCTTCCAACTCAAAAGAACCTGGGACATTTATTTTCAGTTCAGTACAACTATTGTAGGTGCAGTGTACCGAAAAACCACTCTGGTTTTGTCATTTCAAATCTCAATAGACAGAATTTAAAGGAAAACACATATATTGTCTTCAAACCACTCAAATGGGTAGCAATTACTTTGTGTTTGGTGATATTAATGTACATACGCTGTGTCATTGTATAATATCATATTCAATATATATATACACAATATAATATAACAATGTATATTTTGCTGATAACAAGAATTACACTTTACCATCTACTGTACATGATTCCACCATCTTTTTTTTCGTTCTGTGCAGGACTGTAGGTGGACATTTTAAGTTATTCACTAGAACAATATGACTGCAAGTTGGTTAAAGTTCATTTAATAAAACAGAATAAAGCAAGGTTTTGTATGGAAAGGAAAAGATTTTTATACATTTTGTAGCAGCCAAATGCCGTGCTGTCAGACAACTCTAAATATCCATCTCTAAACTAAAGCGACATTTCTCTACACAACTCTGCAAGTGTCTTAAATATTTAATGAATAGAAATTGTGCAGTATTTGTTTGCGAATAGATATATACCGGTAGTAGTTTTAAGTGGTCTACATTAAATGATTATTAGTAGTGAGAAGTACCAACATTACTCAACACCTTATATAGAGCTGAGGTTCCAGACTCAATCATACTCTGCCTCCTTCTGAAACAACCCAGAACATTAACTCTAGCCAACAGCCAATAGAACATAGGTACTATTGGTAGAAATGTCCTTCCCAAATCAAGGCAGTTGGCAACTATGGTTTTAATACTCATTTTTGTTTATATAGTTTTTTGTATAATATTTTAACCAAGCAAAAATGAATTTATAACACGTTTGGGTTGCTAAACACAGGTTGGAATATTTCATTACAGTGAGCCAAACCAAATATTGGTAAACAGAGTTATGATAAAAATAAATGGACAAAAATAATGTCAGTGCAGTACTTAACGGCTAAAAGTAATAGAGCAACAGGACAATTCTAACAAACACCAAGGCTTCACTACGTTTCCCGGTAGAAGCACTTGGGTGTGTATACACTTGTATTGAGAGCATATTTACATAGTTCTGTACCGATCCCTGAAAAAATAAGCATGATTGCATCTTTCATTTTATCATTATGAATTTTGCTCTAGCCTATCATCCAGCCATCCAAATTATGCATGTGCTTATCATTCACCACTACGTAGTTTTTTTAAAAGGAGTCTCTTTGTTTTAAAATGGACAGTGCAGAATGTGAGTGTATAAAGTAATGGTTAAAAAAAACAGAGAAATGTAAATATTTGCATTTTTAGTCATTGATTAAACTACATATTGTGTCTTTAATGTTAAATGGCAATGACGCACTTACATGGTAATGAGAATTATTTTCCGCAATTCAACAAGACTGACATGTAAATATGAACAAATATTAGCATGAACAATGTATGTACAGCTTGTTAATTTTTCATCCCATGAGATAAAGCAGAAGTATGGTTCTCTAGTTACATACAGTATATGTTTGCATCTGCGGAAGCCAAATATTTACACATTTTATAGCCCCATACATTTGTACAATGAGCCAGTGATATTACTTTGCTTGGTGTGTAATATACACATAATGCTTATGTAGCTTTGTATATTTAAATATGCTATTAATTATAATTTCTGGACAGCTCTCTGCTGGCCCTCTAGTTCATCTCTATTTTGCACCCAAGTCAACGGCTTAGCTCTTTTGAGACATACTATGGTTTCCTCAAGTCTAGTCCATGAAACAGTGACGCAATTTAAACATACGTGGGACGCACATATGGCTATCCTGAATATAAGACAAGACGAATTAAGGTTTGAGGTTTTTACAGACTACATGGGCTGAGTGGTTCTTATATGGCATTACATTTTCTGTTGACAGCTGTGGGAATAAGTATAACGTCAGTATAAACAGGGAAACAGAAGAATGTGATAGAAGAGACACAACTTTAAACTCTACAACATTAAACAGCAGTTTGTCTTTTGCTCTAGTTGCTGTTTGCATTTTGTTCATCAAGTGCTGTCATGTTTGGTCAGTGGAGTTACAAAGGAAACTGACAATATTCATTAATTTTTGTCTGTATGAAGCAGAGTCCATCTACTTTACATACAGGTTGAAATATGCAATGTTATTTAACTGTAGCAAACCAATTCTTTTATATGAAAACACATGTGTCCTGGTGGGTGGAATACAAATAATCCATAAAAATCTATAGAATCCATAAATGTCATATTTTATATTATATCATTATTAGCGGCCATCTTAATCTGTTGTATAATATTGGCTAAAGTTATTTGAACCAGTATGGTCCTTTTAAAACATAGGGGAAAAAAGACAGCTGTGCATTAATTCTGATATAATAAGAAGATTTCATTTTACCATCAATTTTAGTGTAATAAAATTATGGTGATCACTTTTGAGAGTTACCAGTTAATGAAGTGTTAATGGCTTTTGTGTGGTATATGTCTGTGTTTGAGACACCATATTCTATCCATTGTACCAATCATGCTTAATCTCACAGCAGCTTTCACCCTGTGGCATTGAAACACAGTGCACTAATAACAGCTAAAAGGGAATGAAATAAAAAAAAGTGTTGTTTTTGTACCCAATACCTTTGCTTAGAATGACTTTGTAACACTAATATTAGGCAGTCTGGCTGAGCAGGACTTCATTACAGCATAATAAAAAGAAATTTGGCTTTTAGGTAAATCACTTCAGACTCAAGCATGGGAACAGTTTAATAAAAGACTCCTGGAGCAATGTTGTCAGACTCACAGGATACAGTAATAATGGCTGTTTCTCTTGAGTAATTTTATTTGAGAAGCCGGCACATTTTTTTCTTGTCTACAGAAGCTGCAGTGACTCATACAGTCAAGAATAAAATACATCTATCACTTTGTCAGCCTGAGCTATATGGTGGTGTCAAGTGGAATTAATGGAACAGGGACAGCCTTTTAAAGTTCCTTAACTTTTCCGATCAACTGTGCTAACAGGTCAGATTAGTAAAAAAAAAATAAACTATTCTATTATTGTAATGTATATCTGTGACATACAATAGGGTATAGGGACAATTAACAATAATTTAATTTAACAATAACATTTACACGTCTACACATTTAATTCTTTAGTAGATGTTAGCAGATGTTGTATTTGTACTCTAACAAACATCACAAACTCATCTTCCCTCTACCTTTCACAAATACATGCCTAAGGCTATAAAACGGGTCATACAATTTTATGGAACATGCAAGCAAATTTTTTGGTGGCATCTAGCATCCATTTACCACACTTGAATATTAAAAATTATACCTAATTGTCAGTAGGTGCTAACAAGCAATGTGGTTTCAGGCTCAGACCCCAAATATGCCTCTTGGACTTATACTACAAAATTGGCCAACCTGTAGATATCAGCTGAATGTTGCCCAGCAATAGCAATAGCCCTGCTAAAACATTTTAAGATTAATATGTTCCCCCCCCCCAAGCTTTTTAGTGTACAACAAAAGGTATCTTAGGATAGTAATTATAATGTTGCCTTCCCAATAGCAGCTTTCCCCTAAAAACTGATAATGCCTGCAGTGCTACTAAAGGGTATATTACCCAACACTGTAATGAATCATTCAGTTGCTTTCAGGAACATCTGTTGTTGTGTCCTACAGCAGCATGCCTCCAGCTTTTTTTAAGCAAGCAATACTAATAAAATAGATTTACCTATTTTCGCCTGCACTGCTAACAGCACCTGGATATGAATGGCTGCTTCCAAAGGACACCAAGGTGTTGATAGTAGCATCTAGTTGTCCTTTGGAAGCAACCAGTCAAACCTTTCATTTGAGCTCCAAGGGTTGTGCACCCTCTAGGGAACACCAGAGAGGTTTGAGAAGTCTAGGACTATAAGCATTTTACATCCTTAACCTTGGCCCTTCTTTTACAATGTTGTTGCAACTAAGTCACAGCACAGAGAATACTGCATAATTCCACAGTATAAATCTTTACTTTTTTAATGCTATCCTATTTCACTATGTGTAACTATTTGAATCACATAGACACTATTCTACTGTTCTGTACTGCTTGCGGTTACATTTCCTTCTTGCACATCCCCAAATGTATGTACGAATGTAATGTACAGACAAATTTAGTTTATAAATGTAGACACTTCATATCCCTTGACAGCTATTTTAATAGCATTGCAGTCAAAACATTCATGTTATAACGTCTGAACAAAATGATATATGCAAATGTTTTCATTTTGGTCTTGACATTGAGAGAATTGTAATAGCACTTTGAATAGTTTTAGTGTTATTGGAGCTAAAACCCAGATAAAAGATGAAGATTAATGTATACAGAGAGATGGACACAAACAGAAAGATGGATATCAATTATATATATATATATATATATATATATATATATATATATATATATATATACCATAGAGTCAACCAGTCATTCTACTATTCTTTCAAATGTATAAATGTCTCTTGAAGCTTATTTGAAGGAATTTGAATTTTTAGATTAGACTTGACGTTGGAAAAAGAACAGATGTGTCACTTACTAGAGTAGCACTATTTGGTCTGTACAAACAACTAGATACTATGAAATAGTGAAAAATTAGTTGAAAGATTTCAGATGGAGACAGCAGAAGATAAAATGATATAGCTCAATGGATATCAACTGGTGTATCTTTGCTGAGCATGCCATAGGCCTGACCCACAACATTGATCTTACCATCCCTCAGCACTTACCTTTTTACTAGTGCTAGATATATTTACGATTAGCTTAGATTTTTTCATTTTCTGGGTTATTTTAGAGATTTAGGCAGTGCAGACTACATATTCCCACATCTGACTGATACAGTTCCCTGTTGCACATTTTACTGTCTTTGATACACTTTTAAGCTTTAGCCTATTTTGGTTAGGCATAATTTGGTCGTTGGTCTTTTTTCCACATTTAGTAACATTGTTTTTTTATTTTATGAGTTGATGAAACAACAGATATACCTGTTGCATTTAAAGTCTATATTCTGTTATCTATCTCATTGATATCTCATACTGAATAGTAAGTAATGTATATGAACTGGATGTACGAGGTGTGCTGTTCCAGAGGTCTCACATTCTCTTTCAGTTGGTGGAACCAAAGGGGGACTGGACCCTCTGACAGAATTCTGCGGCTGAAGTGGATGTAGCACCAGATGATGAAATGGCTACCGGCTACCTGCTACCTGCTATATACCTGCTATATTAGGGTCATTCTGCCTTGTCAAAAAGCAATTCCATCAAAAAGCAATTATTCATTTCAAATAACCTCACTAGTCACAAGTCGACTAATGACAGTGATGTAACGTGATTAATAAACCTTAACACCCCTAGTTTCTACTGGACAAGAGGGAGAAAGCAGGAGAGGTCATTGTTTCTGATGGAACAAATCTATCTTCTGTGTTTCCTTGTAATTATACACTAAAGATCTGTAGTAAGGTATAGAAAGGGAACAGAAGGGGGTCATACTGATAGGGTATAAAGGTGAATGAGCCTCAACACATTGATGTTGACTGAGGTTGCCTTCAAAACAATTCACATATTTACTAATGTGAGTTGATTGCAAGTCCTTCTAAGTACCTCCAACTGAAAAACTCTCAATGTTTAGGTAAAATTGAAGCCCCCATAATATAAATAATTACAGGATAAGAGGCACAGGATGGGGTCTATGCCTGCCATAATCTATTTCATTATAAACTGATGCCCCCAATCCCATAAGGTCGGGGGATAGGCTTATTTGATTACCTCCATCACACTGCCCACATGGTGGGGCAAGGGGGACTATCATTCATACCACCCAGGCAATAGGGGGTTCTGGGGCTCTGTTTCTTTTTATGAAAATACATTACTTATATTTTTGGAAGTCTTGTGGTGGGGTGGGCCCTGCTACACATTTGGATTGTTGAGTGACTGTATGTGAGTTGATTTATTGTGAGTGCAAAGGCAAGCTGGCTTCAGTGAATTTACAAGTTTGCACACCTTGTGTGAGCACATGCCCATAAACTCCAGTGTCATTCCTTTTAGCCAGTTGATTTCAAAGTAGCATTTGAGTTTTTTTGTAGGGAGCCCTGTGCATGGAGTTCCTTGAGAAAATGATAAATGTCTGCGTGATTAGATGACAGCAGGTGTTTTTATTGATTTTAGTGCGACTTTCTCTCTCATTATGTGATTGCTTCTTCTGTATGAAATATGGACATGGGACACAAATAACATGAGTAAATACTTACAAGCTCATGCATAAACTTCATCAGTTCTAGATGAATGAGAAAACATTGACTTGTGTCAGGGTACACTGACTACTGCAAGTTAATAGGGTAAAAAATAAGTTGTTAAAGACTAAGAAAATAATTGTATAAACGTTTGTATGACAAGGTCCGTTTCAGACATTATGTATTACATATACATTAGGTTTTTAAGGAGTGCTTTAAAAAATTATTATTTTCAAATGTAAACAAAGGTGAATGAACATGTGCAGGATATTGAAGCAATTCGATCTTGATCGAATATTTTTAGGTTAAGACCATATGTGATGCCCATTAATGTGCTAAACTCCAATAATAACACAAATCCCTGATCCCTTGCTTGTAGACAGTAGCAAATTGATCATAACACTTAAGTCAATTTGCCACTAGCCAAACATAATTCATTTCTTCCCCACTGATTTGCAGCATGCTATATCTCCATCTGGCAGATGTTTGCCACATCTATGTCCCAGCTGATCTAAAAAGTCAGTTGTCATTGGCGATTAAAGTAAGCAAATAATTTGGATTTACTTACTAAACTATGTAGCTCCATAATACTTTAGTTAACGCCCAACCAATTAGATTTTATGATGTGATTGTTTGGTACATCTGATTACTGATGCTTTAAAATTAACACTTTAATTGTGATGGGTGCTCAAGACATAGTAAGTCAATCGGTGACTGTGGTTACATACTGGATCCTTGCCCTTGATAAATGGAAAAGACTGGTAATGAAACTTTGGGGAATCTAACATGTATTCTGCCTTCTTCAATCACATTTTTTTGTAACTGTGGCATATCTAATTGTATATTTGTATGTTTATACATTGAAATATAACTTTATTCAATTCAGTTGATTTCACATCTGGCAGAATGCAACTGTATTATTGAACATATTAGGATCATTGTTTATTAATGAAAACAATGTTGTTTTGGGCAGGGGTAACAAATGTATAAATGTTTGTATAGGTGAAAAGTATGCATGTACAAAACCATCATCCAAGTCACACAGACCATGTATATGATTGAAGCAAATGTCTAAGATAAGCAGTGTTACTTTACTCAAATCTTGTTAAATGTGTTTCTAAAACATTCTGCCTAATAGCAGGCTAGGATTTTCTTTATTATTCTGGGATAAAAAGCAACAGAAACTTGGATGAAAGAATTGCTAACCAAATAATTTAATCACAGTGGAAAATAAACCGTATTCCCTATAAAATAAAATAAAATACCACCTAACCCTTATGACTGACCACAATACAGCAAAGTAATTAAAAGTACATAAAAGAAAATCAAATAAAGAAAAAATGTCTAAAACAGCTCACCACACAATATGATAGAACTGTGATAGTATTGTGAGTCTCATATCTAATCAAATATGGTCAACAATAATCTGTATTAGTCAAAAATGCCCTTTGGGAGGGTCCATCTGAGCTTGCACCACTGCTCTATACTATTACATTTGATTGTGGAAGGTGCAATTTTAGTTATAAAAAGCAACAATCATCAAATATTTTTAAACTTAACTCGATCTCAATTCATTTATTCTGAATCGATCATGTACCATTTAGCAAACTGCCCACTAATTTACAAGTCCTACACATGATGACTTGAGGGAGGTAGTCACAAATTCAATTAGGTATCTAATATGCTGTCTGATATAAGAGGACATGATGGGCTCAGTAATGTCTAGTATTGAAGAGATGAGAGATTGTACTTGGTGAATACTGCACCCATCTCCATATAATTAGATGTGACTTTTCATTTTCCAACCTCAGATGAATTTATCTATCCCTTTATGCTTTCATACAAAAGAATTAAAGCAATGGAGGTTAATGTAATTTTACAGACATATTGCTTTTTTGGTTCCCATTGTTCCAAAATGGATAATAAGAAGTCATTATTTCTTCCAACATTAAAGTAATTTAGTACACTCTAACTTAAAAGCAACAATTTTGCTTTTACAGGAATGCACACTATTCAAATGAAAGACACATTTTAATTTAGCTTCAGGTCATGATACATTTCTTATGTACACAATAAACTTTGTTAGTAACTTTCTTTCGTTGCAAGCCAAGTTCATGAAATTACTTATTCTGCTTGAAAAAAACATATTCTGGTGTATCAGTGAGCAAACATACTATCTTCAACATCACGGTTTACTGAAGTTTTGCCCGAGTTTATAAGAGTTATTTAAGCCGTTGAGGTCTAATCACTAGGAATCCTAATGGTCAGTAGTGTTGAAGGTTAACGCAATAGAGCTGAATGAGTGGTCACATGGTCTTGCATGGTAACATTTGCAAGCAACTTTTATGTTCTCATACAATGAACTAATAAATCTACTGTCCCCTTTGTTTCCCATAAACAAGTGGCCAACAATCACCCCTTCTCCCAATGTGCCTGCAGCAGAGTTGATTGTAAGAAAGATCACCTTTGGTGAATACACCCCACCTATACACAACCTTTTAGATGTAATGTACGAAGTTTTAGTTTACTGAGAGGGTGGTAGACAAATGGAACGGCATCCTAGCAGAAGTGGTAGAAGCAGTGAGGCATGAGATGAGTATAATTCTATCCTAAATCTAAGACACCACAAGGACTGATTAAAGTCCTTAGATCCAATAAAATGTGCAGACTAGATGGATTTAATGGTCCTTATATGCTGTCAAATTCTATGTTTCTCAATAGCCCTGATTTAATCATCTTGAATGTCACCAGACTCATCATTGTTCCAAATAACGTTAATCAGGAAAGGTGTGGAAATCCATGGAATAAAAGAGAATAATAATAATGGTCATGAACCTGACTTTTTTTTAATCTAAAGAGGAGCTTTTAGATACTTTAATTAATACAGCCAAAACCTACGTTACATGAGGACACTCAAGGCTGTAAGCTGCAATATATATTTTCCACTATACTTTCTTTTATGTTTATCTCTAATTATGAATTCTCTATTAAGTGAGTGCAATTAAGTATGTGTCAATATAAAAATTACATATAATATATATATTCATAGATTCATTGAGAAATTGACAACCAGTTGACAACCAATTGAATCCTTCCATTAAATCCTCTTGCTCCAAATGTTTGTGCTACACAATGCTTCTGCTTTTTTAATACTATGAAAATTTTACATAAATCTCTTCATCCATATACTTGTTTTCCAGCCAGTGTACTTTTGGAGTCGCAGCCAATAAACAGAGTTGCGCAATATTCCGTAGTCTGGGCCATAGTTATACCTGCCAATGCACTGACTGGCAGTAGAGACACATATTGCCATTTTCTGCCAAGTAGTTTTCCCTTGTGTTAACAAGTTGAATAGAAATCGACTTGCGCATAACTTGTCTGAATCAAAAATGGCAAAAGTGGTCAATAAACGGTCACTTGTCAACAGTAAGATGTGTTACATGAGCCCCTTAAGGAATTACCAGTTGGTGATTAGATGGTGACAGAATTTGTGCACCTTTTTTGCAAATTCATATAAACATTGTAAAGGACGCGTTTAGCTACCCTTTAGCCCTCTCCTTAATAACTTTTATAGTGCTTAGAATGTCTGTAGTTAACTATTTGTGTAAATTAGCAACTTGTAGCATCCCAGCTACTGTAGACTAGAACTCTCAAGTAAGCAATTGCCTTCACTGTTTGGAAGCCTTGGAGGGGAGTAGTCCACTACCATTGAAAGGATTAAATAAAAATGCAATTTATATAAATGCTGCTTATAATGTCCTGTTGTAACCACTGGTTTTGTTATTTCTTTTTCTTCTTAACGTATTTCAATTTAAAAGGCAGTTATGTTTTAGGTAGGTGATCAAAATAATGGCTTGACTGATCCTGCTCACAGCAGCTGTAATCATATTTAAGTCCAGAGGCTATGAAATCCGTCTGGCTTAGACATCCAAAGAAAGTGGGAAGCACTGGCTTATGAAACTCCTCCTGACATATATCTTTTGATCCAAGGATTTAAGACAGAGTGTGCATCAAATCACATTCACAGCCACTGCATCTATACCCATACCATCCTGAATACATTCAGCCCTTTCTCAGCTGAATAAAGTACTCTAAACAAATCCACTTAATTTGTAGCATAATAAGAATTATTAGGAGAAATGGATATTGTGTACTCACAACAAATATTGGACCATAGCAAAATGCATTTTGGTATTACGGTAAGTGTGTTAATGAGAAATTAACATTGAGTCATAGATTTTGGGCAGCTCTTCTCTGTGCAGAGTTGGGATACAAAAATTGGTATAGTTTCTTTTTGGACCAACTCATTAGAAATAATTTGCTATAGGAATACAATAACAGGATTTTTAAATAAAATTCACAGATATATTTGTATGGAGGTCAAACCCGGAGAGTTCCCAGGTATGCAGTTAACACAATTTCTGGAAATTAAAACCAAGACCAAGTAACTGTTGACATATATATATGTCAACATTAGTTTTAAGAGCTTCCAGTATACCTTTCAAATATCTCTATTTAGAAGGAAGAACTCCTTTTTGGGTCCTAAAGCCCTATATGTAGACAGTAGAATGTGTATTTATAAATGAAGTTGTGCCAATTAAATATTTTTTCCCTACGTGCCTTATTCAGTTACAAGAACAAAAATAGCTAATTAGGAATTGGCATGTAGGGACTGGATTCTCAAACAGGGGCAAATGCCACAACCTTATTTGTACATACATGCAGTGTATGCCCACCAGCTGCATGTGTGTAGCTATACTCTGCGTGAGCATAAGCATGTAACATTACTAGGCAGCTGCTGGCTTTAAGGTGCCTAGTTGCCTAGTCACCCACAATCTGCCAATGAAGGGGACTATGACAGTACTCGAATGCCTTCTGTGCTTCTGTGTGTTCTTTTTGTACATTCTCCATTTAAAACCTGGCATATAAAACTGTGCTCTGATTGATGAAGCATGCTTTGATAAAGAGCTCACAGTCTGTGGCAGAGTCCCTGTTATTATTCACGTGTCTGGTAAAAGAAAAAAAATATTTCCAGTATGGTACCAATGTATTTTACCTCTGCAAATGTGTTTTGATCATTGAGAAGCTTTGAACTAGTATCAGTAAAAACAGTTGCATAGGATATGCACATCAAAAAGAAGCAAGCTCATGCACTGTGTAATCCCATATGTTTGCATAGAAATTGTGCTGCCTGTATTTCAACCAGAATATGACAAGCTGTAAAGCTGAAAAATTATATTAACTAAATAAGAAAACTACGGATTCTGTATAAGATTTTAATATGCATAAAGGGAATCTTTACTGGGCAACAGGGACTATTCGTCATTCTGCATAACTTAAGATGTCCTCCTTATTGGCAGCTGTGTCCCGCTGTTTAAAGGATATATCCTTACTTAATACATTTGTGTAGACTGCATTCAAAATAGGTTTCAACTACTATGTTTGAAAATAAGACCCTTTTAGATATTTATCAGTCATTATTACGCTATGATAATAAGCCTGTGCTGACCTATAAAAAATGGACCATAGATGAGCACAAAACTATGTGTTACAATTCACTGTCTAGTGGCTATGTCTCTGAGTAGTAATTATAAAGGTATGCTTTTTACCTAAGCTTTGATACAGACTCTTTGAAGACATTAGGACACCAGGCGACAAAAAAACATTTATAACCTTGGACTAGGTACCTATGGTTATGATTTACAAATGGAGAATGCACTGATTTGGAAGATGATATGAAGATGTCAATTGAAATGGCAATATCCAGTATAGTTATCCCCTTTTTAACTCTTCTTCACTTTTCTCTGGGCAGTTGTCCTTCCTCTTCACTCTTAATCCTTGACCATAACTTTTTCCTCCATTCATGTTTCCTGCTTTCTCTTAACCACATTTCTCTTCTCTCAAACATAACTATTTGTATGAAGACCTACCCCTGCTTGTTCTCATCCAAACTATTTTCAATATTTTCATCAGAAATTTGGAAAGTTTGAATGCCTCTCTCCTACCTGCCTACTTCCCCAGGCATCTCCCTGATGGTTTAGTGTCATCAGTGTCCATCATCACTTACCTGTCGCGTAAAAGAAAGAATGCTGGACACATCTATGCTTGACAAATCAAATATCTATGCTGCAGCAGGGATAGGGCCTACCTGAACACTGAAAACTTGGTGGGACAATGTGTAAAGCCTATTTATTTCCATTGATTAACAACAGTGTCCAACAGGGCCCAGTCAATCCCCAACCTCTCCACACTTACACCTCAATTCCCTGTTTCCCAAATATAACTGCCTGCTATTATAAAGTTTTATTCACGCAACCACACAAAAACAGGAGGAGACAAAAAACAGTGTTTCATGCATTATATGTGCATATTTATAAATAAGATGTAGCGTACTAGAATGCTTTTTGAACTGTTGGTCTCCCCTTTTGTTTGCAAGAATAAAGCATCTGGATAACATATAGAATGTGGGATCAAGCTGAGTATTACTCAAGATTAGTATTATTTCTGGAGATACACCATTGTGCATGACACGCATGTCTTATATTTTACTACCTCTTACAACACCACAACTACATCTTGATTCAATGACCTATCTATAAACTAGACTTGAAAAAGCAGCTTCCATGCTAAAATCAGACTAATTTTTTAAGCAATACTAATACGATGGCACAAATTCAAAAAAACAAACAGTAACTGCTCAAAGCCACGTCAACATTTAAAGAGTGTATCTCATAATCACAGCACACTATGCTTTTATATGTATCATAAGAAACTCTAACTAAAGCTCTAGCTGAAGCCCATTACAGTGAATGTGGTACAACGAGTAGTACTTTTATGTTTGTTGACATTATTTGTGGTGTTTTTGTATACTTTTGCTACTTAAATGCAGTAACTGTAAATATAGCATATAGTATGTAAATAACACATTTACATTTATGTGAAAAATATTGAGAAGAATGTTAAAATTTATCTTTACATAAGAAGCAATAACTATGGGAGAAACTGAATATGGTAATAATTAGGTTGATGAAACCACTAATACAGTAGCAAATCATGTATCAGTTGTTGACATGCTAATATCTGTTTCATTCTACTCCGTAGGCACAAATCCATATAATGAGCGCTAACTGTTTAAGGCCACGTACATATTTAGTGAACATATATCACAGCTCAGTTAGTGCTGATTCCAAGTCTAAACCTCTATGGGTCTAATAAGATCAAAACAAACCGGTGGGCATCCGATTAAAAAATCAAAGTAACGGACAACGTTTAATTGAGTTAAATAAGTCCTACCAATGTGTAAATATTCTCAAAATTTAGGCTATACCAAAAATGTTTGGGACCCTTCAAAAAATAACCAGTATTTGTTTGTTAAAATATAAATCAAAGTATAATTATTCAGATAACTGTAGTTTAAATAGTGAATATATATGTATACACACATTTCCAATTAAAAGAAAGGTACTTAAAATCATATTTTAAAGAGAGAGAGAGAGAGAAAAGTGTTGTGAAAATGTACCTTACCAAGTTCGTGGGCGTCCTTGAGGGATTTTTTTGAAGGCAGGGGGAAGGTAGATAACCCAGGATAAGGCATTCCAGAGGATGGGGCAGCCTTTGTATTTTATTTTTAACATTTAGATGTATTACTAAAAAATTATAAAATTGCAATTATTTTTATCTTTTTCCTATTTTTTTCACCTCCCTAGTGACATCATCCAGGGCTGGCTTTAGGGGTGTTTGACCTGTGCACAGGGCGCAACACCCCAGAGGATGCCTCCTGTGCAGGTCTCACCAGCCCTCTCTCAGCGGGGGCAGTCAGGCAGCTGGTCACTGGTTTCCCCCTATTTGCTAGCTATTTCCAGGGGCGGACTGTAGTTTTCACCGCTGGAAGAGCAGGGCCGATTGGGGAAATTATAGATCTCTATCTAACCAGGCCAAAATAAAGGGCGCACAAGGTCTATTTCACTGCTTCTTTGCGATGTGTGCCGGCTATTGATACTGAGCTATGATATCACTCTACAGGGGCAGGCAGCTGGACACCAGTGTGTATGTGGTCTGGTTCCGGGGAGAGGTCCATGGGGATGACACTATGTTTTACAAGCCTAGTGATGCCACATGCACGCACCATGAATAGATGCTGGATTATTCACAGCTTCCATCTGATTTTTTCCATCCCTTGAATAATAAAGGCATACTGTCTCTTTTGTCCTTCAAAATAACTATTTTAGTTTTACTGATAGTAAAACATTATGAAAGTTATTACCGTATTTGCTCAATTATAAGACGACCCCCAAATCTTAATATTAATTTAGGAAAAAAAAGAAAAAGCCTGAATATAAGACGACCCTATAGGAAAAAAGTTTTACCAGTAAATGTTAATTCATTTAAACAATTTTTTTAATAAAAGCTATGATTGAGAAAAATATTTTGGTTTTATTTCCTTCTATTTTCCAACCTGCCCCCCAGTTATGCACATCTGCCCCAGAAATGCCTTATACCCCTTATATGCCACTGTGCCCCATGATATGCCTTTTAACCCTCTAAATGCCACTGTGCCCCATGATATGCCTTTTAACCCTATATGCCACTCTGGCACTTAGAGGGTTAAAAGGCATATTATGGGGAAGAGTGGCATATAGGGAGGTTTAAGGCATTGCAGGAGGCAGAGTGGCGTATAGAGGGTTAAAAAGGCATTTCTGGAGGCAGAGTGGCATTAAGGGGGTTAAAAGGCATTTCACAGAGCACCCTGCCTCCAGAAATGCCTTATGCCCCCCATTTAACACTCCCCCCCTGCTCCACTTACCGGTACTTCTGAGTCTCCTGTCATGTAGCTGGGGCAGCATGTAGACTCACGCTGCAGCCGGAAGGAGGCGTGGCTATCAGCGGGGGTTGTCTGCGTGCATCGCGTAGACATTCCCCGGCTGTCAGAGATCAGAGTTCCCCGCGCCAGTGCGGGGAACTCTGATCTTTGACAGCTGGGGAAGGTCTACGGGATGCACGCAGACAACCCCCGCTGCTAGCCACACCTCCTTCCGGCTGCAGCGGAAGTTGTCTACGCGAATCGCGTAGACATCTACACGCTGCCCCAGCTGCACACCGGGGACTCTGAAGTACCGGTAAGTGGGGCGGGGGGGGTTGAGACAGGAGGATCCAGATCCCCTGCAGCTGCGGGGGATCTGGATCTTAGTCGTCTCATAGTCAGACTTTGAGGTCTGATTATAAGACGACCCCGATTATAAGACGAGGGGTATTTTTCAGAGCATTTGCTCTGAAAAAAACCTCGTCTTATAATCGAGCAAATACGGTATTATGAAAGATAAAAAGGGAAATAATGCAAGAATTGCTTTTTTGAGCACTCATTTTTCAAGTAGAGGTATGTTTTCAGCCTTAAATACTGCCTTATCCATGAATTTTCTTTTGCCTGGTTGTATAAACCTGGACTATTTCATTGTGATGGACAGTATAATTTGCATTTTGTTCTGTTTGCTATATAGAGCATTACATCTGGTTTAATATGCTGTGCCATCTCTTATCTCCAAAGCTTCGTTATAGCTGCTTTGTGCGGTCTAATAAGACTTGGGCCAAGTCAGGAAACTGTATAGGAAATTCAGTTCTTTGATCACTGATGGCATTTCAAAGCTATCAGAAGTATGCTCTGACAGAAATCAATATAAAAGCTTATTTTAATAGCATTAAATCATTTCAAAATGCGAATCATAAGAAGAGAACATTTTTAGTGATTTCAGTTATTGAATAAGGAATTTCATGACACAAAGTACGTTTGATAAATGGCTAAAAATTCTCAGACAAGCAAAACTATAAAATTAAACAGTCAACATAAAAATATGTGTGAAACAAGATACATTTTAAAAAAAGCATTACATATATATTTTTCACAATATCCACTTGATAGCATCCTAACTCTTGATGTCTAGGGGATGTCACATAGGCAGTTTGAGCCCTATAATGCATCCTGTTTTCCAAAAGGCTCAATGAATCACATGAAAGTTGAGCATGACTTGCATTGTAAATAAAGCTCATACATATGCTCATCATGCCCAAAATCATAAACAAGAGGTGTAATTTAAGTTGGCTGAAATTAGAACAAATTAGTATCTAAATGTATGTATACATCTATATCTATATATATGTATCTTTATGATAGATGAGTGGTCCCTTTTTTCGTGGTTTCCCCCTGGCATATATATCATATATATATGCATGCATCCCTAGCTATTTTCTGTGGAGTAGATGTGTCTTGGATGATCTGGAATTTGATAGCCCCCTTTAAATATAGGAAGATATTGCTGCCAAAATTCTCTATATTCAAGAAAAAATGTGTTGTTTTGGGTTGTAATATCCCCTGTTGTTTACATATTATGAACCCCATATCCAGGGCCGGACTGGGACTGAAAAGAAGCCCTGGAAAAATTTGGAGACCAGCCCCATATAGTTTATCTCACGGTGAAGCTCTTCTACCCACACGCACCCCTTATACATACCCGCGTCACACTATTCGCCATTCTTTTTATCTCATTATTTGTCACTCTGCATCCAGAAATGCCTTATACCCCTATATGCCACTCTGGCATATAGGGGGTTAAAAGGCATATCATGGGACAGAGTGGCATATAGGGGTGTATAAGGCATTTCAGGAGGCAGAGTGGAATAAAGGGGGTTAAAAGGCATATCATGGGGCACTCTGCCTCCAGAAAAGCCTTATACCCCCCTATATGCCACTCTGCCTCCCTGATATGCCTCAACCCTCCTATATGCCACTCTGTCCCATGATATGCCTTCTAACCCCCTATATGCCACTCTGCCATATAGGAGGTTAAAAGGCATATCATGGGACATTTTTGTTTACTTTATATGGCAAGCCGATCCAGCTTGCCATATTAAATAAAAAATAATATATGCCACTCTGTCCCATGATATGCCTTCTAACCCCCTATATGCCACTCTGCCATATAGGGGGTTAAAAGGCATATCATGGGACAGAGTGGCATATAGGTGGGTATAAGGCATTTCTGGAGGCAGAGGAGCATACAGGGGGACACACTTACATACACACACATGCCGATTTTTTTTGTTTTTAACAAATACAAAAAACATTATACAGTACAAAAAATACATTTTTTTACTCACCTTCTACTTCTCTTGACTTCCTGGTAGCTGCACACTGTTCTCCTCTATGCTGACAGGACGCCACTGACCTGACATCCGGTGCTGCAGCAGTCTGAGTGCGAGGGGGCGGAGCTTCCACCTCACGCTGCTCCCACACTATGCAGCCATCAGACTGCTGGGAATGTAATCTAAACGGCCGGTGCGTGCTGATGCCGCCGGCTGGAGCTACTTTAACACTTTTTTTTTATTTATATGGTAAGCTGGATCGGCTTGCCATATAAATTAAAAAAAAAGTATTGAAGCAGAGGCGGCCGGCGGCATCAGCACCCACCGGCCGTTCAGATTACATTCCCAGCAATCTGATGGCCGCATAGTGATGGGAGCAGAGTGAGGGGTGAAAGGTCAGTGCGAGGGGGCGGAGCTTTCACCCCTCACGCTGCTCCCATCACTAGACGGCCATCGCACACGGCTGCTGGGTGCTGATGCCGGCCGCGTCAGCACCCAGCGGCCGCTTTGATTAGATTTCGGGCAGCCTGGGGGGCAATTGCCCCCCTGCCCAGCCCGCCCCTGGCACAGAGGGAGGCGTTCAATGCCATTTGCAGCCGCTCAGCGGCTGTCTTCATGGTTAGTCTGCCGGCCGCCCAGCCCACGGACCTTCCGGCCCACCGGGAAATTTCCCGGTATCCCGGTGGGCCAGTCCGGCCCTGCCCATATCCTACATTGGGGAAACTGGTTTTGAATATTTTAATTTTTCTAAAATCATTTTAAATGTGCATGGTGTTCATTAACATGATACAAATAATATGTTTCTAATTGCATTGACCTCATTACAGCTTCTGTATATATAGAAAGTGCTGTACAGAAAGTGTGATGGCAGGCATGTGTAACACCCCTCTATTCATTGAAGGTATTAGAGATTGTGCAAATTTAAATTACATGAATCCTCAGATCTAATTCCATGTGTACTGCATTGTTGATGATAACATCTACATGTTAAAGACATGTTGTAGGAATTTTTAAGTGATCTTAAACATGTTGTTTTCTTTATCATTTAGAATTTCTGTATGTGATGAGGATAAATTCCGCCACAACGAATTTATTGGAGAGACAAGAATTCCTTTGAAAAAACTGAAACCTAACCAAACCAAAAACTTTAGCATCTGTCTAGAGAAACAACTACCAGTAAGTATTATCCAGATTCTACAGCAGTGTATTCCAATAATTATTGGTTTTTATTATCATGAAATCTTTAGATACAAGCAACCAACTTACTTGAGTATAGTGAGAATTGTAGTTGTGAGACAAGGTTTTGATATCCTTGTACAATAATGAAAGCACATTTTGTAGCTTGACAACTAATGTTAAATATTTTTGTTTATATCCACATAAGTTCATAAACTATATGTTTATATTTGTTTTATTCAAAGAGTGCTAGCAAGCAGTGTTGTTAAGGGTGATATATATTCATTCCAGAGATCTTACAGACAAACTATATTGGGAAATAAGGTTGTCTGTTTGGAGTTGCACTTGACTCTGCTCTCCCCTTCTGTCCCCATGTTCAGTCTCTCAGCAAAAACTTTCCCCCTTTACACGCAACATATGTGTCATATGTGTCAAGTGCGTTCTTTCCTCAAAGAAGAGGCAACTAAAATACTAATCCACTCCCTTGTTATATCCTGTCATATTTCTCTAAATACCCTCCTAACAGCATCCTCACTCTTGACTTAAGTGCCGTTACTACAGGGGTCAACAGTGACAACTGCAATGTGGCCTGCCTCTCTAGTGGGCCCGAGCAACCCCTGCAACCACTTGCTCCTGTCTCCTCATGACTGTCTCTCTGTACCGCTTCAAAATTATATATATATATATATATATACACTATATATACACTCTGTTCATAAGGTTATCACCTATATATCACACAATGACAATGCTAAAAAATGTGGCCTTGCTTCTCAAAGTCTGTGGCACTCAATTGTGCTGTCTTACGGACAAAGCAAATTAGTTAATAGTTATGCCCTGCAGCACGATGTTCTTTAAATAATATACTTACCCTGTTATAATTATGAGGGCTCCATTAATATAATTACAAAAACATTGTGCCTCAAGCCCTTTAGATCCAACTGTGCTAAAAAGAATATATAAAAAAGTGCCACATCCAATTACATCCTATTTGTAGGCCAATTTGATAAATTACCGTAATCAAATGTTTTACCAATGTTCCTAGTTACATCAACACTAAACTGTTTTACTGAGCTGCAACATACATTATCTTCTGCTACTATTTAATTATTTTAGAACCAAGTGGCCTTTTAAAGGACATTCATTAGAATTGGCTTTATTACAGAATCATTTATAGTCAAATATCTTCTACTGGGATCAGTCAGTGCTGTTGGTGCTATTTTATTTGGGTGAATTATTTAATTGTCCATTTATGAAAGCTTTTTCACAATTAAGAATTAGCAAAATAACGAATTAATAGCTCTAAGTACAAATAATACAGAATAAATTATTATCTCTATGTACAAATAATTCGGACTAAATTATTATCATGGACTACTGGATGTATCTACCAGATACAGCCTTTAATTAACGACCGTTATTCTTGGGTTGTCTATCTCCTCATTTGTAGTTGTGGATTACAATACAGAGGTAAAACACTCCATCCATTGGAATATAATCAAACATATTCACTTGGTTAAGGAGATATTAAATACACTAGCGTTAACAGACATTTAAAAGTGCAATAGTGGGAACTCAAATGAACTCTCCTTTATGGGTATTGAAAAAGATCAACCAGAGGAGGGAACCTTAATCAGTTCCTGTTACAAAAATAATAAAACTGTATTTATATAATGTAGACTCTGTCTCCTTATGCACTACACATTGATTTTAATTCAACATTTTTGAAAGACATTTTTTTGGAATAACATGCCAAAAGTGTGTGTTATTCAGAATAATGTGTAACATGTAAGCTAATGAGCTATGAATTATTCCTTTTTCTTTAGATGTATATCTAAAATAGTGTATATAGCTCTGCCAGGTATGAATAAGAAAAATGCAACACATGGTATTAAAGATAAAACTTATAGCTTAATTAAAACATTTTATAGATAAAAAATGAAGAGTGCATAGAGATGAACGAAACATCTGCTCAATTATCATTTTATCTGCTTTATTTTTAAGAAGCGAAGCTGCAGTAAGGAAGATTCATATAAACAATCGCTTTTTGTGTTCAGGATCCATAATTTCCATAAACAAGTAGGAAAAATGAAAAACATCTGTTCTCATTGTGAGTAAATGTGGATCACTAAATGCTACATTTATAAATCTGTCACACACTCACTTTTTTATAGTTTTGGAATTGACAAGCTCCCTGGCCTCAGATATAACTATTGTAACCCGTGTCATATCCGTCTCACCGATCTACAATCCACGTTGAATGCCACTGCCAAAATGTATCCTCCTCATCTATGGCTTTAATAATACCTCTCCCTTTTTGTCAGTCTTCTCCCTGGCTGCCTGTTCGCTTCAGGATTCATTTAAAAATCCTGACTCTTACTTTCAAAGCTCTTCGTAGTAGTTCCCCTACAACTCACTCGGCATCTAATACACTCCTAACTGGTCTCTCTGCCCATCTAATGATCTTCTTCTGTCCTCTCCTCTAACTTCTAGTTCTCATGCACTCAGGATTTTTAAATGGCTGCCCTTATGCTCTGGTATGCTCTCCCCCGGCCTATCCATCTTTCCTCCTGCGTTCGTCCATCAAAAAATCTCTCAAGACCTACTTCTTTATTAACGCCTTTGAATTTTCACGTTAATGCCCTTCCTCCCATCTTCTTTAGCTCACCTTCCTAGTACCTCTCCTGCAGCAGCCAGAATTTTTTTAAAATATTAAAAACCCTTTCCATCTATTGAACTCAGTATGTCTCTATTTTTATTTTTTCCTCTATTATTCCTAGGTTTGGAAAGAAAATATATTTAACATTGCTTTAAGCTGCTTACATTAAAAAGTAAAACATCTAAATTTTGTAGCTGCAAGGCTGCACTTTAATTAAAGTACAATTCAGAAAGTAAGATGAAAGCACTATTTTAATTTAAACATTGAAGTGCAGAATTTCCCAGGGCTGCGGCAGAGAAGTCGGTGGCTTTTGATTTGTCTCCTAATGAAAGAGAACATACAAAGCCAGTGTAAATGCACAGGGAAGCAACAGGAAAGCAAATATTTATATGATTTGACAGAAGGTCCACTAAGGTGCAGCAGGAGAGATAATGATGCTTTAGATGAAAAAAGAATAAGCGGACCTGTCATACACTAAAAACTCGCACATACAAATGTTGGTGTTGCCTATTCTCCTGCCTCCATAAACTGCTGATGTAACGTAAAGAAAATGCAAAAAATTATCTTGTACCAAAAGCACTCAATGACAAAGTATTTTGCTGCTGGGGAAAGTGCTGGCAGCCTCAGCTGCCCTCACTAAGATACTGGTAGTTGAGTGTTGAGTACATGCATTGTTTTCTGAAGCAATGCCAGACATCTGCCTGCACAAAAACATAAGAGCTTCACAATGGAAGTTTATTGAGAGGATGGCACTGAGATTCATCACCTTTGCCTTTAAGTATTATTATACCTCATATCAAATATTTGGCAGACACAAGAAGCCTTGTGTTTAACTCTGCGTTATTAGAGAGTTTTTAATGGGTTTATTTCAAACAGCGACAGAGCTGCTTTAATGCTACTTCCCTTCTGACAATATTACACAAGAGATAGTGTTAATTAAGATGTAGCTTCAAACTATGGCAACACTTATAGAATATAGAGTATTTTTTATACTTTTCTACATCTTCTCTTCTACATCTTATTAGTGCAATAAAAAGTAAGTCATGAAAGTACTTCCTGACTTAACCAGGTGAAATGAAATCCCACCTCTGCTGTTTTCTTGATCCTGCGATGAATGGGTTTTCGTACCTTGTAATTTGAGGGAATTTTCTTTGTCATTAGTTTTTATACGATGTTGATGCGCATTGTTGTTAGAACTAATGGTAAAGCTATCATTGTTTAAGTTAAAAATTATAATATACCTTTGTATTGTATGGAAAGACCAATCCCCCAGGTTAGAAGCAGAAGTAGACAAAAGGTCATACCTACTGAATTACCTTTTTGTGTATTTATGGTCTATTATAGTTTGTGGTAAAGAAAAAAAGAGGGAAGTACACAAGAAAGGACACCATTAATGAATTCAAGCAGAGCTTGCAAACTACTTCTAAAGATGATGTTTCTAAAGAAAGATGTTCTAATTTGCTAAATAGATGAGCTTGTGTTTGCTTAGGGCTTCATCGGCCAATTTGGTGCAGATAATACCTTTATTGACTAAGCAAGTTTTTGAGAGTATTTAGGTTTATTCAGTTATTTAATAAAGGTCATCTTTACCAACTTGATTATTTCCTCCCATGGCCAAAATCAAACAATTCTATACCTTTGGGCTCCATTAGAAATAAGCATGGCTCTGATAAACCTGACACATGTTATTATTTTACCTCCATGAATACGCTTTCTCCTCTTGAGCCTGCTCTGATATGTAAATTGCACTAAAAAGGTCGGAAATTACCCAAATTGCAACAGTGAACGTGTTTATCGATAGGAGTATCCTTCTAGGAAACAATATGATTTGGAGCTTCTCAGATTCTACATTTTAAAGGTCGGTTTGTCAGTAGCGTACCTAAGGGCAGAGGTGGTACAGGCAGGCTGCTTAAGGGGCAGAGGTGGCACAGGCAGGATGTTTCAGGAGCAGAAGTGGCACAGGCAGGCTGTTTCAAGGGCAGATGCCTACCACGTCAATGTCTGGTTTAGGATATAGTGATAAGGGTTATGCTACACTATGATCAATGTCTGGGTCGGTGTATAGTGATGGAGGTTGCACTGTACCACAATCAATGTCTGGCTCAGTACATAGTAATATGAGTTATGCTGTAACATATCTGTTCAGTAACTGTTATTTTTTTAAACATATTTAATTTATTTATAAGTTAATTTATATTTTCAGATTTCATTTTTTCCAGTTGACATACAGTTTACAAATTTGTGAAATAAATATTCTTGCCAAAATTAATATTTTTGTTTTAAATGGTGGATGCCACCTACAGTATCCACCCCGAGTGCCAAATACTCTAGGTACGCCCCTGCTGCTGGTTTGTACTACATATAACAGATGACATTTTTTACAACAATTTAAGTAAATAACACTTTCTGTATTGCAGTTTGGCATAATCCTGAAAACTATATTTTAATCTCAAGGGTTGAGACAATTTTAGTTGAGCTATCTATAAAAATCCATACCCTGCATGCATGGGTAAATTTCCATGACTTTCAGCAAAGTTGACTTGGAGATAATCTATCTTGTAAGGATCAAGAAAAACAGATGTATTTTTCTTAATGATGTTTAACCATACAAGTTGCATTTATACATGTTAGAAAAAATATGATTTAGTTTTGTACATAATAATTGCATAATCTAAGTATTCATTATATCATGAACAAGCAAATAGTAATTTGTGTTAGATATATAAAAATAATGGGTTTTGTACAAATTGCCAATAGGTAACCACTAAAATGCTTTTTAATCACTAATGATATTTCACTTGATTGGTTGCTATCAAGTTGCACACATGGTTAAATTAGCACTACATGTTAGTTATGAGTAAGCGCTAAGTGAGGTGCGAAATGTGTTAAGTTTTGTACAGATGTTGTTTGCTATGAATTCCCCGCACTGTTTGATACATGGATTGATTTTTGCAAAATAAACATATACGAATTGGAAAGTAGCTCTTTTTTATTTTTTTTTTTTTTTTTTTTTTTAAGCCATCAGGTGAGGGGGGACCTGGAAAGCAATTGCCCCTGTACTAGTCCTCCTATGGGAGGCAGAATTGCAGTGGGGTCAGAAAATATAATATACATACACCTTGGTGGGGTCAAGGGCTGAGGAACCATACACATATAATAGCATTTATTTAATAATAAATATAACATACCATCTATTTAATGAGGAATGGTGTGGTCATTCACATTAAGGGTTAATTAGACTGATCAGACTTAGCATTCCTGACATGCCCTTGCATGCTAACACCCCCAAAAAAACTCACTAATATACAATTTATTTGCAAATACATGTGCATGACATGGGACATCTAGCAAGTTACAGGCAAGGGCATATGAATTGAGTGACTATGCGCTTGCACAACCATTTGCCATTTTACAATCCACTATCGTCTGATGCAGATAAGATTCTAACGAAGGGATGGGGATGGAATGAGGGAGGATATATCTGGGTCCTGTATTCTTCTAGTCCATTGTATTTTAAGTGTGTAAGTGTTAGCGATCATCACTCTGCTGTAATTAGTAGGGGGTACAGAGAACACTTGGTCTTTTTAATCAATGTTTAAATGCAGTTTTAGTGTTTGCTGGGTGAGGCATTTTATTTTAGATTTTCCTGGGAATGTTAGGTGACTCATATTTGCAACTTGCAAAAAACTCATATGTTAATGACGAGTTTCAATTCACATGAACTCGATTCTCCTGTAATCAATTACCGGTATATGCAAGTCAAGTATTGTGTTTTTGGGAGTGCACATTTGAAAAGGTAGAAACTCAAGGGGGGACTTGTCCTAATTGTTGATTCCACTGCGATCAGACAGCAATGCTCTATAGTGCTGTTTTTTCTGATAACACCAGGTGTCATCAGCAGCAGAGGAATCATCAGAGATCTATGAGATCTTTACTGAGAGGTCATCGCTCACCCCACATGAAGGAAATGTCAAACCTCTCACTGTCAGTGTTATACCGAATCTGTCAGCAAGGAGCCAGTGATGATGGCTCCTACAAACAGAAAGAAGGCCATGCTGTCCTTAGACAGCCTAATTATCTATATCTGATCATGCCAAATAGCAAGGACATACCATTACATCCTAGTGGTTATTGCATCCACGCTGTTTGAGGTGTTCTAGTACATCTTCCCATTACAAGGTTGGAAGATGATTAAAAAAAAAAAAAGATTTATCTGTCAGAAAGAATGAACTGTATATGTGGAGCAGAGGTAATATAGCTCATTGATTAAAAAAATACATTCCTTTTTATATCAAGCAAATTCTATTTTCTTCAACCATTGCATTAATTACTTGATCTGCTAAGTCTGTTATGTCATGATAGAATAACATTAATATTTTAGAGCTTCTTGATCCAAGGAGAAATCTGATTGCCTCTTGGAGTCAAGAAGGAATTTTTTTCCCCTGATGGCAGAATTTGAAGAAGCTTAATTAGGGTTTTTTTTGCCTTCTTTTGGATCAAGAATAGGAAGGTTAGGTAGAAGGGTTGAACTTGATGGACTTAGGTCTTTTTTCAAACTTATGAACTATGTAACTATGATGGTCAAGTTAACTCCCAAACATGTCTAGTAATCATTAATACAGTGTCTAAGACGGATAGTTATTTTGCTAAAACTATTAGTACCTTGTTTGTTGGTATACTGCAGAAATCAATTGTTATTCACTGTGATCTTATTATCATGAATATTAGCAGTGTTGTGTTATTGTCATCATTCTTAATTGACTCAAAAAGTAGTTAGTTTTTAACATCTTAATTATTTTCATCATTCAGCTCTGTAGTCCCACATTGTTTTCTTTTACAAAAAAACAATCAGGATTGCATAGCACTTGTTTTGAAATCAATCATGCTGTCTTTGAGAAGCAGATTGTACTCTCTATTCACTAATTATTATTTTGAGAAAACAGAAATTGAGAGCAGAACAGAGCAGTAATAAAATAAAACGCACAAACCAGATTGCTGGTAAATAGATGTCAGGATCTTTAATAATCCCAGTAAATATATGAAAATATCTTCATCTCGTGTATATATTTATTTTATTCCAGACTCTTCCTGAACTCTCTTACACTGTCATTAACATTTTGTATTTCCACCCACAGATAGATAAAACAGAAGACAAGTCTTTGGAAGAACGTGGGCGAATTCTTATATCCTTAAAGTACAGCTCCCAAAAGTCAGGACTCTTGGTAGGAATCATTCGATGTGCTCATCTGGCAGCAATGGATGCAAATGGGTACTCAGATCCCTATGTAAAAACGTAAGTTTGAGATGTCTTTTGCAAACTTTACAGGTTATCATGTGATAAACTATAACACTTTAGTATATATGTAAGATCAAGTAGCTATATCTAATCTGACAGAATTTAAATTAATCATGTTGTAGCATAATGATATTTGCAAAATTTAAATAATCATTAAGCATCATCTTTTTTAGACTTTTTAATTAAGAATTACCATTACCAGATAATACTACACTATATGGACAAAGGTATTGAGACACCTGGCCATCACACCAACAAGGACTTTTATGACATTCCATTCTAAATACATAGACATTAATATAAAGTAGGTCCTCTCTTTGCAGCTATAAATGCTTCCTCTCTTCTGAATCCAAGATTTTGGATTGTTTCTGTGGGACTTTGTGCCCATTCATTAGTAGATCATTTGTGAGGTCAGGCACTGATGTGGCTCACAATCTCCATTCCAGTTCATCCCAAAGGTGTTTGATGGGGTAGAGGTCAGGGAAGTTTGCGGGCCAGTCAAGTTCTTCAACACCAAACAAATCCAACCATGTCTTTATGGACCTCGCTTTGTGCACCACTACAGTGCCCTCCACCTATATTGGCACCCTTGGTAAATGGGCACAGAAGTATCACGCACATCGTACAATAGAACCTGTAGTCAGCTAGAACCGCACGGGCAAAGTCCAATAGACAGATATCAGAGGTAACCAGCGTAGAATGGTCGAAAAACAAGCCAAGGTCAGGAAGCCGGAAGTCAGGATCGTCGTGGAATAAGCCGAGGTCAGGAAGCCAGAAGTCAGGATAGTCGTGGAGGAAGCCAGAATCAAACGCCAGGAAAACAAGAACAGGAACAACCCGAGTCGGTAACAGGAATCAAAACAGGAACGCTTACTGAGGAATAGACACTATCAAGATAGGTACGACCATCAGAAGGCAAAGCTGGAGGGTTTCTGAGTCCCTTAAATAGGAGGATCAATTTGGCGCCAAAAAAGAGTCTCCCACCAATTTTCAACAAGTCCGTTACGTCACTTCCGGACTGCGTCCATCTTGTGATTGGCGAGATCGCAAATTTCTAAAAAGAGCGGTAGTATCGGCTGGCGCCACTAGGTGGCGTGCAGAAGATCGTGTGCACGTGGCAGGACCGGACCTGACTCCAGTAGGCGGCGGGAGGTCTCCCTCTTCTCCGCGGTGGTTGTGGCTGCTGTGACGAGGTGGGGGGTCTCCCCCTTCTCCGCGGCAGCTGCTGATCCGAGGACCGGGAGGGACCAGCAGCCAGGTACGTAACAGTACCCCCCCTCGAAGGGGCGACCCCTGGAAAGACCAACACGTCTCCTGGCAAGGAAGACACGTACCAGACGAGGGGCTTTGAAACGAGCAGCGGGAACCCAGGAACGATTCTCCGGTCCAAGTCCTCTCCAGTGGATCAGATACTGCCAACTCCCTTGTTGTCTGCGAGTAGCCAGAATCGTTTGAGGACATTGCCGAAGGGAATCTGCGACAGAAGCCCCCGCGGCAGAAGGTCTCACCGTAGTAAAGCGATTGCACATCAGAGATTTCAGAAGAGAGACGTGAAAAACTCGAGGAATCCGGAGGGTTCGGGGTAACAGGAGTTCGTAAGCTACCGGATTGACCGGGTGAACGATAGGGAAAGGACCAATAAAACGTGGAGCCAATTTCATGGATGGTACCCTCAGTTTGAGATACCTGGTGGATAACCAAACCCTCTCTCCCGGCAAATAAGCAGGGGCACAGGAACGTTTCTTATTAGCCTGACATTCTTGTCACCTGCCCGCCAGTCGCAGTGCATCCTGCACTGATGACCACGTAGCCCGTATGGTAACCAGCCTCTCCTGTAGTGACGGAACCGCAGAGACGAGAAACGCCCCAGGAAAAGGCTGAGGATGTAGACCGTAAAGGCAGTAGAAGGAGGATACTCCCGTAGACTCCTGCACCGAATTGTTACGGGCAAATTCAGCAAAGGGTAGTAGATCAACCCAGTTGTCCTGGTGGTTGTTGATGAAAAGGCGTAGATATTGCTCCAGATGTTGGTTGGCCCTTTCAGCTGCCCCGTTAGATTGGGGATGATACACGGACGAGAAGGCCAGAGTAATACCCAAGGCTTTAGTGAATTCACGCCAGAAGCGTGCTATGAATTGTGAGCCTTGGTCGGAGACAATCTCGGTCGGTAATCCGTGGAGACGGACGATCTCGCGTACGAAAACGTCAGCCAACGTAGCAGCAGAGGGTAACTTCTTCAACGGAATCATGTGAGCCATTTTAGAAAAGCGGTCAACCACCATGAGTATAACGGTATGACCTCTGGAGTTGGGAAAGTCAACGATAAAGTCCGTTGCTATGTGTGTCCATGAGGGAAGTGGCAGAGGGTGAAGCAGTCCAGCGGGCGGTCTCCTGGAGGACTTGTTGGCCGCGCACTTTGTACAGGACTGAACAAATGAAGCAACGTCCTTGGCCCAACCTGGCCACCAAAAAGTTCTGGAAACGAGATCCTTAGTGCGTGTAACCCCCGGGTGTCCTGCCGTCCTGGAACCATGGGATATGCGGAGGACTCGAGACCTGAAACGAACCAGAACGAACAGCTTGCCAGCAGGTAGAGACACTGGAGCTTGCGACTGCACCCTGATGATACGATCCAGGAGAGGGGTATGACAGGTAAGGTGGATTGCAGCTAGGACCTTGGCCGCCGGTACAATCGCCTCAGGTTCGTGATTCTCCTCATCTGGAAAGGTGTGCATTTGTGAGACAGCGTCGGCCTTGGGGTTCTTGGACCCCGGACGGTAGGTCAAAACAAAGGGAAACCGGGACAGGAACAAGGACCACCTGGCTTGTCGAGGATTGAGACATTTCGCGGTCTCCATATATTGCAAGTTCTTATGATCCGTCAGGATCAAGGTTGGAACCTGTACACCCTCCAGAAGATGTCGCCACTCTTCTAGAGCCAGTATAACCGCCAAAAGTTCTTTGTTGTCGATGTCGTAATTCCTCTCCGCAGACGAAAATCTCCTGGAGAAATAGCCACACGGGTGTAGTGGCCCACTGAAAGAGGCTCGTTGAGAGAGAACGGCCCCCACCCCAGTCTCAGATGCGTCCACCTCCAGGACAAATGGTAGTAGGAGCACAGGAGCTGTGATAAACCTCTCCCTCAACCGGTCGAAAGCGGAGACGGCAGCAGGTGGCCATACAATAGTGTTGGCCCCCTTCTTAGCGAGGGGCGTCAAAGAAGCAGCAATTTTAGAATAGTCTCTGATAAAACGTCTGTAATAGTTGGCAAACCCCAAAAAACGCTGTAGTGGTTTCAGACCCACGGGTTGCGGCCAGTCCCTGATAGCACGTACTTTAGAAGGGTCCATCTCAAACCCCTCCGGGGTGATGACGTAACCCATGAACAAAACCTTGCGAACCTCGAACGCGCAATTCTCCAGCTTGGCGTAGAGCCCATGTTGCCATAATCGGTGTAGCACCTGAGCCACCTGTGTGCGATGAGTCGAAAGGTCCGAGGAATAGATCAAGATGTCATCTAGGTATACTACGACGAATTGTTGAAGAAAATCTCTGAGGCAATCGTTGATGAACTCCTGGAAGACGGCTGGGGCATTGCATAACCTGAATGGCATAACTGTATATTCATAATGTCCTGATCGTGTATTAAACGCAGTCTTCCATTCATTGTCCGCGCGAATTCGAACAAGGTTGTAGGCACCCCGATCAAGATCAAGCTTAGTATAGATGGTGGCTCCGCGCAATTGGTCGAAGAGTTCGGAAATCAGCGAATCGCGTAGAGCTCTACACGCATCGCGTAGAGCTCTACACGCTGCCCGGACTAAGCACCGGGGACTCAGATGCAGGGGACCTGGATCCTCCTATGTTATCCCCCCCCACAACTTACCGGTGCTTCTGAGTCCCCGGTGCTTAGTCCGGGCAGCGCGTAGAGCTCTACGCGATTCACGTAGACAACTTCCGCTCAAGCGCGTAGAGCTCTACATGCTGCCCGGACTAAGCACCAGGGACTCAGAAGCACCGGTAAGTTTGGAGGAGGGAGAGGGAGGGAGTGTTAAATGGACGGGGGGGCATAAGGCATTTCTGGAGGCAGAGTGCTCTGTGAAATGCCTTTTAACCCCCTTAATGCCACTCTGCCTCCAGAAATGCCTTTTAACCCTCTATGCGCCACTCTGCCTCCTGAAATGCTTTATACCTCCCTATATGCCACTCTGCCCCATAATATGCCTTTTAACCCCCTAAATGCCAGAGTGGCATATAGGGGTATAAGGCAATTCTGGAGGCAGAGTGGCACATAGGGGGGTCAAAAGGCATATCATGGCGCACAGTGGCATATAGAGGGTTAAAAGGCGTATCATGGGGCACAGTGGCATTTAGAGGGTATAAGGCATTTCTAGGGCAGAGTGGCAAGCCTGGGGGCAGATGTGCATAACTTTCTGGGGCAGGTTGAAAAAAAAGAAATAAAAACAAAAACAACATATTTTTCTCAATCATAGCTTTTATTAACCCCTTCAGGACCGGGATTTTGATACTAACGTGTCGCTAAAGGACCGGAGCCGTTTTTGTGTTTTTGCCATGTCTTTCTTCAACTGTAATTTTTCTCTTATCAATTGGTGCACCCACACAAATCATATATTGTTTTTTTCAGCACAAGTAGGGCTTTCATTTGAAACCATAGTAAGCTGGGTAGTACATTGTTTTGTTTGAAAAAAACTGGAAAAAGTGGGGAAAAAATGAAAAAAAACGCATTTTTTTACAGTTTTGTATACATACAAATTGTACACACATTAAACCAATGGGAAAAAATTATCCCAAATATATTCATTAACTTGTCCTGATTTGGAAACCACCCAACATGGCCAGGATTTTTATCTATTTTGACCAGTATAGGGCAAATATTGCAAGGCATGCATCACGTTTTTGAAATGTAATTTTTTTCAAATTTGGCATGGTAGTCTAATAACTGCAATAGTTGTCACAGATACTGATTACCCCCCCCAAAATTATATGTTTATGAACAGTAGATAAGTCAAGGTGTACAACTAGGGTCATTTTGACACTTTTCAAACAGGGATTTTATCGCCAATTGCTGCCAAATTTTGAGGTATTTTTATATTTTTGGGGTTTTTTTTGCATATGTTGCAATGTTGCTTTAGATTTTATATTATATTTTGTATAGAATATGTGCAACTGCAGAACAAAACACCAAATTGTGTTCACCAACATCCTCCGGTTCCAACAAGGCCTCACATGCATGGTTCATGCATTTTTTGAGGAAGCTATGAGGGCAAAACTGGAACATGCGCATTTTCGTTTTCACATTTGGAATTTTCAGAAATTGGTTTCCTGGGCCCATATCCCATTTGGGACATTTTGGAAGCCCCCTGCTGTAAATTACCCCATAAAAGTATATATTTATGAACAGTAGACAAGTCAAGGTGTTCAACTAGGGTAGTTTTGACAGTTTTCAGCTAGCCTTTTCTTCACTGATGTCTGCCAAAGTTCACGGAAAATTTATTTTATTGTGTTTTTAACAAATACATTTCAATGTTAAAATTTATTTCTTGCACAGCATATGTGCAACAGTGGAAGAAAGCACCACATTTTGTTCACCAACACCCCCCGGTTCCAACAAGGCCTCACATGCATGGTTCATGTATTTTTTGAGGAAGCTATGAGGGCAAAACTGGAACATGTGCATTTACATTTTTTTAAATATTTTTTTTCATCAGATTACTTGTAAGTGACAGGTTTAGGCCGCTGACATCAATCAGGGAGACCGATCAATAATCAGCGACTTAAAATGTCACCGACAAGTGATCAGGTAATAATTATGATTTTTTCATTTTATTAATAATTTGTGTTTTTTCAAAATTACCCTAGATGACCCCTCTCTCTTTGTAGAGCAGGGTCATCCGTGGGCTGCCATAATGATCCGATCACTCCTATTGGCCAGGAGCGATCTGATCAGCCCAGCATTTGACCTGGAAGCACCCTGGACTTTCAGGTCAGTGCTGTTATTTTTTTTAAAATTATTATTATTATTTTATTAATTTTTTTTTATTTATTTATTTTTTAATTTTTTTTTTTTTATTATTATTATTATTTTTTACATTATTTTTTTTAACTCTTTCAATGCTGATGCTCCATTGAAGCACAGCATTGATTGATATTTAGTCCCCACAAGCTTGTGGGGACTAATATTAACCCCTGCAATGCTGCGATGGGGGTCATACACAATCGCAGCATTGAAGGGGTTAATTGAGGAAGAGGGGGTAGGGGTTAACTGAAGAAGGGTGGGGGCGGGGGGGTCTGGTCTCCACACTCATGTGGAGACCAAAGAACCCTGTCTCCCTGTCCCTGAAGCTGCCTCTGGCAGCTGGGACACAATCTCCAATAGACTGGAGATTATAGGGGAGGAGTCCCTCTGATCAGTCCTACAGGACTGATCAGAGGACTTCTGGGGGCTCGTTTTTGCTGTTGCTGGTCTGCCTGGGCTTCCAGGCAGACCACCAGCAGCAGAACCCCCTAAAAACCGGGAATTAACCCCTTCAATGCCGCGATCGCGGCATTGAAGGGGTTAACGCTGCACTGACGCTCTCATGGAGCGATCAGGCAGCAGGGGGGTGTTGGATCCCTGAAGCTGCCTGTGGCAGCTGAAACCGCGATTGCAGATTTTTCTGCAATCGCTGTTTCTGCCTACAAAATCACTCCGTGGGAGTGATCGTGGGCTTGGGGGCGGGCTTAGACAGGCTATGCTGTCTGCCCAGGACTCCTGGGCAGACAGCAGCAGCAGCGCCCCCACGATCACCGCGATTGTGGTGATGTGGGGGCGTTTTTTGGAGGAGACGTACCTGGTACGTCCCGGTCTACCGGTGACTGTTAACCAGGAAGTACCAGGTACGTCCTGGTACTGAAGGGGTTAACAAACAATAGTTCACATAGTTTACATGAATTAACATTTACTGGTAAAACTTTTTTCCTATAGGGTCGTCTTATATTCAGGCTTTTTCTTTTTTTCATTAATTAATATTAAGATTTTGGGGGGTCGTCTTATAATCAGGGTCGTCTTATAATCGAGCAAATACGGTACTCTGCTCTCATGAACATCAAACAATTGCAAATGTTAATTCAAAAAATCTAAATTGTTTAATATATGTGTAGCATAATTATTGTCACCTCTATGAATTCATATGATAAAATATATTTAAAGTATATTCCCATTGATATTTTATATTTTTTTTAGTACAACTGGGTGACTAGGAACAGGAAATTGTTCAACCATGACTTCACATAGCAAAAGCATTGAAAAGGCCCATTTCCACCATCAGGGCAATGATTAAAAAGTTTCTGTCAATTGGAAGAGGAGAGTGTGTCTGTAAATCTCTAAGGATCACATCTGAAGAATTACAGAAGTTAGTTGTGTTTTGGGGTCAGAAAGTGTCCAAAACTGCAATCTGGCATCACCTACATCACCACAAGTTGTTTGGAAGGGTTTCAAGAAAAAGCCCCTATTCTCATCCAAAAACAGTCAACAATCAACCGAAGTCAAACGTCTTCAGTTTGCCAAACACTACCGGAACTTCAAATTAGAGCCCTGCGCGGGACGGCTTTTTTAATCCCACTCCCGCTGTTTTTAATCGCGCTCCTCCCCGCTCCCGCAATGGGGGTTTTCTGCTCCCGCCATATTTGTGGCCAATCCCGCCCGCTCCCGCCACATTTGTGGCCAATCAGGTAACATCCTTACCTGATTTCCCGCGCAGTCCCGCAAGGCTGCCCTCGAGCTGTTCCCTCACAGCGTCTCTTCTCTTGCTCCGCCCAGGAACAAGGCGGAGTCACAGGAAGTGACGTGATATCACGTGACTCCGTTTTGTTCCTAGGCCGAGCAAGATAGGAGACACTGTAAGGGAGCAGCGAGAAGGCAGCCTTGCGGGACTGCGCGGTATTACCGGGACCCGCAGGTACAGTGCCTGACCGCCCGCTCCCGCCCGCAGCCCCAGCAAGACCGCCCGCGCCCGCTAGTTTTTTGGCGGGACCCGCCTCCCAATGGAGTCCTCTACTTCAAATGGGATCGGGTGGTGGGTTTGGCACACATAGAGGTAGCCATATATATATAAAAGTACCTCATGCCCATGATTAAATATGATGGTGGCTCTTTAATGTTTTGGGGCTGTTATTCTGAAAGAGGACCTGGACATTTTGTTAGGATACATGGCATCATGGACGCTATTAAATATCAACAGATATTAAAACACTTGACTGCGTCTGCAAGAAAGCCTAAAAGGAGCTGTGGTTGGATATTCCAGCAGGACAACGATCCAAAACATACATTAAAATCAACACAAAAAGGATTTACTGACTGTAATATAATGGTCCTACCATGGTCATCCCTGTCCCCTGACTTGAACCCCATAGAAAACCTGTGGTATGAACTGAAGAGGGAAGTCCACCAGCGTAAATCTCAAAATCACTTTGTTTGCACACTTCGTTGGAACAGTTTGGGGAAGACCCTTTTTCATTCCAGTCAGAGCCGGCCTTAGGTGTTCTGGCGCCCTGTGCAGACTACTCCTCTGGCGCCCCCCCCATCCCAAAAAAAGAAAGGAAAAAAAACTTGTAACAAAACCCCAATCACTATATACTACGCCAAACATTGATGTGGTGTAGGCCTACCACTTCATTGTCTGGCTTACTAGTAGGGATGCACCGAAACGAATTCTGGACTGAAAACGAAAGTGCAGCATTTACCTGGCCAAAACCGAATATGACCCCCCCACACCATAAAAAAATCTAACACTTTTATTTAAAGTAAGTAACACACCAAAATAGGACAAAACAATTAAATAACATATATATAGATTAACAGAAATCACATTCCTATCATGCCCAGGCATACCCAGATTCCAGGATGTACTCGCAGACTTGGCATGATAGGAGTATGATTGCCCTATCTCACTCGACCTTCTGCCCTATCTACCCCTTCTCACTCCCTTCTCCCTATCTACCCCCATCTACCTATCTACCCTTTCCCTCTTTGAAGTTCACTTACCTTTCAGGAGTCCTGCGGTGGGGGTGCAAGGCCTCTGCCTCCCAGCTCTGCCACTGTATGGAACAGTATAGAGTGATGGGAGTTATGATGTACTTTTAGAGCATAATTAGATCATGAAAAAGACATTGGAAATGGTACAGCATAACACCCATCACTCTCACACATTTACCAATCCACACGCATACCAATCCACACGCATACCAATCCACACGCATACCAATCCACACGCATACCAATCCACACATATATACCAATCCACACGCATACCAATCCACACGCATACCAATCCACACGCATACCAATCCACACGTATACCAATCCACACACATACCAATCCACACATATACCAATCCACACATACACCAATCCACACATATATACCAATCCACACACATACCAATCCACACACATACCAATCCACACATATACCAATCCACACATACACCAATCCACACATACACTAATCCACACATACACTAATCCACACATATACCAATCCACTCTCACTGAATGCTTTCCTACCTTTCCTCTTTTCTCCTTACAGCTCCTTTTCCTTCTCTTCGCTCCTCTTCTTCAGTTCTTCTGTCTTCTTCCGGGTCAGAGGGCACGGACAGCGGTGGGCGCGGCTTCAGTGTTGTGCGCCGGGATCTGACAACAAACCCCGGCGCACAGCAGCTGTTGCCGCGCGGATCACAAGGGAGATCCTTGAACCGGCCTAAAATCACTCAAGGGAGCCGGAGGTCTGTTAAAGACTTCCGATACCGCTCCCTTGCAAAGCTGCTCCTCCAGCGGCGGACATTACTGTCCGTCTCTGGAGGGGTGCCGGATGCCCCCCTGATGAGCGGCACCCGGTGCGGTCGCACAGGTCGCACACCCCAAAGGCCGGCCCTGATTCCAGTGCACAAAGCAAGATCCAAAGGTGCAACTCACTGCTCTTCTCCATGGTCCCATTTACACACCACTTAAGGCTGCTTAAACCAGAAATTCACTGGCAGGAAAGGGATCACTTTGAAATCAATGGGAGTGTTTTCTGTGCATGTACACCGGGATCTTGTTAGCCTCCTAGGAAGTCGCCTGGAAAGCCAGCACTGGAGCTGGCTGATGGCGAGTATAGAAAGCTAGAGGTTTCTTCAGCCAAACAGGCAAATGCATAGGGGATTCTGCAGAACCCCCCAATGCATTTGTGAGGGACAAAAAAGCCATTATTTAAATAGGATTCTCCTTTGATAACCGGAGTGCCCCTTTAACCTGTTGGCATTTCTTCTCTACTTATGTGCCATGCTATTTTGCTATTTTCTCATGTGTAATCATGAAAGGAGGGCTTCTTTATCTCAAAGATGATAATAATAATAATAATAGCAGTAGTAGTAATACTACTTCTACTACTAATAATAAAATACTGACACCTATCTATGGAATAATGCCTAGTCAACATTGCAGAGGGTGTGATAAAAATTTATAGTTTTATTTCTGACTGCTATTCGAGAACGTATACTTTTGTAATCAATGAAGCTACAGTCCCAGCATAGGAAATTTGGACGCAATTACAGCAATGAAAGCATACCTTTTTGTAAATGACAATGACAAAGGTGTGGGAGGTGTTTCCAAACTGAAATCAATATATTTTGAGCTTTTTAAATATTTTGTTTCATAAATATGAAAGAGGGAAATTACAACAGAATGAAAGTGCTGAAAACCTTCATCTTCAAACATGTGATGTATATAATTTTAAACATGATTTTAACCTGATAATTTTTTGAGACTGGCAGCAAAGTAATATATTTTTAAAAATTTAACATAATTCCCAAGAAATATTGTGAAAATGATCCTAATACATGCATGTCATATAAAACAAATAAGTGCCACTGTCTTTATTTCCACCTAATTAGAGCTCATGAGACTTAATGCAAAGTTGGACTGTCACCCTAAGGGGAATCTCAGTTGTTCACAACAAATGGAAACACATGACAAATTGGAATTGTTGTCCCTGTATGCAGATTGAACTTGCCTTTTATAAAATACCATAGGGAACCAAAGGAAAATATTCATATGACTGGCAGGACTAGGGAATTACAGCAATAGGTAGACTTGCTAATCGTACTGTCTGCAAGTCATTATCCTTTTCATAAACATGTGTATAGTAGACTATGTTTGACTTTGTGAAATCAAAAGGAAAAAGCATGCCCAATGGTGATTTTTAACATTTTGAGTACAGGCAAATATATTTTTCATTGTTAAAACGTATTCCAGGTGAAGTAAAGCCACATAAATTGTTTTGTGCATTGGGGTACAGTCATGCTGGAATAGAAAAGGGTCTTTCACATACTGTTCCCACAAAGCTGGAAGCATAGCATCGTCCAAAATGCATTGTATTGGTGTGGAAGAACTTAGCTAGCCTGCACAGAGCCCTGACCTCAACCCCATCAAACACCTTTGTAATGAATCCAACATCAGCGCGTGACCTCACAAATGCTCTACTGAATGAATGGACAAAGATTCCCACAGAAACACTCCACAATCTTTTGGAATGTCTTCCCAGAAGGGTGGATGCTGTTATAGCTCCAAAAGGGGGGGGCAACTTCATATAAAAGTCTATGTATTTAGAATGCAATGTCATCAATGTCCCTGTCAATGTAATGGTCAGGTCCCAATACTTGTGTCCATATAGTATATATGTATATGTATTGGAGGGAGTACAGAGCAGTGGTTACAATGCTACAGATTTGGGCTGTATATCTAGACAAAAAAAATATCAGTTGTTTAATAGGGTTCTTGAAATCCAACTTGGGTGCTCATAGGAGTATGCGTTGGACATGTTCTTTCCGCATATATAATCTGTAACAAGTTCATTGCTGTGTTTACCTGTTGTCAGGAGATGTTAGAAAATCTATGTTAGGGAATTATTATAAATTTATTAAGATTTATGAAGAGATGAGTTTTCATTTGGCCAACAACTAAGAATTTAGATTGTATTAAGTCTACATGGAACTGTCTCTTTTTGTGTACACAATCCAGGGCATAATCGAAAGGGGCCAGGTATAGGTACAAGATGTCCTGGTTTCGCAGTATGGTGACATATTCCAATATGCGTAAAGATTATACGATACAAGTGTTTTGCCTTTTTATTCCTTTTTTTGACTCTCCTGGTCTGAACTGAATGTAAATGGTTATGCTCAATTTTCCAGCTGTCACTTTTTGCTGTCATACTTAAAATATAAGTACATACATAACATACATAAGTAACATTTTGTACACAATACAGTGGCCCGCTACCTGCAGTAGTGACATAGGTAGTGGCCCAAAATATTAAAATCAAAGCAGCACTGGCCCATAGGCCCTTTCTACTTGCCAGTCCTGCACTTATTGTTGATTTATTTCACAAATTTAACTGATGACATTATGCAGAGGAAATCATTGATACTGAGCTTTTTTTAATAAGAGTATGCTTTATAATATAAAATGGCATATTTAATAAGCACAGAAAAAAAGATACTATGGCCATTTTGAGATGATGACATCGTAATGCTATCTTTTCATCATGACAGCTATTGATTGACCACATGCAGTAAGATTTGTAAATGAATGATGTATTTTCACATAGCTGTTAGAATTTTCATGATAAATGTGAGAAAAAAGTGTAGAAATACTGCTAATGAGATCTTATTCTTAAAAACCATAGAACCCATGTGTCTACAAAATATATATATATATATATATATATATATATATATATATATACTCATATTGATCTGGGAATTCTCTCTCAATAAGGAAGACTAGTAATTTTTCTCCTGTACAGTTTTCTCTCTTTTTTTCCTGACATTTATGTTATAATTAAACACATAGTATTGCACACCGTAATCGTGAGACATGTACCATTTCAGCAAATATTAATAATAAAATGTGAGTAGGCCAGCAATGATGTACTTTAGACCTTAAAGATTGGTGATTATTATTGTGTTGCTTGGGGATTGATTTACTGCTGCTACCGTGTTTCCCCGAAAGTAAGACAGCGTCTTACTTTCTTTTTATCCCTAAAAGCCCCACTATGTCTTACTTTCGGGGTATGTCTTATATTGGGAAAAATTTTTCGAATTTAATGCTTTCCTACCTTTCCTTTCTTCTTTCAGCTTCTTTTCCTCCTCTTCGCCAGTTCTTGTCTCCTTCCGGGTCAGAGGGCACGGACAGCGGTGGGCGCGGCTTCAGTGTTGTGCGCCGGGATCTGACAAGAAACCCCGGCGCACAACAGCTGTTGCCGCGCAGATCACAAGGGAGCGGTATCGGAGGTCATTAACAGACCTCCGGCTCCCTTGAGTGATTTTAAGCCGGGTTGAACCCGGCTTAAAATCACTCAAGGGAGCCGGAGGTCTGTTAAAGACCTCCGATACCGCTCCCTTGCGAGCCTGCTCCTCCAGCGGCGGACATTACTGTCCGTCTCTGGAGGGGTGCCGGGTGCCGCAGGTTGGCACCCCCTGGAGTGTGGCGCCCTGTGCGGTCGCACACCCCAAAGGTCGGCCCTGCTCTAAGGGGCCGGCCTTAGGGGTCTGCGGCCGCACAGGGTTTAAATAAAAACATCGGGGGTTTTTTTCAACTTTATTTAACATCCTCCATGTTAAATAAAGTTAAAAAAACTTTATTTAACATCCTCCATGTTAAATAAAGTTTTTTTTAACTTTATTTAACATGGAGGATGTTAAATAAAGTTAAAAAAAAAACCCCGATGTTTTAATTTAAATCCTGTGCGGCCGCAGACACGTAAGGCCGGCCTTGGTGGGGACTTCCCGGCCCCTTAGAGTGGCGGACCCGGTCGCAGGTGCGGCGGGCCTAAGGGGCAGGCGCCCCTTATGCCCTGCGTTAATGCGGCCGTAGGCCGTAGGCAAATCCCCCGTGTTTCCCCGAAAGTAAGACATATGTCTTACTTTCGGGGTACGGCTTATATTAGCTGACCCCTCTGAAACTCCCGATACGTCTTACTATCGGGGGTGTCTTACTATCGGGGAAACACGGTAGATCTAGCAACTCAAAAATCTTAAAACCGACAGAATTATGGCTGACATGTATAGATAAATGGCACCTGATTTGCTATATGATTCACAGAAATTTACCAAAGGGATCCGATAGACTAATCTACTAAGAAATTCTGTGAATTTCCTCTGCAGAAACAGCCCCAGGCTGGATAAAAAAAACAAAACCTCATGAACAGTCTTCCTTTATGTGCGATTTAATACGCTTCAGGTTAAGATCAGTCACAAAAGTCAAAACGGCACATTGGTGCAATGGTTTACAAAGGTTTGTAGCCAAGTACAGTGGATTTGCATTAACGTGTTAATCTCCTTCCAGGCAAAACATGAAAATGGTTCATGAGGGGGTGGCCAAAGCATAGCGGATACACTGATGGTAGCACTGAGGATAAATACGTTTGTATATCTTAAGGGTGCCCTATCATAATCATTTATAAATTACTCAACTGTTAGTAATAGTTGAGTTTTAAAAGGATATATTTCAAGAAAATGAGTAGCCGAGAGACATCAAATTATTTTAGCAACAACAAGCTTACCTTTTCTGTGTAATATTCATAACCTTGTGAAAGGTAAAAAATATATATGGTATTTACATTGTATTTTGTTGCCCTTCACCTTTCTAATGGATAAATACAGTTGCACGAGTTTCTGTGGAACATGCATCACATTATCAAATTGATAATGCCTTTACATATTGTCTCTTGAATTGATGTGTTTTTCCCGTCGTGTAGTGTCAGTACCACGGGGGTGTCGCTCTTCCTGGGACAAGGACCTAGAACCGAAGAGGTTAAGATACCTCCTAACCCCTCCTACTCCTCCCTATAAGAGCCCCGGCAACCCTCATACCTTCAGTTCTTTCCTTGTCCCTTGTCAGGGACGGACCTTGTTTTTTTGTTTTTTTCAGTAGTGGGGCACACGGGTTGTGTCCGGGGGTTCCCTCCGATTGCTCCCCGGGTGGTGAGCAGAGCGAGGAGTAACGTCCGCATCGGCGGACGTTACGGAGCCGTTTAGACGCCGCGCTCTTATGCCGGCAGGTTGGAGCATGCGCACAGCGGTGGAACGCACGCCAGAGGGCGCTGCGTTCCACCAAGAGTACTGACACGCTATTGAGCATGCGTGATTCAGTTTCTCTTGTTCAGGGCGCGAAAACTAACTGGTTTTCGCATATATATAGCTGTGCTGCCCAGTCTGACAGCAGAGGAGCTTGTCAACACTGGGATTTCCGTGTCACCAGCCCCCCCACACGGATTGAGGAGTTGTAAGGTAGGATTTGGTTAGTCTTACCCTGTCAAATCCTCTGCCCTGTATATTTTGCTCCAAAAAAGGCTGTGGGTAAAACCAAACATTTATCGTGCACTGAATGTGCCACTCCGTTGCCGGATGGTTGTAAGAAGAAATTTTGCAATGCCTGCTCTGCTGAGAGTTTGGCAAAAGAAAAACAAAAAGACATGCAGTCTTTTTTAGGTTGGTTCCAGGACAACCTGGCGCAAACGTTTGAAACGTTTAAAGCAGCAGCAGCTACACCTGTGGAACCCGTTAAACTTAAATCCCACAAACGTAAGAGGGTATTATCCCCTCATTCTGATTTATCCTCTGGGGAGGTTTCTAGTTCATCCTATTCAGCTTCATCTAGTGGGGAGTCAGAGGATGAGACCAATTTTCCTCCACAGGAGCTGCGTAAATTTGTTAAGGAAGTCTCACGGCTTTTTCAGGATTCAGACCTGTCAGCGCACCCCAAAGGGTTGCCCATGTTATCTCACATGCAGAATCTCATGTATAGAGAGTGGAATAATCCAGGCAAAAGAGCCTTTATATCAAAGCACTCTAAGCAGCTTTTTTACCTTCAGGGCGATGAAAAATGGGAAGATATCCCTAAAGTAGACGTCCAGATAGCCCAGCTTTCCAAACGTACGACCATTCCCATTAGTGAAGTGGCTGGTCTTAAGGATCCTATGGATAAGAGGGCAGAAACGTCTTGCAGACGTATTTACCAATCATCTGGATTCCAGTGTAAAGTGGCGTTGTCTAGCGCATCTGTGGCTAAAGCGCAGGGTGTCTGGTTGCAGTCCTTAGAGGGCAGTCTTTCAGAATCTATGGATGAAGGTTTATCTAAACTATTTAAAAACCTGACACTGGCTAATAGCTTCCTGCTGGAAGCTGCAGAGGAGGGCCTTAAGCTTTCAGCCCTTAACATGGGTTTGTCTTCCGTTGCCAGAAGGGCATTATGGCTACGTTCCTGGGCAGCAGATACTGCCTCCAAATCTACTCTATGCGATCTGCCCTTTGAAAGAACCAAGCTATTCGGTTCTTCCTTGGAGGAACTGATCAGACACATGTCTGATACTAAAAAGGCACTTCCTCAGGATAGGAAAAGCAGATGGAACAAGCGATACCAGTATAGACCTTCCAGGCCTTTTCAACCAGTTTTCAAGACTCAAGCCTTTCGTAAACAACACGAGAGAAAGTTTCAGGAACACCCTAAGAAACCAGAGGGTAGGAAGTTCTGACGGTGTTGGAGGTCGTCTGCAATGGTTCCTACCAAAATGGAGGCAAACCACAAACAATTCCTGGGTCCTCAGGATCATTGCGGACGGGTACAGGATAAAGTTTTCCAGTTTTCCTCGTCCTCTGTTCCTGATTTCGTGTTACCCCTCTCAGGTGAAGAACTCAGCACTGTTGGCCGAAAGCCTTACCCTTCTAAAAAAGGGTGTCATAGAGCCTGTTCCAAAGTATCAGGAGTTTCAGGGAGTTTATTCCCGTCTCTTCCTGGTCTCAAAGCCGGATGGGTCCTTCCGTCCAATTCTGGATTTAAAGAAAGTCAATGCATACATTCCTTACCGTCACTTCAGAATGGAATCCATTCTCACGGTTACCCGCCTGTTGAGACAAGGGGACCTTATGGTTACGTTAGACCTAAAAGATGCCTATCTCCATGTGCCTATCGCCATAGCCTCCAGGAAATATCTCAGGTTTGCCATAAGAGTCGGGACAAGAGTTCGTCATTTCCAGTTTACTGCTCTCCCTTTTGGCCTGTCGTCAGCTCCTCGGATCTTCACAAAGCTTTTAGCTCCTATTGCAGCGGCTTTACGGAAAGAGGGGATCACAGTCGTCCCTTATCTAGACGATTGGCTGCTAAAAGCAAGTTCTTCTCAGGAGCTCCGGGCACATCTCAGCTTTACGACCCGATGCTTGGGGGAACACGGCTGGATCATAAATTACAAAAAGTCCAACCTGATTCCAACTACGAAGATCCAGTTTCTGGGGCTCATAGTGGATTCCGTCTCTTCGAGACTTTATCTCCCACGCTCCAAGATCAAGAAGATAAAGAATCAGGTTTCCTTTCTGCAACAAAATCCAACCCTTTCCTTCAGGTTGGCTATGAGTATCCTGGGCAGTCTTACAGCGTGTATTCCGGCAGTAAGCTGGTCCAAAGCGCAGTTGAGACCCCTGCAATGGGACATCCTACAACAGTGGTCCAGGAGACCGGAGGATCTAGATGTTACCTTCACGGTATCCAGGGAGGTTTTACTCCGGCTGAATTGGTGGAAAGCAAAGGAGCGCCTCACCCAAGGGCGATCTTTTCTACCACGTCATTGGATCACCCTCCAAGGTAGGCTGGGGAGCTCATCTACTCGACCTCTGCAGTCAGGGCAGTTGGTCCTTAATCGATCAAGCCCAATCATCAAACTTTCGGGAACTGAAAGCTGTGTTCCTGGCACTCAAGACCTTCGGTCCAAGATTACGGGGGAAAGCTGTGAGAATCCAGTCCGACAATGCCACCACAGTCTCATATATAAACAGACAGGGTGGCACTCGGATTCCAAGGCTACAGGACCTTTCAGACCATCTCATGCGCTGGGCCCAAAGAAACCTGGAGGATTTAGCAGCGACACATATCAAAGGAGTAGACAACTGTCTGGCAGACGATCTCAGCAGATCTCGTTGCTCCCAAGCAAACTGGTCCCTGGACAAGAGCATTTTTTCTCTCCTAGTTCAAAGATTCGGCCTACCAGATATAGACCTTATGGCGACCAGACAAAACAGGAAATTGCCAGTTTTCGCCTCCCTTTACAGGCAGGACAATCCCCCCCTGCTAGACGGAATGTCAGTGGTTTGGTCTTTCAAGATGGCTTATGTGTTTCCTCCAGTAGCCATGATTCCTCGGATCCTCCTAAAGATTCGGGTAGACAGAGCCAGGGTTTTAGCTATTCTCCCTTATTGGCCGAATCGAAGTTGGTTTTCGGAGCTGCTCAGTATGGCGATTTCAGTATGGGAGCTGCCAGTTTCCTCCCATCTTCTGGAAAACAAGAACCTGTCCAAGGATGTTCTTCTGCAGTTCAGATTGACGGCCTGGCTGCTGCAAGGATGATCCTCCAGAGCAGAGGCGTTTCCAATTCTATGTCAGAAATCCTCTTGGGTTCAGTACGAAGATCTACGTCCACTATTTATCTTCGAGTCTGGAATAAATTTCTCCACTGGTGTGTCTCCAAAGGTTTGGATTTCTCTTCTCCCCCCACAAGTTCTGTTCTGGATTTTTTGCAGGAAGGTTTTTCAGCGGGTCTCACAGTCTCGACGCTTAAGGGACAGGTTTCAGCCCTGAGTCATTTTCTCCTGTCGGAGTTGGCGTCCCAAGTTCTCGTCAGACGTTTTTTTAAGGCTGCCATCATTCAACGGCCTCCCAGACGTTCGCATTTTCCCTCCTGGGATTTGTCATTGGTCCTCCAAGCACTCTGCTCTGAACCATTCGAACCTTTGGAAGAGGTATCTCTAAAATTTTTATCCCTCAAGACGGCTTTTTTGGTGGCCATTACCTCAGCGAGGAGGGTCAGTGAACTTCAAGCTCTTTCCGCGGCTCCAGAATTTACTATTTTCCACCAAGATAAAGTCGTCCTGTATGTTAAACCTTCTTTTTTGCCCAAGGTTATCTCTGAAGCTAATGTCAATCAGCCATTAATTTTGCCCTCTTTCTTCCCGTCTCCTTCAACTCCGGAAGAATCACTCTGGCACACTTTAGACGTCCACAGAGCTCTACGAATTTATATAGACCGCACTGCTTTTTTCCGCTCCATGGATCAATTGTTTGTTAATTATTTTGGTAGATCCACAGGCAATGCGGCCTCCAAGCACACGATATCTCGATGGCTTTCCGATACTATTCGCTTAGCCTACTCTCTCAGTGGTCAGGTTCTTTCATCCCGCATTACTGCTCACTCCACCAGAGCTATGGCTACATCCTGGGCTGAAAGGTCTTCGGCATCTCCAGAAGAAATATGCAAAGCAGCTACTTGGTCTTCCTTTCACACGTTTATCAAGCATTACCGGCTAGACATCTTCTCCTCCTCTGATGCTGACTTCGGGCGTAAGGTGCTTCAGGCAGTTACCTCGTGACCGTTTTTTTTTCCCCACCCAGGAGGGGTCATCTTGCTATATCCCCGTGGTACTGACACTACACGACGGGAAAAATAGTAATTTTACTTACCGTAAATTCTTTTTTCCTTAGTGTAGTGTCAGTACATATATCCCTGCCTGTGCATTTTTGTATTAAAATTATTTTTTGCAAGCTATCTTGTGTTTCTTGGTACTTTCTGAAGGTATGAGGGTTGCCGGGGCTCTTATAGGGAGGAGTAGGAGGGGTTAGGAGGTATCTTAACCTCTTCGGTTCTAGGTCCTTGTCCCAGGAAGAGCGACACCCCCGTGGTACTGACACTACACTAAGGAAAAAAGAATTTACGGTAAGTAAAATTACTATTTTTGTCACGTTTTTCTATGTTCGCCCAATAAAAGATGTCAACCTTGACTAAATGACAATTTTTTCTGACCTATACATCGATATCCATTTTTCTGTGAATATGAGGTGGAACACTTAAGCCAAAATAATAACCATTATTAGACTTGTGCATTCGTATTCGGGCGAACATGAAAAACACGAAGGGTGTGTTTTCGTTGTTCAGCCCGAATACGAACATGGTGGCGGCGGCGGCGGCAAAATGTATACGAAGACACACAACACGAAGAATCTTCGTGTACGTCTTCGTTAACTAATCTCCCTGGTCCCTTCCCCATCTAGCCTACCTTATCTATGCAGCATCACAACGGTTAAAGGGAGCGGAAATCCGTAGGTTCGTTGTCAGGAGTTAAAGGGCTGTGTGAACTGCATCAATCGGTTGATGCCAGAGGAGGCCCCTGCAGGCAACCAATAGACTCACTTGCATGGCCCTTTAACTCCTTACAGTGCAACTTGGCCTGGGGAGACTCTATTGGTCGTTCGTACAGACCTTTAACTCTTGGAGCGGGGAGACCAGTGGTCTCTCCCGGCCAAGTTGCGGCACCAGGATTTTAAAACTGTGTACAAGCTACTCTATTGGTCACCAGCAGGGTGCTCGTCTGATGGCAGAGGAGGCCCCTGCAGGCGACCAATAGAGTTGCTCATACGGACATTTAAAATGCTGCTGCGTAGCGTGTACCGCGTTAACCCCTTCTACAAAAAAACGAAGAAAAAAAACAACACGAAGAATGTACATGAATATTCGCCCGAACCAAACACAGGAACGGGCGACTATTCGTGGAATACAAAGTTTTTTTCCCCCACGAAGACGAACACGAAGAGTTGGTCGGTGCCCACTTTATCTGCTTTTAAGAAATGCACTGCTTACCATAAAGTAAATATCTAAAGCAATCCCAGAATTATTAATAATGACAGAAAGCTGTTGTCCTATATTTGTTAATGGTGCTGGCATTCTTCTATAAAATCAGAAGTAGGATGCATGGGAATACAAAGAATCCCTAAATGAGTAGGGATACCAAATGTATAATTACACATCACAATTTGATTAACTTTATATTGCAGATCCAGCACTCTGAATAACACAGTTTTGGATAACAGTCCAGAGATTAATTACATTCCTAAAGAGAGAAACAGAGTACATTTCAACTTCCAAACTGGAAATTGATGAATAACAAAACACAGCTCCAATAAAACTTACTACATTTAATACAATAATATGTACTACTGAGAATTAGAAGATTTGGCCCAAGAAACATCCATGAAGCCTAAACAAACAATTTAATCTAAGTGTGTTAATTTAATGAAAAGGTACAGTGGAGCACTATTTGTGGTGCATTTAATAGTGGTGACTGTCTGAGCTACTGCCTTAATTTCTTGCCCAAGTCATATATTGGAACATATTTTTTTATTTGACAGTTATTATTGATTTTGTCATATATAATGCAAGAAAGTAGATGACATAAAGAACAGGGTGTATGAAGACAGTCTGGAGCATATAAACCACAATGTGTCATGTAAAACATTACATTACATTTAATTTTAAAGTGCCAGCAGATTCTGCAGCGCTTTTACAATAAGTAGAATAATTTAAAATTACACACAAATAAAGGAGAAGAGGGCCCTGCTCTTGCAAGCTTACAATCTAGTCGGTGGTTGAGGGGAGTGAGACAATAGGAGAGTACTGCTTGGATGGGGATGAGTTGATCTGGTCTCGATGATATGTTGAGGCTATTGATTATTCAGATTGCTTAATTATGATGATGGCTGAGGTGGGTTTTCAGAGAGCTTTTGAAAGTTGAGTACGAGGCAGAAAGTCTGACGGAACGGGGAAGAGAATTCCACAGGAGGGTTGCAACGCGGGTGAAATCCTGAATACGTGAGTGGGAAGAGGTAACAACAGTAGAATATAGCTGCAAGTCGTGAGAGGAACGGACAGGGCGGGTAGGGGTGTAGGAGGGGGGATAGGAGGATAGAGATATAAGGGGATGTAGAGTTGTTAAGGGCTCTGTAGGTAAGAAGTTTAAATTTGATTCTGAAGGGTATGGGGAGCCAGTTAGTTAGAAGGGGGATGGCTAGCATAAAAACTTTCTATGTTTGTTTCCACTCAGAAAATAAGGTTCCTTTGTTCTGCGTTAATTTGTATAGTCTCAAAATAATTTTCTTTAGCTCTTCTGAATTATACTTTTAATTCATATATAATTAAAACGAAATCTTTCAAATAAATATCTTAATAATCAAGCCTAAAAATGTTTAGGAAACAATAATTATTTGTACTTTCTTCCTCCTAACATATACTTATTAGTTCATTGATCCATAAGTAAAATAATGGAAAATGAAGTTAATTTACTGTAATCTCTTTTTTTATTGTTTCTTTATAACTTTTGCCAAGCAGCCTATAATTATCTCTTTATGTTTCTGTTTACAACCAGTGAATGTTCAGTGAAATGACAGTAGTCATTATAAAAATAATAATACATTTTAGAAATTATAATACCACAAGTGTTGGTAGATCTGATTTTCAAACTAAGCCAACATGTCTGGTTTGAACAAAGAAAAACTGCATTTGACAGCAGATAATAACCATTTAGCCCATCTAGTCTTCCCATGTTCTTCTGTTGTAAAAACCTGAAACCTTATTTGGTCCTTGGTGTTGTCTTATATTCAAGATAGTATTATGCCTATCCTATGCATGCTTAATTTTCTTCACTGTGTTAACCCAGCTGAAAGGCTGTTTCACGCCTACATCACTTATTTACCACAACAGTCAAACTTCCTTTACATTCACGTATAAGCCTCTGACCCCGTAGTTTCAGATTATGACCTGTTGTCCTAACATTTCTCCTCTTTTTAAATATATTTCCCATTATACACATTGTTAAATGTAGCTATTGAACCATTGCAGCATTTTGTCTAACCTATGCTAGATCCTCCTTTCCTGGGCCCTATGTACAGACTTGGTTAGATTGCCTGTCAAAATATGTGCATTAATATTACTGTAAATCCACAGCCATCATTTTAGACTCATTTTTGACACATTTACACGTACTTGCTTTGGGGACTTTTCATCGAAGGGGAAATTCAACCATATTTCCCAGAGTATCCTGTTTCTATTAAATAACGGCACCATGATTGTACTCGGCTTGAAAGCCTGTTTAGTTAAAATACTAAACATTAATTAAAAAACAGACAATCAAGGGTTACTAGAACTCTACATCCAGGGCAGGGGCATACCTAGAGTATTTGGCACCTGGGGCGGATCCTGTATGTGGCACCCCCCCCAAACACTTTAAAACTGCAGAGCTTCTATCGTTATATACTGGCACAGCCATTGAAGGTGGTACAGCATTACTGTTATCATTATATACTGAGGCAGACATTGACGGTGATACAGCAATACACCTATCACTATATACTGAGGCAGACATTGATGGGGGTACAGCATAACACCTATCACTATATACTGAGGCCGACATCGACGGGGGTACAGCATAACACCTAAAACTATATACTGAGGCAGACATTGACGGTGGTACAGCGTAATCCCTATCACTATACGTTGAGCCAGACACTGATAATAGCGCAGCATAACTCCTATCACTATATACTAAGCCAAACATTGATGTGGTGTAGGCCTACTACTTCATTTTCTGGCTTAGGGATGCACCGAAACAAAAATTCTGGACTGAAACCGAAAATCCAGCATTTACCTGTCCGAAACCAAATATGACCCCCACCATAAAAAAAAATCTCACTCTTTTATTTAAGTAAGTAACGCAGCAAAATAGGACAAAATAAATAAATAACAATATTAATATATATATATATATGATTGTTAACAGCAATCACACTCCTATCATGCCCAGGCATACCTAGATTCCAGCATGTACTAGCTGACTTGGCATGATAGGAATGTAATTGCTGTTAGCAATTATAAATATATATATATATATATAAATATTGTTATTATTGTTCACATGTGAACTCAGCACTGGAGGCATAGAATCAGACATACAAATCCCGTATTTCCAAGTACACAATAATAATGTATGGAAACATAGCAAGAAATAAAATTACAGGCATAGATGATAGGTTGCACAACCCAAAGCGAGCTCTGGCGTCCACACTGCCCACATAGAACCTGACCAGCACCCAGATTACACACATAGGATTTACCATCTTTGTCCCCAAACAGCCCAGCATGAGTCAGCTTTGTCCCCAAACAGCCCGGCCTGTGCCATCTTTGTCCCATAAACACCTGCCTGTGTCAACTTGGTCCCCAAGGCTCAAACATCTTGCTTGTGCCATCTTTGCCTTTCCACAAATCAATTATACATCTATCATACAAACACTTTAACAGTCACTCACTAATTCAAACTTTCATTCACATAATTAATTCACACAATCATTTATTCTCTCACTCATTCACACAAATTTACACATTCATTAATGCATTTTCACAAACTCATTAATTATCTCCCTCATTCAGACAATTAATCCACACATTCATTCATTCTTTCACTCATTCTCACTATCTACCTTTCCCCCTTTTCTACCCCCTTCTCACTATCTATCTCCCTCCCTTCTCACTATCTACCCCCTCTCCCTCTCCTCTATCTACCCCATCCCTCCCTTCAGACTATCTACCCCCTCTCTTCTCACTATCTCCCCCCTCCACCTCCCTTCTCACTATCTACCCCCTCTCCTCTATCTATCCCCCTCCCTTTATACTATCTACCCCCCTCCCTCCCTCCCTTCTCACTATCTACCCCCTCCCTCCTTTCTCACTATCTACCCCCTCCCTCTCCCCCTTTGTAGTTAAAGGTTTTGGACTTACCATCCAGAAGTCCTGCAGTGGGAGCACAACGCCTCCATCTTCCTGCTCTGACGGTGCTTCCTGCTCTGCCGCTGCTTCCTGCTCTTCACTGCTGAGCACCGAAATATGACATCATATTTCGGCGCTCAGCATGACATGCCGTCACCGCGACGGAGTTAGAGGCCTCGCGAAAGAGACTGAGGGGCGCGGAGCGGTTGCTAGGCGCCCCTCTCTCTCCTCCGTGTAAAAAGAAAAAAAACAAAAGTGACGAGGCTGCCGGGGATCCGGGACATGTGGTCACCCTAGCCCGTGGCACCCTACTGACGAGCGGCACCCGGGACGGACCGCCCCCCGCTAGGTACGCTACTGATCCAGGGAGAGCAAGCGGTGCATCTGTATTTAGGGTATAGTCCAGAGAGACCCTAAATATATCTTATTTTACTCCCACCATATGTGCAGTGTGGTAGGGGGTATAGTCTATAGAGGCCTAGGGCTGCACAGGCATTCGCAAGAATGTATATCTACATGCATCAACCAAATTCATTTTAGATTTAGCTATACGTGGCTAATCTACAAAAGTGTTCAGCCAAAAGCAAATCCAGCAAGCCTAGGAGCATGCGGTGGGGAAAGAAATAAATGCATAGGGGAAATTCTGATGAATCCCTCAATGCATCTGTAAGTAGGAAAAGTATTTAATGAAAGGGACATTTAACTATCATATATGCATTAAGTAACTGGATATTCTGGACTGATAAGGATTCTCAAATTGTTTTGTGAATGAGAGAGCTCATTTAATTTATCTGTTTAGGTTGGTAAACTTTGAATTGGCAGAGGGTGATCTAGTTTTTTTAACACTGGGAACATTTAGAGCTTAGTATTAAACTTTCCATCATCAAACTCAATGCATAGATGCATTAGATGGTACATAAGCACTTTCCTCTAAATAATCAATTGTAGTATTTATTTATTGATCCTGCATGCCTTTCTTTGTAACTTTTTATCTTTTATTTGTGTAACGTCAATGTGGGGCAGGTTTCTCATTATTTGTTTTTCAAATATAGCACATCGTTGTCAGTGTACAGGCATTAGACTTCATTAGCAGTAGACAACACCTAGAGGGAGTCATAAATCTTGGGGACAAATTACTCCAGAGATTAATTCTGTAGTGTGAAATGCCGCTTGCATAGCTGTTTATCTGACAGGATTGTTAACAGAATCGTGCTTTGTCAGGGGACCAAAAATGTCTGATCCTGAAGCCTTAAAAAAAATACTTGCGTCGTCTACAATGTATTTGTTACAGAGGTCAGTATCTTGCCCTGTCTGTGTAAATAAGTTTAAAGAAATTATTGAAGTTTATTAAACTCAGATAATCTGAGAAACCAACTTTAAATTAGTTTCTTATTATCCTTAATATGTAGTAGGCCAATGTAACCTGGGAATAAAAACAGCCATTGAAGTAATGGATACCATCTTTACATTACTGTTTATCGAGCCACCGTGGTACAGCCTTAGCCTCCACTGGTGATCTTAGGGTTAGAGGCATCTGGATGCACTATTTATTTAGCACCCCTCATCCAGGGTAGTGGCCTATTCTGACCTAAACTGACTAGGCCGAGGGAGGCAGGTTTAGAGGGGCACTGTGGAATGCTGTGAATCTGCATAGCCCTCCATATTTTCCTTCCGGATCAGGATATGAGGTTGCCCTGGGTTAGGCCTAGAGCAGCACTGATGGTAAATACCACTGTCCCAGACACCTGCTCCTATAAATAACACATAGACGAACACGCATGCACTAACACACATGCTAACACCATATGCTCACACACACACTAACACCATACATTCACACATCCCCCATCTCCCTTTCTCCTCAATTATCCCTCCATCCCATTCTTTCACCCTACCTACCTTTTCCATCTATAGTGCATCCCGTGTAGATTGTGCAGTTCCCCCTCCCTTACCTCATGCAAGCTACCACTTTGTTACTGCTTGTTTTATAATCTGCACCCCTGTCCCCAGATCTTTTTTCTTACCCTAGTGTAAAAATACCTTTGTTTTGTTCGAAAGAAACTTTTGCATCCCTTAGCTTCCCTCCCTTTGCCCAAAACAATACAATAAAAATGTGGGTATCTAGATGTAACCTAAAGATTGTTTTCTGTGTCACTTTTTCTCAGGCATTTTTAATCAATTTGCTACTGCTGTTAACGCAGTAGGTAGTTTTTGTAAAGGCAAACTGATTGAGATATGCAAATAAGCACATTATTTTGAAACACATTTTTTTATACCAAACGAATATTTCTTCCTAAATTTAGATAGAAAGGGAAATTACCTATATTAACAGTATGAGTATTTTCTTAGTTATTTTAGTTCACTATGGCTTAATTAAAAAATATATTTGTTGTGATCTAAAAATATAAAGCTGAGCACTTCGGGGAATCATAGGATGATTTGGGTGTAACATGGATGCCATATATACTCACAGAAATTGGCAGTATAGCTGCGTATGCTGTTCTTCATGAGGGAAAATAGTGCTGGAAGAGTTGGGGTGGTATTAATAGCCAAAAGTTTCTTACAAGAATATCGTGAAGAATAATGTGAACTTTTTCATTTTCATCAATTTTTGCAGTAGCAAATGTTTTGATTCCATTATGTCTAATGTATTTAATTTATTAGGGCCTTTTAACACTTTTGCTTTCTGGCATTTTAATACAAATAATGTGATAAAAGAATGTTTTATAGTTATTTGTATGGCAAATGGTGTGACTCAAGTATGTATAAGGGGTGCGTGTGGGTACAAGAGCTCGACCACGAGATACAATATATGGGGCTGGTCTCCAAATGTTTCCAGGGCTACTTTTCATTCCCAGTCCGGCTCTGTCTGGGTAGCATACCCTGGGAAGTTCCCAGTTATGATAATAACATAACTGTTTACAAACTGGTATAGAGACATTGACAGCACATTGAGTATGTCACTTCTCCATTCACCACAAAATCCCCCTTTTTATGTTTTTTTTTTAAATACTGTGTCCAACTTGTAAAGCCACTGGAAAGCCTGGAAAGAAAAAAACATATTTTTAAATTACAATATAATTTATTTTAAGACTATAATAAATCATTCAGCAAACATGAAAAAGAACGTGTAAAAGAAAATATGCTTTAACATGATAAAACTACGATGCAGTGGACTAACAGAGACGTGAAGATGTGAAGTGCCACAGAGGAAGTTTTATAGTGCAAGTCCGCCTGCCTTTTCATGAGCTAAAAATATACATTTAGGAAAAATACATTGAGAAAAGCTATCTTGTGGTTTAAACATATCAAATATACTCAATATGTAGTAGTTAAAAAAAAAAAAGCAAAACATATTGTTTTCAGGAATTATCATTAAGAAGCATGATCTTTTTTTAATTCTTTATTTAACTAAGCTTTGCAACTGGCTTCTATGACGCTACCATTCATTGGCGTCAGTAGAGTCTATTGGCTGATCTTAGCCCGTGCAGACGTGCCAACTTGTTGACTCCAGGGCTTATAGAATTAGGGTTAATTGACTGGATCAATATCTTAATTGGCTGCTTTTAACCTTATGTACTAAATTATGTCAGTCCATATACTCTGCTGGATGCAACACTTAAATTATGAAATACAGTGTAGGCTTACTTGCAAGCTGTGTGATTTTTGATACCGAAAGGCAGAGTACTGATCGAGTTAAAGGGCTTTGTTGTCATAACAGTTGATAAAAGCTTCTTAGAAATCTCTAGTATCTATTCACTAAGGACTTGGTCCCAGAATTTTGTTTCCTTTACCAGCTATGCTCTTCTCAAAAGGAAATCTGTTTGGTCCCACAGTTTTTAGCAAGTCTGGAGGGTCCTTAAGTCACTAAAACCCAAATTTCAGGAAGTCCTCAGATGAGCCCCTGTTAAAATCTATTTGTCTACGTTGGGACTCATCTTTATATGCATACCTGGGAACTTCTCGGCTCCGGCTAGCCGGAGCCTTCCCTTGCGGGACGCAACCAGGACTGCATGCTGACGTCAGCGGGCGGTCCCGCTGATGGCAGCAGGAAACACCCCCATTTCAAGGAAAAAATAGGTGGGGGGCAGGCATGTCAAGACCCCGCTTCCGCAACCCGGAGGAGCAGCGCTCACCTGGCAATCTCCGGGTCAAACCCGGAGAGATCCCAGGTATGCTTATATGTTGTACAGTATTTGGGTCAACACAACTGTAAATAAATAACTATGATCAAGTTTCTTATCAAGGTGGAACATAACATTTTTTGGTCTTGCTTAGTCAAGTACGTATTTGTCTGTATTTTTCTAACATTTGTTCAGGTTCAGTAAACTACAACAGAGTAAATTATAGCCGGCTATGAAATTACAGCCTCGGTGATTACACATACAAATTTACATTGCAACTAATTATAGTAGGTTAAGATTATATGGTCCTGGGAGGCTAAAAAACAAAAACATATTTTCAGCTTACATAATGATCATGATGGCCTTAATTTAAATATCATAAGCACTTATTTTACTTGTTTATTTTTTTATATTTTCATTCTGACCAAAACAGACATTTAAGGGCACTTTTTTATACTTTTGTTGAACCTTGTTAATGGGTACAAGTTACTAAAAGTGGTCTGGTAGGTATTAATGTTAACCCTTTTCAGTACCAGAAGAAAATGCAGTGTTTGCTATAGGAATGTCAGAACATAAGACTGCTAAATTGATTGAGCACATCATTTGACAATGTATAGTTTTGATTTCTTTACAACTGAGAACTGTTATTGGAAATTTGTATTTCAGGATTATAATAAATGAGTGCTGGTGTGCATGGCATATGCTTATACACTGGGAAGCTTAACATGGAAATCTGATTATCCTACTATGGTTGCTTTACTACGGTCATTGTGGATTACTTACAACAATACCATGCAGGTATTAGGGACACAAGCATCTAATCAGCTGATGGATTTGAAAGTGCAACCTAAACATGCTCCTCAGGTCTCAATAGTATACCAAGCCAGATCAATCGACCAATCAGCGTGTACTACCGGATGATCTGCACTAAAATAAGTAAAATCCAGCTAGAGGTGGTAGACAGTATACAAGAAAAGGTGCCATTCATGAGTCTGCTATGTAGTTATCTCCTGACACCCCACCCCACAGTAACATGTATAATAAATAGAAATCAGCACCAGGTAGTTGTAGTTCACAGTTGTAGTTAATTGTTTGTGCTACTAGAATATACACTGAAGGGCAATGGTATTAAATAAAAGCAGAATAGCATAGAATTTCCCCAGGCACACAAACTGCATACACCGTATTTGCTCGAATATAAGACAAGGTTTTTCGAGCAAATACGGTGTATGCAGTTTGTCTAAGATAGTACACCTTATATATATATATATATATATATATATATATATGTGTGTGTGTGTTTTATAGCTAATTTTATTTTATTACTAGAAATAGCTCCTGCTTTAGCTGTGACATGTTTTATTGTTATAATCCGGTTACATATCAAGCCAGCTGCTTTTCTTGCTTCTGACAGCAGCCAGTGGATGAGGCTGTGTCAGGCTGTCCCCTTTTTCCTGCTTTCTAAATTACTGTCGTCTTGAATGTGATTAATGTTGCACTTTACTTAGGTGGGGCAGGCGGTCATTAAATAAGCCAAGCTTTCAATACTGCTTATAACCAAGAGTTGAACAGGCTGTACTATCCACTGCACCTTGTTAATGTAATGAAGCCAGACTGTTGGATTTGTTTTCCTTCAATTACCAGTCTCTGATTGCTTCCCAGATTGCTATGCTTTCCATTAACCCTTCTGCCCCCAAAAGTGCTTATTATAAAGTTAATCATCAGCTTTTTGTGAATGTACACAAATATATATGAGTAATTAGCTTTACCATTATATAGGTTAATTATCACGGTGCTTTCACCCAACACAAATGTTATAATGTTGCGTGTCACCTGTCAGTTAAAAAACACAAAGTATTCTGCTTCAAAAGAAATTCCTGGGTCAATTTATTATTAGCACCACAGACAGGGGTAGACTAAGATTAAGTTGCAATTTTTACACACAGAATCAATTGTAAATGTATAATTGAAACAGGTACAATTCTGGGGATTAATAATTACCTAGCCTTAAAATAATGGCTCCTTGCTAGCAGAAGTTGAATCTGCATACATTTTACATACACTTACTCCTTACACCTACACATAGACACAAACACATGCCTTTGGGATGGGTGTGGCGGTCTTCCAATATAACCAGGAGATGGAGATATGTAACCCTTCAATCCCCTATAGACGTACCGGGACGTCCAAAAAACGCCCCCTAAGAAACCCCTATGGAGGTACCGGTACGGGTAGCCCTTCACACATCCCTGCCGCTGCATGGGAGACCAGGCTGTCGCTGGCTTTCTGCTGCCCGATCTCCTGTAACAGCTTCTGGCACGAATGCCGGTAAACTGTTACAGTTGGAAATGCTCGATCGCGCTTTCCCTTCTGGGTCACATCACTACTGACGTGACCTGGTAGTTCACGGGAGGACAGGGTATCCCTGCAGGGTCTGTCTAGACCCTGCTGGGCTACCCGATCACTCCGATGAGGGAGCTGTAACAGTTACCGGCACGAATGCCGGTAAACTGTTACAGATACATTCCCTCCAGTGTGTCATTAGCCTTGGGGGACTGTCCCCCAGTGACACACATCCGGCAGTAATGTCACATGATCGTGTGACCGTTACTGCAGATGCTCTTCCTCACTCCGCCATTATTGTGATCGGAGAGAGAGATCATCTTGCAGAGCTGCAGTGTTTAGTGCAAAACCACATCATATATAAACCCCCAAATACCTGTCTTACCCAATGTGAATGTCGGCAAGAAATCTGACGACACCAGTTCAATAAGTTGAGTAAGCAAGAGCTTCTTTATTCAAGTGCGCACATGGGAGAGTCCAGTTCGCAGACTTCTCTCCCCCTCCTTAATTTTCTAACAATATATAGGCAAAGAAGCGCAAACAGTTATTACCATATTGTCTAGCCATCTGTTGGTATATTTACTTTGATTTTCTGACACACACGGTTTAAAGAGGTCAAGAAAAATACCCCCCACCCCAGACATGTGAAATCTTTACTTACAGAAGGTCAAGAAAGGGACAACTTGTCCTTTGTCATGGCGGACTCTGATTCTTTTGCAACAAGGCACTTAGAGCAAAGAAAACATACGAAAACATACCATATGTACACATTCTTCCGAGACACAAACAAGACATAAGTAAACTAAGAAATTAGGTAGACAGGTGATTGTAGTGTTATCTTATCTGCTATCAGCAGAATAAGCAATGAGGTAAAGATCATTGTACTGACATCCAGAATCAGCAAAATTCTTCAACTTCCACACCAAAATCAACCCACCCTTTCCTCCCCACAATCCTCAAAAAAAAAAAAAAAAAAATTGGGTTTAGTTTGGTGAGTGGTTAGAGGGAATTGGGGATAGTGTTGTGTTTTAGAAATTGGGTAGGTAGGTGTCGTGTACAATGGCGCAACGTGTCTTCAGCGCTGAGGAGGCTTATGACTTCCTCACTCAGTCTGATGACGAAGCCACTCTGACTGCGTCAGACGCCGATGCCACTCTGACTGCATCAGATATTGATCCAATATCTGATGAATCTAGCTGTGCGTCAGATAATGAAGAGTCAGAGAAAGAAGATGATGGCCAGGGTCCATCTGCTAAAGCCAGGCGTGGAGAGCCTGACTCTAAATATAATTGGGTGCCCCCAAATATGATAGACCCAGTAATCCCTGCTTTTACTGGGACTCCTGGCATCAGATGTGACGTTGATGCTAGTGAGCCAAAGTTATTTTTCAATTTAATGTTTGCCCCCGAGTTTTTTGAGCTGCTAGCAGCTCAAACAAACATCTATGCAGCCCAGTGTCAGGCAGCTGACCAAGGAGACAGAAGCCAGACCTGGTACCCCACTGACTCCCATGAAATTAGAAAATTTTGGGCCCTGACCCTTATGATGGGCATTGTGAAAAAGCCCACTATACGATCATATTGGAGCACAGATCCCATAATATCCACCCCTGCTTTTTCCCAAATAATGGCCCGGAACAGGTACTTTGGGCTCCTAAAATTTTTACATTTTAGTGACAATTCCCAATGCCCCCCTAGAGAGCACCCCCAATTTGACCGTTTATATAAATTGAGGCCCATTATTAATTATTTTTCAAGTAAATTCCCTGAAACAGTATATCCCGTCCAAGCGCTCGAGGTACGGTGTAAAGTTATATAAACTTTGCGAGAGTGGGACGGGATATACTGTTTCCTTCAGAATCTACGAAGGGAAGGACAGTCACCTTGATCCCCCTGGCTGCCCACAATCTGTGGGTACTAGTGGGAAGATAGTGTGGGACTTGCTGTCCCCCTATTTGAATAAGGACTACCACCTCTGGGTGGATAACTTTTATGCCAGCCCAGATTTGTTTCATTTTTTATTTTTACAGCAGACCCCGGCATGTGGCACTGTTAGGCCAACCCGCAAGGGTTATCCTAAAAACCTTACATACCCAAAGCAGAGGCGCGGCACTACCAGTGCTCTGCGCAGTCAGGAGCTGTTGGCCCTCAGGTACACTGACAGGAAGGATGTGTATATCCTCTCCACTATACACAACGAGAAGGTGGTACCTGTCAGTGTACGTGGGGAAGGTGATGCTCAGGGGCTCAAGCCTCAGTGCATCACCGATTACAACAAGAACATGGGGGGTGTAGATCTTTCTGACCAGTGTCTGCAGCCGTACCTGGTGCTGCGTAAGACCAAGACCTGGTACAAAAAGGTGGCTATTTACCTCACCCAGGTTGCCATGTACAACACATATGTGTTGTACAAGAAATGTGCCACTGGGAAGATCTACACCTTCCTAGAGTTCCAGCTCAAAATCCTGAGGGATATCCTCTTTGAGCAGCCAATCCCTCATGTACAGGATGAGAATGTCCTGCGTCTTACCGGCAGGCATTTTCCTTCTGCAATCCCCACCACTGGTGCCAAACAGAAGCCTCAGAAAAGATGCAGAGTCTGTTACAAAAAGGGTATTAGGAAGGACTCCAGGTACCACTGCCCTTCCTGTCCCTCTTTGCCAGGACTCTGCATCGATGAGTGCTTCATGATCTACCACACCAAGGTAGATTATTACATTTCCGTTATACTAATTTCTGTGGCCACCTTTGACAGTGATTGGTGGCCAAATACCTGCATGTAGAATGCCCAAATACCCCTGATAGGATAGCCTGGGTTGTCTGCTTTACAGAAATATATACCTTTGTGGGTGTTTTTGTTTTATTTGTTTAAAATTAGAGTTACAGTCCCATCATACCTAATGTAAAATTTTTACGGCTTTGTATAAAGTAATGTACACCTTATAGTATGTTGGCTTTATGTGCTGGAAAAGTATGAAAATTCTATATAAATTAGGTATTTCTGAAATCAGATAAATCTGGATGGAATTTTCTGTCACTTTACCTATCTCTATCTTTCCTTGAAAAAACAATATATAGTTTACATGGGTACACTATTCACAGGAAAAGTGAATAATCGCTGAACCGACATAGCGCAAAAATGGCAAAATTGCTCTGGGCTTTGAGGTACCAAAAACCCCTGGGATTGAAGGGGTTAAATTGAAGAAGAAAATGGAAAATAGTGCCAAGGTGAATAATAACAGGAAACACACTATATAAAGCTAAATATAGCTCTATTATAACAGCATGGGCAGTTTTTTCCCGCCTTTGGATGTTCTTGTGGGTGTGGCCTCTTCTGATGGTTTACTTAGGTCGCAGGTTTTCAGAGTGGATATGTAGAGACATAAATGATACAAGACCTTGTGTGCATTGTGGTAATGGGATAGGCTTTAAAGAAATTAAAAAGTACTCACATTTTGTAACCGCCTTACCTGTGACCGCTACGGCTGCAGCAGCCTCCCGCAGATGCCGCCAGACCTTGCTCCAATGATAGCCGACCATTTACTCCTGTGGCAGTATACACATGTGCAGGCCATCTCTCTGTCCATTTGTGCACTTGGTTTGGGGTGGGTTTATCTGCCTGGGGCCTATTTTAGGGCTCCTAAACTGTCCACTAGCTGCCTGTCAAAGAGATTTGTTGCTTGTTCTCTGGGCTCTGCATGTGCCTCACAGTTATCCTGTTTGTTCTGGTTCTGACCTCGGCTACATCTCATGGCTATCCTGACTTCATCAACCCTTGACCTTGGCTACGTCTCATGGCTATCCTGATTTCTCCAATCCTTGACCTCGGCTTTGTTTGTGGACTGCTGTACCCGTGTTCTAGACGCCTGTTCTGGTTTGTGTCTGGGTTCTGTACTGTGGATCCTCAGCTACTGATCCTGACCATTCCTGGCTGTTACACATTTATGAGAGCAAATAAAGATTGCTCAATCCTCATCAGCATGGGTGGTATTTTCCCCACCAAGGAAATAGCTCCGGTGAGATAAAAATCTGAATAAAAAGCAGGATAAAATTCAAGATAAAAATGAAAATGGAGGTCCAAAAAAATAAGAATATTCCAAAGCTTTATTAGATAATAAAAGCAAAAATGGATAAAACACAACGTGTTTCGCCGAACAAATGGCTTTTTCAAAGTGCAATAGACATTCTAAAGCCATATAAATAGTATAGGAAGCTTACACCTAAATGACATCATAGTCACATGGTTACACACACTAATTAAAAGAACAACATTAAGAAATAGAAACTACACACATATATATATATACACATATATATATATATATATATATATATATATATATATATATAAAATCAAATCTGTGTAACAAACACATGCCTACCTGGTAAACCCTACCGGCATGAGTGGGCAGGTCAGAATAGGATTTTGTAGACATAGAAAAAAAGAGGCTACTGTACAATAAATGATTGGCATGCCTGGAAGGCTGCCTCACCACTCAACAACAACCAGATATATTGTCCAATATGCAGAAGCGTCCCATTTGTTGTTATGGAAATAAGATCACCTTTCATACTTCGACAGAATCACTTTTTATACATTTACGCTGAATTGAAACAAATCCTGTCCTGCATTATGTGTTTTTTCTTTAGGTGTCTATGTTTTTGGGAGTCACTTTATTTTAACTATGTGATGGAGGAGGAAACAGGCTTTTTGAAAAAGAGTAGGGCCTGGTCCGAGACTATTTAGTTAAACAAAAAAAAACAGTGAACAATCTGAAATTTTAGATTTTGAATTTAGTTGATTTGCAAAAGCCAGTGATACATTTTGTGAAATAGAGCAGTAGATTTGGAAATGTGTGAATGGAATATGAAACAATGTGTATCTAGATAAACGTGATCAGTGCTAAGGAAGTATAGGTTGAGTATTCCTTACCAGAAATATTTCAGATATATTTTGGGACAATTAAGGATAACAGATCTGTGTCTGCTCCGTTGTTTAGCCTCCTCCCCTTGGACCCAGAGCGCTTCCTGTCGCTTGTTCAGACCAGAAGCGCTTTGGGACTGCGGAGACAAGCCTGCACAATAGACAAAGCGTTCTGGGGCCGCAGGGAGAAGCCTGAACAATAGACTCAAAGTGCTCTTGGATCGCGGGGAGAAGCATGAACAAAGAAGGGGACAGCAGGGAATAGCCAAAAAGGAGGCAGGGAAAGGATTCACTTAATAGAGGAGAGATCAGACACCTCTTTCCTATGCCCCCTAAGTCGTGAGTATCCCTTATCTGAATTATCTTTATCTGAAGGAAAAAAAAACTTAGTATTCCACGAATATTCGCCCGTTCCTGTGTTTGGTTTGGTGAATATTCGTGTTGGTTTTTTTTTTTCTTCTTCATTTTTTTCCCATATTTTGTAGAAGGGGTTAATACGGGCATAACGCAGTACATACTACGCAGCAGCTTTGGCGCCGGAATTGAAATGCCCATATGAGCAACTCTAATGGTCTCCGACAGGGGACTTTTCTGCCATCAACCAATGAAGTGCACCTGTACTTCATTGATTGATGGCAGATGAGTCCTCTGCTGGCGACCAATAGAGTCGCTCGTATAGACTTTTAAAATCATCCTGCCGAAACTCGGAAATCCATAGGTTCACTGATTTAAAGCTCGTCAGATGTAACAGGTCCGTGCGAGTGACTCTATTGATCGCCAGCAGGGGCCTCCTCTAATGTCAACCAATTGGTTAATGCCAGAGGAGGGCCCTGCAGGCAACCAATAGAGTCGCTCGCACGAGCCTGTTACATCTGACGCCGAACCTACGAATTTCTGCTTCCGTTAACCCCTGTGATGCTGCGTAGATAAGGTAGGCTCCATGTTGCTTATCAGGTGGCCCTTAAGAAAAACATTCTGTAGATTAGAAGTTATTTTAATGCAAACTAGCAGTATACATTTTCTATAAGCAAGAACAGGCAGAGGCTAACAGGCTTCAGGATCCAAAGATGACACTTTTCTTCAATGAATGAAATTGCGCATATAGTTTTTAACCAAATTAAGTACACAATAACCAGCAATGAAACATTAAACTTACATCCCTTCTTGCACTGGGAAACCCTCAAAGCTATCTGCTACTTCACAGTGTTGGACAAGTTGCAGGGCTGATTGTCGGGTATATACCGTGATCTATGGCACCAGTCTCAACTATTCTGGAATAGGCCCACTTTGTCATTTAGTAATACATGGAAGTCTATGTCTACATGATCTTGCCCATTAACAATTGTTTAGACATGCTGTGATTACTTAAGTCAGGCTTCTAAAAGCTCAGTTCCAACATCTCAGCTTCAAGAACATATTCAACTATGTCCAGCTGACTGAGAACATTCCTACTGTTACATATGCTTGTGTATCCAAAGGATAACTAAAACATGTCATATTAACCCCTTTCTTCACAATTAACCATTATATAAGCATGTCTTTATCGCACTATTAACCCTTTTGTGTCACAACTCTATTCCGGGCACTACAGGAGCCATCTGGTGCTCTTAATTCTCTAACTGTGTAGATAAAGATGAAAAGACAAGCATTTATTTATTTTTATTTTTTTAAAGTCCACACTAGGAGGGCAAAAGAGCCTCTAACTGGTTTAGGTTTCATTAAGTAATGCCGTTTTACAGAACTCTAGAGATGTGGCCAAAAGTTTTGAGAATGACACAAGTTTTGGTCTTCATAAAGTTTGCTGCTGAAGTGTTCTGAGATATTTTTGTCAGATGTTACTATGGTATACTGAACTAAAATTACAGGAATTTCATAAGTGTCAAAGGCTTTAATTGACAATTACATTAATTTTATTCAAAAAGTCAATATTTTCAGTGTTGACCCCTATTTTTCAAGACCTCTACAATCTGACCTGGCATGCTGTCAATTAACTTCTGGGCCAAATCCTGACTGATGGCAGCCAATTCTTGCATAATCAATGCTTAGAGTTTGTTTAGAGAATATGTGGGCTTTTGTTTGTCCACCCGCCTCTTGAAGATTGACCACAAGTTCTCAATGGGATTAAGGTTTTGGGAGTTTCCTGGCCATGTTTTTTTTTTTATATTTTGTCCCCCGAGCCACTTAGTTATCATTTTTGCCTCATGGCAAGGTGCCCCATCATGCTGGAAAAGGCATAGTCCGACCGACTACCTCCGCTGACTTGTGCTGCCTTAGCCTGGGTCAAAACACTCTTTCCCCGGTTCCCTAGTCACTAGCCGAGACTAGCCTCTTCAGTGGCCCCAGTGATGGAGGGTTCCATCACAGTTGCTATTGAAGGATGTGTTGGTAATATTCTTTTTTCATGGCTGTGCTCAATGGCAAAATTGTGAGTAAGCCCACTCCCTTGGCTGAGAAGCAACCCCACACATGAATGGTCTCAGGATGCTTAACTGTTGTCATGGCACAGGACTGATGGTAGCGCTCACCTTGTCTTCTCCAGCTTTTTTCTAGATGCCCCAAACAATTGAAAAGGGGATTCATCAGAGAAAATGACTTTACCCTAGTCCTGAGCAGTCCAGTCCCAGTACCTTTTGCAGAATATCAGTCTGTCTCTGGAGAGAAGTGGCTTCTCCAGGACATCTTCCTAAAGTCTTCGCCTCACTGTGCATGCAGATGCACTCACGCCTGCCTGCTGCAATTCCTGTGCAAGCTCTGCACTGGTGGCGCCCTGATCCCGCAGCTGAATCAACGTTAGGAGATGGTCCTGGAGCTTGCTGGATTTTCCTGGGCGCCCTGACACATTCTTTACAAAAAATTGAACCGTGCTCCTTGAAGTTCTTGATGATCCGGTAAATGGCTGATTTAGGTGCAATCTTACTAGCAGCAATATACTTGCCTGTGAATCAATTTTTGTCCAAAGCAATGAATCACCGACATGATGTCAGCTGGTCCTTTTGGGGCAGAGCTGAAATGCAGTGATCACTCCTCATAACATTCTGGAGTATATGCAAATTGCCATCATCTAAACTAAGACAGCAAACTTTGTGAAAATTTGTGAGCCTGTACATTTGGATTAATTAATCCCAGGATTCAGTTAGGAAGCTATGAATGTTTATCCAATATTCTTTACATTAGACAGCCACTACAATATATCAGCAATGCTTATACAAAAATAATTGAAGTTGACCTGTGCTCTTGCCCTTAAAGAGGGGAAATTGAATGATGTATTTATCTTGGCTAAGCAACACACTGATCATAGATTTACTGCTGACCTGTATTTCCATCCCTTAAGGTCTTGCACTTTGTTTTGTTTTTAAGACATTGTATTTACTGGGGAAAGGCTTAAGGAGAAATTAAATGGGATTTCTAAACTGATTAATCATTTTTGCTACCCTTCTTCTAACCTTTTAATTAAATAGCAAATGCTAAAGAGAACTACATATTAAGTAAAGATAAGTCACGCACAAGTTATATCACAGAACTTTTGGAACTTTAAAAAGGGTATGTTAACAAATGTGGTGTTGGTGCAGGGTGGTGTTACAGCTACCCATAATTTATTGCTACAGCTTCTACTCAAAGTATCCATATCGGCCAATACACTTAGGGATTACTACAAAATTAGGAACAGTAAAGTGTTTAATATAGTTTCAAATAACTTTAATGAGTACAGTGAATAAATTCCTTATGAGAAGTTTCTTCTTGATATATTATTACATGTACATTCACCATATCAGACATATATCAATACTATATAATAAGAGAATCACTTAGCCTTTTGTGTTGCACCTTTCTGCATGGTGGAATATTGGATACTTAACCTTTGTGACCCTCATAGAAAGCATAGAAAACCTATAGAGATGGCTCCCTGAGTCATTATGACACAATTATGTTTATGCAGGAGTGAGTTCAGCTCACCAGGGAAAACACCTTTGGGTCTATTCACTTCGAAGTCGGGATGGGCTTAACAATGAAATAAACTACAGTACATAGCGCATGTGTGCAACTTGTTTCTGGTGAAATAGGGGAGGTTAATTTAAAACTCTTGAGGAACATTGCTCCCTTTCACCTGTATATTGTGATGAAGTAGGTTAAGTTGCTTATAAAAATATTTGAAGAGGTATGGATCCCATTTTGTCACTCTCCCTCACCCTTTCTTCCTCACCGCCATGTCGGATGCCACTGAGCAAGGGATGGTGGTGAGGAGGTATACTTGGGCCTATATACCCTAATGATATTACACACTGCCCTCTGGGTTTAGAGGGGTCTTTGTGACCCTAGTTTTTGTTTTTATTTAAATTATTTACATTTTTAGTGTGTTAAATGTAGAGGGAGAGGACATGCATGTCACCTCCTACCTTTTAACTAGCGCTGGCAGCTTGCAAGCAACTTACAGGTTCATGAATCCATGAATTGCTTGCTAGTTTCAACTCTGATCAGGTTGACTCTCCTGCTGTCAAGTCTTTGCAAGTCGAGATTGTTTTTGACAAGTGCAAATGCAAGTTGGCTTTAGTGAGTTTGCACATTGTACTTTTACTCAACTTGTTTGCTGCTTCAGATCTTGATTTTTTTTACTCAACTTATATGACCTTGCATGTTCATAAATAAACCCCTTTGGTAAATTCAGTATAGAAATATGTACAACAAAAGTGCAGGAATTTCTCAGTCTAGAACAGACAACATTTAAATAGCTTGCCTTAGAGTGAGTTGACGCTAATGTCTCACATGAGGGAAAAGAACATTTCCATCAGCACGGCAACTAAATCCCACCCAAGATTACAGTCTAAAACCAAAACCTGTCCGCAAGCAGACCAGCAACCTCAAATGTGCATATTGACCTTATCAGTCAGGTGCAGTTGTTATCCCTAGCTACTGTGACCAAGGAGATTCATGTCTGATCTCACTTTTTACTTTTAAGGAAATCTTAGAAATTCCCAAAGGAAAACCAATGTAAAAAAGACTAAATTGGCTGAGAACAGGAAACAACTGAATAGTCTTCAATAGTCACAACTCAGGAGTCTAAAATCTTAGCACAAGTGCCATGACAGTGGAGAAATCCATTCCAGTCTTAATTAAGTGAAAGGTATCATATGGAATACATAAAAAACATTGTTATTTTAGCCCAAAACATAATTATAAATAAAGGAATGCCATTTTATTGATGAGTAGAAAAAGTTAATATTAAAAGATGAAAGGAACAACAAGATTCTGTGGGGACAAGTGGACCTTCTACGTCACCTTCTCCACTAAACAGGGTCCAAACTGTGAACCAAACAAGATTAAAATGTCTTACTTGCGTTAACTAGTGTGTTAAAATACTTCCATGCATTTTACATCTCATCTGTAGCTGCTGACCTTTCACATAAGAGTTAATTTACTGTACAGATTTACATACCCCACACAGGATGTAAATCAAACCCACTAGTTTTTTTATGATTTTATGATTCATTTACATTCATAGCTTCAGGAGCATATGCAAAAACAACACTGTTCAACAGGTAATTGCAGCAGTGACAGTAATTAATGAAAACATATATACTTTCCTTCCTGATTCATTTCCCTTAGCAGCTGCTGCCGAGAACCTATGCAGCATTCATTAGTCTAGCTTTCTTCTTTAGAGGAATATTCTTAAAGGTCTTTGTTTATGTTGAAATGTGTTTTCCACAGCCATATGACAGCTGTGATTTTTCTTGTTGCTGCTTTAGTGGTTTGTGGGATTAACAGTGTCTCTCTCCCAGCCTGGTCTCTGTCAGATTTAATACAAATCACATTTCTACTTAAAGATTCTGGTAAGCCACAGTGAGCTGGCTAAAGAGGGAGAGACAGAATATATGTGCATATATGTGTATGGGACAGGCAAATGCCACAATTTAATAATATATCAGGTTGATATATGTGACTGATGTCAGGAACAACCTAGAATATGTCTGTGATCCGATGGGCACTTTATCTACCAAGGCATGGTTAGGTTAGTCTATTCTCATGTTATCTTGCACAGCAACATTCTAGTTCTATTTAACAGGACCCAAGGATGTTCACTCCTTTATGTACAATTCAAAAATATAGAAAGTCACCAAGCTTCACCAGGTTGGCTTACTTAATGGAAAGCATAGGAAACACAATGCAGGATAATAATATTAAGTCTACATAGATAAAGGAATGGAGATAGCATGAGATGTAATGTAATGATTATTCTAGACACATTGCTGTCCATATGTGAGTGAACTGCATAAGAAAAGATTAAAAAAGGCTTCTTGTAATAGTTCCCAATGTTCAAATCAGAGCATCTACATGGTTGTTGCCAGGTAGTGAAACAGGGCTAAAGATGATAGCTAGGAAGTGCCTGGGAGAAAAGAAAATGGAGAACATGGATAAAAGGATGGATGTATAACAGGGTCACATAACTGGAAAGAGTGTGGCTAAGTGAAGATTAAGAGGTAAGCAAACCTGAAACAGTTTGGTGACTTTATTATATTTTTGAATGATATATAAGAGTCTGACCAATTAGTGACATGAACCATGAAAAGTGAAAAGGTATTTTGTGACAGTGAAGTACCTTCATGAAAGCCTGAACTAATATCTGTGTGCAGCAAAAGTAATAGTTTCAGCCAACATAGTTGATTGTAATTCTGGAGGACCAAGCTAAGCAGGGTTCAAAATGTACAACTTAAGTAAAGCACTGCATCATTTGAAGATGATGAGTTTCACATTACATTACTTAATGGACATAAGCTAAATCTCCAAAGATGATTTTACCTTTTGAGACAGGAAATACAGCTACCAGTTGAGTATTTCATTAGACAACTTTACCTGTGCTATTTATATTCTCTGGCATTCCCTAAACTTAACTTTAAATGATCACTAAAAAAAACCACATGTTCGGAGAATCCTACAATATGTCCTCCTGGTACCCATAAGCTACATTGTGAAAAAAAACAATCTGTTCTCCCCATGGTTGAGATTGACGTATTTCTGTCTTTCCATATGACCTTCACTGCAATCAAATCATGCTTGCCCAAGAATTCCTTTATGTTCTGTCATTCATTCACGTTCATTCATCTCAACCTCCTAATAGACTGTAAGCTTGCAAGGGCCCTCTTCTGCATCATGTATTAATGTTACTGTCCATTTTGTATATTGTCATTTTTAGTGTTACTGTGACTTTGAAACCGCACTGTGGAATATGTTGGCACTTCATAAAGAAAAGTAATGCCAATGAAATTGCTACCATGATAAGACTTTTTAACCAGAATCAGAATCATCATTCCTAGTACTGATGAATGCCTAAACCCTCCCAAGAATTAATTCTTGATTTTTGCCAGGAAATCTTGCCATTTGACACAAATGCAGGACCTGGGTACATTAGTGTGTGCCTGGGTGTGTGTTAGTGTATGGTTGTCTTAGTGTGAGTGGTTGTGTTAGTGTGTGTTTGTCTGTGTAAGCGTATGGGGTGTTTTCTAGTGTAAGTAACTGGGTGTTTGTGTTATGCCTGAGTATGCATGGAAGTATGAGTGTCTGTTAGTGTGAGTGACCTTCCTGAGGTGGGGTTTGGATCTCCCCTTGTGGAACAGTGCCTTTGAAGCAACCAATTACATTGCAATAGATAAAGATCAATAGTAGTAACTATAACAAAGAATGATGAATTGCTTAGGAAATTATGGAATGTGAAATGAAATATTCATCCATGTGACATTATGTTTTATAGATAGGAACTGTACAGACTAGGTGGGTCTTCTAGATTATATCTATTGTAAATGTCTTTATATATTGTAAATGTCTTTATATCTCAGTATTACTATTATGCAGTCAACAGACTGAAAAAACAAAATGTGTTATCTTTGACAAGTTAGTATATTGTAACTTTTTATAAAATAAACACAATAATATCAGAATGTGTAAGATAATATTTTCTATGAGTGAAGGAAACAAATGTGATACATTTAACTATTTTTATTTGCAGATACACAGTAAATCAGAGCAAATAAATATGAACCGTTGAAATATAAAGAATGTAAGCAAATTAACACAGAAAGACAGTGCTTCAAAATAACCCAGTTATTAGAACTTTTATTGAATACTCCATTTGAGACACCTATAGGAGTTTGTTGGCTGTTGGGGAGGTCTTGATTGTCAATAAAAGTTAACCCTCAGTTAACCCTCAGAGTGCTAGCTACATACATGGTACAGAGGAGGCACACCACTGTGGGACAGTCTATTGTCATTCCTCTAAATAAAACACAGACATCAAAATTGATTTAATACTTTTAATTTCACTATGGATCAATAATTGGCCAACTATGTAACCCATTGTGACACTCCACAATATGTCATTACATTGTGTTTGCTTGTTGATAATATAAGCAACGTTCTGCTTTGAGCGCAAAATTTGGCCCAAAACGAGTCACGTAACCAATTATTAAAATAACACGATATAACCAACATATACTGTAAACCAACCAACCCTGGTTTAGGCGTAGTGCTTCAACACTTTCTACACTGAAGCCATTGGCATCCTCTCCTGTATAGGGTCTCCGCCAAACTAGTCTGCCTAGGCCAGAATAAACCATTGTTTAGCATTGTTCAGTGCCCAGTTCCCACACCTAATTAAAAATAAGTTTTATTATTGGCTTTCCCACCAATATTTAGCTAAATGTCAAGTTATCTATTAAAAACATCTCTAGCAAGTTTCCAAACCTTTCTTAGATCGATAGGGGATGTTTATTTACTCCTACCTGCTCAAATCTTAAATCCATACCGGTGAAACATAATGCACTGCCAGATTAATAATATACATTGATATTTGTTTGTGAATTAAACATTTATGTATTTAAATCACCATTTTTGTGGTAAACAGAAAACTAACTACCAGGGCGGACTGAATATCAATATACTTTGTGTAAAAAACACATAGAAACACTGTCAGAAATATTGTGCGTCATGTAGTTAAATAAAAACATCCCTCAAATGTCTACCTGCCATATAAACATGCATATGGAGGCCTATAGAAGTTTATAGGAAATGTCCACCCAGTAACAGCTGGTAGACTGCATTTATAATGCATATTTTGTATTTTATAAATATAAATTACTGACCTCAAGTGTTTAAGTGCGTTAGACTTATAATTTTACCATTTATTGACATCTGAACAGTTAAGAGTTATGTTTGTAGTGTGTCTAATTAAAAGAAGGTAACTTGACACTAGACTGGTTTTTACTCAATCAAATTATTAGACTCACAATTTATTGACTATCTTTAATAGAAGGAAAAGAAGTAGCTGCTGCAGGTCCAGTCCACCTTTAGGGATCCAGCTGGCCAGATCTCTTAAAGGCTGTGCTGTATATTTCTAGGTGTAACCCTAATGCGACAGCAGATAACATTTAATGCACAGGCTGGGGATTATTCCCTTTCTAGCTATCTGATATTGTGCACGTTTGCTACATCAGTATCTTGCATAAAGGAGGGTTAAAGGGAGTGATCACTGTGGGTTGTTGTGGCACCTTGATTTAGAGCAGGATGCTGACAGCATATACAACTAGACTGAGGGAGCTCACCAGAAGTACTTTTGGTATTATCATTAAGAACATTCATATAAAGTAAGTACAGGTTGTCCTACATATGTTTAGGATTCTGAATTTTATTTGTGACAACAGCAGAATCTATGCATAATAAATAATAGGCTAATATCACACTATGTAGGAAATACTTCCTAAGAGTCTATGGCAGGTGTGTCCAAGTTTTTCCTGCAGTGGGCCACTTCATCGGAAATGTATGTGTGCATGGGCCTAACTCATTTTTCACTGAGAGAAAATATGGCCTTTTAGCTTTATAATGCATATTAATACAGGGTTAATTTGGCAATACTGAAAAAAGCAGTGGGAACGTTTTTATGATCAACTTTTATATGTCATTCTCTCAATACTAAATTACTTAAACAGTAAAACAAAGTCAGTCCAAAAACAATTTAAAACAAGTTTAGCCAAATAAAACTGCACAAGGCTGGAGAACACTGCGGGTACAAGCTGGATTTAACCTGGCTGATGCACACTGGAGGCAGGGCCATTTTGGTGCCCATTTTATGGAAATAAATAAAATAGACAGAATCTTAATGCATCGGCATCGATGTATACTGGATAAAGATGACATCAGTACTTGGCAGATAATATAGGATAGAATCTTATGTGATGGGACTGAGAGTAATCAGTATACTAAAACAGTCATCATACATGGGACGCCTGAAGCCACAATTTAGTGCCACTAATCTTTTTTTATAAAATATGCAGATTGAAACAGAGTAAATAACACAAAACCTTTACTTTTCCTCTCACTGATTTCTGGGCCAAGAAGAAATCTTTTTTGTCCCCTGAAGTGACTACAAATTCAGGAGGGTGTTTTACCTCTGGATAAGTAAAAATTAAATGGTTTTATTTATTCCTGCAGTAATTAAAGTGCCAGGAAACAGACAAATACACACCAGGACAGGCTCTGCCACACCGACCCCCAAACACACACACCAGGACAGGCTCTGCCAAACCGACGCCCAAACACACATACACCAGGACAGGCTCTGCCACACCGACACCCAAACATATACACACACACACACCAGGACAGGCTCTGCCATACCGACACCCGCATTAGGACGGGTTAGGCTACACAAAGCAAAAAAATGCTTTCCACACTGGTTTGTTGTTTGTGTGTTTTCCCCCTTGTGTATTTATGCCCCAGCCAGCACCCCTTTAGTTGTAATGTTTCCCCCCCCCACCCTTGTGTATTGCCCAATGTGTATTTGTGGGCAGCCGAAGGCCGTTTAGTTTAGACTTAGGGCGACCTGGGAGGCAATTGACCCCCGGCCCAGCCTGCCCCTCACACTCACGAGTGAACTGTTCTTCTTCTTCTTCATTATTAAACCTGTTGCCACTGAAATCAACAGGACAAATATTTGCTCACGCTTATGGAGTTCGTATTAGATGTGGCTAGCGGTAAGTATGTGCAGTAGCAAGCTAGAGACTGGCCAATCAAAAAAATATATACTTTATTTTCTGACACATGTTAAAGCAGCAATTGCTTCTCAGCTAATTATGCACTCTGATAAATCAAATAATCTTTAAATAATATATTGTGGATCAGCTTAATGAAAAAACACTATGTAAAGGACAAAGGACAAAATTTGGAAAAATGTTGCTTAGAAGACAAGAATTTGTTTTTGTAATTTTTTTTTTTTAGAATCACTGAAAACAGGATACGGTGCCAAATAATTTGCATTGTAAATGCAACACACAGCAGAGAAAAAGAGCCTTTTTTGTTGAGAAACCATCAGTATGCACAAAAGCAGCATTATGATGCCCAGCTGATTAGCATGAAAATGAAAAGGGTTAAAAAGAAAAAGCACTTTGAAAACCGTTATTAGAGCACTGATGAAATTTGATCATTTATGTGCTGTGTTGATTCCCAATATTTATTTAGATTATAAAATCTAGTGATATACAATCAGCACTTTTAATTGCTGTTGTCAGTGACATTGGTTTTGGGCTGTATTATAAATAACTTTTAATTAACATTCCAAGAGATTTGCTTCAGAAAAATAAAATTGTACATGACTGCAGAATATGATGGTGCTATGTAAATCAATACATAACAGTACTGCCAATGCCTCCTTTATACATTGTTGCAAAATAGATCTTCATTTAAGGTATACTTGTTATATCCTGTAACCCATTGTACCCCACAGTAGAATATGATAGCGCTATGCAAAACAATAAATACCGTATTGTCTCGAATATAGGCCGCACTCGATTGTAGGCCGCACCCTTACAGTTTGGTGCTATTTTGAAGAAAAAAACACATTTGTGGAATAGTAAAACAGTATTTTATCTAATGATCAGGAATACATGTATTTTAACATCTTTCGTATCTATCAGTTTGTCAGCATATGTTAAATACAAACAGAAAACCAATAGGCATTTTAAGGTCCCCTCCCCTTAATTCATAATGCACCTTACTTAGAGATTTGCCCCTCTGCCCCAGATATGCTTTATAACCCCTGATATGCCACTCTGCCCCCCAGATATGCCACTCTGCCCCTCATATGCTTTATGCCCCCTAGAAATGCCCACCTACACCCCAGATATGCTTTATGCACCCTAGAAATGCCCACCTGCCCCCTAGAAATGCCCACCTGCCCCCCCCAGATATGTTTTATGCAAGTGTCACTCTGCCCCTCTGATATCCCACTCTGCTTCCTAGAATCCCCCCCCCCCGACTTACCAATGCACCACCAGACTCCATGGTGCCTACCGGGGCCGGCCGGTTAACATCTGCGCGATACACGTAGACAACCTCCGCTGCCGGCACTTCCGCCAGGGCTTCTATGGAGGACAACAGGAAGGTTATGTCACGCCGGTGCTCCACCATAGAAGCCCTGGCGGAAGTTCCGGCAGCAGAGGTTGTCTACGCACATTGCGCAGATGTCCATGGCTGATGGACAGGAGGATCCAGGTCCCCTGCAGCACTGCGGGGGATCTGGATCCTAACCTTGCTGCTTACCCGCAGCAGGGCTAAATGAAAAAGAAAAAAAACACCTGTATACAAAATAACTACCTAAACAGAAAGCAAGTAATCAATCCATACCTCCCAAAAGTCTTCAGGGGACAGTTACTATTTTCACCCACTTCTTCTGGGTACACCTACCAACACAAGTGTCCTAATTTGGTAATCCATTCGCAATATATCATTTCCATAGTCTATGTCTTTAAGAAAAGCACAATACACCAAACCAATACTACATGGTTTCTTTAAGTTAGAAACATGCTTCAGAATATGTATTCACATTTTTGGTCAAAGTTATGTATAATTATATTCTGTATGCTCTGTGGGTGAGGTCACCACAATCAGTCCTGTATCAGTCAAGTGATTGTTAGCTACAGGGCAAAGGTAGTCCTTTCATTAGACATGTGGACCCTGCAGGACAACTCTGACACACACTTATTGATCCACTTGTGGATTAATAGTGGATGGACATTGAGAAGTTCTGCTTTAGAATATCTGTCGTTAGGGAGTGAAATAAATGTTGTCTTGCCATCTTTGCAAGGTGATCCTGACCAAACGTCCATGAGCGAGAGAGATCGACAAATCTGGTTATCAATACAAAACCATGTGAAATTGATGCTGCAATTCTATCAATATTTCATATCAGAGCTGTCATGTATCTAAGTATATCTGCCCAATAAAATCAAGTTGCAAGATAGAAAATGAAGATATAAACTGACATGATAACCACATCCTGTAATCTCAAAGTAAGAAGCTTGTATACGTTGTTAAGATATTTGCAATTACCCTATGAATTGATGAGAAGTCAATAAGTAGAAAGCTTGACTATTTTAAAAATGAACATTTGTCAGTGCTCTGATCTATAATTCTATAATCTACAGTAAAGAAATAATATCATATACAAATTTAAAATGCACATGTATGTGAATATCCATGTTACTATTTTGGAAATATGCAACACTGCATGATCACATGCATTTAAATAAAAAGCATTTAAATGAAATTTCCATTTGTAGTCCTTGTTAGGATGCAATGTAAACTAAGAAAAGATAATCCCTGGCAAATATTTCCCATTTTTTTTAATGTATTGTACACATTAGTCTCAGGTTCAGTCACGCATTATTCTGCATGTTCCAGTAACAAACTCTTTCTCCACTGCATACAAAGGCATGCCCCTGTATGTCTAATCCTCCAAGCAGTGTTATACATTACCCAAGGCCAACAGAGAACAAATGCTTCTATTGGGAGAAGCAAATAGAAAATAATCCTATTTAGCAGTTTATTATTGTTAGAATGGTAATTGCTTTTTAATTCACAAAGCCTGCGTGCAATCTTTGAAGACAAACACTAGAAATAAATAGGACCATATTCAAACAGCACTCAGAGTAGCTATTATGGTACTTTCAAGTACTAATAATTACTAGTAGTAATAATTTGGTTCTGCCTCTCTTTTGGTCCTCTTATAATAAGCTTATCTTGCCTAGGTTTTCTAACCATATGGCATTACCTGTTTGGCGTTTAATTCGCCTGTGATTTTTCTGTTCTCTCATTTTTATTTTCTAATATCACCCCATTCCCTCACTTATTTAATTTGGCGTTTTGCCAGTCTCCATTTTTTTGAGCCATTCCTATCTCTTAAACTACCCTTTTTACAATAGCCCTGCTTCCCCCTCAGCAAAAAAAAGATGTTTGGCTAATAATTAATGTCTCAAGATCATCTCCTTCCCTTGGAAAAGACATCCATTCACTGCACACTGCATTCAATATTTCAATGGGTAGTAAACCTGGGGTATCTATCTCAAAATTATGGCAATTTATACACAGCAACTATGGGACAAATTGGTAAAAGTAATACAGTCACTATAGCAGCTAATAGTATGAGCCTACTGACAGTACCTGGGAACTGTCTGGTTCCGGCTAACGTGACGGTGGGTGGTCCTGCTGACTCAGGCGGTCTTGCAGATGTTGTGAGGCAGACCCGCTGATGTTGCGGGACGTTCCTGCTGACATCGTAGACCCAAAGCTGTATCCTGGCCTAGGCTGACTAGGCCTAAAGGCAGCATTTTACAGGAGGCGGCATAAATAGTTGCCCCACCTAGAGCCAATGCCTACAAGGGTCCTGTAAAGCAAGGTTATATGACCCCACGGTTAACAGGGTACATACAGTCATACATGCATACTCCTGCCTTCCCCTCTCCCTCCTTCCCTCACCTCAATTCCTCACTTAGCCCCTTACCTCAACCACAGCTTACCCTCTACCACTGTGCACAAGATGATGCTGGCTAAGTCTCTGACTTGTTCTCCAACGTCAGTGGAGAGCAAGGAATATATATAGCCAATGCTTTTGTGAATTAGCAACCACAGCTAGTCGAGCCATCACCTGGACAGTTTTTCACCTTCATCTGGGGCTTCAAAATGGAACTAAAATGCGCATTTGTATACAAGAACCCTTCCAAGGGTGGCACATGAGTGTCTGATATACTAAGCTTGCTGAGCACATCTTTTGTGTTAACTGTGTGCGTGGGACTCGGAAAGACGCTACAAAGGTTCTGCCAAAAACTCATTGTCTTGCTTTTACTTGCTTCCCCTCTGAAGGAGCCAGAAATTGGACAAGTGGGACAGCTCCGTCCCTTACAACTGGCACACATCCTGGTTTTAGCAGAATGTTACCAAGTTTGTGAAGGAACACCAACTGGAGAGAGTAAAAGTAGCCATGTGGTCCCCTAGGGTGATCTATAGGCTCCAAATAAAAAATGAAATAGGTTCCAGGACTTCCCAATGCCACAACAGCGGACTGTCTGGTATTGAGCAGGCTGACCTATAAACACAATGATATGACATGGCTGTTCAGGGAGGCCTCCCCTTAAGGATATTTATGTATGGGACTGGGCAGCTTCAGACACTGCCCACAGTGTATCTTATGGGAAGCCACTTTACTAAACAGTCCTTTTGCACAGGCGTTGTTGAGAACCTTGGAAAACGAGCTCAATGGAGAAAAAGTTCCTCTCCTATCATTAAGTTTTGTATTGATTCTTTCCAGGAACTCAAACAGAAGATGCCGTAAAAAAAAGCTTGGTGCGTAATGTGTTGTCTTAAGGAACCACCTGATCCTGGGTAGGGAACCGAGACACAGGCTGATCCTCGGCTTGCTCAGAGACTACTCTATCATTGATAGCTTTAAGGAGTTATAATCCCCAGTCCCCACTCTCCTGATCCGCCCTGCCCTTGGACTGTTATCATACCCCTTCCCACCTCACCCCCCATCCTCAGGTGTTATTCTTGCTGCAAAACCCCTATTTATGTACCCCTCTAACTGTTAAATGTGTTATTTTAATTGTATGATGTGATTACTGTCATTTATTTTGCATGATTTTAGCTTTTAGGTGTACAGTTGTTTTTTGACACTATATGGATGCTATCACCGTATGTACTACATACTACAAGCTACCAATGTTCGTGTTCTTCGCTGCGTCACAGTTTACCTTGTAGGTAATATATGAATAATAAACTTAATCAAGCAATCCTTTCAAGCACCCAAGATACAGTAATGTGCATCTATATAATACACATTATGAGCTGATAAGATAAAGGCTTTTTGTTTTAAAATGTCGAATCATGCATGTAATGTACAATACAAATAACACTGGGGAATGAATAAGGTTGACAAATTAAAATAGACACCCTTTGCATTTTTACAGAAATCTGACAAAATGACACTTAGTCCCAATGCCTAATGTATTCAATCACGTAAGAGAGTGCCACTAGAAGACGAGACTATATTTCCATGAATATTCTAAACTAACCAAAAGGTAGCTCTTTAGATATTGTCAAACACATCCGTCTCTTTGGACAAAGGCTTACAGAGAATGATGGGAGTTGTAGTTCAGCAACAAACGGATGCTTAGCAGTGGGCTATCCCTATTATTTAAAGTGTTACTAAACTTTATTTAATATGTTGCTTTTGTGTCTTCTGGCTGTCATTGATAACTGTGAAGCTAAATTATTCCATTCACTGTGCAAAAGTGCTGTGAATGTTAATGTCCTTTTTCCAAACACTTGTGCAGCATATGCGACCTCTATGGGTAAAGTGAAGCTATTACAGATCCACATTTACTCTGCATCCACCATAAGGGTATATTAAAGGTAACATTTCAGGAAAGCGTTGGCTCATTTCATTTATAAATGATTGTGCCAGAAGGACATTTGCATTACATTAAATTCAAATAACATTAAAATGTAATCACTTTTTTTTTATTTTGTGGTGGCACAGATCAGAGTCTTGTGATAACATCAAAAAATTTTATTAAGTGGATGGCCATATGGGCCATGTGGTTAAAATTTTAAAGCAACAGTTCAATAAGCTCAGAAAATGTGGCAGGATGATAAACATGGTATCCCCTTTGATTTTCCAGAGAAACACAATTTACATTAACAGTCATAGTATACAGTCCTAAATGGTTACTTACGTATCTGCCCCAGTAGCAGACAAGCTACTATGGTAGTGGTATCCATAGGGTCATCAACAATTTCATACTGTTCCAAACAATTCCTCTTAATGGAATAGGTCTCCCTACAGACCAAAGGCCACCCAGGACAAAATACTTTGCATATGAATATTATTTCATAATTTGACTGTTGATTTACAAAATTAAAATGGAACTAACAAAGTAAAGAATGTATTAGAAATATATAATGTAGTACTAATATTTTAATAGAATTCAATATGGAATGCACTAATTCAACCCACTTGTTTGTGTAGTAACCCGTAGTGGCAACACATCATACCCAGAGAATAAATGATTCCTAGGAAATTTGTGGCTTATGTCAGATATGCTTTTCCAAACACTAGATTTGGTAACTAAAGAAGTTGAGTTTACCAGTCATGCGTAACATAAAGCATAAAGTAAATTTCATTTTTAGGTTTGGGAACAAAACTGGAGAAAATGGAATCTGACATCCTATGACCTTTTAAAATTCCCATAACTTAATGTATTATACTGCAGAGGTTTATGGGATATTTTTTAACTGTAAAATATTAAACTGACCGAACAATTCAGACATAGGTATATAAATATATTTTTACATAGCTCTGCCAAATAGCCCAATGTAAATCCATCAACCAACTGTAGGTAAATCCTGTTCTGGTCTGAATTAAGATTATTGCCTGCCACATACTGTACTGTAAGATATATTATATTGTTTTTACATTACAAAACATGCTACTTCTAGAATGCCATAGCATTATTACAAAAGAGAGAGAAAACTGAATATTCAAAATTGCCAGTAATAAAAATGGGACAGCTTAGTGTCCTATGCAGCCACACCAACAAAGAATGCATATTTAAATACCTTGTAATTCAGTCAAACATAAGCAAATATTACCGTATTGGCCCAAATATAGGCCGCACTTTTTCCCCCCACTTTAGGTCTTTAAAGTGAAGGTGTGGCCTATATTCGGGGCTTAGCGCAGGGATGCGCAGTTTGTGTCGCCCGATGCCCGGGACATGCCGTTCCGGGCGCCTGGTGGGTGTATCAGGGGGGCAGAGTGACACTTGCATAAAGGGGGGGCAGGTGGGCATTTCTAGGAGGCATAAAGCATATCTGGGGGGTCAGAGTGGCATAGCTGGGAGCATAAAGCATATCAGTGGTTATAAAGCATATTAGGGGCAGAGTGGCATATCTGGGGGCAGAGTGGCATATCAAGGGTTATAAAGCATATCTGGGGGCAGTGTGGCATATCAGGGGGCAGAGGGGCATATCTAAGTAAGGTGTATATCTAAGTAAGGTGTATAATGCACCTAAGTAAGGTGCATTATGAATTAAGGGGGGGGACCTTAAAATGGCTATTGGTTTTCTGTTTGTATATAACATATGCGGACTAACTGATAGATACCAAAGATGTTAAAATACATGTATTCCTGATCGTTAGATAAAATACTGTTTTACCATTCCACTAATGTGTATTTTTTTCTTTAAAAAATTTTTTTTCTTTAAAATAGCACCAAACTTTAAGGGTGCAGCCTATATTCGAGCCAATACGGTAATACCCATACAACTGACTGTAAACAGTATTACTTGTTTTGCTTTTGTTAGGCGGCATACCCACAGAACTTATTAGGAAAAAAAAAAAATTTTTTAACAAATTTGTAATTTCTAATGACTTTTACTGTCAGACTCCAATTTACAGACAAATCCTTACCTTTATTTTCCACATGAAGTTAATGTATATATTACTCTGTGTTTCAGATACTTAAAACCAGATGAAGATAAAAAATCTAAACACAAGACAGCTGTGAAAAAGAAGACTTTAAATCCAGAGTTCAATGAGGTAACCATAAGCTTGGGATGGGACTTAATTTATACAGTGGATGTCATATTTAATTTAGCCAAATGTAATATTTCATATGATGTGGTCTATCTGGGCACATCTCTGCTCATCTGACAACAGCTGTGAGTGATATATAAAAGCATGTCTGCCTGTTGAATAGCTCTTAAACCAGAGTAAGTCCAGAGGAAGATTAAAATATGAAAGACAAAAACAAAGGTTGGAATACAGCACTCAGTTGTGAGATGGTGCACAAGCCAGGGTACCACCAAGTCCTTCAATAAATCCAAAATAAAGAAGCAGAGGCTCAGCACTCAAATGCTTGAGAAAGACCTGTGTGTCCAAACATTGCCTGGGTGAAATAAACTCACCTTACCATTTGAGTGCTGAGCCTCTGCTTCTTTATTTAAGATATGAAAGAGTGATTGGATCAGCCCATAAGTTCAGCAGGGTCCACCACAATGATCACCCTGTCTGTACTCTGTAGTGTCCCAAAGGGCATTGGAACCATCTGGTAGAAGTCTCATGATTACATCCTAGAGTAAAAGGGTATTTATCCATTGTTTGAAAAGATGAGCTGTAGGTCAGTTGAACTATGTGAAAGGAAAGATCTACACTATCAAAGGTAGGAAGATGTGCTTCAGTTTAGAACACACGTAATCAAGCGCTACAATCCCTGTGCAAAATAAACATATTTCTTTCAATGTGAAACAATACAAAAAAAGTAATGATCAGTGTCTTCCATTTGCATTTATATTATTTTCATATAATCATATTTTCGTTAATTTTATCATTTAGGAATTTTGCTATGAAATAAAACACAGTGACCTTGCAAAAAAAACTTTAGAAGTTACAGTCTGGGATTATGATATAGGAAAATCAAATGATTTTATAGGTAAGTGTAAAACATTGTGATAACTTCCTTCTACCATATAATGTTAACTCACAATCTCTATGTGTTATTCTACTTGTTTTTGTCTCTTGTTACTTTAATTTGTGCCATAAATAGAAGCCTCCGTGGAATACTGCTACTACTACTCCCTAAAAAAGATGGTTGGACAACATGTGTGTTGTGGTTTACAGGAACTGGTGTTCAAGAATCTGTATATCTCTATATTAGAGTTGTGCAAATTTTACATTTGGAAACTAAATTCGTTGTCACTCACCACTTTTCACTCTCTCATGCAATCTCACACTATCACTCAGGTTGTCTGACACTCTCTCACTGAATGTCTCTCTGCCTTCTCCGCGGACCTCTTCTGCATCCCTGTCTTCTTGCTGGGCAGCTCAGCTTTTCCCTTGCATCTTCTTGTTTTTATATCTTCTTATTGAATCTTCTATTCCAAAAATGTGTTCCTTGGCGTCCTAGTGAACCACCCCTAAAGGCCAGGGCCTCCAGGTCCACCCTCTGTCCCGATTGGATTGGCAACGTTGGAGAGACTGTTCCCGTGGCTCCACCCTTTTGCGGAAGTCCACAGAGACCAGAATAATGAAGATAGATTTGCGGAAAAAAGTGGCAAAAATGCTTTTCTTTCTCAACAAATCTGTCTTCATTATTCTGGCCTCCATATACTGCTCCTCAAATCAGGGAAGAGGTTTTCCCGGAAACTAATTTGATGGGTTAGGTTGTGGGGATATTCTTTATATCATTGATTCTAATCATCATTAGATGCCCAATTTCCTATATGATAGTGTAGCTAATTATTATTATTAATATTATCTTTTATTTTTATAGCTCCAACAATTTACACAGCGCTTCTTACAATACATATATTCAAGGTGTATGACAAGACTAGAATTGACAGACTAAGGCAAACCGATACATTAGGTGGAGAGAGCCCTGCTTGCAAGCTTATAATCTTGAGGTAATGGGGTAAGGACAAACATAAGGAATAGAGAAAGGTGAGAGGTAGTGTGGGGTCTAGCAGCTAAGATGGTATGCTTCTCTGAAGAAGTGAGTTTTGAGATGTTTCTTGAATGTTGGGAGGGAGGGTGAAAGCTAAAGGTTTGGTGGAAGTAGGTCCCAGAAATATGGGGCAGCACAAGTAAAATCTTGTAGACTGAAAAATGAAGAAGTGATAAGTGAGGAGGAGAGCCTTTGCCCATGGGAAGAACATAAAGATTGAGTAGGGGAGTATTTGTTTATAAGGGCAGAAGTGTATGCCGGAGCATGGTTTTTTTAAGTTAGCACCAGGATTTTAAAAGTCGAGACAATAATTCTTGGGTGAAGAATGGGCGGATGCGAGAGATGTTTTTTAGGTGCAATGGACTGCATGTGAGGGATGAAGGAGAGGTTTGAGTCAAGAATGGGCCTGGTTACTAGGAGAGATAGTCGTGTTGTTAATGGTGATAGAGAATTCAGGTAGTGGGATGGAGATGGAAGGAGGGTAGATAATGAGTTCAGTATTAGAAAGATTAAGTTTCAGGTAGCATTTTGACATCCATGAAGAAATAGCAGACAAGCGGTTGGTAATTGATATCATTAATTTCCCATACATATGGTGGTTGATGGTACGTACAACAAAGTCTATTTAAGATTTGCTTGAATGTTTAGTACTTGTGAATTTGACATTGAAACTTATATGTTTTAAGTATTCTTGGTTTTTCCTTTCTCATGCCGTCGTGTCTCTGATAAAATGTTATATTTTTTTTTATATGGAACATTATGGGTTATAGGGAATGTTGAAATCCTTGGGTTTTTCCTTGTGTGGACATGTTCTCCTTGGACAATATAACCGGAAAACTGTTGATGAAAACAGCATAGTCAGATATTTCAGTTCTATACATCAGGCAGACACAAAATTCATAGCTGTGAACATTAGTATTTTACAAGAGTAAGTCTCTTGCTTGTTAAAACTTGCATACTAACAATGGCTCAAATATATGCTAATGTTAAGTTCACATCTTTAAGTTTGCATATGTTTGGAACAAAAAGTCTGATTCCTGTTAAGACTGCTATGTCCTGAGTATATGGTTCATGTTAATTATATGGTCAGTGTATTACAGGAAAATGGGAGGCTTGTATTTATGGCAATAAAGATGGAGATATATGTGCTTTAGAGCTGTAAATGTCTTTTTTCGTTTACTGGTGAGGTAGTCCTTGAGATTTAACAACTATCTTTAGTGGTCCTCAGACATGTTTTCTATTACCTTTTATAATTACATTTACAAAATGTTGAAAGTGATAACATTATTTGTTTGTTTTAAAGGAGGAGTTGTTTTGGGAATAAATGCAAAAGGAGAACGTCTTAAACACTGGTTCGATTGCCTGAAAAACAAAGACAAGAAAATTGAACGTTGGCACACGTTAACGAACGAGCTGCCAGGAGCTGTCCTCAGTGACTGACGTGAATCTCCCATTTCTGTGTTGTGATAGCACAGCTGTGAAGGAACAAGACACAAGTTATGCCTTTGCCTTTACCACAGTTAACAGTTTATAGCGGAAGGAATTGGCAGGAGGACATTTGTTTTCCCCATGGATCGATTTTGTTCCTCATGTTACAGTTGTTCCAATAAGGTTAACAGTCTTCAGACAGTATATGTAAAAGGATAGAAGAATGGTGCACCTTTCAGAGCTATAATACTTACATATATCAGGGTTCATGCCTTGACTTTACAACAACAAAAAATAAAGGTTCAGAACTACCTATTTATAGATAGGTCATCATTGTATTAAGAGTGAGGTCATTCACAGTTATAATACAATATAATAAAATACTTGGTTTTAACTGTAGGCTACCTTTCTCTTAATATGAAACTACTTTATCACATTTTTTTTCTGGAGTGATCAGCAGACTTATACACTGTAGTTATTGGTTCATGTTTTTTTCACATATTCTAGTCATTGCTGAGCTACAATTGCCATCATCTTCAGCCAGGCTATGGTTTATCAACAACTGGCTAAGAGTCATGGGATTTGTAATGCAGCAACACGTGGAGCTAGCACTGAAAGTTTCTGTTTAAGAGTTGTATGTGGCTGGTTGGTTTTGTTGTTGTTCATGTATTCGATTTTTGTATTTTTTTATACTATTGATTATGGAGCTATGTGCAGTTTGCCTTGTGTATGTCTGCAAGACAGGGCATAATCATTTCAAAAGCACTAAGTTAAATGTCAAAAAATGAAGGTAAAAAATGTACTTTTTGTTAAATAAATGTTTTGTTAACGTGGCGGGCAAACTGCAAAGTTTTTATGCAAACATATGTACACCATTCCATGCCTTGATAGGACTATTTAAAATTGCATGTTTTATTTGTTTCAGAGCTTTAGTTATTGGGTAAAGAAAAGGTAATGTTTTTTTATCAAACTGAATGAAGCACCAACTCAGTAGCAAGCCCCACAATTCTTGAACTCTTGCTAAGCAGAAAAAGACCATTCTAATAGCAGTGTACTAAAGTATATTGATGTCTCAGCAGAGAACAAACATGGACATACAATTATATATTATAAATTATTTACTGAATGGAAGCATTTACTTATACACAAGCTTGACATGGTTATTTCCTTTTTGTCACTACTGTTTTATGTTCTTACCTCAGATAGAATGATGTTGGCCTTCAGTGGCAGCGTATCACTTATCTGCACATGTACACTAAGCTGTCAGCTAGCCTACCAGCCATTTTGAGCTTGGACTTTGAAGGTGTCAGAGATGTGCAGGAGCCGTGCGCTGTTTCAGGCCCCCTTGCATGTATGGCGAAATTTTTTATAACGCAAAACACAAAGGAGGCAACCTGTTACACCAGGTCCAAAAACACTGAAAATCAAGAGATATACAGTGAAACCAAGCGTAACTTAGAGATATAGTTTCCCCCCAAAGAACTAGGCTTGCCCTATAGTTCCCCACCCTCAGCTCCTTGTCTTGTTTTGGGTGAGTTTGTCCCAACACATCTCCTGCTTACCAATGTGCATGCTTAGTGTACCCGCCACCCATCAGCTCCAGCACTGGCTCTCAGGAGATTTCCAGGGTATCTAACAAGAACCCACATCCCCCGTGTGTGCAACAAACACTCCCATTGTGCATTCCCACAAGTAATTACAAAACACTTAATATACACTTTTCCTTGATGGCCCTTTTTAAGGCATTGTCATGTAATCAATAAAATACTTATATAGGTCTGGAAATCCGTAGGCCTCTCTATAGTCTCAAATAGTTTTAAATTAACCATTCACAATAATAGAAAGACTATTAGAAAACATTTACTGTATGCGTAACGTAAGTCATAAAAAAAAGGATTTCTTCGAACTGAAGATAAAGTGCTGGCGTTTTGCTAGCTGCTTTTAACACATCACATTTTATTGTCACATCCCCTCATAAAAAAAGAATACTGTAGATCAATTCTAGTGCTAAAATGTTAATGGGTAGAAAATTTCTTCCGTGAGAAATAAGCTAAAGATAACAGGTGTGAGTCAGTATGACGAGTGACTATATAAAAGAAGTAAGAAGTTCACCTGATTCTGAATTACAAATGCTGTTGCAGTGTGGGGGGTGTCTATTAATTTACTGTAATTCTTCTGGTTTACAGAACAATGGACTGAATATATTTTTATGCACGTACTACATTGAATTAATAAACATAACTTATCTCCTTTGCCACATGGTAACAGTGATGTTACCCATTTTAAATTAAAATGAACATGGGCATTAAACATTTTTTTAATTCTACATACTCACTAATTATAATGTATTATAATAGATGGGAACTCCTCTGATCTCACCCAGAGATTCTGGGTTTTACACTCACTGGCTAGCAATTGAGACTACAAAATTAAACTGCATTGATAATTTATGAGGCTAGCTTTCAGACTACACAATAAAATGTTTACATAATGCTGCCCTACAGTAAAAAATATCGTCCACAGCTTTATTACAACCATAAATAATATAAATGAGATTATATATAGTTCTGAGTCACAGATCAGCTCGAAACCTACCATACAACCAACACCAACAACCAATTAACCATACCCAACCGAAAAATACCAATTCTACCCCCTACCTTACCAATCCAGCCCCACCACTGTGACAAAGCGAAGCCAAAAACGACAACCCAAAATTCAGGGAGGGAGGGTGGGACAAAAGCAGGTAAGAAGCTCAAATTAAATGTGACTGTTATCTAAAATGCCCGCCCATTTATAGCATCCAACAAGACCCCACCTACTAAACCCTGTAACCAACCCCAGACCTAGTAAGATAATAAAACCCTCCTCCTAGCTCCGTCAAGGCCCGCTTCGCTAAACTCCGTGGGCTACAATAGAGGCATTAGACATGGGTCACTGGGGAGGATGAAGTTTTCATGTATTGCAACCTCATGTCTCAGTGGTATTTGAAATAGATCATAGATTGTGAAGGACTCTAGGTGCTTTGTGGAGGACACTAATACCACTTAAATAGAAATCCTTAATATTTCCTTTTATTTTGTGTAATTTACTGCTTGGAAGCATAGCCCTTTATGGTCCTAGGAAGCATCCAGTACATTGTTAAACTCTCGTGATTTGAAATGGATTTGAAATGGATAGGACTGCATACCCGATATTATTTCTGTTATTTTATTATAATCAAAAAAGAGAATAACACAAGATACAATAGACTAAATTTGATTTAATTATGCTAAATAATGATAAATAATATATATATTTTTTTTTACTTATTAGTTTTATTGTAGGATTTGCCCCCCCCCTTTTTTTCAATCACGATTCCTGTTGTTAAATATGTCTTTACTATTTCTTATCAAATACCACTGATACACTGATACGCTCACTGGTGGCCAACCTCAGCAGATATGCATGCATCCAATATAACACATGCTTAGCATATGTTTTAGTCATTCATTTAGAGTTCTGATTGTTTTGTTAGATGATCATAGAAAAAGAAAAAAATATTCCCCGCGATGAATCAGTTTGACGGCCTTGACAATTAAGTTATTTGCTGCTAAGGATACTGTATATGATACCATTTTTATAAAGTCCATCCTAAGTTGTTATAAGAAATGTTTAAAGAAGGTGTTAAACTCATAGGTAGAGACCGGTGTTTTCTCCAATTAGCTTGTAAACACTATGTGAACACACATCAATTATCATGAAACCCATTACTTTTGACATTTCCACTGGTGTAATTATTTATTGGAAATTATTACATGTTGTTTGCATTAAGCACTAAAAATAAGAATGACTATGTTCCTGGGGTAGAATTGCAGGGAGCATGTATGTGTATAATTTATATTTGTATAACTATCAGGTCGATTGAACCAGCTGTATGTAATGTGTGTTTCTTAGTCTTAGACATGTTCATATTTACATAACTGTATTTTACTTTGCTCTATGTGCTTGTAGATGTTCTTACTTATGCTAATATATTTTTACACGTAAAGAAATTACAAAAGTACAATGGCTATTTATTACTGTTACAGACTGTACATTACCTTGCATTAGTTTGCAATATGAAGTCATAGAGCAATGCAGAGTATTCCCAGTAGCTGATATATAGCAGTTCATAAGCCAACAGTTCTTTTTTTTTCCATTACATCTATTAAATAGAAGAAGTTAGTCCCAGTTTCATACATCCCAAATATTCCAATTTCCAGGCACTGTCCTGCTGTTCCACCAGTTCCTCATTTGTGGGCAGTGGGGATCATGGGCAAGATCTATCCCAGGGATCTGTAAAATCGATGCAGGTCTGTGCAGATACACACAAACCTCCATCACAGCATCCACATTGCCTCCTTGCAATGCAGCTTCAGGTTCTAGTAAGGTGGAAAGGCAGTCCCACCCCTCACAAAGGTGTCCCAATTTGTACACCTACGATTTTGGGGTGTATGCAGTTTGGGCCATGAATTACACTGTTTCCCCCTGTTAATTTACTAGCCAATGTGCTTAATGATTAGCCAATGTACATGCTTTGCTGGTTAAAATGTGATTGCCACTAAGCAGTTGTACATGCATGGCTTACAGATATGCTCATTAGAAAGGACAAACAACCATCATCAACTATATATATGTAAAGTATATTAAAGTCCTGGCTATTTGTATTCCATATGCCATATTTTGTTTTCAGACAATTTCAAATTATATGGAGAGGAGGAATAAACATTGAAATATAATGATATCATCTTATTTCTTTTACCTTTAATTGCCCAGTTATTTGCACCTAGACCACTATGAATACCCAGTGTTCGACAACATGAATAATCACATTTCGAAAACTAGATGGCTTTAACTTATTTGCGCTGCGCAGAAGATGTTCAAGGGTCTGGTTGTGTAGTAGAGAACTAGGAAAATATAGTTGGTCTGTATGTAAAGACTTAACATGGCAGGGTATGATGTCATGAAGCCTGGACTAGCCATTTGCCACATCAGGCAAATGCCCAGTGGGCATACACACACTGATCTGCCACTCCAGCAAATCAGATGCTACAGTGTGCAGTCTCTCATATCCAACTATTGATGGCACGTCATAGGCAGTTGCCAGCCTTAAAGTGCCGGGGCTGCCTTGTCGTCCTAAGTCTGGCCCTGGATGTCATAAACCAACAGCCTACATCTTTATTCCTCTACATATGGGCCATCAATAAAGCGGGAGAAGGGATGTCTGTGTTATCAAACTCTTAATACTATAGTACAAAGAACAATATCATATACCTTGCATATAGTGATGCAGTATTCATGTACTGAGAGGCTAAACGTGAAGATAAGAATAGATACTGATAACTGTCATCAATGTATCAAAGGCCTCCATCTTCGAGTCTAATGAAATTGCTATAGTTGGACATAAAAGGTGTTCTAAAAGTTAAAACTTACTTTATATAAAAATCTTCCCATAAATATATATAGCACAATACAAAAAAGGTGTTTGTTTACTAAACTGTGAGTGCATCCAAGTGTGCTACAATGAAAGTTTGCAGCACAATAGTTCAACTCACAAATTCACTTAAGCCAACTTTCATTATGCACCCTTAATAAAGCACTCACAACATACATTTGACAGCAGAGGAGTTGAGTTGAAAATTTTCTCCCTCACTTCCATGCCCTCGCCTGAGACTAACAAAACTAAAAGTTGCAGGCTCCCACAAACACCTTGCATAGTAGTGAATATAAAAGCTGTTTTAGGAGTGTTAGTATACAAGGGCATGCAACCTCAGTAGAGTCTTGCGTTTTGTTTTGCTAACCCTTAACTCGACTGACCACCCAAATTCTTGTAGACCTAAAAGTGCAATTTTTTTGTCAAACATATAAAATGTGCATTGATAACATAAGGGCTGGAAGAATATTCAGTACTGTAGCTAGACATTATACTTTACTAATTGAAAGCAAATGCATGTTTTATTTTATATCTGCATGGTATCAGATCACCATAATTTCATATACATAACCTAACATTAATACAACAGACTTTCAAATACAGAATTAGTAATTCTATATGAGACCATTAAAACAAGATGAACAAAGTAGAGTTTACTTATTATTATTTTTAAAATATCTGGCACCAAATTCAATGTGACTACCTGCCACTATCACTAGGTGAATTTCATGCATTTTCCATAATTTGAAACAAGAATTTGTGAAATGTGAAACATTCATGACAGGGTCTGTTGATGATTTTAATGAATGTATCTGTGTTGATTCATATTTTATTTAATTCAGGGTGTAACCTAAGCCTTTGGTGGACCACCAAGGCTTCTTGGTATATATATGTGGGCCTGTTAAAACATGACATCTGCTGCAAATAATTTTTGTAATTACTTATAACCGGGCATATGCAAGGTCCACTGTGTCCAATTGAAAAATAACCTTATGCGCAATGAGTCATAATTACATTTTGTAAATAGATGAACTTTAAACTGACTAAAATGTGAACAGTGCACCTATGCTGGCCCATAGTAAGGACACCCTATCGAATTTTATTGTGAAAATGTTGAAGCAAATAAAAAATATGTATGGTTTGGGGGGAAAAAACAATAGTGTCAGCTCTTTAGGAGCCTTTGACTTCTAGTATAATTCCATACGCAGTCTAGAGTTTGTATATTTGGACAGCATGCTGCCTACAGCAGGAATCGACAACCTTTGGTAATTTGGCGGTAAATTGATTACTTCCAAAAATACAGGTTTAAAGGTGTTGTGTGTGTGGTGTAGCTGGCTAGGTTTGCTGATTCCTGAACTGGGGCTAATGTATTTAAGTGTGAAAACCCTTCTTTGCTGCAATCATTTTTGAAGATTCTAGAAGCTTCTGCAGCATTAAAGCATTCTGACTTATTTTCTATCAAAGGTACTCTTTAAATCTAGTTTTATTTTTCTGAACAGTGAAAAAAATCTTGTATGCAGTGGACTTCAAATTGAAAAAAAAATTGTCACATCCTAAATATTTTGTAATATTTGTGGTATATACTGAGAATATGCATGACTTTATTTGAATGCAATGCTGGTGTCCTTAATTAAGAAAAAAAAAAATTAAAAATATTCCATGTCACCTATATTTCTATCTGTCATAGAGCTCTAATGTTTACAGTAATTTCAGGTGTTTAGGACTATGTTAAAGGAAAAAGAAAGTGCTTTTGTAAAAGACAAATGATGCTATGCGTAATTCTTTTTCCAGATTAAATTTTCCTTCTAGACAAGGTCATGTGCACGGTATAACCTCATAGCTCCTTGGCTGCCATTTGGGTATGCATTGCAATTCTCTGCTATGCATCGTCAGCCCCAATGGCAATCCAGGAGCAATAAAGCATAACTCTCCCCAAATTATTTGTGACATATTTTGTTTTTTTTTAATTGATTGATATTTTTATTTAACTGAGACCTGAGAAGAGTGATCAAAGATTCACCCTAGTTCAGGAGCAATTCACCATCAATGCCTTAGTCCATGAACTGTTCTACGTTTGTCTGTGGCCCATAAGCACATCATGTATTTTCAGCATTTCCACACATGATCACAGTTGATCATGCAGTTACCTTTGTTCATGTGAGGGGATCCATACAATATGCACTGTTAATAAGGCCTAATGACCAACATTGAGAACATATAACATTATCCGGGATTGAGCATTTGTAACTATCCAGTTGGTTTTTAAATATTATATTATTATATATTATCAAACACTAGGATTATAAGATTTATTATCCCAAAACTAAAGGCCTTAGTTGCCCAGACATGACATGATCCATGGAGGACATGTGAAAATTATCTGCCAGCAGTAAAAATTTTATTTCGTTATAACCAATTCTATTTGAGCATTGAACAGCAATTGCTTTTGAACTAGGCGGCCTTTTCAGTTCAGGTAAACAAAAAAATCGAAGCCTTTGTCTAGAGGAGGGGAGTTCTGCTTTATGGATTTTCCATTTTCTACCGGAGCCTTTTTTAAATGGAGTGTACCTAACACTGCATGCAGAGTGTTGTTGTTATGCAATGACTTGTTAAATGTTTGATACTAATGTTTTGCTACAATGTGAAGGTTGCAGGCCTATGTCAAAACTGCATCCTACAGACTTTTGTATTTCAGTATTAAGTACCCTGACTGTGTACTTTTTTGTCTGCTTTGTTAAAATATTTATAAACATGAAGAAAAAAATACATGTATAATAAAACTAAACCAATTACCATTTTTGTCCTGTTTGCGTAGTTATGCATGTTACCGTTGATGCTACTTTTCTGAAATATCGTAATTTATAGCTCAGTATACAGAAAGAACCCATTTAAAGCAGACCTTTTATGCAATGTGATAAAGACAGTTCTTGATTTCAAATACATATACATAACAGCACCAATAATAAAGCTGGGCATCTATCTCCTTGACGTTGTCCAGTGTTCTGGTAACTAATATCAAAGAGTTATGTTGAACCATAACTACATCATGTCAACATTCTCTTCATCTTTTTGGTCTTCTTTTTGATATTGTCTATTTTTGTATCATGAAAGAAATAACATAGTCACCCAAATTTAAAAAAAAAATGCTGCTGGGCTTCAACCTGGCGTAATTTGAGCAGCAATGCGATCCCTCTTTTATATCAGTGCACAGTCCTCCTTCGTTTGTCCATTACATGATGACATCATGATGCTCTGACCAGTGGCGGAACTACCGGGGTCGCAGGGGTCGCGACCACGACTGGGCCCTGGAGTTCTGCCAGTCAGGGGGCCCCAAGGGGTGGCAAGTGGTCGTTTTCAGCAAGCGCTCGGCGCCCTTCTGTCTGCTCTGCTGCCGCCGCTGCCTGCCTAAGCGCTGCCCCGACTGCAGTGGTGGAAGCGTGAGGCATCTGTCTCTGGTGCCGGCGCTTCACGCTGAGAGCCGGCATATGATGGCTCAGCAGTGAAGGGGGTAGGGAGAGGGTAGATAGTGAGAAGGTGGTAGATAGAGGGTAGATAGTGAGAATGGGGGGTAGGGAGAGGGTAGATAGTGAGAGGGGGTAGGGAAAGGGTAGATAGTGAGAAGGGATAGAGGGTAGATAGTGAGAGGGGGGGTAGGGAGAGGATAGATAGCAAGAAGGGGGTAGGGTGAGGGTAGATAGTGAGAAGGGGGTAGGGTGAGGGTAGATAGTGAGAAGGGGGTAGGGAGAGGGTAGATAATGAGAATGGGGGAAAGGGAGAGGGTAGATAGTGAGAAGGGGTGAGGGTAGATAGTGAGAAGGGGGGGGGAGGTAGAGGGTAGATAGTGAGAAGGGAGGGAGAGGGGGTAGATAGTGTGAGAAGGGGGTAGATGGTGTGAGTAGAGGGAAGATTGGGTTGCGGGTGGGGGGGCCCTGAGGCTTCTAGTTACACCCCTGGCTCTGACGCTTTTCCTCCCATACAGATTTATGCAAGAGCACATAATATGGTCATACAAAGCACATAAAACGTGGATCGCTACATCAACAAAACACCTGGAGAAACAGTGTGGTTGTATGACAGCGTGGGTACAGCCTGGGGATGAGGTGGGGTGAATATGGGGGTTAAACAAATGAGTGGACCTGGAGAGGAGTAGGACTAGTCCTTCTCTCATAAAAGATTAGTCTATTAGCATTCTGTGATAAGCCTGCATCCGCCTTGGACTGAGGCCTGCTCCCTTCCCAGCAACAGGCATTTTCAAGCAAACCATAAAGCGATCTTTATACAGCACATTAGGCGGGAAACATCTTCATTGGTACCTTGTGTATTTTCCGGGGGAATTTTCCATAAAATACTGAGGGATAGGACATGTACATTCTCCATATAGAGTCCTTAAGCTCCAGAGGTCCTAGCATGGCTTTGCAAAGGAGCACTGCCCGAACAAGTGAAAGGGATGTCTCCTCTGCCACTGTGCACTGTGGGCAATGTCTCCTGTTTGAGTTGCCTCCACAGGGACAATAGGAAAAACCCTTTTAAGTAGACTTGCGCATTTGTCTTCGGGCGAACATGGAAACGAGCACGAAGAGGCTGTTTTTTTGTTCGTGCCGAAGACGCGCCGAAGAGAATACAGTGCCGGCAAAACGTAGGAGAAGACGAAGACTCACAACCACGAAGAATCGAAGGATTGAGCTGATCCTCGTCTCTCCAATCAGCTCACTCTTGTGACGTCACGCTAAGGGTCTCGTCCAATGCCTGTGCTGCTGTTTTTTGAATTCTGAAGGCGCCTTTATAAGACCAGAGCTTGCCTGAGAGATCCATTCATTTTTCGCTGTGACTGCTTTGGCAACACTGTTGTGCTGCATCCGAGCGTTACAGAGAGATTGTTCTGTTCTGTGTGAGACTGGTAAGCCTCAGCCTGCCATTTCTCACAGTGTACTTAATCCTCACTTCAGTTCTACTGAATTAATATTTAATAATAATAATTTGATTAATTTAATAATTTTTTTTATTTAATTTGTCATCAACTGTGTAGTCCTGTTGAGTTGACAGTGCACTCAGTGCCTTACTGGCACTGGGGTGCCCTTGCCCTGGGCTGGCACTAGTGCCTACTGCCTGTCCTGCTTAAATAAATGAACTAATAGAATTTATAAATAATTTAATAGAATATATTATTAATAATTGAGTACATATAAAATTATATATATATTTGTCAGTTATATATACTATAGTTAGTATAGTATTAGTAATAGACATTCAAGACATCTACTAGTGTCTAATCTAAAATCAGTAATATTAATAATTAATAATTGAATACATTATAAAATTATATATATATTTGTCAGTTATATATACTATAGTTACGTTAGTAATAGTATACTAGTGTAGAGTGTACTGTAGACATTCAAGACATCTACTAGTGTCTAATCTAAAATCATTAATATCAATAATTCTATAATTCTTATCTTAATAATTAATTAAATTAGCTATAAAAATATAATTAATAATTACTTCTATCTTATAGTTCAGCTAATCTCTTAGGCCCGTATAAATTCAAAGTCTTTAATTTTTTTTATCCCCATTTTTTATTTTTTTTTAAGTTTTTTTAAACACTACACTACACACACAACACAACATTTGAAATGGATCCTCCTTTTGGGACTAAGGAGGGACAAGCTCCATCTACCACCACCACCAGCACCACCACCAGTTCTAAGATGCAGCCTTTGCGTCAGTCTAGTCAGCCAAGTAGGCCAAGCTCTCGCTTATCATTTGGGGAAGCATTGCTTGAAGGATCATCAAGTAAAGGAAAGGCACCAAAAGCAGGCAGTAGTAGTGCGGCTAGGCCCACAAGCTCTATGGTTTTTTACGGAAAGCCTAAAGCACCAGAAGCACGTTCAAAGTATAAGGGTAGCACAACTAGTATTTCTACTAGCCCAGTGAGTAAAAATAAGTGCCTTTTGCCCCAAGCAGCATCTTCCCCATCCACGGGCAGCATGCAAGGTACCAAGCAGAGCCAAATTAGCAGCAAGACTCAGAGGGGTCCCAAACCAAAGCGATCTCATTCCTTTGTAAGGAAAACCACCACCACCACCTCTACCGCCTCTACCACTAGTGCTGCGCCTACTGTTCCCACCAGTACCGCCACGCCATGTCCTCCTAGTACCTCTAGCAAGCCACCAAGTCCTTACAATATTTTTGTGAAGACAGTTAGAGAGAGGGCTACACATAGTGGAACTCCGCCTAGTGAGGAGCCTGAGACTGAGAGGCCAAGTGCAGAGTCTGTTCTTCCTGCTCGCACTACTACTAGTCACGAGTCTCACGACGATATCAGTCTTAGCTCCAGCCTAGCAGGAATTCCATTCAATCTGGCTAATGAAGAACTAGACTATGAGCCAGAGGAAGTAGAGGAGATGAGTGGTCAGGAATCAGATCCCTCAGGGAGCAGTGTCCAAATGACTAGTGCACAATTTTCCCCTGAGCCTCCACCTTCTCCGCTACGATCATCACCATCACCACCACCAGCAGCAGCAAAACCTAGCAAATCTAAAGTTAAAGCAATTAGCAGTCCCACTATGGCCAGTACTGTTACCACCAGTCCCACCACCACTAGTTCTGCCTCTGTTCATCCACCCCGAGCAGTAGGACCAGCACCCAAGGCACACTCCAAGGCTATGCGCGCCCCAATTTGGGAGCACTTTGAAAATGTTGAAGAAGGGCGCTATGGAAAGTGCAAACATTGTGGGAAGCTAATAAGCAGAGGGAAAGTGTCTGGCCATTTTACCAGTGCTAGCATGAAGCATCACCTCAGCACTCAACACAACGCTGTGCTATTGGGGAAAGATGCAGAAGTAAAACTTAGTGCAGGCAGCATAGCTGGTGGCCATGGAAAAACCCCAACAGCTGCTTCTGAGCCAATAGCAGCAGCAGCAGCTAGTGCTGGCAGCCAGAGACCAAGGCAGGTTGGAGCACTGCATGTCCAGCCCACCCTGGAACAATTTGTGGCATTCCAATCCAAAAGGTCAATGCCCAAACAGCAGGCCAATAAAGTAACGCGACTTATTGGTCAGTTCATTGCTTTTGGAGGGGCATCCTTCTCTATGATCGAAGGGGAGCCTTTCAAACAATTGATGGCGGCTGTGGCTCCACAATATACAGTTCCGTCACTTTCAGCAGGAACATTGTCCCCTCATTGTATCGGTCCTGTGTTGCAGCAGTGAAAGAGGAGCTTTCCAGAGGAAAGAGGAGGCTGCTGGTCAGTCTGTTCATTTCACAACAGATTTGTGGAGTGCACCTAGTGGGCAGCATGCCTTTCTTTCTTTGACAGCACACTGGTGGCAGCCCAGTGTGCCCAAGGAAGCTGCTGCAGCAGGCTACCAATCATTCCTTCTCCATGCAGAAGTGATGGATGAAAAGCACACTTCCCAAAATATTCTGCATGCGATGAGGAAAATGTTTAGCCTTTGGGTGGGAGCAGAGGCAGGCACCAATGTTGAAGTTGGTTTTGTGGTAACTGACGAAGGTGCCAATATGGTGAAAGCGCTGCGAGATGGTCATATTGTTGGTGTGCGCTGTGCAGCCCACATCATCCATCTTGTAGTGAAGGCAGCAATGTCAGAAGGAATTAATGTGGCAGCAGTAGTTCTGTCCCGCTGCAGAAAGATCGCTGGGCACTTTCACCATAGTGTTAAGGCTAGCCAACTTTTGAGGGAAGAGCAAGAGAGGTCAGGTCTTCCCGTACACTGCCTACGTCAGGATGTCAGTACAAGGTGGAACTCCACGTTAGACATGCTAGAGAGGATTTTGGAGCAGCAGAGGGCAATCCATAATCTTGCCTAAGAGCACAATATTGGGATTACATCTCCATTGAATAGGGAGGATTGGACAGTGATCGCCCAGCTAGTGGCAGTCCTTAAACCATTCAGGGATGCCACAGAAAATTTAAGCTCAAACACTGCCAGTCTGGCCCAGGTAATCCCAGTGTTCTCCCATCTAGGCAGCAAGATGGATGTGTTCCTTGAAAACCGTGAGGCTGTTCAAGGTGGCGCTCTACATCCTGACGTAGAAGCCATAGTCAGGAAGCTGAAGGATCTGCTAAAAGTGCACCTTCACAAACGCATGGAAGAGAGTCCCGAAATGATGCTAGCGTGCCTTTGCGATCCAAGAATTAAGGGAAAGCTAGCTTTGAAATTCAATGTTCTCAGTAGCTACCGGGAGCAATTGGTCAACAAGGTGCGTGACTGGCAGCGCAAAATGGGAATGCTGTCCGAGGAGGGAGAGGTACAGGAGGAGGAAGAGATTATGTGGTCTGCTACTCCTAGCAGCAGCATCAGCAGCAGTGCCACAAGCATCACAACAACATAGCTGAGTGGAGCAGCTGCGTTTTGGGAAGAGGCACTTGGGAGTATAGTTGGACCATCTGACAGAGCTAGCAGCAGAAAGGAGAGTAGTGCTGCTGAAATGGTCAAACTTTACCTCTGTGAAGTTCCTTCTGTGAAGTTCCTTCTGCACCTAATGTTGATCCTCTTAGCTACTGGGATGAAAAGAAGAGAGTGTGGCCTGCACTCTCATGGGTTGCGCAGCAGCTTCTATCATGTCCGCCAACCACTGTTCAAAGTGAGTGCATGTTTTCTATGACTGGAAACATACTGAGTCCACAGCGCTCACGCATGGCACCTCATCTGATGGAGCAGATTGCCTTTCTTAAATTCAATCTGCCCAAGTTGGGTTACCCAGCTCTTAGCTTGGAAAGTTAAAAAAAAATGTCTCTAATGTTTAAGGTAGTTTCTCCCCCTGGTTGCATGTGTTTGTGGTGTGGCAACGTCTGCTACCTCCGCCGGTGTAGCCAATTTACGTTAGGGCCTAGTGTCTGAGTTCTGTAAGTCCGCTCCCAAACGCCATGGACTGACAGACTTTGATGCTTTGCCCTGGGGTGAAACAGGTGAGCCGGTCGTCAATTGCCCACTCATTCGCCTTTCCCAATGCTGCTGCTGATGGTTGTGGTGCCAACGTCTCTTCTCTGCCAGTTCGCTTCCTGGCTAGTGTCATGCCTCAAATGTCCAAAATGTTTAAGGTAGTTTCTCCCCCTGGCTGTGTCTGTTTGCGGTGTGGCAACGTCTGCTACCTCCGCCGGTGTAGCCAGCTTACGCTAGGGCCTTGTGTCTGAGTTCTGGAAGTCCGCTCCCAAACGCCATGGACTGACAGTGTTTGGATGCTTTGCCCTGGGGTGAAACAGGTGAGCGGGTCGCCAATTGCCCACTCATTCGCCTTTCCCAATGCTGCTGCTGGTGGTGGTGCCAGCGTCTCTTCAATGCCAGTTCGCTTCCTGGCTAGAGTCATGCCCAAAATGTCCCTAATGGTAAGGGCAGTTTCTCCCCCATGGCTGCGTCTGTTTGCGGTGTGGCAACGCCTGCTACCTCCGCCGGTGTAGCCAGCTTACGCTAGGGCTTAGTGTCTGAGCTCTGGAAGTCTGCTGCCAAACGTTTAGGACTGACAGTTGTGTGGATGCTTTGCCCTGGGGTGAAACAGGTCAGTGGGTCGCCAATTGCCCACTCATTCGCCTTTTCCATTTTTCAAGGCTGCTGGTGGTGGTGGTGGTGCCAGCGTCTCTTCTTTGCCAGTTCGCTTCCTGGCTAGAGTCATGCCCAAAATGTCCCTAATGGTAAGGGTAGTTTCTCCCCCCTGGCTGCGTCTGTTTGCGGTGTGGCAACGCCTGCTACCTCCCCCGGAGTAGCCAGCTTACGCTAGGGCCTAGTGTCTGAGCTCTGGAAATCCGCTGCCAAACGTCTAGGACTAACAGTTGTTTGGGTGCTTTGCCCTGGGGTGAAACAGGTGAGTGGGTCGCCAATTGCCCACTCATTCACCTTTTCCATTTCCTTTTCCATTTCCATTTAATTTTTTTCCGTCTGATACACAACCTACTAAACATAACACACACAATAACACATATAACACAGTGACATAACACATAACACACATAACACATATAACACAGTGACATAACACATAACACACATAACACACACATGTACAATTCACAAATCACAAGGACCTTTCCTCCTGTTATTTGCCCTGGCCTTCACTTCTACACTCACTAGCATTAACGCTATAACTCACACTTCACCCTATAACATTTTTCCATCCACATAGCTGCCAACAGACCCAACTTTTTCAGGGACAGTCCTGCTTTTTTCCTGTCCCATCAAATTTAGCTAAACTAGGTATGCTAGTGCACATAGGTATAGCTGGGTAGGGTAGCACTACAACATTAAATAAATATAATAAAGTAAATAATAATAAATATAACTTTAAAATAAAATTCAATAAACCCATTAAAATTAAAATTAAATTATTATTTAGACATAATACATCTTTAACCAAAACAGTGCACTGCTAATAATCTTAAAAATAACCGTACATTAACCCTAAACTATTTTTTAGTTCTTGTCCAACATTTTTCCATTCGCATACCTGCCAACACACCCAACATTTTTGTGGACAGTCCTGCTTTTTTCCAGTCCTGTCCAGTAAAAGTTGGGTTGTTGCAAAGTATGCCATAATAAATAGGTAGCAAATATTAGGCATGTATTACAAGTGGTCCAAAATCAATTTAAAAATGTAAAATAATCCCTATTCTTTTATTAAACATCTATGGATGTGTGACTGTGTATGATAAAAAGGAGGCCAAGTTCCTTGGAGCATTTGTCTAGGTCATTTTGTGTACAGTACACCTCAGTACGTGTGTGCAACTCTATTGGTCGTTTCGGCAGGGGGCTCGCCTGCCATCAACGAATGAGGTCCATTCTGCAGTTCTGCAATTAATTTGTTGATGCCAGACTAGCCCCCTTCCGGCGACCAATAGAGTCACACACACGTACCTTCACGGCGCAAACGCATCTGCTGCTGCTGCTGCTCCGATGTGTTCTTAACCCCGTATTAACCCCTGCTATGCAGCCGAGAGGAAACGAAGATGAAACGAGCACGAAGAATGGCCACGAATATTCGCCCGAAAAGACGACAGGAACGGGCGAATATTCGTGGAATATGAAGGTTTTTTTTCTCCGAAGACGAGTACGAAGACGAACACGAAGAGCCCCCTGGTGCCCAAGTCTACTTTTAAGCTGTCTTAAAGAGACCAAGAGTCCTGCACAGACAGTTACATACAAAGAAGACTCTAAGCATAGTAGGGATATCAAGAACTACATTGTTCATCATGGTGCACTTTATTCTTTACTTTGGAGCCTGAAATTGAGTGAACGAATAACTTAGAAATAGCTCAGCAAACAGCAGTCAGAGTGGACCAAGTCTGAGCCAGTACTTTTTCTTTAGTATTGAGAACACTAAGGCTCCACAGTCCAATCATCTCCCTGACTTAGCAAAATATCTCATCCCATTATCTTCAGGGCTGCACTGTCCATGCCAAAACAGACACTAAGGTTCTTTACGAAATTTGTCTTGATGGCAAACTGGACTGGGCCAGGTCCTGCTGGCCAAAGAGCTCATGAGTGTTTACTCATTGACCCTCAAAGGACCTTAGTAAACATCTGTGATTGTCTTTAGGTAGTAAACCTCAAGCACGGATATTTTTCTAAATAATGAGTGAAAAATGGATGAAAAAGAATGTAGACAGCACATCGCAGACAATAAAGAGTTTCCCTTATCTCCCAGAGGCAGCCTATTTGGCTTGATTTAGCAAGATTGGATTTTTTCCCTGTCAATGTAATCTGGTTTTAAAACTAGAATTATCTGCTCAGCAAACATATTGGACAACAGATAAAGAAAGTCTTTAGTAAATAATTTTGGTTATGTAATTATTTATGCAGGGAAGACGATGTCAGGAAAAGAGATACAACCAAATCCATTGAGTAAATTAATGGAACACCCTGTCTATGTTTCTTGTTGTGGAAAAAGTAATGCATTGTTTATTGCTTCATTGACTGTTGTAGCTTCGATTTTCCGGGCTAGGCTTAACTCCCCATTAAAAACCCCCCAATAATGACACCGCACACCATAAATATGGATGAGAAAAGGCCACAGCCAATTTTATTTATTAGAGTCATTGTCACGCCAAAACCTGAAACAATAAACATAGGTGCGTTAACAAGGACAATGACTCAAAACACCAACATGTAAATATATACAATAAAACACCCAAGCTTGCCAAGCAATCCAGGTACCATAACCAAATGCCACTTAAGGAAGGGACATACCGAGATGCCCCCACCCTGACCTGAGGTTCCAGCACTGACAGCCAAGAACCTCCCACCAGATGTTACCAACCATTCACTTACCACCACATTAACCCCCTGGATACCTGGCAAGCTGCCGCCCCACAGACTGTGACAAACGACACAAACCTTCAAACAAAACAAAAAGGGAGGGAGGGTGGGACACGCAACCAGGTAAGCTAACCACAAAAAATGGTTCCTGAGCCCGGGAAAGCAGCCACTTATATAATCTACCCCCAACTCCACCCCCGAAATTCCCGCCAAAAAGCCTACCCCTCCTCCGCACAACAGTCAAGGCCCACTATAGCCCATGCTGCCCCCCCCCCGTGGGCATCATTCTGGGTTTATCAGTTTAGCATGACTTACCTTTAGCACTTTATTAACTACATGTCAAGTGATGCTACATCAAAATTACAAGGCCAAAATGCCCAAATCCTGTATTTATTAGTAACAGAAAACATTCAACACCCTTCCATATAAGTCTCCCTGCTGCTGGCTTGTTAAGTCGCCAGCCCCCTTCACTTACTGGCAGGAGGGGTGCATGAGCGGGACCTCATGCTCTCCACTGCAACAGCTCCCGAATCAGTCTGCCCTCACATGCGTGCCTCTTAAAGGGATATCACCCCTTTACACTTGAGTGAGATAATTAGGGTTAGCAGTATCATGGTGCCTGCATGAGTAGCAAATGCCATTGCTACCCTCATGCAACACCCTTACGCAAACCATGCAGGAAGTCCAGGCACTGGTTAGACAAGCACAGCCTGCCTCTGACTACCACGTCCATTTCTATGCACCTGTGCAAAGCAGCATTCCAGAGAGCACCATGGCTCCTTAACCTCAGGTATTATTACCAGAACATTTCTCCATTGCTTTATGACCTCGTGTCAGACGCTGTTTAACCTCAAATCTCAGGCCTATGCTACAAATTATGTAAGGGTCAAAACCGTGATTTCTGATGAACCTCAGAAATGGGCTCATCATTTGATGTGTACTGATAGCCCCATTTTGGATTCTTGGACTTTGCTTCCCCAGGCTTTGAACTCACTATACGATGAACCCCACGTGCTGTCTTTTACTACAATCTTGCTTTATGCCTTAAAACAAGGACAGCATCCTGTGGAAGAATATGTTGTTGACTTCAGATGATTAGCTATTAAGACCATGTGGAACGAACCACCCCTTCTGGATCAATTCAGTTATGGACTTTCACAGACGCTCTGCTGTTTAGAGTCGGAATGGTGTCCTTCTCCTTATCCAAATTGATAGACGGCTAGAGGTAGAGATTCCTGAAGCGCAATGCATCAACCTGGCGCTTTACCTGCATCCACACCCACTTAACCCCCTGAAGAACCCATGCAGATAGCTGTAGCCAGGGGACCTCTGTTTAAAGCGGAGAAAACCCCGTAGACAATGCCTTAAATTGTCTTTATACTGCAGCAAGGCCGGGCATATAGTTCGAGAAGCCAGAACCTTGTCTATCCCCACAGTGAACAAGCCAAAACCTATTCATATACAAGTGATAGACGCAAGCATTTGGGGATCTGGTCCATCACCCCTCGCCACCCTGTGCCCATGTTCCTGCTTATTTTGGAGCTGCCGTGGCTCTGTAAGCACAACTCTGTCATAGACTGGACAATAATATGACTGTCCCATTGACTTGTTACCTGGTGTCCCTATTCCTTAAGTCTGGATAAATCCCCTGTCTGAACCTGAGCTCAGAGGACTATATAGATGACACCCTATCCAATAGGTTAAAACTTCCATCCGCTTCCCCTGCTTGGGCCAGGATAATCTTTGTCAGCAAAAAAGACTGTGGGTTGCATCCCTGCATACACTAAAGAGAACTGATAAAATAACAATAAAAACAAATTCTAGTTACCCCTGATATTGAAACTCATGGACTGTTCATGTGTTTACAAGATTGACTTCCAAGGGACATACAACTTGGTCCATATACGTGACCGTAACTAATGGAAGACTGCTTTTAAATCCAGATACTTGACATTTTCAGTAAACTGTAATACCATAGGGCCTCTGCAATGTCCCTGACACCTTTCAACATTTTGTTAACAACATTTTAGGAGACTTTTTGTTTATTATGTGATCATATACCTTGACAACATCCTCATCTACTCCCCCGATATGGAGTCCCGTTGTGCCCACGTCTGTTCAGTCCTTAATCGTGTACAACACCACAACTTATTTGCAAAACTGGAGAAATGTGTTTTTGAGACATCTACTGAACAATTTCTGTGATTCATGATATCCATCAACAGGCATCTTAAAGTGGCCACAGCCCACAAACAGAAAAGTCCAGGTGCAGGGGATACCAGGGGTTCTGTCTGTACCCCACGATGCATGATGATTTGGGGGTTGTTACAGACAGGCGCAAGAAACAAACCACAGGCAGAATACAGTGATAAGATGTGTATTGCAGAAGATTATATAAACAACAAATACAGGTGTTAAGTCTCTAGGCTGGAAGCCCGCTGGCGGGGCGCATGGCAGGAAGCCCTCTGGATGGGGCACACGGCAGGTAGCCCACTGGGTGGGGCGCACGGCAGGTAGCCCTCTGCGTGGGGCACACGGCAGGTAGCCCTCTGGGTGGGGCACACGGCAGGTAGCCCTCTGGGTGGGGCGCACGGCAGGTAGGCCTCTGGGTGGGGCGCACGGCAGGTAGGCCTCTGGGTGGGGCGCAAAACAGATAAGCCCACTTGGCCGGGCTCAAAGAAGGAACAATTCAGGATCAGGTACTAAGGAAGCCAAATAGCAAGTTAGGAATCAGGTACACAGGGCCAGAGCAAAATGGTCCACCAACTTCAATGCAAAGGCCCTGACTGAAGGGCTGGGCAGGTTTAAATAGGCAGGCTTGATCAGGTAACAAGGTGCAGCTGTACATGATGATAGGTCTGGGTGCTTCAGAGTGAGCAAGGCGGCCACTAGTGGTTGCTGAAGTAAATGAGCAGCACAGAGACTTGAGTAGTCCAGGCTGCAAAGGGTGGAACATGACAGACCATGAAGGACGCCTTGTTCTGGAAGCTGCCATTCACTCTACCCACTACAGAAGTCTTAAATATCTAAGGACGGTCAACATCCCTTTTCTGGACCCATTTTGTAATGGTCTTCGCATACAACCAAAACTATATTACTACTGCTTTTCTCCCCCAGACCAATGGCAAATTGAACGCGAAGGATACCTTCACTGCTTTATCATGTATCTGCAGGATAACTGGGCCTCTTTCCTACCGCTTGCCAAGTTCAACTACAAGAACCATTACCACAGATTCATTGGAATGCCACCCTTTTTTGGTTTTCACCCCATGACGTTTTTTGGTTTACCCATCCCCGTCAACGTACCTGTTGCCTGTGCTCTTATTTATGAACATGCACACACCTTCCCCTACTACAGAACACTCTGCACGAGACCCAGCAGTCCTTTAAATTCTATATGGATCAGGCAGGCATGCCCCTTCAGCTTATAAGGGCAGATGACGAGGTCTTGCTATCAATCCAGGACTTGCGACTGTCCTGTCCAAACAAAAAACTAGGGCCCAAATATGAGAAGAGAATCATTCCCCTTGTGGCTCCACTACAGCTGCCAGCTACCTACAGAATTCACCCAGTGTTCCACATCTCCTTACAGAAACCATGGGTCACTATTTCCTTCCCAGGACATCAAGAGCCACCTCCTACTCCCATCATGGTTGACAACAAAGAGGAGTACAAAGTAGAAAAGATCCTTATGCCCCCCCAAGTTAATCTTGCAATTCCATAAATGTCACCCAGATCATTCGGGTCACTCCCAGAGGGCTCTCCCTAACAGGTGGTCATGTCAGGGTCATGCGAGCATCACCTGTCCCGCCGTTTAACGGGGACTACTGGCAGCTTGGAGCACCACCAGAAATCTGTCAACGAAGGGGTGCGCAGTCCACACCCATGCCATCTCGCTCCCCTTGCCATATAAGCCTCCTTGCTGCTGTCATGTCAAGCCGCCAGCTTACTTCATTTACCAGCAGGAGGGGTGCATGGGTGTAGAGCCCTGCGCGGGACTGCTTTTTTAATACCAAGGCTGCCCTCAAGTTGCTCCCTCACAGCGTCTCTTCTCTTGCTCCGCCCAGGAACACAGTAGAGTCACGGGAAGTGACGTCACATCACGTGACTCGGCTTTGTTCCTGGGCGGAGCAAGTGAAGAGACACTGTAAGGGAGCAGCGCGAAGGCAGCTTTGCGGGACTGCGCGGGATTACTGGGACTCGCAGGTACAGTGTCTGACCGCCTGCTCCCGCCTGCAACACCAGCAAGACTGCCCAGGACCCGCCTCCCAATGCAGTCCTCTACATGGGTGCAACAGGGCCTCATACTCTTCACTGCAGCAGCTCTGGGGTCAGACGCCCACACGCCTCTTAAAGGGATATAGAAACATAGAAAGTGACGGCAGATGAGAAAAATTAGGCCCATCCAGTCTGCCCAACCTCTGAGTTCTTTCCTTAGTACCTGGCCTCATCTAGCTTGGCCTTATGCCTATCCCATTCTTGTTTAAATGTCTTTAAATGTCTACCATTTCAGCTTGATGGCTATTCCATGCGTCCACTACCCTTTCTGAAAAGTAATATTTCCTGATGTTATCTCTAAACCTTTGCCCCTCTAGCTTCACACTATGTCCTCTTGTTGTGGTAGTATTTCTCCTTTTAAATAAACTATCTTTCTTTATCTTGTTGATTCCCTTTAAGTATTTATCCCCCTGTCACGTCTTTCTTCCAGGCTATATATGTTAAGATCCTTTAACCTGTCCTGGTAAGTTTTATCCTGTAATCCATAAACCATTTAAGTAGCCCTTCTCTGAACTTTCTCCAACATGTCTATATCCTTCTGGAGATATGGTCTCCAGTACTGGACACAATACTCCAAGTGAGGTCTCACCAGTGATCTGTACAACGGCATGAGCACTTCACTCTTTCTACTGCTAATACCTCTCGCTATACAGCCTAGCATTCTGCTAGCATTACCTGCGGCTCTACTGCATTGTCTACCTACCTTTAAATCCTCAGAAATAATTACCCCTAAATCCCTTTCCTTGCATGTTAAGGTTAGGACAGTACCAAATATTCTATACTCCTTGTGCTTGGGTTTTTATGCACTAGATGCATTACTTTGCATTTATCCACATTAAATGCCAGTTGCCACAGCTCTGACCATGTTACCAGTTTACCTAAATCATTTGCCATTTGGCTTCTTCCTCCAGGAACATCAATCCTGTTGCAAATTTGTGTGTCCTCAGCAAAAAGACATACCTTTCCATGAAAACCTTTTGCAATATCACTAGTAAAAATATTAAAGAGAATGGGTCCAAGTACAGATCCCTGAGGTACCCCACTGGTAACAAGACCTTGCTCTGAATATACGCCATTGACTACAACCTTCTGTTATCTGTCACTCAGCCACTCCCTAATCCATTCAACAACATTGGGATCTTAACTCAGAGACTGCAGTCTCTTGATAAGTCTTCTATGTGGCACAGTGTTAAAGGCCTTACTGAAATCCAGAAACGCAATGTCTACTGCACCACCTTGATCAATTACTTTAGTAACCAAGTCAAAAAAATCAATAAGATTTGTTTGGCATGATCTTCCTGAGGTAAACCCATATAAACCCCTTTCCAACTAAGCAAAGATAATTAGTGTGTTCCATATATATCCTGTTTCCTCCTTGCTTAGCTGTAGAGCTAAGTTACTCCAGAGAGTGTCTTATTACCTTTTTCCTGACTTTCCTGATTTGACATTTTGCCTGATCTACCATTGTGAACCTAGCTGCCTGTTTTGACCACGTATTTTGGATTCGTCTCTGGTACCTATTGGCAGGGGCGTACCTAGAGTATTTGGCACCTGGGGCGGATCCTGTATGTGGCACCCCCCCCACACACACACACACACTTTAAAACTGCATAGCTTCTACCATTATATACCGGCGCAGACACTGAAGGTGGTACAGCATAACACTTACTGTTATCATTATATACTGAGGCAGACATTGACGGTTGTACAGCATAACACCTACCACTATATACTGAGGCAGACAATGACGGTGGTACAACATAACGCCTATCACTATATACTGAGGCACACATTGACGGTGGTACAGCGTAATCCCTATCACTATACATTGAGCCAGACATTGACAATAGTGCAGCATAACTCCTATCACTATATACTAAGCCAAACATTGATGTGGTGTAGGCCTATCACTTCATTAGTAGTAGGGATGCACCGAAACAAATTCTGGACTGAAACCGAAAATGCAGCATTTACCTGGCCGAAACGGAATATGACCCCCCCACACCATAAAAAAAAAATCTAACACTTTTATTTAAAGTAAGTAACACACCAAAATAGGACAAAACAATTAAATAACAATATTAATATATTATATATATATATATATGATTGTTAACAGCAATCACATTCCTGTCATGCTCAGGCATACGCAGATTCCAGGATGTACTCGCAGACTTGGCATGATAGGAGTATGATTGCCCTATCTACCCCGTCTCACTCCCTTCTCCCTATCTACCCCCTATCCCCCCGCCTCACTCCCTTCTCCCTATCTACCCCCTCCTAACGATCTACCCTCTCCCCCTTTGAAGTTCACTTACCTTTCAGGAGTCCTGCGGTGGGGGTGCAAGGCCTCTGTCTCCCAGCTCTGCCACTGTATAGAACAGTATAGAGTGATGGGAGTTATGATGTACTAGAGCATAATTATATGATGAAAAATACATTGGAAATGGTACAGCATAACACCCATCACTCTCACACACTTACCAATCCGCACATATACCAATTCACACACATACCAATCAAAACACACCAATCCACACACACACCAATCCACACATACACCAATCCACACACACACCAATCCACACATACACCAATCCACATTTATACCAATCCACACATACTAATCCACACACATACTAATCCACACACATACCAATCCACACACATACCAATCCACACATATACTAATCCACACATACCAATCCACACATACCAATCCACACATACCAATCCACACACATACCAATCCACACATACACCAATACACACATATACCAATCCACACACATACCAATCCACACACATACCAATCCACACATATACTAATCCACACATATACGAATCCACACATACCAATCCATACATACCAATCCACACATATACTAATCCACATATATACCAATCCACACATACACCAATCCACACATATACTAATCCACACATATACGAATCCACACATACCAATCCACACATACCAATCCACACATATACTAATCCACATATATACCAATCCACACATACACCAATCCACACATATACCAATCCACACACATACCAATCCACACACATACCAATCCACACACATACCAATCCACACACATACCAATCCACACATATACTAATCCACACATACTAATCCACACATACCAATCCACTCTCACTCACTGAATGCTTTCCTACCTTTCCTCTTTTCTCCTTACAGCTTCTTTTCCTTCTTTTTCTACAGTTCTTCTGTCTTCTTCCGGTTCAGTGGGCGCGGCTTCAGTGTTGTGCGCCGGGATCTGACAACAAATCCCAGCGCACAGCAGCTGTTGCCGCGCAGATCGCAAGGGAGCGATATCGGAGGTCTTTAACAGACCTCCGACTCCCTTGAGTAATTTTAAGCCGGGTTCAACCCTTGAACCCAGCTTAAAATCACTCAAGGGAGCCGGAGGTCTGTTAACCCCTTCGAGACAAAGGCTGATTTTACTTTTTGTACCCTTTGTGACAATGGCCTTTTTAACATTTCTGCGCTGCTTGTGTTTAGCTGTAATTTTCTTCTTTCCCGTTTACTGAACCCACACACATTAGATATTGTTTTTTTCAGGACAAGAAGGGCTTTCTTTAGATGACATTGTTTTGATTGTATCATATTATTTACTATTAAAAAAATTATAAAATATGGTGAAAAATTTAGAAAAAAATGACTGTTTCTAACTTTTAGTTGAAAAATCTTTTACTCATCTATAAAAGGTAATGAAAAAACCTGCTAAATAGATTCTACTATTTGTCCTGAGTTTAGAAATACCCAATGTTTTTATGTTTTTTTGCTTTTTTCTACCCATTATGGGGCAATAAGTACAGGTAGCGTTTTGCTATTTCAAAGCCATTTTTTCCTAATCTGGTAATTCTTCCCCCCATGTGCCATTTCGGGTATCTTTGAACCCGGCCAATGCAATTTACCCCATCAAGTCATATATTTTTGAAAACTAGACAGCCCAGGGTATTCCAAATGCTAGTATTTTAACTCTTTCCATGCACCATATCTACCACCAGTCTTTGTCAAACTTTATGGTAGTCATTTTTTTGCATTTGTTTTGTCATACACATTTTACTTCAGGTATGAATTAAAATGTTCTAGTTTATGTCACTATCACAAAACACCCCAATATGTGTTCAGCAACATCTCCTGAGCGCAGTGATACCCCACATGAATGATTTTGCCTGGCTGTTTGGGGGCAAAAGGGCCACATTTGGGGCATGCGCATTTTTCAATGTTGAACTTTGGCATTTGGGGATCCACTGCCCATGCCCTATTTGGTACATCTTTGAGCCGGGCCATTTCAGTGTGCCCAATAAACCCATATATTTTTGAAAACTAGACACCCCAGGGTATTTCAAATGCTAGTATTTTAACTCTTTCCATGCACCATATCTACCACCAGTCTTTGTCAAACTTTGTGGTAGTCATTTTTTTGCATTTGGTTTTCCACACACATTTTAATTCAGGTATGAATTAAAATGTTCTCGTATATGTCACTATCACAAAACACCCCAATATGTGTTCAGCAACATCTCCTGAGTACAGCGATACCTCACATGAATGATTTTGCCTGGCTGTTTTGGGGCAAAAGGGCCACATTTGGGGCATGCGCTTTTTTCAATGTTGAACTTTGGCATTTGGGATCCACTGCCCATGCCCTATTTGGTACATCTTTGAGCCAGGCCATTTCAGTGTGCCCAACAAAACCATATATTTTTCAAAACTAGACACCACAGGGTATTTTAAATGCTGGTATTTTAACTCTTTGCATGCACATATTTTACCACCAGCATTTTTTCAAAGTTTGCAGTAATATTTTTGTGTGTGTATTTTTCCCACACACACCTACTTTATGTATGAATTTACAGCTCCTGGTATATGCCGCTGTCACACGACACCCCATAATGTGTTCAGCAACATCTCCTGAGTGCAGTGATACCCCACATGCATGGGTGTGTCATTTTTTGGGGGAACTAAAAGGCCACATTTGGTACGTGTGCATTTTTCTAATTGGAAATTAGATGTGTGGCCATCCTTCCCCCCGTGTTAATTGGGACGTTGTTGAACCTGGCCCATTCAATTTACCCCATCAAATCATACATTTTTTAAAAGTAGACACCCCACGGGCATTTAATATGCCAGTATTTTAACTCTTTCCATGCGAGAATTGTTTTAAGCTAATATGCTAATTTTAGGACTTGCTCACAAAAATATATTTTTTATATATATATATATTTTTTTATTATTATTTTTTTTAAAAAAAAATTTAACATTTTTTTTCAACTTGGAGGTTCCCCTGATAGTGACATCAGTGGGAAATGATTTTTACATTTTACTGTTTTTTTACTATTTTTTTCTAATTATTATTAATTTTATTTTATTTTTTAATTTATTTTTACTAATCACACTGTGATTAGAAAGCTGGGCTCCATTGACTTGCATGGTGAATGCAGTACCTGTATTCAACCTGCAAGTGGAGCCAAAGTTCTCTAGATGGTCTGGACCATCTAGCGAACTTTTAAAATTTGTGGTTCCTGTTACAGGACGGCGGCCATCTTCCTTGATGGCGAAGATTGCCGGCAGGTTAGTGTTTGGTGTCGCTGGATGCCTCCTGATCGAGGCATTCCAGCGACACCATTTAAGTTTAGGAGGCGATCGTCGATCGCCTCCTAAACGCTTTTAAAACGGGCGTCCGCCGCCATACAAAGTATGGCGGATGTTGATGCCCCGTGGAGGGGCCAGAGATGGCCCCTTCGTGCCGATCGCGGCGTTGCTGAATGCCTCGAGGTCGAGGCATTCAGCAACGCTTTTTGGGTGCAGAAAGCGATAGTAGATCGCTTTCTGCACCCGTTTAAAGACGTGCCGGTCCTGGCACGTCAATTGTCGTAAAGCACATGCTTTTCCGTGCCGTGCCAGGACCGGCAATTGTCATTAAGGGGTTAAAGACCTCCGATACCGCTCCCTTGCGAGCCTGCTCCTTCAGCGGCGGACATTACTGTCCGTCTCTGGAGGGGTGCCGGGTGCCGGCAAGTTGGCACCCCCCTGATGAGCGGCACCCGGTGCGGACCTCCCCCCCCCACCCCCCGCTAGGTACGCTACTGCCTATTGGGCTCTTCCAACTGACCTTACAACTAGACTTGGGCACCAGGGGGCTCTTCGTGTTCGTCTTCGTGCTCGTCTTCGGGGAAAAAAAAATCTTCGTATTCCGCGAATATTCGCCCGTTCCTGTCTTCTCTTCGGGCGAATATTCGTTTTTTCTTCGTTTTTTCCGGTTAAGGGGTTAATACGGGGTTAACGCAGCTCTGGCGCCAGTACTTTAAATGTGTGTATCAGCAACTCCATTGGTCGCCAGCAGGGGGCCTCCTGCTGTCGACCAATGATCACAGTACCATATATAGCTAATATATTCTGGGGCAGAATATTCTGCTACTCAGTGTAAAACCAACAGAGGGCAGCATTCTGTCCGATGATATATTAGCCATATGTGGCAGTGTGTTAATTTTCATTTATTAATTATTTAAATAAAATATATTTCCATGATCCGCTGGTCTCCCCACTGCAACAGTTAAATGTCCGCACTCACGGACATTAATTTTGTCGAATTTACAAACTCTTTTTTTCTATTTATTTTGGGTTTTTTTGTATTAAACTGTTAGACGAAAGGATCATGGGAATAAATGCAAATGAGCACACGGCCCCATATGGCTTATATATCTTTGGACAGAATGCTGCCCTCTGTTGGTTTTACATTAAGTAGCATATGTTTGAAATCCAAAGTTATTCTGCTACTCAACGTAAAACCAACAGAGGGCAGCATTCTGTCCGAAGATATATTAGCCATATGTGGCAATGTGTTCATTTTCATTTATTAATTATTTAAATAAAATATATTTCCATGATCCGCTGGTCTCCCCGCTGCAACAGTTAAATGTCCGCACTCACGGACATTAATTTTGTCGAACTTCCAAACTCTTTTTTTCTATTTATTTAGGGTTTTTTTTGTATTAAACTGTTAGACTATGGCTAATATATCTTTGGACAGAATGCTGCCCTCTGTTGGTTTTACGTCGAGTAGCAGAATAACTTTGGATTTCAAACATATGCTACTTAATGTAAAACCAACAGAGGGCAGCATTCTGTCCAAAGATATATAAGCCATATGGGGCCGTGAGCTCATTTGCATTTATTCCCATGATCCTTTCGTCTAACAGTTTAATACAAAAAAACCCCAAAATAAATAGAAAAAAAGAGTTTGGAAGTTCGACAAAATTAATGTCCGCGAGTGCGGACATTTAACTGTTGCAGCGGGGAGACCAGCGGATCATGGAAATATATTTTATTTAAATAATTAATAAATGAAAATGAACACACTGCCACATATGGCTAATATATCTTCGGACAGAATGCTGCCCTCTGTTGGTTTTACACCGAGTAGCAGAATAACTTTGGATTTCAAGCATATGCTACTTAATTTAAAACCAACAGAGGGCAGCATTGTGTCCGAAGTTATAGTAAGTTATTTATGCTAAGTTAAATGTCTGTACCGGCGACTTTGTTGGTCGCTGGCACTGACATTTAACTGACACAGCGGGGAGACCACTGGTGTCTCTGCTGTGTCAGTTAAATGTCCGTACCGGCGACTTTGTTGGTCGCTGGCACGGACTTTTAACTGTTGCAGCAGGGTCCCAGGTTATTTTTTTTTTTCTGCCTAGCAACTAGTGGTAAGGGGCCGTGCGAGTGAGCCTATTGGTCGCTTGCACAGCCCTTTACCCTACGGATTTCTGCTCCCGTTATCCAACGCAGCATCGCAGGGGTTAACGGGAGCGGAAATCCCGCGATGCTGTGAAGATAAGGTAAGTTAGATGGGGAAGGGACCGGGGAGAATAGTAGACGAAGGCGAAGATTCTTCGTGTGTGAGTCTTCGTCTTCGCCTACGTTTTACCGGCACTGTCTTCTCTTCTTCATGTCTTCGGAACGAACACGAAAACGCACTCTTCGTGTTCGTTTTCATGTTCGCCCGAAGACGAATGCACAAGTCTACTTACAACATCTTCATAGTCAAAATACATTATTGAATCCAGTTCATTGTAAGTGATTTATAAAAATGTATTTTTAAAACAATTATAAAGTATGGCTTTTATGCATAATTCCTAGTTCATCTAAAATTGTTTTAGTGATCTTGGTTTTAAGACTTTTACCATAAATATTTCAAAATTTATATACAATAATACTCTTGCTACTGAAAGTGGTTTCTTGACTTGAATTAATGTGGTTGTATATTTATTTGTATGAATATTCAATGCCATTTCTCTCAGGCCCTTTGAATAAAGTGTCATCTTAAACACTGTGATTCTACCAGAAATAGTGGGGAGTTAATGTAACTCATAAAGAAAGCAGTTTTCCTTTGTGCTATAGTTTTGCTGTGACTTCATAAATTTATACAGAATATTCTCGCCAAATGTTCTACAATGATTTATGACTTAATGACTTTAAGGATATGACGTATTTCTTCTTGCTACCCGTATAATATACATTAGTCAAATAAGCACACAATTTCTCCATAAATTATTGTTTGTACAAACTACATTTTGCCTTGATAATCCCAAAATACCATCTTATATATAGAGTTTTTTTCCCATTACCTACCATAAAGACAGTCTACCAGATATAGAAATGTGGTAGAACATTCCCCTACAACAATAACTGTATCTGCCTGAGGTTTGAACTCTACCATGCTTAATGCAAAATCCTCTTGTGTACAGAAATCTTGTTAAGAAAGGCATAATATTTATATATCCTTACTTTGTTAATTAGGTTATGTGTCTTCAAAGCAGGTCACCTTGCTAAACGGCTTCTTGCTTCTCTTGATCTGTGTTTAAGCAAAGGAAAAGAGCATGGATTACAAAAACACCACAGTAAGGAAGCTTACAGTGTTTTAAGAAAAAGATCCTCTTTGCACTAATAAACCTCATCATCTTTATAAAGAGGTATTTGGCATCTACCAGTACAGAGATACACTTTACTTATCCATTTGCATGTTGTAAGATTGTGTGTTACCCAGACTCCATCCTAAATGTATGCTGTGGCCAATATGTCTTCACATGAAAGCCATGGACCATTTGAAGGCCCCCAGTGGCCTCATGTTGCACCGCGTAGTACATTCTTGATAATTGCCGTGCTAATGGGGATTGTGGTTGCCTTAGCATTCTTTGTCAATGGTCTAGTTATCATGGTCTCCATCAGGTACAAGAAGCTAAGATCCCCTTTGAACTACATATTGCTTAACCTAGCAGTGGCAAATGTGCTGGTCACAATTTTTGGGAGTTCTGTTAGCTTCTTCAACAATGTCACCGGTTATTTTACAATGGGAAAGGCGATGTGTGAATTTGAAGGCTTCATGGTTTCACTAACAGGTAAGGTGCGATTTTTTTAGTTATGTGAGAATACATAGCATTTAATATAAACAATAGTCCAGTTTTTACATTACAAAGCGATAGTCCTAGTGAACAGCAAATGTTTATATTATGTTAATATCATAGTAAACTAATTTATTATAATATGTGTGTGTATGTATGAGGCTGTATTTCTATACAGTATATCTATATATAGATGTGCATGTCTTTATATATATATATATATACATTGCCCTCTATAATATTGGCACCCTTGGTAAACATTATCAAAGAATGCTGTGAAAAATTGTCTTTAATGTTTAACCCTTTGATCTTTTCTTTAAAAAATACACAAAAATACTCTGCTCTCATGGATATCAAACAATTGCAAATACAACACAGGTTTAGCCCCCCCCCCCAAAAAAAAGAGAGCAGAGTATTTTTGTGTATTTTCTGAAAAATAGGGTTAACAATTAAAGACAAATTTTCTCGGACTTCTTTTCTCATATTTACCAAGGGTGCCAATATTAGTGGAGGGCACTAAATATACAAACACACCACACATAAAACATTTAAAAATTGCACATTTGGTGTGTCCACCCTTTGCCTTCAGAACAGCATCAATTCTTCTGGGTACACTTTCTCAAAGTCAGGGATTTTGTAGGCATATAGTTAGGTGTATGATTAAATAATTTTAGCAAACAGGTGCTAATGATCATCAATTTAATAGTTGAGTTGAAACACAATCATTGAAACTTAAACAACTGTGTAGAAGAGATAAAACTAGGTGAGGTCGTTGAAGACTGAAGTTTAACATCAACCGTCCTACACTGTGGCAAAATTGAGCACAGTAGACAGGGGTTTCCATGTGTTCTGTCCAAGCTATTTTGAAGAAGCACAAATCAATGAACAACGTTGAGCACCATAGACAAAGTGGTCGGTCAAGGGAAAGTCACATCATGCTTACATCCCTTTTGTAGTCGAAAGATGTCCAGCAGTGCCATCAGCTCAGCATTGAGCCCTTGAAACACCCATTTGCTGTCTGGAGAAGTCTGGTCAGAAGTGGTCTTCATGATGTGGCCAAAAAGCCATACCTCTGACTTGGAAACAAGGCCAAGCATCTCTACTATTCACAAAAACACAGGATCTCGGGTGCAGAAAAATTTCAGCAAGTGCTCTGGACTAATGAGTAAAAATGTGAAATATCTGTTTGTAGCAGAAGGCAGTTTGTTCACCGAGAGACTGGAAAGCGGAGCAAGAATGAGTGTTTCCAGGCAACACTGAAGCATGGTGGAGGTTCTTTGCAAGTTCGGGGCTGCAAAATGGAGTTGGGTGATTTGGTCAGAATTAATGGTCTCCTTAATGCTGAGAAGTACAAGCACATATTCATCTATCATGAACTACCATCTGATTTTGAAGGGAAATGGTGGTCACACCAAATATTTGGTTTAGGTTTTTCTTCTGTTCACTCACTTTGCTCTTGGTTAAGTGAAAAAATAACCTATTAACATGTCTATTTTTTAAAATGCTCTTACTTTAAAACATTTTTAATACCTGTCTAAGACTTATGCACAGTAGTAAGGTTAAAACTTGGCATAAAGGCCCTTTAAAATGTAGTCATATTGTACCACGTCTGTTTTGAACTATATTTAAAAGTTTTCAATTTATTCATGAGTTTATTGCAAACCATATCTATTATTACATAACTATTTATCTAAATGGTTCCCAATTATGTCAATTTCATCATTACATTTGTATGTGTGAATATGTGCACACATGCAATTCTTATTTTAATTAAACCTGTTTCCTGACGGCTAAACTAATGAACTAACTACTTGCCTCGTTGTACAACAAGTACACAAGATTTATCACTTATCAAAAGGTTGCTAGGGCATTTAGCATTTATTATATCCCTTAGAATTTATATTTGTGTTATTTATACGTTGAAGGTATTGCTGAGAGCAATCAGATTTATAGAACACTCAGAAGAGAAGTAAATAAATCACATCTTTTTTTAATATATATTTAGGGTTGGCTATTAGCCGTATAAGCACTATGAAAAAGGCAGGCTGCCATGTTGAATTAGTAGTACACTAAAACGATCTGTCAGCCAAGGAGCCGTTTAATTCCATCCTTTAGTATTTTAAGCAAATAAACCTTAGCAGGTATGACATTTTATTGTTTCATCCAAAGTCTACAGTAGTTACTTAAAAACAACACAGGAATGTTTAAGAATATTTTTCATTTTCTATAACAACCAATCAATGCCTGTTCTTGTGTTACATTTATGCATTTGTTGTAATGGATGTCATAAAAGAACAATATCTTATATTATAGTTGAATATTGATTCGTACTCTTCCCCCTAAGAAATGTTCTAAAGTAAAGCTGATAAAATGATGGCAATCATTAAAATATCCTATAAGAATAATTTCTATTTTCAGGTATTGTTGGCCTCTGGTCACTGGCAATTTTAGCCTTTGAAAGATATATTGTAATCTGCAAACCCATGGGGGATTTTCGCTTCAAACAAAGGCATGCAGTCTTTGGGTGTGCCTTCACTTGGATCTGGGCCCTGGTTTGGACATCTCCACCTCTCTTTGGTTGGTGTAGTTATGTCCCAGAAGGTATTTTATTTCATATTTCTTTACTCATTTCTACATATAGCATGTACATTTGGTTCATATACATACTTTATATTATATACTATAGTGTTAGCTTTTGTAAACAGGATTAGCTGTTTGTTGGGCCTTCTAATCCTTAGATTTAGTTCTCAACGTTTCTTTATCCTGGTAAATAAAATCACATGTGTTAAGGGGAAGACTGAATGAGTGGGAAATGATAGTGAGCTCTTGCTTTGATAGTCAGCAGTAAATGGTAGCATGGTGCATAATATACACCGATCAGCCATAACATTATGACCACTGATGGGTGAAGTAAATAACACTGGTAATCTTGTTATCATGGCACCTGTCAATGGGTGGGAAATATTAGGCAGCAAGTGAACATTTTGTCCTCAAAGTTGATGTGTTAGAAGAAGGAAAAGTGGGTAACCATAAGGATCTGAGCACCTTTGACTAGGGTCAAATTGTGATGGCAAGATGACTGGGTCAGAGCGTCTCCAAACCCAGTCTGCAGTAGTCAGTACCTATCAAAAGTGGTCCAAGGAAGGAAAAGCAGTAAACATGGTCATGGGTGGCCAAGGCTTATTAATGCATGTGGGGGAAAAGGCTGTCCTGTGTTGTTAAATCCAACAGACGAGCTACTGTAGCTCAAATTGCTGAGAAAGTTAATGCTGGTTCTCATAGAAATGTGTCAGTGCATCACAGTTTGTTGTGTATGGGGGTGCCCATGCTGACCCCTGTCCAGTGCCCAAAGCACCTATAATAGGCATGTGAGCATAAGAACTGGACCACGGAGCAATGGAAAAATCACGTTTTCTTTTACATCACGTGGATGGCCAGGTGCGTGTGCATCGCTTACCTGGAGAACAGATGGCACTGGGATGCATCCCTGGAGGCCCCACTTTGAAACTTACAGGGCTTAAAGGATCTGCTGCTAACATCTTGGTGCCAGATACCACATCACACCTTTAGAGGTCTAGTGAAAGGTCATGGCTGATCGGTGTAACATGATGTTACAGAGTATTGAAGTCTTCAGTTGCCAGCTAGTAATAGGAAATATTCTGACATTTTGTTATTATTTTATCTAGGTTTGGGGACATCCTGTGGACCCAACTGGTACTCAGGCGGCAGCAATAATAACAGCTATATTCTGGTTTTGTTTACCACTTGCTTCGTTATGCCTTTAAGTACGATCATTTTCTCCTACTCAAACTTGTTAATGGCTTTGAGAGCAGTAAGTACAAAACATTATTGATTTTTTTCTACCTAGAATTCAGATATTTTACTCAAGAAAAAAAACAATGGAGGATACTTCAAACATCTTACTTGAAGGTTGATTACTACCAAGTAATACTTGATCACCTGGTTAAAGGTTATAAATCTAATTAAGAGTAAGGCTGACAAGACACAAAAAAATGCATCTAACACCTTCGGGATGAGCTGGAACCAGAGGCGTAAACTAGAAAAAAAGAGGCCCTGATGTGAAAAAGTACACATACATGCTCGCACACACGTACAGGGCCGAACCTAACAGAGTGGGGCAATTGCCCCAGGCGGCACTTTTTTTAAGCGGAGGAGAGGGGCGCCGAGTGGTTTCGCTTATCAAGTTGTCAGTACCCGCTCGGCGCCCCTCTCTCTCCTCTGCGAGCCCTCTAGCTCGGTCCCGGTGCCGGCTTGTATTGCTGAGCGCCGGAATATGACGTAATTTCCGGCGCTCAGCAGTAAATCAGCGTGCACCGTGGCAGAGCAGGGAGCTGCAGGAATGCTGGAAGGTAAGTGAAGTACAAAGGGGGGGGGGGGATAGGGTAGATAATAGGGAGGGAGGGAGGGAGGGAGAGGAAGGGGGGTCGCATTTTAAACTTCGCCCCAGGTGGCATTATGTCTTGGGCTGGCCCTGCCCACGTAAACATGCATGGTGACACACAAGTATACATGCCTGCTCTCACACACACAAGTATACATGCATGTTCACACAAACAACTACACTACACATGCATGCTCACACAAGTACACACGCATGCTCACACACATAAGTACACATGCATGCTCACACACACACACAAGTACACATGCATGCTCACACACACAAGTACACCTCCATGCTCACACACAGAAGTACATTGTATATATATATATATATATATATATATATATATACACACAGAAGAACTAGCTCCCATTAGTAGAGATAGATAGTTTTTACTAATGAGAGCTCAATTAAGTAATAATAGAGTTGGACAGGCAAAAAAATAACACCAAGTTGATAGCAGCAGTCACAGTTTGTATTAGGGTAAATGCTATCTTAACTTTTCCCTATCACCATAAAACTTGCTTTTTTATTTTTTTCTTATTCTAGATTCTACTGCCTGACAGATTTAAAATAATATTGATATTATGCTACACCTGAGCCCAATATCTATAATTAAAAACACTGAACTGTTAGATCATGGTCTCTCAACAAAGCATTTATTTCTGCTGCGATACCAATTAGACATTTTTAGCATGTGCTTCAGCTTGCGGATGCCATTAAGGAAAATAATCTAATTTCTGTATTTGGTGTTTCAAATAAATAAACAAAATTGCCATTTATTTCTTCTTAACAAATGCCCTTGATAAATGAAACAATGTCTAAATTTCTTGTATAGAGATTTTACTTATTATTGAATTGTCATGAGGCTGAATTTTCCAAATTTACAATGTGCACTAAAGCTTCAAATATCAACTAGCCTGGCAGGGGATTTGCATAGTTAATCAGATTTCCTTCTAATTAATAATACATAGGCCAAACAAAATAAACTCTTTTGATATTGACATGAATATATGAAGAGTGGTATTTGCATAAACCATAGATTCCATAGGGAGTTCACAACTTCTGTTCAACTGAAGTTGTTTTCACTTCTGTTTAGATATTTTCCTCAATATAATCCAAGACACTTTGATCCCAATAGGATCTAAAAAATGATATCATGCTGACATAAGAATTAATGACATGTCAAACTCATTTAAATAGGTTGCTGCACAGCAGAAAGAATCTGAAACAACTCAGCGAGCTGAGCGAGAAGTCACTAGGATGGTGATTGCCATGGTACTGGCCTTTCTTGTCTGCTGGTTGCCCTATGCAGCATTTGCCATAGTGGCAGCCACCAATAAGGACATTGTCATCCAACCAACTTTAGCTTCAATGCCTTCATATTTCTCAAAGACAGCCACTGTGTACAATCCAGTTATCTATGTTTTCATGAATAAACAGGTTGGTATATTTTGTTATATTATTGATTTTATTATATCATCCCTAAAATATATAATACCTGGGGGTATCTGCTTGGCCCCCCTTTAAGATGCATGGATATCTTGGGAAGGGCATCCTTGTGTCAGCCTGCTTTAGTCCAGAAGAGGCCAAAAATCTCAGCTGAAAGTATAAGAGTTAAAACCTGATTGCAGTCCTTTGTACAGTCCTTTGCACATCTGGATATAGAGTCCCTACACATGTTTTCCCTATACATTGGGTGGCTTCATCAGGGAAATGCAGATTTTATTATTATTATTTTGTATATAGCTTATGTAAAGTTTATACTAATTCACCCAGGCAAAGTTTGTAATATGAATGATAGCAACTATGAGGACCTTTTCTGCTGAAACTAGAAACAAAAAGTCCAAAAACAAGTCAGATTAGCTTGTATTTCTTCGCTAGTTTTATTCACCTTTATTTATTCATCATTATGTTTTGCTTTTAAAGACTTAATAACAGTATAAGTTATGTGCTCCAGTAACTTTTGTAACTAAATTCAGTATTGGAAATAGCCTTGTTATGTTTAAGGTCCTCATAGAAATAATTCTTTAATGATGTAAAATTTTGCATCATTTTTTTTTTTCAGAGAAAACGTACAGCTAAGAAGGATATTTAAAAGTTTCATTGTTTAATTCAGTTTTAACCTTCAGGAGAAAGAATAAAACAGACCCACAATTGTTTATTTGCGTAACGTGCAAGAAAGCACAATTAGTGTCCTGATTATTGCAAACAGTATATTTAAACAACAATTAGTCCACTGGGAAAACACAAATTATACGGTAACATTAATTAGGTTTATTATCGTTAGCATTAATTATGCTGTACATAATAAGTACCATTTAATTACAATACATACAGCCAGATCAAGAAAAAGAAATGTAATGCTAAAGTATGAAACAAGTTCATGAAGAGCATAGCCTTTATTTTGTTCAATATTTAACATTATGTAAAAATACAAAATTAGTTATAAAGTCTTATATTTCTGATATTCTACCAAGTAACATATAATATATTTCTTTCCTTATAGTTCAGAAACTGCCTAATAAGTCTTGTGTGTTGTGGGCGCAATCCCTTTGCGGAAGAAGAATCTAGCACAGCAAGCGGGCGTACAGATGTGACTTCGGTGACTGAGGGAGGTGGAAATAAAGTTACTCCATCATAATCTTTTCATCTTTACTAGTAGCCTGCCATTAACCATTTGGAAAAATACATGCAAAAAATAAAAAATAAATTCTAACCCTTGCTCGGGGATAGTATTTGAGTCCTATGTATTTTGTTCATGTTTCAAAATGTAGTTATTAATTAAAATACATAATTCACATCAACAGCCTGAAGGAGGGTTTTTCAGCGTTTTGCAAAGCAAAATTTCCTACAGAATGATGTTTAAAAATTGATTGCCATGGCACTTTAATAAAAAAGTGAAGCCATAAGGGACATATTACATTCTTATCTTAGGTTGTGAAACATATGTTGTGCAGGACTGTTTTTGTTGTAAAATAATGGTACTCTCAACAGTAGACACTCACAACTGTAAAGATTGTGAGTGGCTTAAAGTGATTGAACTGTCAGCCCACCTTAGCAGGCTGACAGTTTTGTTTTGGGTGTCTTCAAATACACCCGTAGCTACTGTACATTTGAGATGTTTGGCAGCAGCATATTCATGAGGCGGTCCCCTGTTCAATTCAAAGACCTCCTATGTAACCAGCCCATTTGCACCACATGACCCCTTTATTACAGGCTCTACAAGATAAGTCTGCTTGTAAATGGGGTCAGGTTTTACAAACCATGTGAAAGTGGGACAGAGCACACCTTCTCCATTCACATTTATCAGGGGAAGCACAGTCACTTTGATTCCCCAGGCTGATAGTACTTAATAAAGGGCAAGTTGCAAAATAATTTGGGATGGGACCTCACCTTCTTGCTTAACTTCTAAACTTGACTGACCTGATTAAACTGAGGTCACATGCTCTCACATGCTAACGATTGTATCCTGCATGATGGCAACACTGATCTAGAACAAAAGTTCACCAGTTCTTATGTGTTCTGAATTGTACCGGTCTTTCAGAGCTCTGCTTACAGTATAGCACAGTATACTATTTACATAGGTAAGTCGATTAGTAAGTAAGGTATTCTACAGGTCCACATGCCCATATACATTTATTTCCAGAGACAACTGAGGACCAGAGATCTTTGCAGATTTCATATGACTTCATAGTTCAGATCGGCATCATGTGATATGTGTGATGATGATATAGTGAGCAGGGAGGCAATTGAACTCAGGGATGCTTCTTTGAAGTTATCAGCCATCAGGGGGAATTAGAATGAAATGTGTTTTAAGGCAGAATTTTAATCTCCCAGACTCATTTTCATGTTCCTTCAGCCTTTGTAATGCATAAATTTTTGACTGTGTTTTGGACATGGTTTACCTGCGTACCTGGAACTCACTGTGATACATTGTGTGAACCCAAATTCAAGACAGAAAAAAGACATTTAGAAATAATAAAATAAAACCAATTTTATTGAGCAGGAATACCAAAATTACGTAAATCATCATAACCATATTTCAACTGCTCTTCTTTTTCACTGGTCGGTTTTACGCATCTTGACAAATCAAAGTAGAATGCTCTCCATTCCTAAAGTTTTGTGGGTTTTTTTTCCTGGATGGTCACTTTAATTCTGGAAGTCTTATATCAATAGCATATATACTATACATATTTCTGCCTGGGAGAGACCTTGCTGATCATCTTCAGCAATCTTACCTTGTTAGGGAGTTTGACTGTTCCTCACAGCTGTTTCAGTTAATGGTTGTGTTACAACCTACATATTAAATTGATGATCATTAGCACTTGTTCAGAATTGTTCAATCATTCACCTAACTATATGCTTATAAACTCTCAACTGTGTGCAAGTGTGCCTAGAAGAATGGATGCTGTTTTGAAGGCAAAGGGTAGACACACCAAATACTGGTTTGAGTTAGATTTTTCAAAAATGCTAGAAATTAATATGTCTATTTATGAATGCATTCTTAATTTACAGCAATTTTTCGCACCTGACTAAAACATTTGCCCAGTAATGTGTGTATATATATATATATATATATATATATTCTAGAACATGGCTTCTCTCCAGTTGGAAGAGCCCTTAATACGTTACTAGCAGGTGCTTCTCTTTTTTAACAGTATTTGGTGAACTTCATTTATTTTTCATGTATTCCATTGTTCAGGCACAAGTCTTGTTAGTTAGCTATTTTATATATATAATAACCTGCCAGAGGATGTCACAAGCAGGCCTTGGTAATGAGCTGTCATGGTTTTGAAATATCTTCCTTCTCCCTCATGTCAGTTCTTGTAGAAAGAAGCAGGATGTTGCCAATATTATTTAAGCCCAAATGCCAGGCTTCATCAATAGGCTTGTTGTTGTGTCTGCCTATCAGTCGCAGGGAAGAAAGTGTTTTGATATTCTTTGGAAAACAACATATTATGTAAAAATAACTGCGTATAGATCTCAAGAAAACATGTGCCATAAGGTATCTTAAAATCTCATTACAGAGAAGATGACACGTTTCATTGCTGAAAATCATAATTTCCATTGGAATGTGTCTCTGTGTCAAGTCAAGGTGGCAATATGAAACTCATTTATGTACATTAAGCACGTAAGTTGTTATTTTAACACACATTGAAAACAGAAATGAATGACTGCTATAGTTAATATACCTTCAAAAATAGCATCAATTAATAACCTGCTAATTAATAGCATGTTGACTTGGATGGCTGCACAGTAGTGTTGCCCGGGGTTGCTGAAGGCCAAAAATGTGCCTCAGGCTGTATAAGCCATCTTTCAGGCTATGCTTCCAGAGAAGCCCCCTGACCAGCTTCTAGCTGATGCGGGTTATCGTCCCCTCCGTCCAGCCACTCTATCCACCAGCTTAGCTGGAATCAATGCTAGGATTTTCTTGGTGGTTCTGTTTTCAGGTAATGGCCCAGAAGGTAAGAAAAACCTTAATTCTCACATTGGAGGACCAATCTTCCTTTCTACCCCTCCTGGGCCTGGACCAGCCTGTGGGTCTTCAAGCAGGGCCCATTCTTGACCTTTTTCTACATGAGAGTGATTTTGAAGCATTAACCTTGGCAATGCCCTAATCACATCAAAGCTGTTTTATGCAGCTTTTGTGACAAGATCGTGGGTGTATTTTCTTCCTATAGGCTTGTGGAGTCCACGTGGCAATTAATGTTGTGATCTAATCATCTCTATCAGTAACACTATACACTAACTTAACCCTATCTGCACCTAACACTATTTTAACACTACCCCTTAAGTTATCCTCTAACCCCCAACCTAAGTTGTTTTGTAAATTATCGGAGTGATTGTTGGTTTTGAGACACCAAAACTAAAATTAAAAAATGACCCGTAACCCAAATAAAAAGAGTATATTACCCCATAGCCCAGGTAAGGAGAGACACCAAAAAAAGCCCAAGGAAAAAACTGTGTGGGAGGGAAAAGTAAAAATCATGAGGTGTACACTTCTGACTTAGCTGTAAAAAAAGTTTTAATCACTTTGCACACATGAATTGGGGGTCTCCTTGTGACTGTGCTCAGTATCAACGTGGTCAGAAGTATGAGATTAGATTTTTGGGTTCCAGGTAGCACAGCCTGTCCTATCCATCCAAAAACATGCTTGGTATTGAAAATGTAGAAAATAATTTGGTTGCAGTTGGCCACCTAGAAACGTAAATCCTCCCAAAGAATATATAGTTTGCAGGGGGTTTATTTTGGTGTTTAAGGATAGTTTTATCCCTAAAACCATGAAGTACACCTTCTGTAAAACGTTTAACCACTTTGCACATGATTTGGGGACGTCTTGTCATTGTTTAATGCTGACATCCCACATATACAGTATGTGGTATCTATATGCTCAGGAGAAGTGAGAGATACACCTTTTGTGTTTTTTCTCTCAAAATGATGTGTTTATGTTACATGTGTGTATGTAGTGGAGCACTTCTAAAGGTACGTTGTGTGTCTTTCAAATGTACCAGGGGTTAGCTTTTAGGAATATTTTATTATGCATCATCGAACGTGAAAAAAACTAAAAAATCTTTTCTTGGAAGATTTGTGGTTGCTTTAGGCCATCTAGAAGGGTGGGTGCCCTAAGTGGTTAAAATCCACAGGGATGTACTGCCAGGCACCATATAGTTTGTATGGATTATTTTGGTATTTACAGGTAGTTATCCTGCCTCAAGAGCTGTGCATTTTTTGTTCATCTGTTTATTTTTTTCAACTGGAAACAACTTTGCTCACTCATGATTTGGGGGACTCTCTTTGCAACTTAGCAGTGACATTCCAAACATATATGGCATCTATGAGATATTATTTGTGAGTTACATTTGTAATGTAAGATAAGTTACGTATTGTGTTATTCAAGAGACTATTTATATGTAATACACCTTTTTTATTATTTTATCTAACATTGCAGAAATACATTACCATATATTGGTATGCTTTATTTGTTGTGTAGGATTTTTTAAAAAAATATATATTTTAAAGTTGTTTCTGCTTCATTGGGGGAGAGGGTGTCTGGAGGCTCCGCCATTTTGCGGAAGTTCACCAGGAGGCCATATCCACGTCGAAGTGGACGAAGAAAGAAGGCACAAGGGGCAATGGATAAAGAAAGGAGACAGGAAAACAATAAGATATAAGAGAAGACACAAAACTGAAGGGCAAGGAGAACGGAACACAGAAGCACACAGAAGGAGATGTGCCTGACCTTATACATCTTCTTCAAGCTAAGGAGCTGGGACAAAAGGCAAATACATACTGTAGCTGTCTAATCATTTCCCTGCTTTGCAGGTGCGATAAGAATCCATCCTATCATTTGTTAATCATATGTACATTTAATTATGCTTTAACTTGACCATTAGAGCTCCAGAACAAGCTAAGCCAAACTAGTGTTTTCTGTTCTATCCTTGTTTCTCTAGTACATAATTTTATACATTTGTCACCATGAAAAATAAAACAAGTTAACAATTTTGGGATATTTGGTCTTTAGATTTCCAATAATTGCTTTGCCTGCTACAGAATGGGTTTGTACACAGGCTTAACAGTAAATATAATATAAAAATTGCAAGACCCATAGCGATTAACAGATTAGGAACAGTGTGGTGTGCTTTGTGCCAATTAAGGCAGCTTTATATGTATACATTTAATGGCTTAAAAAGTTTAAAAGTTGAATCCATTTTTCTAAACATAGCAAAATAATGTACAGTCCTTTATTCTGTAGATATAAACTGTTAAACCCATTGGAAAACAGTTTTCTGATATGAACCAATTTGTAAGATTTAAAGAGTTCGATACAGAATATGTGAAATTGTAAAGGGGTAAGCGGTTTTAACTATCAGGGCTCCAATATGCTATTGGAGCCCTGATTACTACATGACATGTGGGGTTTATATAATGCACAATTACAGTGCAAAGTAGTGTAGGCCCATACTGCATGAAAACATAAAAAACATGTAGAAAAAAAGGAAGCAGATAAAAAAAGAGAAAAAAAAGCCATGTTTTCCTTATACAAATTGTCTATACATATATCATGTTACTTGTATTGTATTGTACCAACTGCAAGCTCAATTTGGCAAACCTAAGGTCTTTCAGATTCATTTGAAATAGGAAGGATTGGTTATTTTTGAAATAATTGTTCTTTAAGCAATCAAAGTGATTAAAAAATCCTTATAGCATGGTAACTAAGATTTCAGTTGTCATAACAATTATCACAATGTTTATTCACTTCTGTCTTTCTCATCACCCGTGGAGCAATTTTTTCCATAGTAACAGAATTCTTTGTATTTAATAGGATAGATCATTTGTGCAGCTTGCGCATAGCTTACTCTATTTCTCAAAATATGTTTTACAAAAATATGGTTTAGAGCAAAACAATGTAAATTTACTTATTCAACATCCACTGCAATGAAACTTTGTAAATTGGATATGTAAATTGGAACGCAAACCTGTCATAAGAACTATATATTTTGATATGTTGGTAAATGAGATTTGTCAAATGGCATATATATCCAATAGTTAATAAGTACCTTTTATCACTAGATTTATTCGTGGGATGGTTAAACATCTATTATTTTAATTCTAGTCAGTGTATTTAAAAATATCACATGGTGATATATAATCCCTTATTCAATGTGTGTCTAGCCAATGATCTGGCAGACCAACCTGTACCATTAACCCCTTTGTGACAAAGGCTGATTTTATTTTTTGTACCCTTTGGGACAAAGGCCGTTTTAACATTTCTGCGCTGCTCGTGTTTAACTGTAATTTTCTTCTTTCCCGTTTACTGAACCCACACAAGCTATATATTGTTTTTTTCAGGACAAGAAGGGCTTTCTTTAGATGACATTGTTTTGATTGTATCATATTATTTACTATAAAAAAATTTAGGAAAAAAAATGACTTTTTAACTTTTACTTGAAAAATCTTTTACTCACCTATAAAAACTAATGAAAAAAAACCCTAATTAGATTATACCCAATGTTTTTTTTGCTTTTTTTCTGCACGTTATGGGGCAATAAGTGCAGGTAGCATTTTGCTATTTCAAAACCATTTTTTCCAAATCTGGTAATTCTTCCCCCATGTGCTATTTTGGGTATCTTTGAAGCCGGCCAACGCAATTTACCCCATCAAATCATATATTTTTGAAAACTAGACACCCCAGGGTATTTCAAATGTTAGTACCGTATTTGCTCGATTATAAGACGACCCTGATTATAAGACGACCCCCCAAATCTGAATATTAATTTAGGAAAAAAAGAAAAAGCCTGAATATAAGACGACCCTATAGGAAAAAAGTTTTACCAGTAAATGTTAATTCATCTAAACTATTTTTTTTTAATAAAAGCTATGATTGAGAAAAATATTTTGGTTTTATTTCCTTTTATTTTCCAACCTGCCCCCCAGTTATGCACATCTGCCCCAGAAATGCCTTATACCCCCTATATGCCACTGTGCCCCATGATATGCCTTTTGACCCCCTATGTGCCACTCTGCCTCCAGAAATGCCTTATACCCTATATGCCACTCTGGCATTTAGAGGGTTAAAAGGCATATTATGGGGAAGAGTGGCATATAGGGAGATTTAAGGCATTCAGGAGGCAGAGTGGCGTATAGAGGGTTAAAAAGGCATTTCTGGAGGCAGAGTGGCATTAAGGGGGTTAAAAGGCATTTCACAGAGCACTCTGCCTCCAGAAATGCCTTATGCCCCCCATTTAACACTCCCCCGTCCCCCCCAACTGACCGGTGCTTCTGACTTCCCTGTCATGTTGCCGGGGCAGCGTGTAGATCCCACGCACTTACGCTGCAGCCGGAAGGAGGCGTGGCTAGCAGCGGGGGGACTCAGAAGTACCGGTAAGTGGGGTGGGGGGGGGGAGGCAGGAGGATCCAGGTCCCCTGCAGCTGCGGGGGATCTGGATCTTAGTCGTCTCATAGTCAGACCTATTTGAGGTCTGATTATAAGACGACCCCAATTATAAGACGAGGGGTATTTTTCAGAGCATTTGCTCTGAAAAAAACCTCGTCTTATAATCGAGCAAATACGGTATTTTAACTCTTTCCATGCACTAATTCTACCACCAGTCTTTGTCAAACACATTTTAGTTCAGGTATGAATAAACAGGTTCTTGTATATGTCACTGTCATAAAACAATATGTGTTCAGCAACATCTCCTTAGTACAGTGATACCCCACATGAATGGGTTTGTCTGGCTGTTTGGGGCAAAAGGGCCACATTCGGGGCATGCACATTTTTCCTGTTGATTGCCTCCTAAACTCTTTTAAAACGGGTGTCCGCCGCCATACAATGTATGGACGATGTTGACGCCCCGGGGAGGGGCCAGACAAGGCCCCTGATGCCGATCGCGTTGTTGCTGAATGCCTCGACATCGAGGCATTACAGCAACACCATTTGGGTGGAGAACGCGCACGTAGATCGCTTTCTGCACCCGTTTGAAGTCATGACGCTCCGGGCACGTCAATTGTCGCTAACCCTTTGTTTTCGGACCGGCAATTGTCATTAAGGGGTTTAAGCACTGTATGTGACTACAAAAAAATGAGTCAACTAAAAAAAACTAATATAAAGATAAACATTGTATTTTTTATTAACATGAAGTAACATTATTGCAAAACATAACATATTTCAACGTACTAAAAAACAAACATTTAATCAGAACATTACTAAGCATGTATGATTTCCACCTTTAATTGAGGTGATTGTTCTTCTCCTTGAAAAACCACCCTGAAAAATATAAAAAAGCAGACTTTAAAGTATTCTTGTAATTGAAAAATCCACCATGAGGATTATTTGGTAAAGATTTCCTAGTACAAAAGATTCACAACTAAATATCACCTCAAAAAATATACTATTATTTTTTTTAATTTTCCCTAGGTTTAGCAGCTGGTAGTGAACATTAAATTAAAGTATGTCACGCATAAACATTGCATGTAATAAAATATACATTTTCAGACACATTATACTGGCAAGGTTCCCTGTTGGGCTCCTGTCCCCAAATATGGGTCTCAAGTGAAAAGACACACATTTTCCACAAACGTCCATATGCAAAGCAAACCAGTAATTTTTTTTTTTACTATTGGTTATGCAACCTGGCTTAAAATTACAAATGTCTCTTTAGGTCCTGGGCTATTTAGTCAGAACCACTTTGTTAAGTATCTACAGATTCTATTTCCAGGAAGGTAAGATACTATATATTGACCAGTATTGCTTCAGACCTGATGAAGAGAGGATAACACTCGGAAGCTTGTCTTTTAAATATTATGTTAGTCCAATAAAAAAGGTATCACCGCATACTCTGCAATATTTTTTGACATCATGTCTACTGGACTAATACGGCCTAACCCATTTACATTATATTTTTATATATATATATATATATATATATATATATATATATATACACACACACATACATATCCTTCAGGGCAACCTGAACATTAACAACTAACCCTTTTTACTGGTAGATATGCTATCACATCTGTCATATATTTCAGCAATTTCCTGTTGCAATGGATATTTCAATAAATAAAACCAAAGTTATTTCAACAATAAACCCAATGTATTAAGTTGGTTTTTAAAAAAAAAAAAATTATATAATATGTACAAAAATACACAATAATATGAATTGTGTTCAGAATTGTATGAATACCACAAGATAGGCTGAATAATTATGATTATGACATTTTGACATGTATAACAAACTGAATGTAAAATAAGTAAAATATAATTTTACCAACTTATTTTTACCTCCCAGGTCTGTGATCTTACAGCTGATTGGTTTTGCCTTGTTTATGAATCGCAAACATTAAACAATTTAACAATGTTGATGCATGTTTCATTACAGTTCACTGTGAAAATGGGGAATTTTTTACTCTGCCCTATACATATTAAAAGCATTATAAATATGCACTTCTAGCACATTCCTGCGTCTAAGGCATGCTATATAAAATAGTCATGATACATATTCATATTTCCCTGGATCATATAATCTCCTATTATACTGCTGAATTCTAATGAGAGGTCAGAAGTAACTGGATAACATCAATTAAGCCTATTCATTGTTAACCATAAGATTTTGATCAACTTTGCATAATTTTACATTTTCTATTGTACATAATTAAGATGGAAATCACTAATTTAGTTTATTAACTGCAGCGGGTTGTTATCTGGTATATATCTTTATTATCATGTTGACAATGCTGGCTACCAGAATTATGTTAGTATGCAAAAAAGACATTAAGGACAAATCATTAAGTGGGCCAGTAATAAGCGTTAAATGAGGCAGCCTTACAGCCTGACCCTATATAGGTAACGACATATGTGCTGCTGGGTACAAGAATCTGTCTAAGGTGAAGTATAAACTCAACAAGGGGATGCATATGGAGAAAGGTGACTGTTACTATGCTGGGTATTTTATGGGGAATTTAATGGGAAAAATAGGTAAAAAAAAGTGTGTGTGTGTATATATATATATATATATATATATATATATATATATATATATATATATATATATATATATATATATATATATGGACTTCGTGGTAAGCAGACTGACAACACTGAACATGTTCAGGGTCTTTAAGTAGCTGACAATAGTATTTTCAATTTATGTCCCCTGAATATTCTCTTGTACATGTTCGTTTCTGTAGTGTTTACTAGTATTGTATTACTACATCTGCAAACTTGTTTTAACAGAAATCCCAACCTGAAAAAAGTCATTTCAGGGAAGTTGCTTCACTGGCGACTGCACCCCAACCCTACCACCAAAAAAACCCGTACTCCTCTGTGGTAGATGGGCTCTGGAGAAACCAGGAGAGCGAGTTGCACATCACGCGTCCTAATCGGTCTCTCTTGTGCTAACTAACCTAGTAGGAGAGAACCTGTAAAGCTGGCCCACCGAGAAAACTGATAGGTTAGTTAGCACAAAGAGAGATCAATCAGGACGCGCCATAGAGGAGGACCAGGGCACAGGCACCGGAGGCCACAGGAGGACCTGAGCACTGATTTATTTTTTGAGAGCGAGCGTGAGAGAGGGTTCGATGGTCATAATTGAACTCTCTCTTTGCTCTATTTCCTGCATGTCTGTTACAGTTTGCAGGCATCAAGGAGCTGCTATTAAAATGCAGGAGACTCCCGGAACTTCAGGGAGAGCTCTATCTGTTTTAAGGCTAAACAACAGTGTGCACACTTGTTTTCTTATGGTTCACCAATCCACATTGGTATGCTTCCAACTGCTTGATTTCCCTATGCCATCTTTTGTAGTAAATCACTTTATTTTTCCATTACCTGGTAGGTTTTAATCACTCTTCGTTTCCTAACGTGTTCTCTTTGCACCCCTGGTTTCCTCTTTTGTTGTCAGTTGTTTCTAGAGGTAAAGAATGTGGAGCTAATTAGAAAACAAGATTTCTCATCACAATGGCTGAATTATTTCCATTAATTACACAACAATGTTAAACATAAAAAAACTGGGCAGTTTGTGAAAAAAGATCTTAACAACATGATGTTGCTATAACCCCTACAGCGAAATGAAATATTAACATCTACTGGGGTAAACTTAATTTTGTCTAAGCTTCTTGACACTAAACAATTTTCCCATTGTATCCTCGTTTTGTTTATGTCTATTTGGAATAAGAGACATAAACAAAGATAAAATTATCTTTTTTTCCATACTGCAACCCACATATTAGCGACCCATAATTGTACAGATCTCCTGTCATACAATGTCTCCCAACTACCCTAAATCGAAACCCTTAATCCTCTGCCCTTTCTTCTTCTGTTCTTCTCCGTCACTGATGCAGACCCCTGAAATATGCAGAATGTAGCCACCAACCATAGTAACACCTTTTACTTCTCAATCATGTTAAATAATGCAATGTATATTGTTCAGCGTCTTTTATATATTTCATGAAAAAAACAGATTTTACGGTTGGAATTACAGGTACTGCAAATACTTAACTGCTACTGGAACTACAATAAAAAATATTAGTTGTTTATAATAGAAGAAGCATTAGGAAGGCCAAATCTTGCTAATCTTGTAATTCAAACATTACCTATGGAATAAATATACCATATGACATTAAGATTTAGGTTGAACATACAAATTGCCTTATAGTCATAAATATTAACTTGGACTTAATTATAACTTCCACAGCCCTGTTGCATTTGGAAAATTGATCACATGAAAATTTAAAGGGACCATGAACCTATCATATCCATTACAGTGAATGTGGTGACTGGAATATAAATTTAATACATTGCCAGGTGGCACTAAAATCATAATCACAAGCCTTGAATCTTTGGATAAGCTCATTAAAGTGACCTCAAGCTCAACCAGCTGAAGTGAAAAGGCTTGTTTGATAACTCACTTGGGTTTATTCACTGAAAAGTCAAGTGGTCAGATGAGGCAAGGGTTAACTGAAATGACCAGACTGGACTGGTCATGCAAAACAACTTGACGATTGACTAATCTGCTAGTTGTATGAAATGGCATAAACTTTACATTTCATGTCCTCATGTGAAACTTGCAACAATTGCACCCTCCTCTTATAATATACACATAAAAAACCAAGCATAATACTTTCTGGTTAGCTTACACTAAGATTATTTAAAATAGACAAGCAATCCAGGTGTAATCATGTTCCATTTAATTTATTTAAACCCCTTTGATACATATAATTTATTACAGTCTTAATAACATCTTTGGCTTGGTTAAATTATTTGCATTTAAGAGTCTTACACTTTCTGAATTAAAAATCCTTGTGGGAATCCTACGATGCACACAGATGCTTTATTTAGTGACTTATTGTGAAGCAAAATATTCATGTGAATTCATGAGATGTGAAAAACTCAAATTAATTCCAGGGATATTACACTTACTGTCTTGTACTGTCTCATAAAGCTGAGAAGAGATAGTCATACTCTTGTTCAGGGAATCTATTAAAAAGAAAGCATATAAATGAATAGTGATAGGAATACTGCAAATGCGCTTTTATTCTGGTAGCCTATTAAGAAGAAATATGAATATACATAAATAGTGATCGCAACCTCAGGAGAGGTGAGTGTATGTGAGGAAAAAGAAGCAGACAACTCACAAGTTCATTAAACAATGAGTTGTCTGCTAGTTGAACCTCACAGCACCAGAGAGAGTTATGGATAATGAATTCACAAGTGCCCCCCTCCCCCAAAAATGCCACATTGTGTACATTGAATAAAAATACTATGGGGGGCTTTTACAATAATCATTCAGTTTAGGTTTCTTTAACTATTTGGTTTATGGGAAAACAATGAGGTGGGGCACTTTTTTTTTATTTTTCCCCATATATCACATAATGCACGGCTTACACTAAACTAGCTATCTATGAACTTCTCCTGAGAAAAAAATCTAGGTGTCCCTAGTGAAAGTTTTAGCTGTGTATAGGATATGACCTAAATGTAGCTATACCAAAACTCAGAGAAATGGCCTGGCCCCTAATGAGGAAAAATGTGCCATGACCACAGTACTTGGATTAGGATTAATAAAATGCCCTAAATGGGTCAACGGCTTAAAAAGCAAGAAATAGAGAAAGGTAGGGTAACATTTCTGTGTGTATATGTATATGTTCATTTGTTTGGTTTCTTTAATTTTTTTTTACATTCTGAGTTACGGTTAACATTCTGTATCTTTTCATATCTGGTGCTTGCTTGGCGTGGGGTTACTATGGCAAACTTCTGTCTGACCAGTTTCCGGATTGCAGCATCATGACGCCACTTCTTTCACTCATCAGATGCCCGTGTACACTTGATGTTATAAACCTGATGGCTGACTGTAACTATATAAACTGTTCTTCCTCTGTCAGGCATATGTCTTGGGCCCATGCTTAACTTAGGGGCTGAAAGCAGGTCTCGAGGTGGAGGTCTGTAAGAAGTCTGTGCTTTTTTGATAAGGTTTATCAGATACATATTTAATTAGTCATTGTATTTGTAACTTCTTTGTGAGTCAATCACATAAGCAAATGTATACCTTTAGTGTTATATAAGTAATAACATACAGTCATTTTCTTTTATTTTTGGGTGTGCAGAGGATTTGTTGATTTGTAGTTTTGTGGAAAAGATGGCTTGTTTTCAATATGCCTCCTCTATTTGTCAGTTTAAATTATTTTGTTGTGTACAATGGTGTTCATATATATTTACCTTCTACTGACATAGGTGTTTATATTATGAATAACATATTTCCACAGTGTTCTATTTAGTAAAATCATATATTGTAGACACATCCACATATTAATAACAATTTAATTTCACTAAGCAAAATCTAAATGTTCATCGGGGAGCGACAAAGTTGGAGCAGAGCTATTTTGCTAGTTAACAGTTTTCAAAACAGAGCTACTGGGATGTAACATGTATATACGTCTGTGATATACAAAAAAAACAGTACTTTTATTTTCAACCATTAAAGTCTGTAAAAAGAAAGTAAGAACAAGATCAGATTCATTACTAACTTCAGGCATCAGCTGTCACTTTTCTATGACTTTGAGTGTGCACTGTGATTACATATTTTCTGTTTGTGACAAGCTAACTTAGCAAGCCCCCAAAAAAGCCTTTTTTGAATCTGACATTTCAACATGATCTGATCAACAAAATTTCAAATCATAATGAGTAGCTGCCAAGACACCATCAATTCCAAACTAGCATCTATTACCTAAGAAACATCTGAGCTATTGAGTGGCCTTAATGAGTGTGTACAGCAATACAAAACACAACATTTCAGCACACTGATCAAGTTTCTTACACTGTAAAAAGTGTGCCACATGTGTTATGCTTATTATTTGTGTAATGTTTTACTCTCACTTCACATTTCAGATCCTCATATGGTCATGAAAGCAAACAACATTCAAAGTTCTAGAGGTTGTCATAAGGAACCAAGGTTTTTCATCTAATGCTAGAAGTGTCTAGTTTTGAAGCACGTCCACCCGTAACAGTTCTGTCATTTTATATCTAGTATTTATATATAGCACACATCTGCATTTTAAATATATGGAATAAGTGATTTTACATGGGATTTACACATAATTTTAGTTTACAAGTAACGTCTCATGTGTTAGGCTTGTTTTCTTCTACTCATATGGATTGACACCCCCTTTACCTACCCCATGCAATGTAAGGTAGTTAAATAAGCTTTGAGGAAATATAGTCCACATTTATACCCCTCAGCCTCTGCTCAAGGGTATTGAGAAAGTTAAAATACTAATGGGAACCCTTTGGAGAAGCATGCCCTAAAAAATTTAAAAGGAACCTTTACAGAGCATGAGAGATAGTGTTGCATTGTAAAAAGGCTGCTGGTTGCACAGGACCATTTACCTGAGGTAAATGGGAGCTATCTTCAAAACTAAAGCAAAAATGTAAAATATAAGCTCATATAAGAATGAGTATTTATTTTGATATGAGGAAACTTGATTACATAGTAACAGGTTCACTAAACATATAAGAGCATTATTATTGATGTACCTTTCTCATGGTTTCTGGTCAGAGTTATAGATGCAGTTGAAACATATTTTGTAAAAGTTTCTCCCTTATGTGAACTGCATTCCTGTATATTAATCTGCAAAACAGTGCAATAAAACTCAATGTACAACGTATACAATTCAATATGATCTTGTTTTCTCACATTTATCGAACACAAAATTGCACAATGACTTAAATTAAAATAACTTCTGCAAATGATAGCAGCAGGGCCACGGCACAACCACTAGAAATAAAAAGCCTATGATAAGGTTTAAAAAGTATTTGGGGGAAATTGATGCTATGATTTGGACATGGAGCCTAAACGTCACAGGTCAGCAGATAAAGTGAAGAACATAACATGGCATATAGTAACATTGCTTTATTCTTTGAAGTAGAATTACAATGAGGAACACATTATAAGTAAAACTTTGTAGGGAAAGATTGTACTTACATTTTCTGAAGCAGATAATAAGGGTCCAAAGGTTTTGGTAGAAAAGCTTGCTGAATCAGTTTCCTGACTATCCCAACAAGATGTATAAAGACCTTTGGTCTCATGTTGTTTTGTTGATCCCACTCCTGTTATGACAAGAGGTCCTTCTATGACAATATGATGCTATATTATCCCACTTATATGCCTATACTGCCTTGTTTTGTTCAGAGGCATTTCAAAGAATGCAACAGTCAACATACAAGATTCAATATGCAGATCATTTCTATTCAATATCTATCTTCTGTAAAATACAAAACGATTTTTGACACTATTTGAACGAGTTTGCCTCATTTTTCTACATTTCCCTTAAACCAGTTTAAACAAAGAATACCTCAATAAACACATTTAACCATGCCAAAAAGCCTTCACTATATACTATGCCAAACAGTCTTCACTATGTACACATTAAATAGGATGATTCCCACCAAAAGCCCCAGAAAGGTTATAGGCAAATTGGGCATCTGTTGCTAAGGATACTGGAAAGTATTAACAAGTAAAGACCTTGTATGGGGATCTAGTTGGTTTATACAGATTAAATAAAGTAATTGTGGGAGGTGCGGGGTTTATCCATCGATGCAAGACGGTCTTTCGAGCTGCAGTAAGCAGGATCTGTCAGAATTTTAAATGTCAGTGTTTTTTGTTTCACTTAAAACCTGGAATTGCCATCTCTGGGTTGCTAGGGTCTCCCAAGAACCTGGCAATTATGGGACAGGTCTAAAAACAGTGATAAAGATCTGCTGCAGCAGCAGAGCGCTTACGGCAGGTATCCACTTCTCTAACCCCTATGTGATGATGTCTCAAAAGAGATACCTCATATAATGGATTATTTTCCGATGCATTTACGTATACGTGGCTGTTGGGAGTTTTTTGTTAACCCTAGAGGCAACATCAATATGTGCTTGGTAATCCAAAATGGGTATTTGGATTATCCAATAAAGCAGACCCTTGATCTGATAGTCCTTAGCGCAATGGGAGTAAAGTAGTCTATAAACCTCTGCACTGCACTCCTAGTGAGAATGTCTAGTATATTGGTCTAGTCAAGGTCAGTAAAATGAACCCGCAATTCATTTATATAGCTAGGAATTTGAAGGAAGGTGAAAAGTAGGATATCAATGTTACTAAATTTGTATGTGGTCATGTTAATTTAAATATAAATGAAAATCTAGCAATACGTTCAGCTTTGTCCTTTTTTTCCTGTTTGTAAAACATAAGTACACTTTATCAAGATATCTATAAGTGCTGTACCATATATGTCTAGTGATATTGCACAGGTGCATATGATCAAAATAATTACGATAATAACAGTTTACATCAATAAATAAATGAAAATCCGTTCGTTTTTTCCCTTAAACCATTTATCACAGATGAGTTATTTTGCAGCTTGTGCATGTAGATAAAAATGATTTATAAAAATAGCTTCCATTCATTCTTAGTGCCAGAATATAATTGAATCTGTTCACTTTCCAAAGCATATTTATAACTATAAAAAGACAAAGTATTAAAATGTATCGATGTACATCCTAAGCATTGGCAAGAATATACTGGATGGTAAAATCCTAAAAACGTTTATACATGTTTTGCATATCATTACCTAGGCTGAGAGGAGTGCTGAATCGAGACGAAGCATGCTTGGCTCGAGGTGTATTATAATGCATGGAAGGGCTGTCTAAAATACTTGACAATTCTTGAATGTCTATAACTGATCTACAAAGGGCACAGATGTTAGTAAATATAAATAATATTATTTAAAACAATGTATTATAAGAAATATATATGCAGTGTGAGATAATAAGAAATATAGTGTGTCATTACACATTTCCGAAGAAATCTATAATAAAAGAAATAATATATTTCAACCAAATGGATTAAATTATATAGGAGGGAGGGAAGTGGAAACATGTCAGGATCTCCTAAAAAACAAAATAGCCTCTTGTATAGACCCCATTTCTCTATGGAAACACCAGAAAACAGGAATGGAATGGGTTGAACGTGACAACCCCTGAGGTTTTTTACCACAGCAATCATTTTTTACATGCTCCGCTCAGTTCCCATCTATCTGCTACCAGATAACATTTAATTGTATTTTAAATATATTTTTCAAAACTCGTATTCTTTGTGTCTTTATCAACCTCTAGGGATGAAACGATATTACAGAGTTTCACAGGTAATTTCATAATGCAATTGTGTTGTGAGATAAAAAAATGACACTTGAAACAGCAATTTCCATTTTTTATCAGTTAAGATACTTAGATTTATTTTTCACTTGCTTTGTTTTTTTCCTGGGTGGCTATATGCGGCGCCTCTCCAGTTACGAAGGTAGAACAGGTAACTGAGAGTGTGTTTCTGAAGCAACTTTGCCTCAGTGCAATCCAAGGACTTAAATATAGGGTGGGAAATAACCATTTCCCAGGGGTCTATAGCCTTGAAGATAAACAATACAGAAAATTCCATTATATCCTCAGAAAGTTTGGACTAATGTCTACTGAATGTGATGGGTGACTCAAAGAAGTTTTATAAAAAAAAAAGCACAAGTAGTGTTGTGTGCAATGAGTTAGAGTTTGAGTACCCATCTGAATCCTGAGAATTTTTACTTGCTCAGCCTATCTTTGTTCAGGTATAAAAAAGAGAGTGAATTGGCATATTTGTGTGTTTTGCTGTTAATCGGTTAATGTGGATAATTAAGGAACAAGGGGAACAGTGGGATAAAAATTTTTTGGATCGGTTCCGGAATATGCAGTTGAGACTCACAAGCCTCGAGAAAGATATAGCAACAGATATGCAGGAGAAACTTTGCTTGGACATGATATTGAAAGATATAAAATGTAACACTAAAAGTCTTATCACAACAGACAAAGGGATGTGAAGGAGCCAGGGGAAGGACAAACCACCTACTGACACGTAGGCTTTTGCCAACTATTAGATTCACTGCATCCATTGTTTTTCTTTTTTTTTTTGTCCTCTAAACTCTGGTATTTGGTTATTTTCAACCTCATATAACCAGCTACAAAAAGTTGAATAATTTGAATTGACAGAATATATAAAAAATACTGGTCTTTGTTCAAATCAGCCTGAATATACTATATACATCGTTTTATGGTTGCATGGTAGTCTTGCATTTTGTATGTCTTCAAATGTAACCCCCCCCAATTTATTGAGGTCCTTATTGAATGCACAAGAAAATTCTGAATGTATGACTCCAAAAATAACATAATTGTTCTGTTTTACCTGGCATTGGCGGAGATGCTGGGTCTGCTGACCTCTGACAAACCCTTTTCAGAATTTTTCTCAGTAGCCATGTCGAAAAACTGCTCTTTGCCTGAACACAAATCGCACATAATTGTTTCTTATTAGAAATAGGACAAAATGTGTCAACAAGCAGTGCTGGAAATTTACATCTTTATTACATTCGGTGCTCTTGTGACCTTATATGAAAAAGAGATATTACTGAAGTGGAGGCCACCAAAGCACCGATAGATACTGACATATGGGAAATGAACATTGCCTGGTGTGAGCACGCTATGTCTGATTGATTTAAGAGGCGCACAGTCACTTGGTATAAAGCAATTCTTGCAGTCACATCTGTCAAGTATAAATCGAGTAGCATATGTTTTGAGAATTTTTAACAATAAATTGCTGTTAGCTGCTTTCAAGTATACCTGAAGGCCTATATAAAATGGCATATCGCGAGGATGGCAAATGTAAAATAACATTTTGAAACATTCGGAAAGTTTCATTTCAGGTCTGCTACCGAGTTTCACCTCAGGTCAATTACAGTTCAGAAAAACAAAAACCTTCCTTCTGGATTCCATTTAAGATCTGTAGCTTCTGCTGACACTTTTCTAAATAAATTAGAATAATAATAAGAATGCTACTGTTCACAGTATTCTATATGACAGCTAGAACGCAGTACAGTTTAATCACCGAATAAACTCTTAAAGCTATTTCATATGGCATGGATGCCACATAGTGGTGCTATTTCAATGCACAGCTTTGAGTTACCTGCAACTCCATTGCAATACAATATTGAAACTACGGTATTTTTTCATGGATAATTTCAACAATTTGGTATTGTTTTCCTTACAAAAACATTTTTTTTGACTGTAGTGTCAGTTAAGGATGATTTTTTTGTCACTATGCTTGCTAAGCACACTATCTGTCCCCTCATCTGGCTACTCCTTCCTCTCACAATGACAACCTCTACACATCGACATTACAGATGGGCAAAGCCCATGAAACAGCTAAAAAAGGCTTCTAAAATATTAAGCTTGACAAGTTAATTAAGTGAATTCTTTCATTTTACTCCCTTTTTATTTGCTTGTACTTAGGTTTGTAGTACCTAGCATGTACAAGAAACTGTAACCCAATGTATCGGTATATTTCACGCATAAAATGTAGCATTTTAATGTAAACTTAATGTATACTAGATATGTGTGTCTTATGCAGCAGTCATAGTTGATACTTTAAACAAGTTATCTTCTTTAACCCCTTCAATCCCGGAGAAATTTTGCCATTTTTGCGCTATGTCGGTTCAGCGATGATTATCTTTTACTGTGAATAGTGTACCCATATAAACTATATATTGTTTTTTCAAGGAGAGATAGAGCTTTCTTTTGATACCATAGTTGGATGATTAGCTGAAAATTTAGAATTAGAAATTTAGTAAAAAGTAGCAAGAATTAGAAAAAAAAATCTGTGTTTTTTTCATTTTCCCTCTGAATCCTCACAAAATTAGGTAAAAAGACAGAAAATTCCATCCAGATTTATCCATTTAGGTGTCCTGTAGATGTCGATGTGCCCAAAGTGCCCGTTCCCGGCCGCCTAGGTTGATCGCGGCCGGCCGGCAGTTTTGCTCTAAGTCCCCGTTTTTGGCAGGTCAAGTTGCTTGAGAAACCCTGGAAGTCAATGAGGTCGGATTTGCCGGCCGCATCCGACCCTCGCTCCATCGGTAGACCTCCGAAGGTCCCGCCCTGGGCTCCACGGACCTCGTGACGCCCAGCCCGGGTGCCGCACCGGCGGTCCAACCCGCCCAAGTCCCGGGCCGGGTCCCGGGAAGAGCACCATGGGGCAGACCCCCGATGGTCCCGCCAGGGGCTCCCCGGACCTCGGGGTGCCCAGCCCGGGTGCCGCACCGGCGGTCCAACCCGCCCAAGTCCCGGGCCGGGTCCCGGGAAGAGCACCTAAGGCAGACCCCCGAGGGTCCCGCCAGGGGCTCCCCGGACCTCGGGGTGCCCAGCCCGGGTGCCGCACCGGCGGTCCAACCCGCCCAAGTCCCGGGCCGGGTCCCGGGAAGAGCACCTAAGGCAGACCCCCGAGGGTCCCGCCAGGGGCTCCCCGGACCTCGGGACGCTCAGCCCGGGTGCAGCACCGGCGGTCCAACCCGCCCAAGTCCCGGGCCGGGTCCCGGGAAGAGCACCTAAGGCAGACCCCCGAGGGTCCCGCCAGGGGCTCCCCGGACCTCGGGACGCTCAGCCCGGGTGCAGCACCGGCGGTCCAACCCGCCCAAGTCCCGGGCCGGGTCCCGGGAAGAGCACCTAAGGCAGACCCCCGAGGGTCCCGCCAGGGGCTCCCCGGACCTCGGGACGCTCAGCCCGGGTGCAGCACCGGCGGTCCAACCCGCCCAAGTCCCGGCCCGGGTCCCGGGAAGAGCACCTAAGGCAGACCCCCGAGGGTCCCGCCAGGGGCTCCCCGGACCTCGGGGTGCTCAGCCCGGGTGCAGCACCGGCGGTCCAACCCGCCCAAGTCCCGGGCCGGGTCCCGGGAACACCACCATGGGGCAGACCCCCGAGGGTCCCGCCAGGGGCTCCCCGGACCTCGGGAGGACCAGCCCGGGTGCCGCACCGGCGGTCCAACCCGCCCAAGTCCCGGGCCGGGTCCCGGGAACACCACCATGGGGCAGACCCCCGAGGGTCCCGCCAGGGGCTCCCAGGACCTCGGGGTGCCCAGCCCGGGTGCCGCACCGGCGGTCCAACCCGCCCAAGTCCCGGGCCGGGTCCCGGGAACACCACCTTGGGGCAGACCCCCGAGGGTCCCGCCAGGGGCTCCCCGGACCTCGGGAGGACCAGCCCGTGTGCCGCACCGGCGGTCCAACCCGCCCAAGACCCGGGCCGGGTCCCGGGAACACCACCATGGGGCAGACCCCCGAGGGTCCCGCCAGGGGCTCCCCGGACCTCGGGAGGACCAGCCCGGGTGCCGCACCGGCGGTCCAACCCGCCCAAGTCCCGGGCCGGGTCCCGGGAACACCACCATGGGGCAGACACCCGAGGGTCCCGCCAGGGGCTCCCCGGACTTCGGGGTGCCCAGCCCGGGTGCCGCACCGGCGGTCCAACCCGCCCAAGTCCCGGGCCGGGTCCCGTGAAGACCACCATGGGGCAGACACCCGAGGGTCCAGCCAGGGGCTCCCAGGACTTCGGGGTGCCCAGCCCGTGTGCAGCACCGGCGGTCCAACCCGCCCAAGTCCCGGGCCGGGTCCCGGGAAGACCACCATGGGGCAGACCACCGAGGGTCCCGCCAGGGGCTCCCCGGACCTCGTGCAGCCCAGCCCGGGTGCCGCACCCACGGTCCTACCCGCCCCGGTAGTTGCTCGCGGGCGGCCGGCGTTTTCGCTCTAAGTCCCCCATTCTGGCAGGCCGAGTTGCTTGAAAAGCCCTGGAAGTCTATGAGGTCGGATTTGCCTGCCGCATCCGACCCTCGCTCCATCGAAGTCGGCATGCCTTGCCGGGTTTTCCCGGTGGTGACGTGGAACCCCGTCCCGGTTCGCCAGGGACGTCAGGCACCCTCCGCCGGATATATAGGGAAGCTGCTGCGAGTTCCAGAGAGCCGGCTCCCAACGACCTCGGGAAGCCCAGCCCGGGTGCCGGCCAGGTCCCGGCCCCGGCCCCGGGAACCCCACCGTCCGGTAGACCTCCGAGGGTCCCGCCCGGGGCTCCACGGACCTCGGGACGCCCGGCCCGGGCGCCGCACCGGCGGTCGAACCCGGCCAAGTCCCGGGCCGGGTCCCGGGAAGACCACCTTGGGGCAGACCTCCGAGGGTCCCGCCAGGGGCTCCCCGGACCTCGTGCAGCACAGCCCGGGTGCCGCACCGGCGGTCCAACCCGCCCAAGTCCCGGGCCGTCTCCCGGGAACACCACCTTGGGGCAGACCCCCGAGGGTCCCGCCAGGGGCTCCCCGGACCTCGGGAGGCCCAGCCCGGGTGCCGCACCGGCGGTCCTACCCGCCCAAGTCCCGGGCCGTGTCCCGGGAAGCCCACCTTGGGGCAGACCTCCGAGGGTCCCGCCAGGGGCTCCCCGGACCTCGGGAGGCCCAGCCCGGGTGCCGCACCGGCGGTCCTACCCGCCCAAGTCCCGGGCCGTGTCCCGGGAAGCCCACCTTGGGGCAGACCTCCGAGGGTCCCGCCAGGGGCTCCCCGGACCTCGGGACGCCCAGCCCGGGTGCCGCACCGGCGGTCCTACCCGCCCAAGTCCCGGGCCGTGTCCCGGGAAGCCCACCTTGTGGCAGACCTCCGAGGGTCCCGCCAGGGGCTCCCCGGACCTCGGGAGGCCCGGCCCGGGTGCCGCACCGGCGGTCCTACCCGGCCCCGGTCCCGGCCGCGGCTCCCGGCCCGGCCCCGGCTCCCGTGAACCTGCCGCCGGGTAGACCTCCGAGGGTCCCGCCAGGAGCTCCCCGGACCTGGGGCCGCCCAGCCCGGTTGCCGCACCGGCGGTCCTACCCGGCCCCGGTCCCGGCCGCGGCTCCCGGCCCGGCCCCGGCTCCCGTGAACCTGCCGCCGGGTAGACGGCTGAGGGTTCCGCCCGGGGCACCCCGGACCTCGGGCCGCCCAGCCCGTGTGCCGCACTGTCGGTCCTACCCGTTCCCGGCAGCCCAAGTTGCTCGCTGCCGGCTGGCGTTTTCGCTCTAAGTCCCCATTTCTGGCAGGCCAAGTTGCTTGAAAAGCCCTGGAAGTCTATGAGAACGGATTTGCCGGCCGCATCCGACCCTCGCTCCATCGAAGTCGGCCTGCCTGGCCGGGTTTTCCCGGTGGTGTCGCGGAACTCCTTCCCGGTTCGCCAGGGTCCTCAGGCACCCTCCGCCGGATATATAGGTGAGCGGTCGGCGTCGACCGCCACGACCAGGACAACGACCGATCTGGTGCCCCGCGCCGGGCCGGGGAAGGCAACCCTCGCTCAGGCGGTCCCCGGCGGGCCCCCTGGTGCAGGCGAGCGGCCCGCCTCCCCGCGCACTTCCCGGCGCGGACCCCCGGGCCCCACCGCGGCCCGGCCCGGCCCTTGGCCCCGAGGCCTCTCCCCCGGGCCGGGGGAGAGCCGCCCCGGGCGCCGGACCCCCCTCGCAGGCGACTGAGTTTGCTCGGCCCCGGACTCCCAGCGGCCCGAAGCCGCGGCCGGTTGGGGCTACCAGCGGGCGCTCCACGTCCCACCCCGGGTTCCCCCCGCCGCGGAGCACGCACCTTCCTTTCTCCCGGCCCCGAACGAAGGGAGGGGGAGCGCGCGCTCTCCCTCCGTCCCCCCGGCGCCCGCCGCCTCCCGCCCCGCGTGATGACGGGAGCTACCTGGTTGATCCTGCCAGTAGCATATGCTTGTCTCAAAGATTAAGCCATGCACGTGTAAGTACACACGGCCGGTACAGTGAAACTGCGAATGGCTCATTAAATCAGTTATGGTTCCTTTGATCGCTCCATCTGTTACTTGGATAACTGTGGTAATTCTAGAGCTAATACATGCCGACGAGCGCTGACCCCCAGGGATGCGTGCATTTATCAGACCAAAACCAATCCGGCAGGCTCGCCCCCGCCGGCCGCTTTGGTGACTCTAGATAACCTCGGGCCGATCGCACGTCCCCGTGACGGCGACGATACATTCGGATGTCTGCCCTATCAACTTTCGATGGTACTTTCTGTGCCTACCATGGTGACCACGGGTAACGGGGAATCAGGGTTCGATTCCGGAGAGGGAGCCTGAGAAACGGCTACCACATCCAAGGAAGGCAGCAGGCGCGCAAATTACCCACTCCCGACTCGGGGAGGTAGTGACGAAAAATAACAATACAGGACTCTTTCGAGGCCCTGTAATTGGAATGAGTACACTTTAAATCCTTTAACGAGGATCTATTGGAGGGCAAGTCTGGTGCCAGCAGCCGCGGTAATTCCAGCTCCAATCAGGGCTGGGCGTCGGCTGCTCACTGTGGAGTTGGGAGGCGAGGGGAGAGGAGGTGTTTTTGTGTTGCTGGTGGAACTTGGTTTCTTTTTTATTACTTTCGGTGCTGGACGTTTGCTACCCCGGGGAAGGTAACTGCCTCCCCGGGGTCCCATCATGGCCTCCACCCTCATTGAGGAGTGGAGGGGCCGCATTGCCATAATCTCGGAGAAACTGGTCTACACGGAGGACGGCATCCTACTCCCATCCCGGGAGACTGCAGGAACCGTATGCAGGGCTGTGCGTCGGAACATGGAGGCGCTCGAGGCATACACCACGGCCTTGAGCGCCAAAATAGCCATGCTCAAGAAGGGAGTCGGTCTGCCCCACCATCTGAGGGTCGACCAGACTTCCCTCCTGTTGCTGGGGGCCCTCCATCTACGGGCCCTCGCCCTCAGGGACGCCGGGGCCAGGGCCTTGGAGACCGCCGAGGCGAGTGTGAATACGAACCCTGAAGATGAGGAGGCGGTGGAACAGGGCCCTTCCTATGCCCAAAAGGCTAAGGTGGGGCTCCCAGTACCTGCGGAGTCAGACGGGGAACCCCTCAGGCAGGCCCTGGCTAACCTCCAACAAGAGTTGCGTTCCCTGGGGGAGGAGAAGGAGGAGGTTGCCGGACAGCTGAAAGAGCTCCGGCAGCAGAGCAACAGGGTGGGGAGTCGTCATCGCGGCCCCATACGGGAGCGGATCGTCTCCCTGAAGGAGAAAGAAGCGGAGTTGGCGAGACGCACAGCCCAGAACCGTGACCGCGTGCGGTTCCTGCAGGAGAAGCTGCGGGAGCAGGAGGTGGAGGAGTCGGGGGTACCACCGACCCCGGAGGACCCGGAACCGGTGGCGCCTACATCACCACCGCCACCGCCACCACCACAGTACGACGGGACCCAGGAGAGGTCCGCTATACGAAGGCCGCTGATTTTTTCAATGGAGGAATTGGACGAGGAGGAGGACATTAAGATCCAAGCTGCGCCACGGAGGCGGAAAAAGAAGACCACCAGGAGCAGGCCCGCTATCCAATCGTCCGGGGAGGAGAGCGTCGGGGATACCCCCCCCATCATGTCCGAGGAGGAGTTCCCATCCCTCCCGGCCCGGGTCCCCGACGCTGCTGCCGAGGATCCGAGAGCGGGCCTTTCCCGTCGGAGGGCCAGGGACACTATCCCCGCCGGTCTGCGTTTGGCCGGTGAGCCCCGGGGACCTTGTGTGAGTACCTTCCCCGATGTACCTGTCGGTATGTCCCCTGTTGTTGTCATGTCCCCTGTTGTCCCCCCACCCCCAGTGTGTGTTCCCTCTGTAGTACGTTCACGTTCCCCTGTCTGTGTCCGTCCGTCTTCCGTGGCCCCCGTCGGGGCGCGGGTTTTGTCACCCCCGCGGCCGGCTGCGGCACCGGCGACCGCTTCGGCGGCCGCCGGGGCGGCTGCTGCTGCCGCGGGATCCGTGCCGGCGCTCCCGGCGGCGTGCCCGCCTCCTTGTCCCTCCAGAGGGATCAGCGGTTCTGTGGCCGCTCCCCCCGTTGTAATTGGTCCCATCCACCCTGTGGTGGTGGACCTAGTTGTCCCGGCTGCTCCTGCGGCTTCGGTGTCCCCGGAGGTGCCGTCCTCCGTGTACGGGGCCGCCGCTAACCGGGCTGCCCTCCCCCTGTCCAGACTACTCCGGGCGGAGGAGTCGCCCGGAGTGCAGCTAAAAGAAGCTGCCGTTGCGAGTGGGGCTGCCGCTACCTGGGCGGCCCGCCCTCTGTCCCCACTACTCCGGGCGGAGGACTCGCCTGGAGGGCAGCCAGAGGCGGCTGTTGTTGTGAGCGGGGCCGCCGCTACCCGGGTGGCCCGCTCCCTGTCCAAACTACCCCGGACAGATGATAATCTGTCCGGAGTTTTGCCGGGCGCCGCGGTTTCGATGGAGGCAGTGCCGGGTGCGGCTGCGGTCCCCGCCGGGGTCACTCCGGCAGCGGTGCCGGTGACCCCCGGGGCTCCCGCAGCCGTGATGCCGGTTGCTGGCTCCGCCCCCGCCGCGGCACAGGCCACGCCCCCCGGTAATTTTAAAGTCACGGTGCACAACACACACACTGTATGCCAGGGGACCGCGGGACCACCCGCGATGGCCCCTACGGTCAGGGTGGGGAAGGACCCTGGGGGGCAGAACCCCGGGAGGTCGGCGGTGGCCCGGGCTGCGGGGGTGGTTGCCCCTGCTTTGAAAGAGGTGGGGGTGGCGGCCGCTGCGGTCAGGGCTCCTGCTCCGGCCGAAGGGGGGATTCCCACCGGGGTGACACCTTCCCCCGCCGTGACACAGGGGGTCGCTGCGGTGGCCGCGGTACCCGCCGGTGGGTCCATGGGCGGGCATGGTAGCGGGGCCACGGGGGGGTCCACAGTGCCCATAGTGCCCACTCCAACGGTGGCCCCAGGTGCGACACCCGCAACCGCTAACGCCTGGGCGGCGGGTCCCCCGAAGGTTCAGGTGCCACCACCAGGCAGGCGGGCTACGGGACTCCCAGCGGGGCAACCCATGCGGAGAAGGAACGTGGTCCGCCTGCTGCACGTAGCGGAGGGATCCGTGCCCGATAGGAAGCGGGTGGTAGGGGCCCTGAAGGACCTGGGCTTTGCGGTCGCGGACTTTTTCGCCATCATCCACGTTAGCGGCACCCCTGAGTATGACATCAGTTTCATGTCCCCGAGGGGTCTGGAGAGGTTCTGGACCCTTTGGGAGGGGGTGCCAAAGTCCGGCGACAGCCTATGGGCCCGGTTCAATGTCCAGGCCATATCGCGCCAGGAGGTCCGCAAGGTGAACTTCCTGGTGCGGAATGAGTCCATACCCGTCGCGGACATACTGGTGTGGGCCCGCAGATACGGGGAGGTCTTGACCACCCCGGTCAAGACTCTCTGTGAGGACGGGATCTGGAACGGCGGCTGGACGGTCAACATCCGTCTGAAGGAGGTACGGGGTCTCCTACAGCACATGCCCAACTCCTTCTTCATCGGGACTGACCGGGTATCGTGCTTCTATCCCGGTCAGCCCCGGGTGTGCCACAAGTGTGGCTCGCCCCGGCATTTCAGCATAGGGTGTGATGTCACCAAGTGCACCCTATGCGGTGTTGTAGGACACTCCAAGCAGGAGTGCACTACCATCCGTTGCAACCTGTGCGGGGTGTTGGGTCATTCCTACAGAGCGTGTCCTGAAGCCCAGCACAACTTGGACAGTATCTGGGAAGGAGAGGGCGAATTCGCAGAGGAAGACCCGCGGCCAGTTGTGGGGGGCGCTCGGGACAAGGCTCTACCCGACGCCCCAGGTACCTCCTCCGGCACCGACCCCGTAAGTAACATCATTGACCCGTTGCCTGTCCGTCCAAAACAACGAATGTCTCACCCCATTTCTGTCTGTACTCCTTCCACAGGCATCACCACACGATCGGCGTCAGGACCCCGAGCCGCAACCACGCGGGATGAGTCGGGGTGGACGACTGTCGGTCCGAGGAAGGAGACCCCAACTCAGGAGGCAGCTCGGAGAGGTCCGGTAAGATCCTCCGCCTCTGCTAAGACCCCTTCCCGGGGGGATCCACCCTCCACACTAGAGGGGGAGAAAGTCCCTTCGGGACGGGGGAGCTCCGGGGCCCCGAAACCCAAATCCATCGTTGTCGCTGCCGCAAAATCATCAGCGGCGGCGGCCGTCGCTGAAACCGCTATCGGCAAGACGTGCGGGGACATACCAGTCCAGAACAGGTTTAGTGCCCTGATGGACTGGGGTACCCGCATGGAGGTCGAGGAGGCGGCAGAGGCGGCGGCGGTAGTGGCGACAGTGGCGGGGGAGGGTGGAAGGGCCGCGGAAGCTCGAGGACACCTGGCAGAGGTGGAGGATAGCGAGTTGGTAGAGGTGCCGATTCCGGAGGAGGACGCCTTGCCCGCGGGGCTCTCCGCGAAAAGGTACCCCTCAGACTCGGACGGTGAGAACGTACGGAAAAAGGGAAAGTCTCCTCATTCTCATCACCCTTGATGGCGACTCTCCCCATACTATCCTTAGCCACTCATAACGTGGCTAGTATTAAGACGTGCAGGGCCCGATTTATAGCCTATGATAACTGGCACAGGGAGAACTACCATATAATCTTTGTCCAGGAAACCCGCCTGGACTCCCTGGGGGCCCTGCATGCAGCTAAACGCGACTGGAGATGGGGGCACTCCTTTTTTTCACTAGCCACGGAGGGCTACGGGGGAGTTGCCATCCTGTTCCAGGGTGTGGACATAACGTTCAATAGGGTGATTGAGATAACGAAGGGTAGGTGCGTAGTTCTTGATGTGTCGGTAGGCAGGCAGCCTCTCCGTCTGATTAATATCTATGCCCCCCAGACCAAGTGGGAGAGGAAGCGTCTGTTTAACGAGATAGAGCCTTTCCTCTACACGTCCCGGCATATTGTCTTTGCTGGTGATTTTAATACCGTTACTAGGACCAAAGACAGGAAAGGTGGCAAAGACAAACCGGGATACGACGCTTTGGCCCTTACTAGAATAGTCAGGCAGGCAGGCTTGGTAGATGTGCATATTAAGCACAACCCAGACCTCACAGGTTACACATATCAGCGAGGTAACTGCCAGAGTAGGATAGATAGGATTTATGTTAAGGAGTCTCTTCCGGTGACGGCACTTGTGCTTAAACCGGTGGAGTTCTCCGATCACTTTATTCTTACCTGTCTGTTAAATGTCTCGCAGGCTCCGCTAAGAGGTAAAGGGATTTGGCGACTTAATTCTGACATCTTGACAGAAGGCTGGGTTCAGCAGGCTTTCGAGAACTTCTTTCATGACCAGGTCACCGTTGCGGAATTCTGCACGACGAAGTCTGAGTGGTGGGAGATGGTGAAGGTAAGAACCCGTGCCTTATTTCGCTCTCTTTCTCAGAACATCCAGTCCTCAAAGTACAGGACTTATCTCGGGCTCCTGTGCAAGTTAGACTGTCTGGTGTCGCAACGAGGTGATCCCGGGGACATCTCTAGGGTCAAATCCATGATGAGGACGTTCCAGTATGACAGGTATGCCTCCTTGCTCAAGGAAAGGGATCATGGGGCTTACCACTCACCCGATCCTTTTCTTAGTTGCAAAAGGAAGGAGTCTGCTAAGATCATTACCTGTCTGCGGAACACCCTCGGTGTCCTGGAGGAAACTCCTCGGGGGATACAGAGGGTTGTCCGCGATTACTATGTGGAGCTCCTCGGACAGAGGAGACCCTGCCGACATCAGGCGGACGACTTTTTGATGGGTCTTTCCCTTCCTGAGATTGATCATGGAAAGCTGGATGAGTTGGTTAGCCCAATCACTGTCAAGGAGGTCACGGAGACAATATTAGAGCAGACGAGGAAAAAA